>JAREYC010000008.1:65295000-65895000 GCA_030015325.1 Cryptoblepharus egeriae | reverse complement strand
GATTTTTTTAGTGGATCTTGGTGTAAAAAATTTGAGAACAAGTATATCAAGTATATGGCATGACAGAATTACTCATGAGAAAATATGTTGTGATGACAACATTGGAGGAGCGAGTATAGCACATTTTTGTGACTCACAATTTTAAATGAGTGACAGCTTACATTTGAGTAATCATGGTTAGGATTGTGCTCGCACTCTACAAAATCAGGCTGACCTAAATTTGTTAGGCTTGCACCCACAATCCCTACAATCCAGAGTAACTACGGGAGCATGTAAGAGACATTACGTGCATCCGTAGTTACTGCAACACCTAGTGAAAACCTATGGGAAATTCATATTGAAATCCAGAGTAAATTGTTCTTACACCGGAGCAAGGACTCCCCATAGTTACTCTGGATTGCATCCAATGTCACACTATACTGATAGTTAACAGTTCTTGGAGTAGTGTGAGATGCTTTATCTGCTACTTCAAAAACTCAAGTGATAGAAGGGGGTATTTGGCTGCAATCCTAAAGACACTTTCCTGGGGTAAGCACCACTGAACACAATAGGGCTTACTTCTGAGTAGACATGGTTAGGATTATGCTGTTTGTTTCAATTGGGTATTGCTAATCTTCCTGCATCCTTGCGTTTGAGTTGGGTGGGAAGAGATAACACACATGTTGGTAGCATGTGATGCCTAGGAGTGTGTTTGCACTTAACATTATGCTACAATGCATCGTTTATTGAAGATTAAACATAAAATCAAATGTCATTCTTGAAGTTTGAACAGAAATGGTCAATTATGCCACAGTTTTTTTTTTCCAGATATTGGAAACATGTCATACTAAGTCCAATTTTGTGCATGATTGTGGTCATTACTTTTGGGTTTTGATCAGCTAAGAAGTGAATGTCGGAGCTCGAGGCAGGCTGTTGCTGAGGGTCTGATTGTGGGTCTGATGAGGGTCAGGGGAGGCAGAGGCAACAGATGTGGTCAAGAGAGTGTTAATACTAAGTACCGGATCAAGTAAGCAGAGCAGAAAAGTCACAGGCAAAAGCTGTGGTTACAAAGATGTGGCTGTTCAAGCAGACACAATGGAATTTTTTGAAGACCATAAACAGATCTTACCCCTTCTTCTATATGCCAGAGTTGCCCATGTCAGGGTATAGGTTTACCCAACAATCCAGAGCAACTATGGGAGCACGTAAGAGACATTACGTCGACGTAATTATGGCACCACCTTATGAAGAGCTACGGGAAATTCATATTGCAATCCAGAGTAAATTATTCTTGGGTCAGAGCAAGGACTCCCCGTAGTTACTCTGGATTGCGCCCTCAATCTCCATCCCATTTTTATTTTGAGTGTCTCCCCTTTTAGTTCCTCATGCAGTTTACTATCAATCATTGTCTATATTGGGAAGAACCTGTAAGAAGAGCTTGGGGCTACCTCCTACGAGGTGGAAGAGTTGGGGCTACCTCCTTGGGGCTACCAAGACTTGGGACTACCTCCAAGGAAGTGGAAATTGTGAATGTGTGGAACTGCAGAGTCCTGAACATTTCTTGATGTTCTGTGACCTGGATGAACCATACACTGTGGAGGATTTGTTTCTGGCCAATGTTTCTGGACCTCGAATGCAATATAGTCCCACTAGTACACAGTTTCTTTGCTCCCAAAGTATAACACCTGCATGTGTAGTTTTATTTATTTTCCAAGTCCAGAACATCTTCAGTCTATACAATGTGATGTTATACTTTGGGACCAGGTAAACTATGTACTAGTGGGTCTCACAGTGCAATCCTAGCCGGCACTAGTTACATTAATTCCAGTACAAGTTTCCTGCTCGCCTGGGCGTGTCACATAAGTGCCTCTTGCAAAAAATATTTGCCCATTTGTGCTTTAGAACGGTAGGTTTCAAACAATCCCTACAATCCAGAGTAACTACAGGAGCACGTAAGAGACTTTACGTGTACCCATAGTTACTGCACCACCTAGTGAAAACGTATGGGAAATTTATATTGCAATCCAGAGCAAATTGTTCTTACACTGGAGCAAAGACTCCCCATAATTACTCTGGATTGCACCCAATGTTTCAAGAAAACTGGTGTTCCTTGAAAGCATATTAGAGTTTCTTAACGCAAAATAAGATGAAATAAGTTTCTTTTATTGATGTCATCCTGAGTAGTAATGAAGGCCAATATAATGACTAAGCGTTTACTATATTATGCCAACAAAGTACTAATCATGTGCTAAAGAGTGACATTGGAGCTAGTAGTTTGCAATTTCTAATGCATGTCAACTTCTTCATTAATATGCACATTAAAAGAACATAATTGACTGCAAGCCAGATGGACAGTGCTAAAATACTTAATAATGAACCTCTTCAATGCAGTGTTTGCTGCCTCAAGGAGAACAATAAAAGCATCCACATTTTCTTTATTAATGTCCATCAATAAAATGCTGGCATATTAGCAAGCAAGATGATGGTGTCTTGAGTACTCTGTAAAGATTCAGAAAAACTAAATCCGTTAAGACATAGGGCAAAATCCAGAGTAACTATGGGGAGTCCTTGCTCCAGTGTAACATCAACTTACTTTGGATTCCATTATGAATATCCCATAGGTTTTCACTAGGTGGTGCAGTAATTACGGGTGCACGTATAATCTCTTATGTGCTCCCGTAGTTACTCTGGATTTTGGAGATAAATTAGTAGCGTGGGACAGTTTATCAAGGGATTTTGGGGGAAAAAATATTTGTCAGTGTCTGGTAACGGTTTTGGGCTGGCGCCCTAAAGACACTTTCCTGGACGCAAGACTCATTGAACACAATGGGACTTAGGGCGCAAACCAGAGTAACTACAGGGAGTCCTTGCTCCGGTGTAAGAACAATCTGCTCTGAATTGCAATATGAATTTCCCATAGGTTTTCACTAGGTGGTGCAGTAACTATGGGTACATGTAATGTCTTTTACGTGTTCCCATAGTTACTCTGGATTGTAGGAATATGGTGCATTACTAAGCATGCCTACTCAGAAGTGAGTCCCATTCTGTTCTACGGGACTCACTCTCAGGAAAGTGTGCATAGGATTGAATCCTTCCTTTTGAGTAGACATGGTTAGGATTATGCTCTAGGTAAAAATTGTAACATAAACCCATTGTCAGATTATTATCATATAACTTATTGTTTAATGCAGTAAAATTAAATTTTGCACCTATTTTGCAGCTGCTCCTTGCAATTGCGAGTAAACATTTTTTTTTTAATCTCAAGCCTTTTGAATCAGGGTGTACATTACATTCAATGGCGCAATAGATTTGAGTAAACATGGTATTTTAATATAAAATTTAAATAGAGATAGATTAATGAATAAATGGGTTCAAATCTCCACCATTTCTGCAACACTCAGCATACAATAGGACCACCAATTTCCTTCCACAATATCACAGCATACAGTTGTGTTTGTTCAAATAGGTCAGAGGCTCTTGGAGGACCAGAGATTGGCCAGGGGCTGCATCTGGCCCCCAAGTAGGGCTTTTGTAGACCCCAACTTAGGTCGGTGATTGTCAACCTTTTTCATCTTATGGCACGTTGGCATACCGTTCGATATTTGACATTGAAAAGGCACACCATGCTGCTGGTCGCGGGTTCAAATTCCCCAATTGCACTACTATAAATGACCTTCCGCAAAGCCTCATGGCATACCTGTAGACCGTCCACAGCAGTGTGCCACAACACTGTGGTTGAAAATCATTGACTTAGGGTAAAACTGACAATGCAGATGGAAACTTATTAGGGTCTTTTGAGGGGAGGATCACAAAGGTGCTGGACACCCATCTGGACATCTTGAGGTCATCAGGGACACTCCATAAGTGTTAATTTAGGACCCTTGTCAAACCTGCCAGGATTGAATGTGACATCATCGCCAAAAGTGACGTCATGACTGGAAATGCCGTCGCTGTCACATCCTGACAAGTGTGACAGTGTCAGAGCCATCTACATGTCTACTTTGAAGTAAGTCCCATTGTATTCAATGAAACTTACTTCCAGGAAAGTGAGGCTGAAAACACTATCCATACTTTCCTGGAAGTGAGCTCCATTGACTATTGGCTCCATTGGCTTACTTCTGAGTAGTCATGAACATGCTAAGTCTTTCAGCCTCCATATTGGGATTTTTTTTCAGGACATAATGGCAACTCTAATAATAATTTTTGTAAGGTATTTCTGGTAACAAGATATCCTACTGAGTAACAAACACAATATACGAGTACAAAACTAATAGACATAATTGAGTAGTTGATTCAATATAACCAGCTACCAAGTGAAATCAAACTGAATATCCCCATAATAGCTGCAATCCTAGTAACATTTTCCTGGTAGTAAGTACGGTTGAATACAATGGGACTTACTTCTGAGTAGACATGCTTCACATTGCACTGTGGCATGTTCAAGAAATATATTTTTATTCAAATGACAAGGTATCCATAAATGGACGGATGGACGGACAGAGTGTCTCCCATGTAAGGAGATCTTTTGTACCTCCTATGGAGGAGGAGAAAGTTGGAAGAATAAATATTATATATAAATTTTAAAATGTCTTAAAATGGCACAAGGTTGGTTTTATATGCTCAGCTTCCCAATTCCATCAGCAAATTCTCGAGTAGAGTTTAACGTGGTTTGTATGTGGTTAAGGGCAAAATCCAGAGTAACTACAGGGAGTCCTTGCTCCGGTGTAAGAACAACTTACTCTGGATTCCAATATGAATTTCCCATATGTTTTCACTAGGTGGTGCAGTAACTACGTGTGCACGTAAAGTCTTTTATGTGCGCCTGTAGTTACTCGGGATTTGGGGGTTAGTGTGTAGTGTTAAAACTAAGGGATACAATCTGAATAAGGTGCTGGTGTGCTGTGTTGTGATGCATTTTTATAGCAAGGTATATTTGTTTTTAGTCATGCTAGAGAAAGTAATCTTGATAGGGCCATTGTGTGTACACAATGTGTGGACAAGTATAGAAGGCATATAGCACAGGTATGTTGTAACTGAATATTTATTTGTTTCCCATGCCATAAAATTTGTGGTGATTAGTATTAATTCTCCTTTTCCTGGTTATGTTGGTCTAAAACTGTAATGACATGTATAGACACACACAAATTCTTGAGTGCGGAGATGGAGGCCCTTAGCAATGCTCTGAATAGCTGAAAAAAATGCACATAACTTTAAGTATATCTATTTAATTTCATTTACCCTTTTGATTGTAGAGCTTCATCTCCAGGATAAGATACGCAACCAATACACCTAATTATAAGGCACCTTCCATAGGTTTTCACTAGGTGGTACAGTAACTACGGGTGCAAGTAATGTCTCTTACGTGCTCCCGTAGTTACTCTGGATTGTAGGGTAAAGCTGCAATCTTATCTACACTTTCCTGAGAGTAAGCCACACTGAACAAAATAGGATTGACTTCTGAGTAGGTGCACAAAGGATGGTGCCCCCACTTTTTGAAGTTAATTTTTAAGATAGTTGTATTTGTTCCCCCCTCCCTAGTTTGTCAAGGGCTAGTTCAAATTATAGTATTTAAGGGTGAACGGCAGAGAAAAATGTCAAGTCAACACCAGAGTGATCATGTTAGAATGGAGGACTGAGGCTGCAATCCTAAAGACACTTTCCTGGGAGTAAGGTCCACTCAACACAATGGGGCTTGCTTTTGAGTAGACATGGTTAGGATTGTGCTCTAAGTGCCTCTACCTTTAACCATTGCATAGAAGAGGGAATTGAGGCAGGGGCTGCTTTTGAAACCCTTCTATGTCGAGCTAAACCTGCCTCAATTCCCTCTTCGATGCAATGGTTAAAGGTAGAGGCACTCAGACCTCCATTCTATATGCTCACCCTGAGTCAATCCCTCTCTTCCCATTGAAATGCAGATCCTGAAAACTTATATCCATACATCTTTACTCAGAAATTTTTCACTATTATTGCTATTTATGGATTCAACTTGGAATTTGCCTTTCTCTCCAAAGCAGCTAACAATAATCAAATAGTTTAAAGGATAACAAAAAGCAGTCTTGGACATTTGCTTTGGCATGGAAAAGGCAAATTATAAATTCAATCAATAAATACACTACCAATAAAAACCTTGATAAAATACTTAGAGCACAATCCTAACCATGTCTACCCAGAAGTAATCCCCATTGTGTTAAGTGCGTCTTACTGCGTCTTTAGGATTGCAACCTAATAGTGCAATCCTAAGCATATCTGCTTAGAAGTCCCATTGTGTTCAATAGTACTTACTCCCAGGAAAGTGTGTATGGGATTGTAGTCTAACCCCCAAATCCAGAGTAACTAACTATCCAGACTTTACGTGCACCCGTAGTTACTGCACCAACTAGTACAAACCTATGGGAAATTCATATTGGAATCCAGAGTAAGTTGTTGTTACATTGGAGCAAGAACTCCCCATAGTTGCTCTGGATTTTGCCCTTAGGGTGCATTCTTAAAGACACTTTCCTGGGAGTAAGACCCAGCTCTGTGATGCCAGCTGGATCCAACCGTATTGGCAGAGCTGGAATTGCAGAGCTGGGCTAAGGACAGGAGCTCACCCTGTCTTGTGGGGCTGACCCCGGAATCGAACCCTGGCCTGCTAGTTAACAGGCACAGCATCTTTACCGCTTGCGCCACCCACAGCCCAATGTACAATGTACAATGTACAGCCCAATGTACAATGTAAGAACAATGTACTCTGGATTGCAGTATGAATTTCCCATAGGTTTTCACTATGTGGTGCAGTAACTACGGGTGCACATAATGTCTCTTACATGGGCCCATAGTTACTCTGGATTGTAGGATATGGGTGCAATCTTGAGATTGTGCTGGGCTGGCTCAAGTTTTTGTGCCTGCCCGGGAGGTTGACAAGTGTGCTCTCCAATGGAAAATAACATTTTAAATGACTGGCATCAAGTAGCGTTGAGATTTAGGTCTTATAGAAATTGGTCAATTGTTCTTTCCAGTCTTACTTTATTTGCATTGTGTGCCAGTACTGGACCCCAGTTGCTTCCTATACTGGGAAGAATGCTAGAGCAATATTCCTGTCCAGTAACAATGTAAGCAACCATATAAGGGCACAATCCAGAGTACCGTATTTCCCGGTTTATAAGACGCACTTTTTTTCCTCCCCAAATGGGGGGGAAATGTCTGTGTGTCTTATAGAGTGATAGGGCCAATCCTGGAGCACCGTACTCCATCATGTCATATGTCGTTGGATTGGTATTGAAGAGCAGAATCCAATGCAACAATCAGTTTTGAGATATCTCCTTCCTATCAAAAGTTATGGCCAAAAAAGTAAAAATCAAAAATATAAAAAATACATTTTTTGGCAATTTTTTAAGCGGGTAGAAATTTTGGCTTGGGAGGGTAAGAATTTTGGCCTTGGGGTTCAGGAATTTTGGGATTTGCATCTGGTCACCCTGGCACAGTTGCAATCCTAAGCAGCCTTCCCTGGCTTGGAGACTTGCTCCAAAATAGACATGCACAAGACCTGGTCCCTCCTGCTCCATGCCTGTGCCTCCCTCACTCTTTCTATCTATCTAGATCCCCTAACCTTTCCCTACCTACCCCCCAAAAGAACCCCCCCAACTTACCTGCCTTCCTGGACTATTTGCAGTGAGATTTGTGCAAAAGTCGCTAATCACTGACACTAGAGGTGATGAGTTTTTGGGGTTTCCAGAAAATTAGAAGAGTGCTTAAAGCTTAAAGTCTTTCCTCATTTGTTAATGACAGTGATAATGGTTCTTAATATTATTCTTCACTGTTCTTCACTGTTGACTTTACATGGTCAAAATATTATTCTGCTATATTAGTACACCGTTTGGTTCAGAATATTTTTTTCTTGTTTTGCTCCTCTAAATGTTGGTGCGTCTCATGGTCCGGTGCGTGTAATAAGCCAGGAAATACGGTAACTACAGGGAGTCCTTCCTCCGGTGTAAGAACAAATTACTCTGGATTTCAATATGAATTTCCCATAGGTTTTCACTAGATGGTGCAGTAACTACGGGTGCACGTAAAGTCTCTTACGTGCACCCGTAGTTACTCAGGATTGTAGGGATTTCCTACAATCCAGAGTAACTACGGGAGCACGTAAGAGACTTTACGTGTACCCATAGTTGCTGCACTACCTAGTGAAAACCTATGGGAAATTCATATTGCAATCCAGAGCAAATTGTTCTTACACTGGAGCAAGGACTCCACGTAGTTACTCTGGATTGCGCTCTAAGTCTGTTTTTGTTTGCCAGTGAAGTTGCATTTTGATCTAAAGCAGTAAAATTTGCCTCTGACCTTTTTTATTTTTGGCTATAACTCTTTCATACGACTTCCTGACAGAGAATCAAATGGAATGTTAGATATCGGGATACAAGTACAGTAGTAACAATTTAATATTAATTTTCTTAAAGGTGTCTTTATTAAGCAATTTGTGAGATTAAGGGCAAAATCCAGAGTAACTATGGGGAGTCCTTGCTCCGGTGTAAGAACAATGTACTCTGGATTGCAATATGAATTTCCCATAGGATTTCACTAGGTGGTGCAGTAACTATGGATACACGTAATGTCTCTTACGTGCTCACGTAGTTACTCTGGATTGTAGGGTATGTATCTATGTAATATGCAATTGTTAAGGCAGTTGCTCTTTTATATTGCCTTACAAAATACAAATCCTGCTATAGATACTGTTTTATTTTCATTCAGACTATACCTCCAGGCTACTTCTTCAGATCCTCATTAAACTCTTGCCAAAATGGGTTTCTTTTATAATAAAGTTAAGGCCAATGTAGTTATCTTGCAAATCTTAAAACACAGTCAATGAGAATCCATAAATCTTGCACTCAAAGCCGATCATTCCTGATGAGTTATTGAAATCTATAACATATTTAATGACTGCTTAAACAAATAAAAGTCTAACCATTTTAAGGGAAACAATAATTTTTTGTGCAGTTTTGAATCTATATATATAAAACTGAAAAGTCACTTACTGACCTCACTCACGCCCAGTCAAAACCGGCAGGCCTAGAACTGTGAAATTTGGGGAGGGTGTTCCTTCCGTGATGGAAGCATCCACTAAGAACCAGTTTTTGGAAATTTCAACCAGAAGTGGGTGAAAAGGGGCGCAACACTTTTCCCTCCATATACTTTACATTGAGAATCCAGGACTGAGGGACACTTTGCCCCAAATCCCCCAGACCGAGAAGCATGAAATTTGGGGAGGATCTTCCTTATGTAACGTCAACACCCACCAAGAACTGATGTTGAGAAATTTAACCCTTAAGGGGGTGAAAAGGGGTGCAACGTGGTTTTGTCCTTTATTTAACATTGAACACTGACTAATCAACATACAGCTGATGAAGTGGGAGAGAGGATGCACAGGGGGTGATGGTGTGCATGGGGGTGGTGCATATGGGGGTGGTGGTGCACACAGGGAGATGGTGTGCATGGGGGTCCATGAGAGGAGGTCCATCCTGGGGCACAGTGAGCTTTCACACCAGATGACCCAAATCCTAGTGAAGTGTTTGCATAAAGGCTAATAATTAATGGATGGACAGGGATTGACGGCAAACTGAGCCTGACATAGAGAAGCAGAGCTAATGTCTATCTTAGGACTGCCCTTAAATACAAAACACATAACAGTGTACCTCCTTATTACTCATCTATGTATATTATCATTGTCCCCAGACTTACTACCTTTGACCTTTGTCTGGACCAAGGGTCTCCAAACCCCAGCCTGAGGGCTATTTGCAACCCTTGGCAAGTGTGAATGTGGCCACTGGTAAGACCCCTCTATCTGGCCCCTGGGCAAGACTCCTAATCCACTCCAATACATTCTTATATATAAATTTATGTAAATGTATTCAAATTTGAAATGTAAATTAGTTTTCTGGTCCCTCGACTCTGTGTCAAAGAGATGATGTGGCCCTTCTGCCAAAAACCTTGGAGGCCCGTGGACTGGACAATCCTTTTTGGACTGGACAATCCTTTTTGGACTGGACAATCCTATTTTTTCCTGTCGATTAAAACATTTTAAAAATATGAAATACGTGGCTTGATAACATAGAGTTGCACCACTTTTCATAAGAAGGGTTTCGTTCTGGCCTTATAACATCCCTTGAGAAGATCACAAGTGCTGAAAGACTTGCACTTGCCCTTAAAACTTTTCCTAGTCTGCATTTTAAAACTTTGTAAAATGCAGGCCTAAGTGTGTTTCAGATATTCAGGGAACTCTTGAAAATAACATTTGGAGAATAGATTTTGTTCTACAAAGACATATCCTTTTCAACTTGTATCCTTTTAGAAGTGGTTCAGTGGTTAGCACAGAGAAATAGGTTTCCTTAATGGTGTCTTTTCGTTCTGACCCACATTATTTCCGTATTCCCTTCTGAGATAACAGGTCTCCGTTATTTCCACCATGTTATTTTATTGAAGTCCATCAGCTCAGTTCCTTATGTGAATACTCTGAGACAAGGCTGTATTTTATGTGTATGGATCATTTATACCCCACCGTTCTGTTCCTAAAGGAACCACCAGGGTGACCAACAACATAATTTCAAAACAACTTAGCGGTTAAAACAACTTTTAACAAGAATGGATGGGGGAAAAAACAGGAAGGTAATAATCAGATAGTTAAAAAGTCAGCAAACTTGGAATGGAAAAAGCTAAAACTATAAGTTTAAATGTGGGCAGTGACATTGGCACAATCCAGAGTAACTATGGAAGTCCTTGCTCCAGAGTAAGAACACTTTACTCTGGATTGCAATATGAATTTCCCATAGGTTTTCATAGGTAAGACTGTCTCTTACGTGCTCCCATAGTTACTCTGGATTGCAGCCAGAGGCTACTGGGCAATCTTGATGGAACCACCAAGTAGTCTCTAACCAGCGGTGGTGGTCTCTAACCAGCAGCTCAGAAGGATACAGCATCAGTAGATTAGTCCAATCAAAAGCTGCTGAGAGGTCCAGTAAAACCAGCAGGGTCACTGCCCATTTTCTGGTGAAGATTGTCCATGAAGGCAACCAAAGCATGCTCCAAATGATGCCTTTATTCAGAACAAAATATGATCCACATAGGCTGCAATCCCAACTACACTTTCCTGGGAGTAAGTACCACTGAACATAATGGGACTTACTTCTGAGTAGACATGCTTAGGGTTGCACTGATATTATCCAGGAAAACCTGGAGCTTGTATCCATATGCATCCCTAGACCAACACCACGTCCAACAATACAGCACTTGTAATACCTGCAGCTCTCATCTGCTGCTGAACCTGGAAACCTGGCAGACAAACCTTAATAAGTTTTGAAGCCTCTTTTGCATATGAAAGAAAGAAAGAAAGAAAGAAAGAAAGAAAGATAGATAGATAGATAGATAGATAGATAGATAGATAGATAGATAGATAGATAGATAGATAGATAGATAGATAGATAGATGGTGGTGTAGCTCATGGGGGAGGACTAGATAGATAGATAGATAGATAGATAGATAGATAGATAGATAGATAGATAGATAGATAGATAGATAGATAGATAGATAGATAGATAGTGGTGTAGCTCATGGGGGAGGACTAGACAGACAGACAGACAGACAGACAGACAGACAGACAGACAGACAGACAGACAGACAGACAGACAGACAGATAGATAGATAGATAGATAGATAGATAGATAGATAGATAGATAGATAGATAGATGGTGGTGTAGCTCATAGGGGAGGACTAGATAGATAGATAGATAGATAGATAGATAGATAGATAGATAGATAGATAGATAGATAGATAGATAGATAGATAGATCTCGATCGATCGATCGATCAAGTCACAAATTATACAGGTAGATTTCACCTTATCTGGACATCTGAGATCCCAACTTCTCTGTAACTCAGACACTTTTGTGCAAGACCTGTTAGTTGCAGTGCTTACACTAGAAGTTCTTGTGCTTATCCCCATGTACAGTGCAGGTACAAGTCTAAGTTCTAGCTCTTCTCTGTGGTGTGTACATGTACATAGTCTGAAAGACGTTGAAGGCAAATCCACAATCCAGACACCCTCCTCTCTCAAGCAGCTCAGATACAGCAGTGATTTACACCACTTGGTCATCACCCGTAGGTGTGCCATGGATGGTCTGCAAGTGTGCTATGGGACTCTGGGGTGGGTGTTGATTAATTATTGATTAGTAGGAGAATTGGAAGGTTTGAGCTTCCTCATGGTAGCATGATGTGCCTTGTCAGTGGCCAAAAACTGAAGGTTTTCCTTGACAAATTTTAGAGCCTTATCAATGGGTCATGAGTTGAAAAAAGTTGAAATTCGCTAAGATAAGGAGTATTCAACCAGTACGTAGGTTTGTTGTTTTCCAGGGACACACTGGAATTCTGCCTCCATTAAATGTAAAAGACGGCTTAGTATGGGTTATATACAGTACTATACTCAACATTAACATGAGCTTTCTCCAGCCAAATTTAGAGCACAATCCTAACCATGTTTACTCAAAAGTAAGCCCCATTGTGTTCAATGGGTCTTTCTTCCAGGAATGTGTGTTTAGGATTGCAGCTTAACCCTACAACCTAGAGTTACTACAGGAGCACGTAAGAGATGTTTACGTCAGTGTAGTTTTGGCATCATCTAGTGAAAACCTATGGAAAATTCATATTGCAATCCAGAGTAAATTGTTCTTACACCGGAGCAAAGACTCCCCATAGTTTCTCTGGATTGCACCCTTAGTCTCCAAAATCAGGGTGCATATTAGATTTGATGACACAAATCTGAAGTAAATCCAGTATTTTGAGTAAATACAGTAGTAAATACATGAGTAAATACAGTATTTAGATTACAATTATAGGTCACTATTTAGTTTAACAGTTTACTATATTGGAATAAAAATGTGACATAAACCCATTGTTGTAGAAAGTAGTGGCATTAGGTAAAAATCATAACATAAAGCTATAGTCATAGAACTCATTGTTGTGTGATGGAAAATTAAATTTTATACCTGCTTTGCAGCTGTGCATTACAATTGCCAGTAAACCTTTTTTAATCTCAAGCTTTTAAAATAGGAGTGTGCATTAGATTTGCCCCCAAATCCAGAGTAACTACAGGAGCATAGGAGAGACATTACATGCATCTGTAGTTACTGCACCACCTAGTGAAAACCTATGGGAAACAGGGTGACAATATAAAATGGAGGACAGAGTTCCTTTTAACTACTTTTTAACCCCTTCTGTGTTGAGCTACACCTGCCTAAATTCCCTCTTCTATGCAGTGGGTAAAAGGAAAGACACTCTGTCCTCCATTCTATATGGTCACCCTGATGGGAAATCCATATCGGAATCCAGAGTATATTGTTCTTACACCGGAGCAAGGACTCCCCGTAGTTACTCTGGATTGCGCCCTTGCTGGCACAATAGGTTTGAGTATATATGGTATTTCCTTCCTCTGTGTTGAGATTTCTGCAGGTGGAAAATAATGCTCAGGCTGGGTAAATCCAATTCCCCTTCTCATTTTATTCCTACTCGGCCACATTGAACTATTCCTGCTGCTGTGTTGTCCGACACTTTCCTTCTACCTTTCCGCTCACCCCGTGCAGCACATACTTAAATCCATCTTTTAAAAAGCCCCATACATCCTTTCCCGTTCGCCCTCCTGTGGAATCCCATGACCGCTACGTGTAGAAGTGTTTATCATACAGCTGTGCCAAAACTCGAGGCGGAATGAATGAGATGGAGATTAAAGCCAGTAGTCTGAACCTGTATTCAGCCACTGCAGTCGCAGGGTTTGCCTCCGGAATGCTGATGAAGTGTCATGAATGGTCCCATGTACTCCCATTCCAGTGCATTGCAGGCAGGAGTGATTATTGCTTGTACTCCACTAAAGCTGGAGATAAATGGTAAAGCCTTGCTTAGCAACAGAAGGTCTCGCCTTATCTCTCCTGGGCCTGCAAGCGCCAGAACGTGGAAGTCCTTATAGAAGAGAAACGCTCAGGGGGAAGATGTTATAAGCCCCCTGCTTTCTGCAAAGATTTGAAATAGCCGACAGCAACGTGAAACCCAGCACTTCAACAGGGCCACTGGTTGCTTGAAAATAACTCTGTATGGGCAAAATCCAGAGTAACTACGGGGAGTCCTTGCTCCGGTGTAAGAACAACTTACTCTGGATTCCAGTTTGAATTTCCCATAGGTTTTCACTAGGTGGTGCAATAACTACAGGTGCACGTAAAGTCTCTTACGTTCTCCCGTAGTTACTCTGGATTGTAGGGTAAGGGTGAAATCCAAAGTAACTACGGGGAGTCCTTGCTCCAGAGTAAGAACAAGTTACTCTGGATTGCAATATGAATTTCCCTTAGTATCCACCTGTATTATGGATAAATCTATGGGCAAAATCCAGAGTAACTGCGGGGAGTCCTTGCTCCGGTGTAAGAACAACTTACTTTGGATTCCTATATGATTTTCCCATAGGTTTTCACTAGGTGGTGCAGTAACTGCGGCTGCACATTAAGGGCACAATCCAGAGTAACTATGGGGAGTCCTTGCTCCGGTGTAAGACCAATTTGCTCTGGATTGCAATATGAATTTCCCATAGGTTTTCACTAGGTGGTGCAGTAACTACGGGTGCACATAATGTCTCTTATGTGCTCCCGTAGTTACTCTGGATTGTAGGGTAAGTCTCTTATGTGTTCCCATAGTTACTCTGGATTTGGGGGTATGGCTGCAATCCTAAACACACTTTCCTAGGCATAAGAGCCATTGAACAAGGACTCTGGAGCAAGGACTCAACGTAGTTACTCTGGATTGCGCCCTTAGTTTGGATTCCAATATGAATTTCCCATAGGTTTTTACCACATGGTGCAGTAACTACGGGTGCACGTAAAGTCTCTTACGTGCTCCCGCAGTTACTCTGGTTTTGGGGGTTGGTTTGTGTGTGTGATTTCCTATGTCCTAAAGTAGCAAAGCCAAATGTCCTTCTCTCATGGTGTGGTTGTGGTGTCATTTTAAAGGTGGTGTGGTTGGTGTTTTGTATACAGAAGGCTTATGGACATCCTCCACGTTCTCTGCTTGTTCCCCGTGGATAGGAGATAATTGTACATTTGAATTATGATCCTTTTACTGTGTTATGGGGCAGTCCTGTGCACGTATACACAGAAGGACTTGTGCCAGGCGTATGGGGCTTATACGCAAGAGAGTATGGTAGGATTATTACAATTATACCCCATTGTGGTAAATGGGGCTTATACACAGGAGAGTATGATGATGTGTACACATTCATGATGATGATACATAGAAGGACTTGTGCCTGGTATATGGGGCTTATACACAGGAGAGTATGGTAGGATTATTACAGTTATACCCCATTGTGGTAGATGGGGCTTATACACAGGAGAGTATGATGGTGGATACACTTTCATGATGATAATGAATGATGATACACAGAATGACTTGTGCCAGGTATATGGGGCTTATACACAGGAGAGTATGGTAGGAGTATTACAACTATACCCCATTGTGGTAAATGGGGCTTATACATAGGAGAGTATGGATAGGATTATCACCATTATATACACAGGTTTATACATAGGAGAGTATGGATAGGATTATCACAATTATACCCCATTGTGGTAAATGAGGCATATACACAGGAAAGTATGGATATGATTTCAGCCTCAAAACTTCAGCAATTTTGGGCTCAATCCTAAGAAATTTAGGCTGGCCTAACTTACATGGCATATCGTTCCATGGTGACGTGGGGAGGTTGGCATATGCCTGTGGAGTGGCCTGACACCCCCAGGAATGGGGCAGAAATGCCTTACAGCACATTTGCAACATCCCGAATCAGCACCAAACTTATGCCGGGGCTCAGGCTGGCCTAACTGTTGCTTAGGATTGCAGCCTCTGTCTATATGTTTGTTATGGCGTATGTGCATGCTAAAATCAGATTAAAAGGTGGGCAGTAATATATTAGCAAAAGATGAAAGGAAACCCACACCATGAGAATTCTGAGATTCAAATTGTAGGTCTTAAACAGGTTCACTGAGGCTACAATCCAGAGTAACTACGGGAGCACGTAAGAGACAATACATGCAGCTGTAGTTACTGCACCACCTAGTGAAAACTTATGGGAAATTCATATTGCAATCCAGAGTAACTTGGATTTGCTTGGGTAACTAGTAACCCCGTAGTTACTCTGGATTGTGCCCTGAGTTTCATTCATTCATTCATTCATTCATTCATTCATTCATTCAGCTTCTGCCTAGTATTGATTCAGTAGCTTCTGCCTAGCGTTCAGCCAGTTCCGGCAATAGTTCAGTGGTAAATGTCATTGGCTTGCCTTGTAGAACATTTGTGACCCTAAGCGCTGGTGCTGCGTTCTAGGATCGAGCCCTTTGTGCCTTTGTATACATTTCAGTGGAGTTGCCACTGGTTCATAGAATCTGGGTATGTTTTTAACTGCTATGCATTGAGCCCTTGGCTATGGGAAAAATCCAGAGTAACTGCAGGGAGTCCTTGCTCCAGTGCAAGAACAACTTACTCTGGATTCGAATATGAATTTCCCATAGGTTTTCACTAGGTGGTGCAGTAACTACGGGTGCACGTAAAATCTCTTATTATGTCCTCCCGTCGTTACTCTGGATTTGGGGGTTAGTTTAACAGCCTAAACCCATGTGATCCCCTGATGGTGGCTGCTAAAAACCCATAGTTTTTTAGTACCTTAAGAACACCAAGGCCTTCCCAGCCACACAGACTTTTACCCATCCGCCAGAACGGTTCAGCCAATGGGACAGGTAGGGATGGATCAAGGGAGGGTGGAATGGGACAACTTGGCATCCATCAGTCTTGAAAGACTATGGTATCATGCTTAATGCTGCATGCGAAGCACGAAGGCCTGGGTAGATTGATATGTAGGTGAGGCTGTTACCCAAGCAGCAAATCCCCCCTCCATGCCACTGAAATAGTCCAATGGAACGGCAGAGCCAATACGATTGGATCCAGCTGTGTCGCAGAGCTGGGCTAAGTACAGGAGCTCACCCTGTCTTGTGGGGGCTGACCCGGGTCTCGAACCCTGGCCTGCTGGGTAACAGTCACAGTATCTTAACCACTTGCACCACCCACTACAGGTTGAAACTAGAAGGGGAGATTCTAAAATATTAGGTATATAATTATTTTCTTTTGCGCATGTTGAGCGTCTTCCTTTTATCCTTCCATTTTTATGCGTGCTTTGATTAGGAATAGTTGTACAAGTTTATTGCAATGCCTCAGTGAGGCTGGCAACCTCCGTGTAGTATGAACGGAATTTATGATGTGTGTATCTATGTGCTGTGCAAAGCTACCTTTTTCTGGTATTAAATTCAGATGCGCCTGTGGGGCCGCATTGGCTTCCCATAATTCCAGCAGTCATCGAACTCATTTGATTAAAGATAGCTGCATTCAGATTTTAAATGGAACAGTAATAGAATAAGCTTATCTCCTATCAGCTATGCAGTTCTGTTGCAGGAGACTGACATTAATATATGAAATCTGATGACAGTAGTAAACCGAAACTGTCTCGTCCAGAACGGCAAAGGAAGGGATGGAGCATAAATGAGTTGGAAAATTCTTCATCAATAACAGTAAACAAGCAGCTACATATCCTAAAGCCAGCCTTCAAACGGGAAAGTAAATGTTTATAAATGCCAGGGCTGGGTGCTGCAGGCTCTAAACCTCGTAGCAATGTTTCTTCTTGCAAATATTAGTCGATGCAAGCATATTCTGGCAATTAGATGATACGTTGGTATACTAAAGACATATGGTACATTAGTCAAATGTTGATGTGGAGTTTTAGGGTGCAGTCCGAACCAATTTAGGCTGGAACAACTCACCTGCTCCCTGTTCCCATAGTGGTGTGGGGAGGCTGGCACATGTCTGCACACTATCCTAAACACAGAAGTGGCACAGAAGTGCCTTATGTCATAGGACTTGTGCCAGGACTTTCGCTGGCCTAAGTGGGGGCTGGGATTGTTGCCACAGAGCACAATATTAACCATGTCTACTTAGAGGTAAGTCACATTGTGATCAATGGGTTATACTCCCAGGAAAGTGTCTATAGGATTGCAACCTTAGTCTGTAATGTATCGGATTAATCCTTATTATGAAACATCCAAAAGCACAGATATTATCTTTTTTTGTCAAGAATCTGACTAGTTCAGTGGGTGTCAAACGATATAACCCACCTTTCTCGGCTTTGGCCAACTCAAGGAGGCTAACAAACATTAATAACAATATAGTATATAAAACATTTGTCACCTTTAAAAAACATTTTAAAACCCTAAAAATTATCAGTAAAACCTGGCTAAAGAGTTATGTCAGAACTCTTTAGCCAGTCCACTGTGTCAAAAGAGTTGGACACCCTGTACTGGTGGAAAACATCCTGGCCACAAGAAGTCCTTGGAACCCAGGGAAGCAGCAGGGAGATGGAGAGGTACTTTTGGAATGGAGGCTGGAATGGAGGTGCCCTGTTAATGCACCCACAAGTAAATAAACAGTACTCAGCAAGCCAGGATACAAATCGGAGACAAGGAATGGGAGACACTGGTGGGATGAAGACTCTGAGACCGTGAATTTGTAAAATAAGTTGTCACCCCTTAGACTCCTTAGATTTTTAGGCAAAGGTGACTTTTTCACCCATTAGCCATGGACACTTCCAGTTGCGTCTTGAGATCCTCTGAGGACTTCTCCACTGATCTCAATATCTGTGGGTTTGATATCTGGAGTGGATGTCTTGCCAGATACATAGGGGCAACCTATATTTCTCAAAAATGAGCAGGAGAGATGGTTATGCAGGGAGTAGATTGTGGTTTTATTGGTGTTGAGGTCAAGGTTTGCACACTCACTGATGGTTGCCCAGCATGAGTGTTTCAGTATAAGAAGGATTTCTGGGTTTCAAGACACTTGCATGCCCTCGGCACAGTGGTTTCTCCTCCCTGCCATTCTGCCATTCATCTTAAACTGAATAAAATACTACTTTTTGTCCCAACCCGTTCTTTTTGGTTAGATTGGTGGACCTTAATAAAAGGGGGGGGGGAAATCCTGAGCTAGTAGGAGAGATGATATTAAAGAACGAAAGCTTTGAGAGTTTGAAAGTGTGTATGAAGTAGTTTTTAACTGCTTAATAAACAATTAAGAGCACAATCCTAACCATGTCTACTCTAAAGTAAGCCCCATTGTGTTCAATGGGTCTTACTCCCAGGATTGCCGCCTTACAGAACAATCCTAATGTCACTTTCCTGAGAATAAGACCCATTTAACACAATGGGTCTTACTTTAGAGTAAACATGATTAAGATTGTGCTCTTAGTTTGTTACTTTGTCTGAGATTTCTGTAGGTAGCTGGACTGAAATCCTTTTTATTTCCTCTATGAGCCACTAGTTGTGGAGATTATTTTTTGAAAGTAGAATTGTTGGATATTAGTTGTTGAACTATTTATTAGAGTTGCAATCCTATAACTAAGAAGCCATATCTTATATTGTGTAGCTCAGTTGTGTTAGTAATGGGGAGAATCAGAGTTCTGCAATTTGGTTCTTTCATCAACCGAACTAGTGGTCTTCTGGTGCAATGAGTATAGGGTGGTCCCAATCCAGGTGTGACATGGACTGGGATGCCTACACACATTACAACATGGAACCCATGGGTGTGCACGTGGGGTAAAGCTTGGGCATATGGGACCAGACCAACTACCCTCCCTTGGACATCAAACTCTTCCCAGATGCCGTGGAGGACTGGAGGATGGAGGACATGGTGGAAATGTGGAAGACAGGAGGAAGGGGGGTCCCAGTGAAAAGGGGAATAACTGTCGGGCCATCCTCTCAATGGTATGCGCATGGAGGTGTGCAGTCATTGGAGGAAATTTGGTGGGAGGAAATTGGAGAGGGACCAAGAGATTTGAGGGAACTGGAGGGTTTGCCGCGTGAAATATTAGTTCGAGAGGAGCTGCCTTGGAGGAAGGGTAGCATGTACCAAAGCTACTGGGAGGACCCAAGGCACACTGGCCATGGAAGTGTCGGAGTCACTGGATGCCAAGAGAGCCATCCTGGAGCGAGCAAAGAAGTCGTGGCTGCCACAGCTGTCATTGCTACTGCTACCGCAGCTGAAAAGGATCCCCCCTAGAACAAGGCACAGAGAAGCCAGCCGTTGTTGAGGTTGGGGAGAGAATCTCCCCATCAGGAGGACAACGAGGAAGCTCTGGTCAGCGCGGTGGAAGGCTGCAGTAAGGAACCCCCCCCCCCCCCCATAAAGAGAAATAAGAGTCAGAGGACAGAGGCTCTGGTTTGGGGAACGTTAACTCTTTTGGACTCACCTGGATTCTGGGTTGTTGCACCTGTTGTGCAGTTTGAACTTGCGTTAAGTCTGTTACCTGTAAAGAGAAAAGAAACCGTTAAGCTTTCTGCCAATGTAACCACCAAGATATGAACAAGTAAACGTGAATCTTTTCCACTTACCTTGTTTGTGGGTCTTCTGTTACAATGTTCAGTCTAGAGGAGGAGGAGGAGGAGACACAAGTATCTGTTCCCCTGGATAAACATGTCACTGCTAGAGAGGGGAGAGAGACGGGAGGGAAGCCACAGTCGGACACCAGGTTTAAGAGGGGCAGTTGAAGATTTCCTTCCCAGGAAACCTCTGCCTATCCAGCATTTTGCAAGATCATTAGCCTCCAAACCATGGCCTGTAGACCGTATCTGGTATAATCCATCGGAGCATGATGCGGCGGTAGCAGAGATTTTTTTTTCTGCATTCTTGCCACCATATTTTGCCGCCAGTCTTCTTAGAAACACAGTGAATTTTTAGCATCCAAAGTGGTCCAAGGTTTGGAGACCACTAGAGAACCATTGATCTGACTTGGTGGGCTGTCTCCTGTATGGACAACTGACACAGTATCTTGATTAATGTAAGCAAGTGGTAGACCTTCTTTCATATATTCTCCAAAAAGTGATAAAACTGAATTTTTCCCTAGTAATGCTTGTGGAGACCCAGAGGAATTATTGGATAATTCACAATATTTTTTTTGTAATATCAGTGGTTTGAGTACATGTTGCTTCTTAACATGAACAACTATCTGGTTTTCATAGGGATTTACAAAAAATCCCGAATATCCCAGGTGCGGGGATTCAGTAGTTCCCAACAGATGGGATATTTTGCAGGTAAAAATTGTTATGGGGAAGGGAATTAGTCAGATGAACCTTTGTGCATGTTGAGTTATAAAAAGAGCTTGCGTTGCTAAGCATCCAAACGACGGCGCATGGGAAAAATGACTGCGTGAGAGTATGAAATAAGGCGGCATGTGCGAATCGGAGAATTATGTTTCTGGATTAATGGGAAACCTACACACCATTTGCTCAACGCTAGTCCTTAAAACACAGAGCTGAACTGTCAGCTGCTACAGGATCCTGGGAGAAATGTTTCCATATCCTGAAAATGTCTAATTCTGTGACAAAACTGGAACAGAAGTACTTTGGGAGTGAATCAGGAACAGAAGGGGGGATGTCATCCCAAACAACACCAACTCTCATGTTACAGGAGATGGTTTATTTGAAAACCCGCTGAAGGTCCCTGATGTGCTTTGAACTGTAAGCTTCTAATCCAAAAAGTCTTGCAGGAAGACATTAGCCCCGTTTCACTGTTGTTTACATGTCACTTTCTGGCCACTTGGGAATTCTTGTTTGTTTGCAGACTTGTCACCTGTGCCGTAAATGGAAGCAATATTTTGTGTACTGTACAGGCATCAAAACTGACAGTCCAAGTATAGAAATATAATCAACAGACCACAAATGTTGGCAGGCCTTAGTACATAAGAAAGCAGCTTCTCAAGCTCTTTAGAAACCCTATGGAGGTGGAAGCAGAGAAAGGTCTGAGATCATCCCTATCTATGACTATTGTGGATGGCTTTAGAAGAGCAGCTCTTTCTTCTACCTCTTCGGTATCCACAATGCAAGTCTGACATCTTTCCACCTTGGAGATGTTCTGTAACTCTCTCCTTGGAAATATGTTTCCCACTATAGAATTTGATTTTCTCAACTTCCTTCCATGCTTTGAATATTTCACACCCGATTGAACTCTTGAGGAGCCAAGTCCTTGTGTTAGTACAGTTTAAAGTTTTGTACTTGTCTCAGTATGGAGTAGTCGGAACCCACCGGATCAGTGGCGCTTTTATTCTTATAAGATAGTGATTTTCAACCTTTTTTAAATCTCATGGCACAATTTTTTATCACAACACACTGAAATTGTCAAGGCACACCATCTGTTTTGCCATTTACAAGGCACACCATGCTGTCAGTAGGGGGCACAAATCCCCCAGCGACCCACCCCAAAGTCCCACAGCACACCTTAGGATCATCTGTGGCATACCAGTGTGCCACAACATACTGGTTGAAAATCAGTGTTTTAAGAGAATGTGGAATTGTGGTTGGGAAGAACTGGAGGTTGCTTTACCACAGCTTTACAACTAGTATTAGATCTGATTCTTCCTTTGCCCATCAGTTGGCTGGCCCAAGTTGGGTGTCCCATTGCGTGCTGAATCGGAAATTTAATTTCTTTCAGGAAATTATATGCAACTCTTGCTTTTGTGCACATTATTAATTTCTCAACTCTGTTTTGGAAAAGTGGTGGAATTTATTTTTTGCGTTCTTATACATGTCATTAATATACCAGAAATACTCTATCATCAGAATAGTGGGTCCTTTCAGTAAAACTCAAAGTAAACTTATTTCATGCAATCGTGTATAGAAAAAATAGCAATTTTCTGACAGGCCCAGTTCTCAAGGTTTCACTTGTCCAACACCAGGAAAATTGCATGTCGCCTCTGTTTTATTACATCAACGGGCTGACTTTCCATTTGTCACGGAGTGTCTGCTGTGACATTGGCCATGGCTCTATTTGGTTGTAACAGATTGCCTGCAGAGAGTGCGTTCAGTGACCAAGGTACCTGTTGCTGGTTCTTTTTTTCCAGGTCAATTGGCTGCAGGTACATGTGAGATTGTCACATTGGACAGAGATAGCAGTCAGCCCCGAAGGACAATAGCTCGACAAACAGCTCGTTGTGCATGTAAAAAAGGACAGATTGCCGGTACAACGAGAGCAAGGCCAGCCTGCGTGGATGGTAAGAAACAAAAGATCATTTGACTTCTTATCCGCCAACACCAAACTCGTTCTTAAGCATGTTGCTTGTTTGCATTGGGAAAGCGCAGTGTCGAATATGCAGTGAGTGCGTCGTCTCAAGGTTTATGCTTGAAAGTCTTGTGGATATTATCATTGGAAAAGATGCATGCCTCTAATGGAGAATTGACTCTGGTTTCTTAGTGTTAAACCTATTTTTTTAATGTTGTGTTAGTATTTTGCCCATTTCTCTGTGAATGTGGTTGTATATCAGGTCCATACCATTGGATATCATACATACCAGTGAATGTGGTATGTATTCACATACCAGTGAATGTGGTTGTATATTAGGTCCATACCCATGACATATGGGTACCTTGCCTGGATACGATTGGTATGACATATGGGTACCTTGTCTGGATGCCACAAGTACCAATGGTACCCATATGTCATAACCAAAAAAGACCCCTGTGCCCAAAATGTAGGAAAAATGTCAGATATTCTAAAATACTCTTGTATGGTATTCTCATGTTGTCAATTTAAACACTGTTACTTATTAAATTTAAAATAATTACAGCTGTTTTTGTTATCTACAAAGGTTCTATTCCAGAACCTTCTGTGGATAAGAAAACAATAAAAAAAATAGGTATAAAGCCCCAATTTCAGGTTTCTTGTTCCTCGATGGCACCTAATGGAATAAGGTAGTGTTTTGATTCTGGGACTGAAGAATGGAATGATTCCTTGCATGACTGCCTCTAGAACAGTAAAAAGCAGCTTTTAAATTATAATTTGCAGTGACCTTTTATGTTGAGTCAAATCCTTGTATAAAAAATCAGTGCATAACAAGATTATACATGTAGATGTTATTTATTATAGATAATTGTATATGTAATTTATTACAGATAATTTATTAATTTCAAGAGGAGTAATTCCTCCTGTAATGCTGAATGCTGAACAAGAACGTTGTCTGCTCACAAGGAAAAGGGGGAGAATGAAGGTTTTTTAGGACACAGGGCTAAAAAAAGAAAACGTACTAGAAAATGAGCACATATGGTCACCCTGTATCCAAGTGTATTGGAATGTCGATGTATCTTCAGGGTGATGTATCTTCAGGGTGACCAGAAAGTTCCAGATTTGTCCTCTTTTTTGGCCTCTTGTCTGGGTGTCCTCCAAAAGGGTTTCATTGTCCTCCATTTTGGCTTCATTTTGGAACTTTTCAACGGGGTGCAGTACCCCATCTGTCGTTGGATTCGTACTGAAGAGCAGAACCCAATGCAAAAATATCTCCTTCCTATTAAAAGTTATGGTCAAAAAAACTAAAAATCAAAAATATGCATTGAGCTCTATGGGAAGGTGAAAGTGCCCAATATAGCAGCTTTATTGGTGAACAGTCAAACGTGCCATTGTCTGCCGGAAAAGACAGGCTGAGAGTAATCCAAGGATTGACCATAATCCTAACCATGTCTACTCAAAAGTAAGCTCCATTGTGTTCAATGGGTCTTACTCCCAGGAAAGTGTCTTTAGGATTGCAGCCTTACTTTTAAATAGACATAGGGCGCAATCCAGAGTAGCTATGGGGAGTCCTTGCTCCGGTGTAAGAACAACTTACTCAGGATTGCAATATGAATTTCCCATAGGTTTTCACTATGCGGTGCAGTAACTATGGGTGCACATAATGTCTCTTACATGCTCCTGTAGTTACTCTGGATTGTAGGGATAGGCTGTAATCCTATAGACACTTTCCTGAGAGTTAGACCCATTGAACACAGTGGAGCTTCCTTTTGAGTAGACATGGTTAGGATTGAGCTCTTAGAGCTCAATGGGTCAATAGAGCTCAGTGAGTCTTACTCCCAGGAAAGTATCTTTAGGATTGCAGCCCTTGTCCTCCTCTTGAGGTTTGGGCATCTGGTTACTCTGTATTATCTTTCCTCTGCTAGAATCCACAGTGAATTTGCAGTGCCCTGGAAAATAAGATGTCCTGCACTGCAGTATTCTTGCTTTAAGTGCTGAGATCTTGCAAGAAAGACTTGAGTTGAGCGTTCAGAGCCAGCCTTATTGGCCTTACAGAAATAATACTTTACATCTTAATTTGAATCCTGGCCAAGATGTCCACTCCTGCGTGAAAGTTAATGTAGTGGCGGAGGGGAGCAGGGAGTGCCAGTCTGTTATCAGAATGGAAGTGTTGTGTTATACTTTATATTTCTGCCTTGCCTTCCCTCATTAAAAACGTCATTCTGCATGATTCACGGCAGATGCAGCGTGTTGCCTGCAGCTCCTGAAAAATGCTGATGCAGAAGAAGGATGAAAATATTTCACTTTGAAATCATTTTTATGTCTCTTTTTTTTTCCCCCACCAAGATACTAGTCGTGCAGGGTGAGCCTTGCCAATGAAAAAACTCAACAGTAAACATTCGCGTTTCAATTAAAAAGAAATAAAATAGGACTCCGGTTATAAATAGATGACATTTTAAGAAAATGACATGTTTTGATTTAGGCTTTTGCAGAGAATAACAAAAAAAGGATGCTTCCTTTAAAAAAAAAGATGATAAATTCAGATTTCTTTTGAAAAAAATAGGATTCACACTTGAGCTCATTAAAGAAAAATGCTGAGACTTCACAACCCCTTCATCAGAATTTGATCTCCCCTACTGACTATCAAAGAAGACGGCACAAGGGGGATTTCATTGCCTTCCCACCAAGCTAAATATAACACATCACATCCATTCTATTTTTGTAATTTTGCCTTCACTCTTGCCGGTACTATAAAATCTTATGGTGCTTTCTATTTGATCCATCATTGCTTGCTGTGTTATGTTGGAATTTCCAGTTCAAATTCCAGTTAGAATTTCCAGTTATGTTAGAATTTCCAGTTTAAATATGGCTGCAATCCTAAAGGCACTTTCCTGGGAGTAAGAGCCATTGAACACAATGGGACTTACTTTTGAATAGACATATACAGGGATCCACAGTAACTACGGGAGCACATAAGAGACATTACATGTACCCGTAGTTACTGCACCATCTAATGAAAACCTATGGGAAATTCATACTGCAATCCACAGCAAATTGTTCTTACACCAGAGCAAGGACTCCCCGTAGTTACTCTGGATTGTGCCTATAGTTAGGATTGTGCACTAGGAAGTTATTCATATATAACCGTTCCATGTTATATATTCTTAGTGGATCTACTAATGTTTCAAGATTGTTTGTTCTTTGTTATGAAATGTTACCATTAAAAATAATACTTTAGAATGGATATTAAAGATAATGCTTTAGAATGGATATTTATGAAAAGTTGCCGTTTAAAAATAATACTTTAGAATGGATATTTAACATGGATAGAATGGATACTGTTTAAAAATAACACAGTAAAACCTTGGATTGAGAGGAATATGTAGCTAATTGTACAGGATAAAACAACAATAGAGTTATATTGTTGAAGACTATCCCTACAATCCAGAGTAACTACGGGAGCACACAAGAGACATTACGTGTACCCGTAGTTACTGCACAACCCAGTGAAAAACGATGGGAAATTCATATTGCAATCCAGAGCAAATTGTTCTTACACCGGAGCAAGGACTCCCCATAGTTACTCTGGATTGCGCCCTAGGTCAATTTTCTTGTGCGACTCTAATTGGTGTAATGTTCACATATGATTAACATATTTTCACTAAGCATTGATTTTTTAAATTTAATACAGAAAATTAAGATCACAGTTGAATTTCACTCAATATACCATATTTACTTGAATCTAATATGCCATTGAATCTAATATGTACCCTACACTTATAATAAAAATGTCATATTTACTCTAAAATTAATTAACCATCAAATCTAATGTGCACCCTGATTTTGGAGACTAAGGACGCAATCCAGAGAAACAACAGGGAGTCCATGCTCTGGTGTAAGAACAATTTACTCTGGATTGCAATATGAATTTCCCATAGGTTTTCACTAGGTGGTGCCGTAACTACGGGTGCACATAATGTCTCCTACGTGCTCCCATAGTTACTCTGGATTGTAGGGTTAGGGTGAAATCCAGAGTAACTATGGGGAGTCCTTGCTCCAGAGTAAGAACAAGTTACTCTGGATTGCAATATGAATTTCCCATACTTTTTCACTAGGTGGTGCCGTAATTACAGGTGCACAAAATGTCTTTTATGTAGTTACTCTGGATTGTGCCCTTGGAGCACAATCCTAACCATGTCTACTCAAAAGTAAGCCCCATTGTGTTCAATGGGTCTTACTCCCAGGAAAGTGTCTTTAGGATTGCAGCTAAATTTGACTGAAAAAGGTGAGCATTATATTTGAGTAAATACTTATTTTTTATCTTTTATTCTCTGTGTTGCCTCTCAAAACCTACAAGGAGATGCAAGGTTTAAAATGGATTTTTGAGCCTTTTTTCTCAGACTCTTTACAGAATTTTTTTTTTGCTGTATTTTTAAAGATAATTTTGCCAATGCAAGGAAGGATTCAAAATATGGCACTATGGATAAATATAAAAATAAGAACAATACATGATTAAATTAATGCATAATGACTGTGATCCATGCTTATTGTTGGTAGCTGGATCATAGAGTACAATCCTAACCGTGTCTACAATCCCATACAATGTACCTACAATCCTATACAAAGTAAGCCCCAATCCTATACAATCTACAATCCTATACAATCCTATACAAAGTACCTACAATCCTATACAAAGTAAGCCCCATTGTGTTGAGTGGGTCTTACTCCCATGAAAGTGTCTTTACAAGCCACTTAAATTGCATATATTTCGAGTTTAGATTGTTTCAGATTTAGTCTCCATGCTTAGCTTATCTTCATTGCCTCTAATATAGATCTACCCCAAACATCCAGACTTAGCACATTCATAAACTCAATGGAATAAACACAGTTCTTTCAAATCTGTGAGGTTTTATGTATCGGTATATATTAAATTTTTGATATTGCTTCCAAAGTACTGTAGGAGATCTAAAACTCATATTTTGGATATTGTAAGGCTTTTTTTATGATTATAATGACTGAATTTATAATAGTGCGCGTGCTGCTTTCAGTGAGCATAAATCTAACATGAGTAAAACAAGAAAGATGATATATATTTGATACTAACATGAATCTGGGGCAGAAAATCCTATTTAGGTGCTAAATTTTTCTGACACCCACTGAATTTGGTGACTAGACTGGAATAATGTGTCTATTATTATATGATGTTATATGATGCTCATGTTAATGCTCATTATATGATGAGCATTATATATTATTATATTATATGAAGCTCATGTTAATAATACAGGAGCTATCTAGTTTCAGGAGTGATTTCCTATTGCAAGATTGTGAATTTGGGACATGATGTTACCAAACATGTTAAAATATGTTAACATATTTCCCTACCCCGTTCTGAAAAAGTAAACTTTTCAAAATCATAACCATACTCTTGAAATGGGATAGGGATCAGTGGTTTACATTGGCTGCAATCCTAACCACACTTTGAGAGTTAGTACTACTGAACATAATGGGATTTACTTCTGAGTAGACATGCTTAGGATTGCATCTATTGTGTGTGATCTGTATGGGATCGTGCCTAGCAACACTATGGGTGCAATCCTATACACGCTTTCCTGAGAGTAGGTCCCATAGAATGGGATTTACTTCTGAGTAGGCATTGGGATTGCACTGTAAATTTCTTTTTCCCTGTTTGGAACATAGTGGTGAAGTAGACTCATGGGTCCTGCCTGCATCTCTGTACACAGAACGATCAGCCATGCATCATAATTACAAAAGAAGATTCTAATAATATCCCAGTAATTTGGATGCTAATGCAGCTTGGCAACCTGTGACTGGTAAGAAAGGAAAGTTTTTTCCAAGCTGAACAGCTGAATATATATTTTTTTTTGCCAAACTGTTCCATGTTTCAAGTAGCAGAAAGACTCCCAATGACTGTAAAATGCAATAAACATTTTTAAGATTAAATATATGAATTTGATGCAGGCTTTATGATAATCACATTTTGGAGTGCCAGTTTATTGTATCATTGGATTTTGATCCTAAACACTTGTACTCTGGAGGTGGATAGGAAATTGAGGACACTGTCGATTAGGGTTACAAACCCATTTTATATAGGGCCAGAATTGATGCCATTAAGCAGGCAGTGATGTCCTTAAACAGGTGATGCTTTCCCCAACTATCACCCTTGGTTGATGAGTCTCCATGTTAATATGACAGGTTCCTCTTAACCTAATCTCCCTCCAGGGTTGCCATATATCCCCAAAACCTGGACATTCCTGGTGTTCGGGGATTGCATTCACATACTGGCAAGATGTGGCATTCACATACTGGCTAGATAACCTACTAGGTCCCTTCCAACTCTATGATTCTATGATTCTTACCCTACAATCCAGAGTAACGATGGGAGCATGTTAGAGACATTACGTGCACCCGTAGTTATTGCACCACCTAGTGAAAACGTATGGGAAATTCATATTGCAATCCAGAGTAAATTGTTCTTACACCGGAGCAAGAACTCCCCATAGTTACTCTGGATTGCGCCCTTAGTTTGAAGCGGTCCTGCCCCGGTTTTGTGGAAAAGAAATATGGCAACCCTCTCACCCCCCCCCCCACTCCGAATTATGGGCTGGTCATCCACCTGGGGGGACTGATTGTGGCAATGCCCCAGGATCCCAGCATCTTTTTCACCATCACTAACTCATATGTTGCAGCATTTAGACTTGTCAGGCATGGTTTACGTGACGGTGTGATGTTGAATCTGAACAGTTGACATGTGGTGTGCATTGCTTCACTTGAACGCTGGTGGAACTTAAAATATGAATGCACTTTGAGCGCAGCTTTCCCCAGTGATGGTTGATGAGTTACCTGGAGTGACCTTTGCTGCCTGTGACAATCACTTGCTCCGATATTCAGAGTCAGTATCCTGGTCTACTGCGAAAATATTTCAAGTACTAGAAAAATGGTCTTGAAGTGATATAGCCACCTGAACCTAAAAATATATAGGGATTGCTTTGACCACGGGGAAAAATATTGCAACAAGACATGATGAGGGGAGAAGAATGAACTACATTTTCCTATGTTTTGTGAGCAGTTTAAGAAGTAAAGTGTGATGATTCTCATTTATAAGCACAAGTTGATAGGTTTGGAGCGATGAAAGCCAACTATTCTGCAGTCTGTATGGATATTATTGAAAGTATTTTCAGTGTCAGCTACTTTCCCAAACAATCATGACTGATCAGTTCGTAGGGCTAAATCCACAGCAGTTATGGGTCCACGCAGTTACGTCACCCTCGGTGTTATGGAAAGTCATCTTAACTGCTCCGGAGCAAGGGACTTAATTTCACTTTAGGATATGGGCCATAATTTGATAACATGAATTTTGATAGAAAAGTCCCTTAATTTGTTCCATGAATTTTGATAGAAGTAACTTATAGGAAAAACTATTCCTGTTGTTGAATGTTTTCTCATGGAGAGACAAGAGGATACAGATTATTATTTTTTGTCTTGAGTGGGGGGCATCTAGTGGGCTACTGTAAGATACAGGAAGCTGGACTAGAGAGGTCCAGCTTTGGATGGTTCCTCTTCTTTTCTTCCATCTGGTTTTTACGTATTTTGGGTTTGCACCTTCACTTCTGCACCTCTTCCCCCATCACAGTGATTCCCAAAGTGAGGGTCAGGACCCACCAGTGGGTCATTCATAACCCAAATTTGGTGGATCACAAAAGATTTCCTTTTAGCCCGTAGGTGCCCAACGTGGTCCATTGGACCTTTTCAGAAGTTATTTTTGTGTTTTTTAATGGAATCTATTATTATTATTTGACAACAACCTATGACTTTTTTACTGCTAATTAGACTGTCATAAATCCAGAAGCATGAATGTTTTGAATTTACAGTTTTTTTCTGTAAATTCAACTTGAACCACCTAATACAAATGGTCCATTGGTCTTTTCATTGGTTTTTCCATAGAAAGGTCCATTGGACTTGGTGGTATTAGGTGAGATTCATAGGTTCAATATCTTGCTAGCTAAAATTATAATCAAAATTCATAATTTCACAATATTTATTCATTTCCCAACATTTATTCATTATATGTACCAAACTATAGTACAGGGTCGTACAGGGTCCATTTATTGGCCTCAAAGGTCCATTGGATAAACAAAATCCACCTATCCATTAGGTGATAAACAAAAAAGCTGGGTGTCTAAGGGTTAGTAGTAATGGCAACATGTAGTATGGCATAGGAAGCATTATCAAGAAAAATATGTCACATAGGGTGCAATCCAGAGTAACTATGGGCAGTCCTTGCTCCGGTGTAAGTACAATTTGTTTTGGATTGCAATATGAATTTTTCACTAGGTGGTGCAGTAACTACAGGTACATGTAATGTCTCTTATGTGCTCCAGTAGTTATTCTGGATTGTAGGGTAAAGCATGGAGAAAAAGCGTATAGGTAATGGATCGCTATTAGTGACATGGTTTGGTTTTCTTACTGCCCTGGAAAATGATATTTAATCTGCAATATCCCAAAAGGCCTAGAGATTTAACTGTAAACACAAATTATTTCATCTCTCACTTTAATGTGAACTCCTTTGGGGTCCAGCCTGGCAACAACATGGCAGCTGAGGCTGGAAAATAAAGGCTGAGAGTGCTGGGAAATTTTTAAGATTTAATTATTTAGACTGGAATCGAGCCAGGACTCAGGGTTGTAATCCCTCATGCATACCAATGCTGCCATGGGAGGCTTCCTTACATCAAATGCCTGTTTTATGGTACTAAGAAGACGACGTGTTCAACGGCATGTTCATTGATAGTGATAGTATCTGTGGAGAATACCACTTGTATTCTATGTAGTTCCTTGGTAAAGTCTGCTTGCAGATCTTGTCATTTGTGCCAATCTGAGCATGGAGTTCTGTGCAAAGCTGCACATGGAGGTTTGCGTTGCGCACACTCAGGTAGAGACAGGAGATCTTAGGTTACTTTGGATATTGGTGTGTTTCCAAACAACTTTGGAACACATGAAGGGCAAAATCCAGAATAACTACGGGGAGTCCTTGCTCCGGTGTAAGAACAACTTACTCTGGATTCCAATATGAATTTCCCAGAGGTTTTCACTAGGTGGTGCAGTAACTACAGGTGCACACAAAGTCGTTTACGTGCTCCCGTAGTTACTCTGGATTTGGGGGAAAGTTTCTTATTCTTTTTCTGAATAAAATAATTATATTATTCTCATAGTGCGCCATATCACATTTATGGACTGGCTCATGTATGATCACATTTCACAGTCAAAGATTTATCCATAATACAGATAATACATATCCAAAAATCCAAATTATTCTAAACTTGGAACACTGGTATAAAGTGGAAAATTGCACATCTGACCACACATGATACATTGTGGTCAAAATGCAGGCCCATAGCAGGTGGTTTATTTCTCCAGAGGCTGGCATTATCTTTAGGCTTCTGTATGTTTTTAATGTGTACAGTGTTACCTCTCATAACAAGCGCCTCACATAACAAGCGTTTCACATAACAAATATAAATTTCCAAGAAATCTTGCTTCACATAACACGTTCCACTTTACTTAACAAGCAAGCGCGCTCTGGCCACGCGTGCTATGCAGCCCTGACGCTCCGTATGGAGGCTCTTTAAAAGGGATGCCAGCCAGCGCTGCTGCTTCTAACAGCCCCCAACTTGGGGGCAGTTGCCTGGGTGTGCCAGAGGCAGCTACCCTTAACTGCCCCCAAGTGCTCCCATTTACCACCTTGAATCTCCAGCAGCCCAGGTAAGCCTAACAGGAAAGTGTCTTTGTAGCCTCCTAACCATATCTACCCAGAAGTAAGCCGCATTCTGTTAAATGGGGTTTACTCCCAGGAAAGTGTCTTTAGGATTGCAGCCTAAGTAGACTTCATAGGATCATGCACATTGAATGCATGTTTTGAATTCAATTCCAGTGTGTTGTCGTCGTTTTTACATAGTTAATGTTTTTCTATGAATATTTTGGGGGTTGTGGAACCAATCGACTGAGTTTCTAATATTTCCTATGGGAAAATCCACTTCACATAAGGAGCATTTCACTTAAAGAGCTTGCCTCTGGAATGAATTTAGCTCTTTCTGTAAGGCACCACTGTTTATGGAACATACATCAGATTTAGATTTGGGTCTCCTCCCCAATATATCTCATTATGGTTATATAAATAGTCTAAAATCAGGAGGAAAAATTCTGAAAATTTCTGATCCCAAGTATTTTGTATACTTTCCAGTCCTTCCTGAAGTTGATTCTGGGACCTTTTGCACCAAAAGCATGTGTTCAACAATGAGTGATGGTCTTGCTTATATCTCACTTTAGACTTTTTTTTCCTGTATATGCCCCATTTCAGTACTAATTGTGTGTGACCAGTACAGTGTTAATTCAAACTGTATTGAGAGTAATGCAATTTTGATAGACACCTGTACTACTGATGTGCATTCAATCTCTGGTGGAAAGCACACTTCTTTTTTCTCCCTCTTTACCCAGAGCTTGTGTACCTGGTCACAAATAAAGCAGGCCTCCGTAAGTCTTGGAAGACTATGGTATCGTGCTCAGCGCTACATACGCTGCATGCGAAGCACGAAAGCCTGGGTTGGATTGTTATGGAGGATAGGCTGTTACCCAAGCAGCAAATCCCCCCTCTCCACGCCACTGAATGAGTCCAATGGAAAGGCAGAGCCAATACGATTGGATCCAGCTGGCGTCGCAGAGCTGGGCTAAGGACAGGAGCTCACCCTGTCTTGTGGGGCTGACCCGGGTCTCGAACCCTGGCCTGCTGGTTAACAGGCACTGCATCTTAACCACTTGCGCCACCCATAGCCCTTCTGGTCACAAATATCCCTGAAGGAAAGTAAATCTGAAGGAATCAGAAATGTAACTGCTTGAAACAAAATAAAATAATAATTGAACCATTCACACCAGAAATTGAATGCAAACATTTTTAGTACAGCGGAGCCTCACATAAAGAGCTTAATTCATTCCAGAAGCCTGCTCTTTAAGTGAAACGCTCGTTTGGAGCCCAATCCTAACCTTGTCTACTCAAAAGTAAGCCCCATTGTGTTCAATTGGTCTTACTTCCAGGAAAGTATCTTCAGGATTGGAGCCTAAGTGAAGCAGATTTTCCCATAGGAAATAATGGAAACTCAGACGATTGGTTCCACAACCCCCAAAATATTCATAGAAAAATATTAACTATGTAAAAATGATGATAACACATTGGAATTGAATTCAAAACATGCATTCAATGTGCATGATCCTATGAAGTCTACTTAGGATGCAATCCTAAAGACATTTTCTTGGGAGTAAGCCCCATTTAACACAATGCAGCTTACTTCTGGGTAGACATGGTTAGGAGACTGCAAAGACACTTCCCGGTTAGGCTTACCTGGACTGCTGCTGGAGGTTCAAGGTGGTTGGTGGGGGCACTTAAGGGTAGCTGCCTCTGGCACCCCCAGGCAACTGCCCCCAAGTTGGGGGCAGTTAGAAGCAGCAGTGCTGGCTGGCATCCCTTTTAAAGAGTCTGTGCGTGGAGCGTCAGGGCTGAACAAGTACGCATGCCCATAGCACGCTTGCTTGTTAAGTGAAGCGGAACTTGTTATGTGAAGCAAGATTTCTTGGAAATTTAGACTTGTTATGTGAAACGGTTGTTAGTTGAGGCGCTTGTTATGAAAGGTACCTGTACTAGGAAGCTCAAAACATATAGTTTCAAGATGAGAGGGATTTGACCCTCAGTTTAGCCTAAACTCATACTAAGGGAAACCAGAAATAATGTTTTTACTCCCTTGTAAAACAATCTGGAAACAAGGGTTTGCAGCATTTGTCCAGACACTGTTGGTAAACAGAACACCGGATTAGATGGACATTTAGCTGGACCCGCAGGGCTTGAATTTGCAACATAAATGGCAATAATTGACATTTTCTCTACTCTAGATTTTGTTACTGCTATAACAAAGTAGTGCTATATGTTAATAGCTGGAAACTGAACCTAGTACTCAACCATTTCTGAAGTCAGTGGTTCCAGGGTTTCCATTTGAATAGTGATCAGTCTTATTCTATAGTCTCCGCAGAATTTCATTAAACCCCTGGGGGAAAATAATAGAATTAGTTAACTAGCATTTTACAATGGACCTATCAACAACAGCCATCCTTACTCATGTCAGGGAAAAAGGCAATTTAATCATATATTTTTATATAAAACCCTTTACAACTTTCTGTACAACATTCAATAACTTCTAAATCCAATTCTTTATAGCTTTTATAAGAATTCTTTATCCCCTAGAATTTATTAGCCTCACTTGCAGTCCTCCAGCAGTGTACTAAAGACTTCTATTCAAGTTATCTTAAGGCATTGTTGACATTGTGTGGTCAACTTCACTGTCGCAAGTACTACTTTAATTGTGAATGAGAAGCAGTGTGATAGTGTATAATAAAAATAATGTTTTTTCACTTTGTACCTCTTAACAAAGAAGCCACTAATGTGTTCAGATAGAGACTCTTTCTCCTCTTTTGCATTAAACTTGACAAGTATTGGCTTTGAAGAGAATGCCTGTCCTTTTTCACCCTCAACAAGCAATTCATGTAAAGCATAGTAGATATTGGGGGTCTTTATTTGGAGGGAGTGTTATAGCAAACATTTAAGAATATCTTATAGCATGGTCATGTGTGTATGCTTACATGGAAGTTAATCCATAGTGGGAAGTTAAATCCTCTACGGATTAACCTCCAGCCAAGATTGGCACATCAGCGATTCGAGACCTGAGTACTGTAAATTGGGGTGAGTGCCAGTCCTTAGCCCAGCTCCTGCCAATCTAACAATTGGAAAGCATGGAGATGCAAGTGGATAAATAGGTTCACCTTCATGGGAAGATAAACAACGTTCCGTGAAGTCATGCTGGCCACGTGACTATGGAGGGGTCTTCAGACAGTGCTGGCTCTTGGCTTTGAATCGGGATGAGTGTTGCACCCAGCGGCTCTGGCTAGTGCCTGTCTAGACAGTGGGGCAACCTCCACCAAGTCATGGCTGGCAGGGCAACCTGCCAAGGACCTTTACCTTTCCCAAGCCAGCAAGGGGAAGATATTTGGCTCAACCCTGTCACCCTATGGGCCCATTTGCTACATTCATTGAAGTTTGTTGTGAGTTTTTAGATGCCACTATTATACTGAACCTGCCTTCTGAAGTGCAACAGTCCAGATTTGACCACTGCAGCTTATCACTCTGACCCGGATAATGGTAAGATCAGTCTTACCTATTCTTTAATTAGATGCCCAGGTTTTTTTTTTATTAATCCTCTGCCCTTTAGGACTCAGCGTCCCTCTACTATAAACTACTATAGTTTTTAATGGAAGTTATGGTTATTATTTGACAAGATTTTGTGACTTTTTTCTTTCACTTATACAGTTATAAATCCAAAAGCATGAATTTTTTGAATTTACATTTATCCTGTAAAAATCACTTTCTACAATTGATGACTGGCCGGACTACCAGTCCAGTTCTAATAGAAACTTAAACAAAAATGTCGAGCCGGACTTTCAATCCAATGTTAAAATTACAATCAAATTACATCCAGGCTTGCAGAGGGTCAATGCGGGCGATCAGTGGGGCCCACCTGCTGCTCTGCATTTGTTTAGCGGCTGTGAAATTCCTTTAGCAAGCCTAGATACTTATCCGTATATTTCCTCCCTTGTCTGTATTGTGAAGGGATGCAAAGCTGCAGGCTACAAAGCTAATTTGACTGTAATATTAACGGTGGACTGGTAGTCCGGCCGGTCATCAATGGTAAAAAGTGATTTTTACAGAAAAAATATAAATTCAAAAAATTCATGCTTTTGGATTTAGAACTGTTTAAGGAAAAGAAAAAAGTCACAAAATCTTGTCAAATACTAAGCATAACTTCCATTAAAAACACAAGAAAAACTACCAATTTTTGGATCATCTATCCTGATGGACATCTAAAGGTTAAGGGTGAAATCCTAACCTAGGCCAACACAACTCATTGGTCTTCCCGTTCCTGTGGTGCTATAGAGAGCCAAGCGCATGTCTCTGCATTGGCCTACCGTCCCCCAGGAGTTGCGCAGAAGTACCTTATGGTGCTTTTGTGATACTCCCAGGTCAGCACAGGACTTACACCTGGTCTTAGGCCTGCCTAACTGGAGGTTAAGATTGCAGCCTAAATCAGTTCTTGACATTTCAGTGTGTGTCTCTTTCTCTTTTGGTCCCTTCCTCTTCCTGTCTTCCCATTCATCTGCCAAGTTCCTTTCCACACCAATTTGCAACAACAGGGCATCATTGGGACCAATGCAAGGGGAAATGTTTCAGCCAAGAGGGAAACTGCAGATTATGGCCCATATCCTAAAGTCAAATTAAGCCCTTTCTCCAGAGCCGTTAAGATGACTTTCCATAGATAACACTAGAGAGTGGCCTAACTGCATGGACCCATAACTGCTCTGGATTTTGCCCTATTTCCCTGTTTTGTCTAAGGTGAGCAGAGGAGTGAATAATTGTACTGTTTGTAAAAGCATCAACTTGGAGAATATTGAAGAGTCTTCTTTGTCCTAAAAAATGTATGGATTCCTGTTGGCAAAAATGCATAAAAGAGAAAAGTGATCCTATTATGCAGCGTAAGGGTACTGCCATATCCGATTATTACTAGGGATGCTTTGACGTTCTTCATTTCCTTTTATTTGTCTGCCCGGGGGCCTTTGCCATTGAGTTAGTGGCCCAATACGGCTATTTATGACAAACTCTCTGAAAGATAATATAGGACTTGTTACATTTTGCTCTGATAATCACTCCCTGTTCCTGATTAACTGAGACTAAGATGAATTAAAGTTTCATATAAGTCAGCATCAAATCAAATGAAACCGAAGACTGCCAAATGCATATCAAGCAGTTCTTTTTGAAAATAAAATAAAATAAAATTTAATTCCTTCTTTCACTCTGAATGTGATGTCTTTTACAATAGCTATAGGCAATAATATTTGGCACAGTTGACTTTGACAGCACATGTATTGTCTCCCATTAGGGAACACCTGCAGCTTGGAACATATTTGGCAAATTATGTTTGCCAAATTATTGTCACAGAATCCATTGTTGTAAATAAAAAATTTAAAAGTTTAGTGATACTGCTTGGGGTTTTGCTAACTCAGAACCTTCTACAATGTGTGTTTTTATTCATACTTTCAGCCTGCTAAATATATTTTGGTTCACAACTATATGTGCATATATACTGCTTTTAAGTGATGGATGAAAAATATTGTGAATTCTGGCTGGTATCAAACCAAATGAGGTCAGTGTGCTCTCCAGGTTTCATAAAATTAAACCAGTTACAAAAAGGAGTAAAGGTCAATGATACAGCCTTCTGGCAGTATATCTAGTACAGACATGCCCCATTAAACTTAGGGGCTTCATTCCAGAACCCCCTGCAGATAGCTGAAACTGCAGATATGGGCAAATGCCCTGTGCTGTGGTCAGGAGAGTCTCTGGAGGCCAGGGATGTCCGTCCATCCATCCATCCAATATGTGATGCCCAGTTTCACAGAGAAAAAGGAAGTGATGTTTTAATGCCCACAGTTCAAGGAACAATGTCCAAGAATGTGGTAACATACAGTATTTATTCTAGTACACCTATTGATACAATTATAAACATAGGGCACAATCCTAACCAGATTAGGTCGGTACAGCTCACCCTCGCTCTGTTCCTGTGATGGGGAGGCTATCTGTACAGTGGCCTGAACTGCCAGGAGTGCTGCAGAAGTGTCTTATGACACTTTTGCGACACCCAGGACTTGTGCCAGGACACCTGAACTTGTGCTAGGACAGTGGTCAGGGAACAGGGGTAAATTACCCCAAATAGGGTAAAAGTGAAATTCCTGGCGGTAATGGATGGGGCACTAGGGAGGAGTTTGAGCCAGCCATGTCTTTGCGTGGCTAAGTCTGAGCACTATAGGAACACATCTTACATTTTGTCCTACATTTTTTTTAAAGTCCAGATTTTTTTGGAATAGATTCGATAAAATTTTGAATTCAAATAATAATATAGGATTTCCTTCCTTTCAAATCAAGGGGGTAATCTAAATATATCTAACTATCTAAATTATATTTAGATTGGTATATCTAAATATATTTTGGGGTAATAGGTAAAAAAGTTCCCTTACCCTTGTGCTAGGATTTAAGACAGCCTAACTGGGGATTAGGATTGCATCAATAAAATACAAGTACTTGTGTAGCCATTAGCTGAAGCCAAGTATGGTATTCATACTTGGCCAATACGTCTGTCTGTCTGTCTGTCTGTCTGTCTGTCTGTCTGTCTGTCTGACTGACTGACTGACTGACTGACTGTCTGTCTGTCTGTCTATCTGTCTGACTGACTGACTGACTGACTGTCAGCTTTCTACTTACAGAATTTTGTTAGAGCAAGACATGGCATTGCTTTAGGGGAGATGGGAAGTGATGGGAAGGGAGATCCAAGGGGAGATCAAGGGGAGATGGGAAGTGAGTGGAACCACAGATGATCAGATTGATGGATATTTGGAGATTCCTTTACTCACTATTTATATGTTCCAAAGCTTTTGTTTTAAAACACTGTAGTGTGGCATGTGTGTAGGCTTCCCATTTTTGGATGGCTTTTTAAATGTGTCTCTTTTTTCAGTGGTGAAGTGTGTTCCATTGTTGGTTGCTAAAGAGGGATCCAGGCCTGGGTTCATTAAAAAGAGTGAATGATATCCTAATAGGGTGCTGCTTTCAACTGCTGATAGATGGACCTTCCCCTCCTGCCACCGCACAAAGCTTAGAAAAGAAGGAAATTCAAGTACATGGATCATTGTACACTATGCTGCTACTTAGCAACACGTGAGACGAGGGTTAGGAAGCGTTTTCACATGGAAGACTGGATTAGTGCGTAAGAGTAACAAAAGGGCAAAGTAGGAGACAACTGTGAGTGCTTCGCATCAAGTGTCCTAGTCAAGTGAGCTACAGTCGTTCTGGAGATGTTCGGAGCTGTACACAGGAGGAGGACACTCACTTCCTCCTCACTTGGCTCTCTTACTATTCATTACAACTTGGTCACACACTTGTAAGGCAAGTGTGTGAGTATGAAATTATGGGTAGGATAAAAGCATTTCAAGCAGCTGAACAAGGTCGAAAGCAAAAATGCAATTAGAAGTGTTTTCATCGCAGATCTGCTTTCTTCTGAAGCATTTTTTTTTTCAGAGCAGAGAATCTGTGTTTTAAAAATAAAGCACATATAATGTCCGTGCCTATTTATTCCATGAGAACAGATTCCCCAAAGTTAGTTGTGGATCTCACCTTTCTGTTTCCAGCATAAGATAAAACTGTCTATTTCCACATATGCTTACCTGGGCAGCATGAGTGTCGGGAAAGTTAGGACAGAGCAAAAAAAAAATTTCTTTACCCAGCATGTAATTAGTCTGTGGCACTACTTGCCACATGACATGGTGATGGCACATGATCTTCACGCCTTTAAAAGGAATTGGCCAAATTCCTGGAGGAAAAGAAAGGTTCACAGGTTACAAGTCATGATGGGTATGTGCAATCTCATTATTTTAGATATAGGCTACCTTGGAATGCCAGACACAAGGGAGGTCATCAGGATGTGGGTCTCTGGTTATCCTGGTCCTTCCTGGAACATTTGGTAGACCACTAGGGGATATAGGAAGCTGGACTTGATGGGCCTTCAGTCTGAATCATAGAATCCTAGAGTTGGAAGGGACTTAATAGGTCATCTAGTCCAACCCCCTACCTGTAGCAGGAAATTCTAGAGCATCTCCGACAGGTGCACGTTGAGCCTCTGCTTGAAGATCCCCAGTGAGGGAGAGTCCACCTCCTCCCCTGGCAATCTGATCTTATTATGATCTTATAAACCTATATTATGGTCTTATTATAAACTTATAAACCCAGAGCAGGTATAAATACAGCAAGAATCTTCCAAGTTCTGGTTTCTCCTGACCCACTAGACGTGTAAACAATTTCCTTCTCCCCCCTCCTCAGATTTCCAAGCCCTTCAGCATAGGGCCACTGCATGTTTTATTTATCTTTGATAACTTGGGGACTGGTAAGCCCTGGCGTTATTATGATATAGTCTCTGATAAAGTAGCTGGAAGCCATGTGATTGGATTATCGCCCGTGGCAGCAATTTTCAGATGGAGAAGTTTTGACAGGATTGATTTATATCTTGAATTAATTGGTGTTTTCTGTGATGGGCCTTCCTGCATTGGCTCAAGGTGGGGGTGAAACATGCATCAAAACACAAATTGTGAAGGTGTTAAATGCAAAACGTTTAATCAAATGTCAGGAGATCAGTTGTGGAAAAGGTGCCCAGGAAAACAGACATTATGGGCAAAATCCAGAGTAACTATGGGGAGACCTTGCTTCAGTGTAAGAACAATTCACTCTGGATTGCAATATGAATTTCCCATAGGTTTTCACAAGGTGGTGCACTAACTATGGGTGAATGTAAAGTCTCTTATGTGCTCCTGTAGTTACTCTGGATTTGGAGGATAGCTTTTTCACTGATGCTGAAGACACTTTTTCACAATTAGGGCACAATCCAGCATTACATTACATGCACCCGTAGTTACGGCACCACCTAGTGAAAACCTATGGGAAATTCATATTGCAATCCAGAGTAACTTGTTCTTACTCCGGAGCAAGGACTCCCTATAGTTACTCTGGATTTCACCCTTAGTCTATTACTTTTTCTACAATTAGTCTAAGACACTTTCAATAGACTAATTGTGAAAATCCATTAGAAATTATCTGCATAAGGTAATGCAAAAATAGGTATATAGTTTCTATTGATTTTTATTAAATGCATGGATGTTATTATTCCTCCCCAGTGTCTTTTTTGTTGTATTTTCACCATCCCTCCCAAATAACACTCATTCCTTTTTTTAAAGTATGATTATTGCTAGAAAGAAGTCAGCAGGTTTGGGCCAGGGTGACCCTATATCCTATTTTTTCCAGAACATGTCATCTTTTCAAACTTCATTTCCTGGCCAGAAAATATATATTTATTGTTCTCCTTTTCTATGTGAATGTTGCCACATGTGCCAAAAAAGAGGGCACAATCCAGAGTAACTACGGGAGCACATAAGAGACATTGGCTGCAATCCTAACGACACTTTCCTGGGAGTAAGACCCATTGAAAATAATGGGGCTTACTTTTGAATAGACATGGTTAGGATTGTGCTCAAAATGTGCAACTGTAGTTACTGCACCACCTAGTGAAAACCTATGGGAAATTCATATTGCAATCCAGAGTAACTTGTTCTTACTCCAGAGCAAGGACTCCCCGTAGTTACTCTGGATTTCACCCAGAGACATTCGTGATTTGGGGGATTGTGTTCACATACTGACGAGTGTGACAGAGGGCTCTGTTTCAATTTTATGGAGGAAAATTATGGCAACACTACAGGCAGCCTTTTTGTAATTCATAAATTATTTAACCGTTTTAAATGTACGTAATAAATAAGATAGCACACAATACTAACAATGTCGATTCAAAGCTATGACCCATTGCGTTCAACTGATTTTATTCCCAGGAAAGTGTCTTTTGGATTGCAACTATATTGTTTAAATTAACCGCAGGCAAACAATATATGTTAGTGTTTTTAGCTTTTATTTTGTTTATTATGTTTATTTTAGCTTTTTATTTTGTCCTACATTTTTCTTGGTGTCCTGTATTTTGGAGGCCTTGAACTTTTTTTGTGATTACATATGATGATTCTGGTTTGGGCTTATCCTGAATCTGTTTGAAAATTAACAGTCTTATCCAACCCCCTACCCTGCAGCAGAGAGAACAATAACAAATCCTGGACAATTTTGGAAACATTTCCTTCCTTTTTTGTATCAAGTCTTCACATTTCTTGATAATGATGATGATGATGATGATGATAATGGTATCCAGTGGTGGGCCCCGCCTCGCACAACAACCAGTTCGCCGGAAGTTGGGGTTGGGGCTGGGGTCAGGGGGCGGGGCTGGGGACAGGGCTAGGGGCAGACCCCAACCCCGACGCCCTGTCCAGGAGACACACTGCGTGCGTGCGCCGGGGTTGGCGCATGCACAGTGTGTCTCCTCCAGCTGGAGGAGAGGTAATGCGCATGCACCAACATTGGCACTTGCACAGTGTACGCATCGAGATCAGCACATGTGCAGTGTGCCTCCTCCAGCTGGAGGAGATGCACAGCGTGCGCGCCGACTCTGGCACGTGCGCTGTGCGTCTTCTCCAGCAGGAGGAGACGCAGTGTGTGTGCGCCAAGGTCGGCACATGCACATTGCTTCTCCTTCTCCCGGTGTGCTGAACCGGTACGCCGGGTTTTCTGGCCACCCCGCCGCTACCGGTTCAGTAGTGGTGGGGTGTCTGGAACAACCTGTTCGGGCGATCCAGCCCAAACCGGCTTGGGACCACCAATGGTGGTATTGGAAGAGGGTTCACCTGGGATCTCTGATTCCGGCATACTCAAGGGCCATCCAACTGAACCATGTATTCATGTGTCTTTGCACACAATCCTAACCATGTCTACTCAAAAGAAAGTCCCATTGTGTTCAAATGGGACTTAGGATTCAAAGTTCAAAGTCTGTTTAGGATTGCAGCCAATTTGTTGCAGTGGGGCAGAGCTAGGTATGACCCACAAATGTGGCCTTGCTTCATAAACTGGCTGCTCCAGTTACCATCACTCTGCTCCTATTGCAATTCTGTAAGTTATAGGGTGCAATCCTAACTTAGGCTGGCATAGCTCATCAGTCTTCCTGTTCCCATTGTGATTTAGGGAGGCATGTGCATGGTTGTTCACTGGGCTAACCCTCTCCCAGAACTGGGGCTGAATTGCCTTATGACATTTTGGTGACACCCCCAGGTCAGCACAGGATTTAGGGTTGGCATCACTTGATGAGCCATAATGGACCTCTTCCCATAGACAGGCAATGAACTGGTTGAGTAATGGGCCTGTATGTTGGACCACTTTCCATGCAATGGATGGGGCCATTAGTATGGTGATGTACCATCTTCTTGCCTGTGTTGGTGTTTTGGCTAAAACCTTAGATAGAACAGAGATATTTAAGCACAGTTGGTTTCATTTCATTCTTCATGAAACTACACATTAATTGATATATAACACAAAGGCACTATTCCAAAATACCAAAACTTTAAAAGTTTTGGTGAGTAGTGGGGTCACCCCGCATGTGCATCACCCATGAAGTCCAAACCCCGTTCAGCTGCTCCCTCCCATTTTCCTTTCCTATTTTCTGCTCCTGTTCTTTTCCAGTGAAAAACATCAAAGTCATATAATGTTAAGTGAAAGACAGTTTTAAAATTAGAACATCATTATTAAGTAAGTAATGTATACAATTTCCAGCTAGTGAATGTAACACTCTGTGTGGCTTTTGTTAAGACTGTTAAAAAAAAAAACTTTCGGATGAAGGCAGATGAAAAGTGACCTTTAACTTTCCTTGGAATTGCTTATGTGTCATGTTTTTCTATGCATATTGATTCCTTATAGTCGTAAGTTTTCAATCAGGTTGAAGTACACTCTAAAAGTTATTGATCTGGGTTTCTTTTTACAGTATTGCCAATCAAGTGTATTGAGAGAGGACAGTGGAAAAGTCAAAAGAATGAGAGGAGAGGCTCTTAAATTTACTACAGCGTCATGCATGACCCAGTTGAATAGGTCCTGATAGCAAAGATTATTCTTTTCTTGTTTTAATGACTGTAATGCAGACACAGCCAGTCAGACACTGGACCAATTTAATCAAATCTGTGTCACGACTAGCAGTATAACCTGCGGGGGACACCTTTACCTTTATATATACTGTACATATATAAAATTGAAGAGTCACTGACTCAGTCACTGATGGTGCCTGGTGCCCAGTTCCCAGTAGTGCTCAGTAAGGATGCCTGATGCCCACTGCCCACCAGAGCACCATGGTGACTGCTGCCATGTGGTGCCCAGTAAGGGGTGCCCAGTGCTGCCCACTGGTGCCTGGGAGGTATGCCTATTGCCCACTGGTGCCTAGTGGTGTTTGCTGTTCACTGCACAGTGGTGTCCAATGCCCAGTGATGTCTGGTAAGGATGCTCAGTAAGGATGCCTGGTCCCAACGACGCAATGGTTCCTAATGGTGACTTGTAGGGGTGACCGCTGCCAACTACTGTCTGGTGCCCACTGGTGCCCACTGCCCTATGGTGCCTGATGCCTGGTAGGGGGTGCCTGTTGGTGGCAACTGCCCACTGTCCATTGGTACCCACTGCCCAATGGTGCCTAGTACCCCATAGGGATGACTAGTGCCTACTGCTCCCCGCTACTGCCCCCTGATACCTTCTGGTGCCCAGTGCCTGTCAGTGCCAGGCACCCACTGGTGCCTGCCACCCATTGCCAGTGACCAGTGGTGCCCAGCCATGCCCAGGGCCTACAAATATTCTTGAAATTTCACTCCCACAAAGACAAGTAAATTCTGCTATTAGTATATATGTATTTTTAAAGCTGTGTCTGAAAAAAAATGCAGTAAAGGGATGCATTTTGGATTTAATCTTGCATTCTATTGCCAGAAGTCTATTCCTTCAGCAGGCACATTTTGCAACTCGGCATTTGTTTGAGCATTGATATTTGTGCTAATCCATATTAATGAAATTATATGCTGCAATCTCTAATGTAATTAGGGTGACGGAAGGAGTGATGCAGTGCAAAGTTATCTTAATGTGCTTGCTAAGGCATCAGAGATTACTGGCATTATCTGTAAATTAACTACTATTGTGTTAATCATGATTAGCTGGGGGGACTGTTATAACTAGCAAGTACTTTAGCATCATTTGATGCGGGAAAATGTGTTTTTCATGCCAAGAATGTAGTTCCAGGCTCCATAACGGCAGATTTGGAACCTGTAGTTTTAACCACCACCTGAGTAGAAGTGTGATGGAGGAGATGGTCACAATATATATAGAATCGTAGAAGTTGGAAGAGACCCAGTAGGTCATCTAGTCCAAACCCTGCCTGTAGCAGGGAGTGCACCAAGAGCCACATTTATGGAGGACAATCCCATCTTACTGTTCCAACTAGCCTTTTCCCTTTCACTCAACACCAGAACTAGGGGACATCCACTAAAATTGAATGTTGGGAGGGTTAGGATGGACAAGTGAAAATATTTCTTTACCAGCATGTGTTTGGTCTGTGGAACTCCCTGCCTCAGGGTGTGGTGATGACAATTAGCCATTAGGTGAAATCCAGAGTAACTACAGGGAATCCTTGCTCTGGAGTAAGAACAAGTTACTCTGGATTGCAATATGAATTTCCCATAGGTTTACACTAGGACGTGCAGTAACTATGGGTGCACATAATGTCTCTTGTGTGCTCCTGTAGTTATTCTGGATAGTGCCCTTAATGCCTTTAAGAAGGGATTGGACAAACTCCTAAAGGACCATCACAGATTACAAGCCAGGAGGGGTGTGTGAGTAGGTGTGCATAGATATAGATGTGGGCAACCTCAAATGCCAGATGCCGGGGATCACCTGGATGTTTTATATGCTCCCTGAAGCATCTGGTGGGCCCTTGTGTGATCCAGGAAGCTGGACTAGATGGGACTTTGGCCTGATCCAGTGGAGGCTCTTATGTTCTTAGTAGGTTAAGCCAGTAAAATAAAAAAAATAAAGCAATAAAGGTTTTCTATTGTACTTTTTAATTAAACAATATGTTTTTCCCCCTGAATTTATGATTGCTAAAAGAGTATTTGGGGAGAGATAGTAAACGAAACAAGAAAATGTGGTTGATATCTCTTCGTTTGATGTAGCTGATCCTCTTAATTTGCCTAATTGTACTCATTGGTCTCAAGCACAGTGTTGCATATCGTTAAATGTTCTGATTTGGTGGCAACAGAACTGAACAACTCAGAGTATTTATATGAATTATGTTTTCCATACCTCCTAAGAAAATGTTAATATTTTGTTTATACACATAAATTGCAGCATTTTGATTTTCTCCATCTTAAAGCAAATGTCAAAGAAAACTTAGCTAAGACTTTTAATATGACTTGTGATCTTACATTGTAATACAATTAGATTTAAATGTGTATATGAAATGTCACATTGACCTTTCATATCCCCATCTTTTTTTTTCCTTTGGAGGAAACTTCTTATCTAATCCTTAGATTCTTTCGTATGTTTTTGCCAAGCCTAGACATTAAAATCCCAGGTTTCAGTAGAAAGATACAAAACTGTATTCAACTGGAGCTGCTGTCTAGTCCATCAAAAAGGTTTATTAAATCGTTTTAGTGGTGGTGGACTTCAGGCAAAATCCAGAGTAACCACGTGGAGTCCTTGCTCCGGTGTAAGAACAACTTACTCTGGATTCCAATATGAATTTCCCATAGGTTTTCACTAGGTGGTGCAGTAACAACGGGTGCACCTAAAGTCTCTTACGTTCCCCGGTAGTTACTCTGGATTTGGGGATTAGTATGATTTAGAAGGCCCCATCCTGAATATATCCATAATTTAAAGCAGTGTAATTTCATTGTTGTCACAGATCATAAGATAGTAGTATTGTTGTCTTAAGAGCAAATATCATTGTTTGATATTTTGTTGTCTTAAGATCAAATATTCTTTAAAAGTTGTAATTATGGGCAAAATCCAGAGTAACTATGGGGAGTCCTTGCTCTCTGGTGGAAGAACAACTTTCTCTGGATTCCAATATGAATTTCCCATAGGTTTTCACTAAGTTGTGTAGTAATTAAGGGTGCATGTAAAGTCTCTTATGTGCTCCCGCAGTAACTCTAGATTTGGGGTAAAATGGATGTGTGGGATCAGCATGCATATATATACAAATCATATCTAAATGAGCAAAAATGATGCCATTTTTTGATTCAGCACCCCCAAAGTATCCAAGAATTAGAGCAGAATCCTAACCATGTCTACTCAAAAGTAACACCCATTGAGTTCAATGGGTCTTACTCCCAGAAAAGTGTGTTTAGAATTGCAGCCTGAGGGTACAATCCAGAGTAACTATGGGACCTTTTACACCAGCATAGGGCAAAATCCAGAGTAACTACAGGGAGTCCTTGCTCCGGTGTAAGAACAAGTTACTCTGGATTCCAATATGAATTTTCCATAGGTTTTCTCTAGGTGGTGCAGTAACTACAGGTGCACACAAAGTTGTTTACGTGCTCCCGTAGTTACTCTGGATTTGGGGGAAAGTTTCTTATTCTTTTTCTGAATAAAATAATTATATTATTCTCATAGTGGGCCATATCACATTAATGGACTGGCTCATGTGTGATCACATTTCACAATCAAAGTTACTGTGTTACTCTGGATTGGGGGGAATGTTACAATGTCACCTAAAGGAAACCTGTGGGAAATGCATAGAGTAATCCATAGTAATCCAGAGTCAACTTCTGAGGTCTGGGAATGAATTGCCTTCATCCTATGCCCCCCCACCCCGAAATGGTATTGGGTTTGCTCTACAATATTTTGAACGGTGAATCCCGAAACATATTACTGTTGTAAAGCAGAGTCTACTGTAATTAAATACCTCTTTTCAACAAGAAAGGAGATCAAACATCAGGTTACATAGGTAGATAAATGAAAATATAGCTGTTGTTCCACAGAGTTTCACAATGGAGGGGGTGGGAAAGATATAAGGGAGATGCCCACAAGCAGGACATGATAGTTATGCATCGATAAACAGCAGCATGTGTTTTGACCCTGCTGATGCAAGACTCACCATTTAGATGGTAACTCTTTACCCAGTTAGTAGACTTGCTGGTTGGACTGGACATATTACACCAGCAGCCACCGACCTGCACTGATCTTTACCCCCAAATCCAGAGTAACTATGGGAGCACGTAAGAGACTTTACGTGCACCCATAGTTACTGCACCACCTAGTGAAAACCTATGAGAAATTCATATTGGAATCCAGATTAACTTGATCTTACATGGGAGCAAGGACTCCCCATAGTTACTCTGGATTGTGCCCATATTGCCTTTTTGTACTCAGTAAAGTGTAAATCCCTACAAGTCTTGTAATCAGAGAACTAAGAACATAAGAAGATCTCTGACTGTATCAGGCCACATCTACTCCAGCTTCCTGTGATATGTTGGTTCTGAGATATTTGGTCATATACATTTAATTAAGTAAGCTGCTTGCGAGTTTACTCAATAGGGGTCACTCAAATAGGGGTTACTCAAAATGTAATATGGGTCCATTTCAGTGTTTTGCTCCTTTCTGTGGTGTGTGTTTATGCTTGGAAATTTGAGCCCATTAATTCATTTGTTTATCTAACTTCCATCTATAAAGCGTTTATTTAAATTTTATATTTAAATGTACTTTTTTCTGACCCTCAATTCCAAGCCAGATGCTCGATGTGGCCCTTTGACCAAAAGGTTTGGAGACCCCAACGTAGGGTGCAATCCAGAGTAACTACAGAGAGTCCTTGCTCTGGTGTAAGAACAATTTGCTCTGGATTGCAATATGAATTTCCGATTGGTTTTCATGAGGTGGTGCAGTAACTACGGGTCCACATAATGTCTCTTACGTGCTCCTGTAGTGACTCTGGATTGTAGGGTTAGTCTTTGCCAAGGGAGGTGGTGGTCTCTCCCTCACTGGAGATCTTCAAGCAGAGGCTCGACGAGCACCTGTCGGGGGGTCAAGGACGATTTCCTGCTGCAGGCAGGGGGTTGGACTAGATGACCAACTAGGTCCCTTTCAACTCTAGGATTCTATGATCTGTGATTCTTTGCGAAGTCTAATTTCCCGATCTCTTAGACCTGCAACTACAAAATAATGATGAAGATGATGAATGATGAAGAATTCCACAATGGTGTTACATTCTGCTTGTTCCCAGCTCTTTGAAATTGATTGTACTCTTCATCTGAAGACTTTTCTGTTATGCATTGATTCTCATTACTTGCGTTCCCTGTATAGCACTCCAACCAAATGTCATTTGCAAAATTGGCTTTTTGCAGATTATTCTGTTTCTGATGGCTGAGAATGTATTCTATAACTAGCACATATCTGATATGGTTTTGTAATTACACATTTAAATAGTAACAAAGGCAAAATAAATTGTGATAAATTGCATTTTCTGTGTGCGTTGTATAGGTTGTGTGCCCCAAGCTTACCAGCTGGCATAAAATTAAAAGAAAGCTTGGTGTGGAATGTGGGAGAAATTACAAAGTTTGAAGAATGTAATAGACATAGGGTACAATCCTATGCATGTCTACTCAGAAGTAACCCCAAAATCCAGAGTGACTTTGGGAGCACGTAAGAGACTTTACGTGCACCCTTAGTTACTGCACCACCTAGTGAAAACCTATGGGAAATTCATATTGGAATCCAGAGTAAGTTTTCCTAACACCGGAGCAAGGACTCTGGATTTTGCCCTCAGTCCCATTGTTTTCTATGGGATTTAGGAAAATGCGATAGGCTACAACCCTGACCTTAAATGAGGGACCCTACAATCCAGAGTAACTACGGGAGCACGTAAGAGACTTTACGTGCACCCGTAGTTACTGCACCACCTAATGAAAACCTATGGGAAATTCATATTGCAATCCAGAGCAAATTGTTCTTACACCAGAGCAAGGACTCCCCGTAGTTACTCTGGATTGCACCCTTAGGCTGAGATCCTCACCGCACTTTACTGGGAGTAAATACTATTGAACACAATGGGACTTCTGAGTAGTCTTTAAGATCATATTGGATTCTAAGACATCTTCAGTCTTCCTTTTACTGCTAACATTGGTTGTGATATTTATGGGTAAGACTGTAGCCCCCAAATCCAGAGTAACTATGGGAGCACATAAGAGACATTACGAGCACCCGTAGTTACTGCGCCTCATAGTGAAAACCTATGGGAAATTCATACTGAAATCCAGAGTAAATGGTTCTTACACAGGAGGAACGACTCCCAGTAGTTACTCTGGATTTTGCCCATAGTTTTGAATTCTTGAAAAAATGGTGTGAAATAAATACATAATATTCAGCAGACGCTGCTTAACATGTTTACCATATATTTAAGGGGTAGAAGAACTTCTGCCCAAATGGCTAATGCAACAATAACATATTCAGGATTGAGACATGCCCCCAAATCCAGAGTAACTACAGGAGCACGTAAGAGACTTTACGTGCACCCATAGTTACTGCACCATCTAGAGAAAACCTATGGGAAATTCATACTGGAATCCAGAGTAAGTTGTTCTTACTCCTGAGCAAGGACTCCCCCTAGTAACTCTGGATTTTGCCCATAGTGTTACTTGTTCCCATCAAATGGAGCAAAAATTAAGAAAAATCTTGTTTATTTCCACAGTGCATAAAGAATAATGAAGAGTTCAGGTAATAAATATGTTAGAATAATGACATTTAAAAATATTGATCTGGAAATATGTCAGTGCTCCTTCTAATTGCGCAGATTCTTCTTGAAAACAAATACATTTTTCTTTGTAATTAATCTGGAAGAAGAATATTTATCAAGAAGACATAATGAGGAACCAATGTCCTGAAACACATGGATACTATTTGAGTTGGAGGCAATTGTGTGAAATAACCAGCTTTTGCTAATATAATGGAAGGAATTTTTTTTGCATGCATGTTTGTTTCCCTGTAATTGGTCATCTGAGTGTTGTCAGGAGATGGGCCATTTTCGGCTCCTCCTAAGAGGCCTAAGTCTGCAGGATATACCTGCAGTGGTGTCACTAGGAGGGGAGCTGTGGGAGAGGGCCGCATCAGGTGACTCGCACAAGGGGGTGATGCTGCTACTGGCCAAAATTTTGAAAATCTTGGTATTTTCCAATAATACCATCATGTTATATATCAATTGATATGTGATTTCATGCAGAACATAATGCAACAACCTATGTTGAAGTATAACTAGTCTAACAGAGGGTATAGCCAAATAGCAGGGTGGAGGGGTGATGGGCTGACCTCTTGCACCAGGTGAGAGAAACTTGAGTGGCACCACTGCATACCTAGGACAGTCTGAAGAATCCAGATTGATTCCATATTGACTTTCTCATAAGGACCTTATATATATATATATATCCCAATAGTGATTGGAGGATTGGAGCACTAGGGGCTGTGACACCCAAGCTGGAAGAATGGCTCCAACAGATTCCAGAAAGGACATCAGAACACTCGATCCAGAAAAGCACATTGCTAGGAACAGCTAAGAGGACCCAAGATTGAGGATAACATACATACACCACCCATGGAGGGTGAGAAAACTATAAGACATATGCCATCAATACATATGCGCTGCCAGTCATCTGATACCCTGCTGGCATAGTAAGCTGGCCACAGAAAGAAATGGAGGCGGCCGATGTGAGGACCCAAAAGCTCCTCACAATGCATGGGGGTTTCCACCCCAAGTCTAACATCCAGAGACTATACACTAGTCGGAAAGAGGGCGGCCGGGGTCTGATGAGCATCAAAACTACTATGCTGGATGAAACCCAGAATATGCAGGAATACATCAGTGAGATGCACCCAAAGATGAGCTGATGAGAGAATGTCTCCAGCAACAACAGCAACAGCAAATACAGAAGGAAGATCAAACTGAGGAAGTGTCCTGGCAAGATAAGACCCTGCATGGGATGTACCATCGCCAGATAACCGAAGTCGCTGATATTGGGAGATTCTATCAGTGGCTGGAAAGAGCTGGCTTCAAAGATAGCACTGAAGCCCTCATCATGGCAGCACAAGAACAGGCACTAAGTACCAGATCTATAGAAGCAAGTGGGGATTGACCACACAAGAGAAGACCCAAAGTGCAGGCTGTGCAGAGAAACATCAGAAACAATCCAACACATTGTGGCAGGGTGTAAGATGCAGGCAGGAACAGCATACGTTGAACGGCACAACCAAGTAGCCGGCATCGTGTATAGGAACATCTGCTCAGCCTATGGACTAACCCCTCCCAGGACCAGATGGGAGACCCCTCAGAAGGTTGTGGAGAATGACAGGGCTAAGGTCCTGTGGGACTTCCATATCCAGACAGACAAGAAGGTACTGGCCAACCAGCCAGACATTGTGGTGGTAGATCAGGCCCAGAAGACAGCTCTGGTGATAGATGTAGCGATACCAAACGACAGCAACATCAGGAAAAAAGAGCATGAAAAGGTGGGAAAGTATCAGGGTTTGAAGGAGGAATGAGAAAGACTGTGGCAAGTGAAAATGAATGTGATCCCAATAGTGATTGAAGCACTAGGGGCTGTGACACCCAAGCTGGAAGAATGGCTCCAACAGACTCCAGGAAGGACATCAGAATACTCGGTTCAGAAAAGCGCATTGCTAGGAACAGCTAAGATACTGCGCAGAACCCTCAAAATCCCAGGCCTCTGGTAGAGGACCCCAGATTGAGGATTACATATATATACCACCCATGGAGAGTGAGAAAACAGTTTTTTATTTATTTATATATATATATATGTGTGTGTGTGTGTGTGTGTGTGTGTGTGTGTGTGTGTGTGTGTGTATAAATAAACAATTACCTGTAATTTCCTTTAGTTCAGAACCATCTTTTATATAATGTGTTTTTTTTGCTTATCTCATGGCTTGCCTAATTTTAAGTATGGCTATCGCATGGGCCTTGCACCATATCCTGGGTATCTGAATGGGATTATATCTGAATTTATTATAAAAGCTAAGTAGCCACTCTTTTGTTTTCGATCCAAAATGTTTAATCTGTTTGATCCAGATCTCATTAATATTGTCTGTTTTATCATTCTTAAACCTCCCTCTTCCCTCTTCCGTCTTTCTCGTAGTGAAACGGGTCGTCAGATGGCTTCCATTCTTCATTCCCAACTATCTTCAGTGTATATTTTTGTAAATTAAAGTGAGATTTCCCATTAAGGACAAGCTTGTTGGACAATCAGATTAGTCGAGATGTTAGCATGTGTTTAGTTTGCCCTGGATTAACTATGGTTAAAGACCAATGTGAACACTGGAACTCCTTGCCTGCAGTGTGTGTAGTGTGTGTGCATTGTCACAATGAGTGGCTGCTTAAGCCTCTTATCCCGCACATGGAGCATACATGCTGCAGTGTTTTCATGCAAATATTAGGCATTCCCTGATATTTTTTGGTGCTGACATGTGGAAGCTGACAGGTGTGTGCTTGTGTGCACAGGCTAAAAGACAAGGTACCACTGGAAAGGATTTATGAGTGGCCTTTGCGTAGCAGCTACAATATTTATAGTAGTCTTTGGACTGCCAATTTTGTTGGCTGTTCATCAAGGAGCTCAACCAGGGCATAGTGTGTATGGTATACAATTGCTTTCTTTTGCTGCAGTTTCCTATGCTTATCTGTTTATTGCTCCAGAAAGTGCCTGGCAGTTGGATTTAATGTTCAGAACAGCAGCAGTCCGGTTGTGATAAAATGATTGGCAGGCATGATTACCACCACTCTCTTGAGAGATGTCCTTTGCCAAGATAAGCACTTGCCTGGAATCATGTGAAAAACAGAAAGAGAAGGCCTGACGCATACATTGCTGTACAGTTACAGTCCTTAACAAAATACAGTAAATCCCTGTTACTCGCGGGGATTACATTCTGGGAAAAGTTTGCGGTACTGGAAATTGTGGTTAAACCCAGCCCAAATGGCCAGCTAAGGCGCACTGCGCATGTCCACGCCTCTGCGCATGTCCACACCAACTCTGATGGCTTCAGTCGCCAGTCAGCTTCAGAAGTCGCCAGTCGGCTTCAACCTTGGCACCTACGCAGTCCTGGAAGGGGGTTTGTGTGTCCCAGGGTGACGCACTGAGCCCCCACACCGGGTGACGCATAGAGTCCTGTTGCCTGGAGTTAAACCTGTGGTTTAAACCTATGGTTTAACCATGGTTAAGCATAAAACCTATGGGAATATATAGTTTCAGTGCAGTTTTAAAAGTGGTTTTCTTTAAAAATAACACAAATCTGTAGTTAGTTAAAAATTGGTACTGTAGTTATGAACAGGTATATGGTTTATTGTTGTTGTTTATTACGAAGATCCTCCTTTGATAAATGCAGAATTTTTCTAGGATCCTTTAGTGAGGTTTATCTGGAAGACTTTTTTACAGTCGATCTCACAGCCCCATCCTATAATATGGTAACTATCACATACCCTACAATCCAGAGTAACTACGGGAGCACATAAGAGACATTACATGTATCCTTAGTTACTGCACTACCTAGTGAAAACCTATGGGAAATTCATATTGTAATCCAGAGCAAATTGTTCTTACACCGGAGCAAGGACTCCACGTAGTTACTCTGGATTGCGCCCATAATATGTCAAGGGGGTACATGCAGGGGACACAGGAAAGCTTCCTGACAGCACAGTAACGAGTATAACGTTGGAATAAGCAACTTTTCATGTATCTTTCTATGTCAGCTTCCTAATAATGTTGGGAATATTATTGCTCTTAATGTTAAAATGTAGGAAGATTAGCCAGAGTGTTTTTGCCCAGCTCAGATTTTCCCTGAGTATCATCTCTAATCCAATAGTTATATTTAATTATGGCAATGTTTTTTGACAGGCTCAGTATGCTTCAAGTAGTAATAATTTTGCATCTTGTTCAGTTTAATGAGTAACAATGGCATTTGGAATCTCTTGTGCCATCTGCAGAGATAGATGAAAGTATTTTCAAAAAAGCAATTATAGGGAAAATAGGAACAAAAATGTATTTTGTTTTCTTTTTTTAAAGGGGGAGGAAAAACAGGAAAGTGATTTGTCTGTAGCAAGACAATTTGCATCTTCTAGTCTAGTGAATACAGATATAAATAATTATGAGCCCTCGTGTCACTATAATAAGCAAAAAAATTGATTTTTGGGAAAAATTCCTGTTCTCTAGCATGTTTTTAAGTTCCCATAACTAGGTAAGGGAAAAAGATGAAAATCCCTGATGACCCTCTTATATGTTGAGTAACATAACTTTATGGAATAAGATACATACAGCATGCTGTTTTCCAGTTCAATGTGATACATTTATTCTATTGTGGTAATTCTTATTATTGACCCTTAGTATTGTTGTATTCCACAGGCCTACACACATTTTGTTGTCTTGAAAGTTAGACCTATTCTTGGATATATTCGGGTTCTGGTTCCAAAAATGGCATCAGTTTTGCACGGTTAATTTTGGTGAAACAGCATAACCACCTTATATACTAATTCAAGCAGCTTCCTTGTAAGGGACACTTAATGGTTGTGCCTCCCTTGAATAATGTTGACTTAAACCATGTGTTATCGATTGTCCTAAACAACCTTTCTATCTCCAATAGTCAACATTCTATCTTTATTAGTTTCATTAGCATTTTAAGTCTTCTATCTTGTGTTGCAGCTGTTCCTCTATTTAATTACTAATTGGAAATTCAGAATAATTAACAATGGGGATTTGATGTTTTCTGTTTTTCTTCTTTCTTTCACCTGCAAATAATGAAGCACAGATTTAAATGCCTCCTCCTTCGTTGTATGCACAAATGTGCTATGGTTCCTAAGGGTCTAAGGCCAATCCCCTGACTTGTCTCATCAGAATGGATAGCTGTTGCTACCTATTTTATTATTATTATTATTATTATTATTATTATTATTATTATTATTATTATTATTATTATTATTATTATTATTATTATTATTATCCATAAATACACAGCGAACAATTTTGTGCTGGTTTCATTCCCATCACCAGTCGGACCCTTCCCAAGAGTCTAGGACTGTGTGATGTAGCGGCGTATAATTCGTGCTGATCCCAGAAGAGCGTCTTTCTGCAGTTGGCAGAGTGATATTTTGTCAATGCCACTAGTTTTCAGGTGCCTGCCAAGGTCTTTGGGCACTGCACCCAGTGTGCCAGTTACCACTGGAACCCCCTGCACTGGCTTGCACCAGATACACTGTCATTCGATTCTTAGGTCTTGGTAGCGGGAGATCTTTTCCAGTTGTTTCTCCTCAATTCTGCTGTCACCTGGTATGGCGATGTCAACAAGCCACACCTGACTGCTTTCTATGATGGTGGTATCTGGAGTCTTGTGTTCCAAGCCCTTGTCCGTCTGTATCCTGAAGTCCCACAGAAGCTTGACCTGCTCATTTGCAACTACTTTTTCAGGCTTGTGGTCCCACCAGTTTTTTGCCACTGGCAGATGATACTTTTGGCATAGATTCCAGTGGATCATCTGGGCAACAGAGTTAGTTGTGCCTCTGTTTGTAGTCAATCTGCGCAATCTTCTTGCAGTCACTCAGAATGTGGTCGATGGTTTCATCCACTTCTTTGCAGAGCCGGCATTTTGGGTCATCGGCTGATTTTTCAGTTCTGACCTTGATAGCATTTGTCCTGATTTATTATTATTATTAACCATTTTTTAACCCAAGCTGTTTACAGAAGCATTTTTACTCAAATCATGAGCCATTACAAGTCAGGTGTGGCAAAAATGCACACATGCACACCCATGAAGCAATGTTGCAACCACACAAAAAAAGCGAGTCATTACTAGATTCAGTGTGAGTCTGTTGCATTCCATATATTGTAACCAAGTAATTGATGTCCATGATGATAATCAATGTGCATTGCCAAAAATCAACATTTTAAGATACTAATTATTGCAGTTTGAGGGTCCTTTGCTAGTTATATTCTGTTTAAAAAAGGGATATTTGATACTTTGCTGCAAGTTGCTTGAGTACCATAATATGAAGATAGACTGGTCTGCTTTATGAATGCCCTGGTTTCATTCATTCATTCATTCATTCATTCATTCATTCATTCATTCATTCATTCATTCATTTGTAAATGAAGGAAGCACTCCCATTGTAGTGCTAGTAAATGAAGCACTCCCATTGTACTTGAGGCGCCAATTATTGCCTAATATCTGGTTTATTTTAACCACCATATCTTATGTGGACTTACCACCAGTAGGAGAAGCACATTCTGCCAAAAGTAACTTATGGTAGTCATAATTTGTAGGCTTTTATTCCAGAGGACCCTTTTATTCTCAGAGGGGAAAGTTTGGGAAAGGAACAAGTTCCGACACAGCTGTGGCTGCTAAATCCTAGCCCTGTTCATAGAATCGTAGAGGTGAAAGGAACCCAGTAAGGGTGAAATCCAGAATAACTATGGGGAATCCTTGCTCTGGAGTAAGAACAAGTTACGCTGGATTGCAATATGAATTTCCCGTAGGTTTTCACTAGATGGTGCAGTAACTACGGGTGCACTTAATGTCTCTTACGTGTTCCCGTAGTAACTCTGGATTGTGCCCTAAGTCATCTAGTCCAACCCCCAGCCTGTATCTGGAAATCCTCCTACAGCATCTCTGACAGGTGCTGGTTGAGATCTGCTTGCAGATTCCCATTACGGGATTGTCCACCCTTGACATAAAACCCACAGATCCTGGACCCAAAGCCATAGTGCTGGTCCATTCAGATCTGCACCAGCAATTTCACAGGTTCAAGTAGGTACTCTGGTGGCTTACCCAAGTATGGAAATAAATGTTGCCATGACCAGTGCCCTCCTCCGTAGGCAGAGTAACCTCCATAGGTTTGGGCTGTTCAACAAAAGGATTTAATTTCATAGATGCAATTTTAAAGATATTGCTAGAGCTGCTTTGTTCTTCTGTCACATTTTTCTGTTCAAATGAATCAATACTTTCATTTGTTTCTAATAATAATAGTATATCTGAAAAGGAATACTTGTTTGTATTGCATGACATGTCAATGTGCTAAACTGAGAGTAGGAATTCATATCCTATGCTTTTAACTATTGGGCGTCTTTGGAAGTAATCTACCTTTTGGATCTCATTCTCTCAATTTAATCTCAATTTACCCCCAAATCCAGAGGAACTACGGGAGCATGTAAGAGACGTTACGTGCACCTGTAGTTACTGCACCTCCTAGTGAAAACCTAAGGGAAATTCATACTGGAATCCAGAGTAAATTGTTCTTACACCGGAGCAAGGACTTCACATAGTTACTCTGGATTTTGCCCAAAATCCTTGGCTAAATAAAGCTATTTATGAATGAGTCTTTGCTATATGTGTATCATTTTTTATTTTGCTTATCAAAGTGGACGCCCAGCACAACCTTGTCTGTCATGGGGAGGCTGAGTGCTCTAAGTTCAGATTTGAAGAAGGCTTACCTGGAGAGGGGAGATAGAAAAATATAATTCTAAAAGCCCCTTAGGCACATGAAGAGGGTTGCAGAGTTATTTGAATCCTGCCCAATTACTTTAGTTCTCCATCTGTACGGATCAGCAGATCAGATAAATATGACAGGTTCAAACCTAGGTGTGTTCCCTCCGCATCTGTCTCCTGTTTATGTTCTGGAGAGCAAACTCCAGAGTGCACAGAATTAGGCTTTAGTTAATTAATTGCAAAAACAAGCAAACAACAGAGGAAGGGACCACTTTCTATTATTGCATCAGCATCACGTAGAGACCAACCTGTCCATGAGATATTATATGAGTTCTCAACAAAATTAAAGTTAAAATGAAATAAAGGTGTTTTTTTTTAATGTGGTATTGAAATGGCCTTAGTGCTGATGCAAAATGGTTACGCGGTGCTGTGTTGTTCCATCACATTATTTTCAGAATAACCCTAATAGCCACAACTGTACAAGTATGCTTCGGGACAAGTATGCTTCGGTACAGAACTGTACAGGGTTCTGCTCCCAAATCTCCCAAATTTTTTTAAAAGTAGATAAAAAACAGTGGAAAATAGATTTTGGGTGCAATCCTCACCTCATGTTCCTGGGACTAAGTACTATTGAACTCATTGGGAGTTACTTTTGAGTAGCCATGCTTAGGATTGCACTGTTTGGCTGCAATCCTAACCTCAGTTAACAGCCAGGGCGAACTGCGCAGGTGCAACCCAGGCAAACTGCACAGGTGTAACCTGGCAGCCAGATGGGGTGAACCTAGCAGCTGGGCTCCGCCTGCACAGTTGGACCAAGTCAGGGCTGAGAGCCCCCAGGGCTCCTGCTGCTGGTCTGGGACCCTGTACTGGCACAGCCCAGTGAGCAAGGTGCCGTAGACCGACACTGGGCAGTGGACTGGGGATTCAAGACCTCTGCTGTATTGGATTTAGCTTCCATGGTGGGTACCAATCAGTGCCATCATTCTCATCCTTCTCCAATATCTGCCTCCAGTTATGTCAGTGCCGTGCGTGGAAAGTAAAAGGCTCATTATTCAAGCTCCCTTCTCTCAGTTTCTTTGCAAGTGAGCCTCTGCTTTTGATCAAAGCCCATTAATTAAAGGATTAAACAAGTTTACCCTATTAAACAACCTGCCATTTGCACTTAAAACCACTTTTTTCGTGAAGAATCTATCTAGCTGAGATGATCGACTATTATTATTTTATTAGGAAAATAAATTGTGTCTATTCTCTTGATTCCGAGCAAGAGAAACGGAAGGTGGAAACGGTGTGTGCAAGCGCGCCTGTGTGCATATTTTGCAAGATCGGCATGGCACATGGGATAACCTGGTCACTTTCCTTTATCACAGGCGCAGGCATGCAAATGAATGCCGCCTTGGCTTGCGCACTGATGATGCCTTTGCCATACTGGGTTGCGCTTTGCTCAGTGGGCGGCTGGGCAGGGAGACGTCTGATGCTCTAGAAGACGCATCATTTTCCTTGACAACAGCTAAAGTGATTAGTTCAGCTCCTTGGCCGGGGTTCTCTTCCACAACGCAGCTTGACTTCCGAAATGCAACAATTTCTCTTTTCTTTGAGCGCATTCCTTGCTCAAGGAGGAGTGACACATTTATTTTGACGGGGGTGATAAATATTTATGCCCAAGAACATCAGAAATCCTTCTTCTGGATGCCTTCCCATTTTTACAGTGTGCTGGCTTTTGGTTTGATCTTCCTGTTTAGGAAATACTGTGTATACCTGCGTGCTCTTCTGACTCTGTTTTGTATTGCTAATGGCTCCACAGCTGCCGTTACATGAGAACCATAGACCTTATTGCTCTGATCTTAAAAGGATGTGCTGGATACATCGGATTAAAGACTGGAAATAGATCTGCTTGGACATTTCATAAAGTTCGACATGGTGCATGCATTGTGCAAACCAAGCTGTACTAATCAGGCTGTACTAAAAAGGTGCAATCCTAATCAATTTAGGCCAGCCTAACCCACCTGGCAAATCTTTCCATGGTGGTGTGGGGTGGTCGGTGTATGCCTATGCACTGGCCTGACCCCCACCAGGAGTGGGGCATAAGTGTCTTAAAACATTTTTGTGACACCCCCAGGTCAGTATGGGACTTATGCCAGGGTTTATGCCAGCCAAAATGGAGATTAGTATTGTAGCATAAGGCTAAGTCTGCAATCCTAACCTCCAGGTAGGCCAGCATAAGTCCTACCAAAAGTCCTTGAAACACTTCTGTGCCACTTCTGGGGGGTTAGGCCAGTGCACAGACATGCACCGGCCTCCCCACACCACCATGGGGGTGAGAGAGGGGATGAGTTGTGCTGGCCAAAATTTGTTAGGATTGTGCTCTATAAGAATAGTACTGTTTTATGATAAGGTTCAACATTCCTCTTCCACCTCCTTTGCCCTGTATGTTTTTTTTTTAATTTGTATGCATGCATATACAGATTTTGAGTAACCTAAACTGTTTATTTTAACAGGAATCCTTGTTCTTAAACAGAAACTGGAGTAGACCTGTGTCATATGTCTGGACAATTCCACATGGGAGCTGATGTTGAAAAAACTGTGAGTGCAGGAGGCAGGATGTGGGTCTGGCAGTTATGCCAAATCCAAACCCCCCTCCCTGGGCATCCAAAAGCACCCCCTGGCTGTTCCCATCTGCTTGGATCTGGATCACCTCCAAAGGTGGCCTAGATCCAAGTAGACTGATTGGGGCTGCTATAGTCCTACTTCTGGTAAGAGGAACAACTTCCCTTTCCCTTCTGTAGCACAACAGCAAACCCAGTCTTTCGCTGGATACTGTGCAAGTTGAACCAGCATGTCTGTTCCAGTGCAAGTCAGGATTGCACTCTGTGTTTTTAATTTAGCAGGCCTCTGTCAGTCTTGGAAGACTATGGTATCGTGCTCGGCGCTGCATACGAAGCACGAAAGCCAGGGTTGGATTGTTATGGAGGATAGGCTGTTACCCAAGCAGCAAATCCCCCCCCTCCACGCCACTGAATTAGTCCAATGGAAAGGCAGAGCCAATACGATTGGATCCAGCTGGCGTCGCAGAGCTGGGCTAAGGACAGGAGCTCGCCCTGTCTTGTGGGGCCGACCCAGGTCTCGAACCCTGGCCTGCTGATTAAAAGGCACAGCGCCTTAACTGCTTGCGCCACCCACAGCCCACATGGTTCTTAAGTATATTAGAAATTAGCTCATTTAAATTCAATCACTTGTAGAAGCTTTATTTATGCAAATTTATCCAAATTTGAAATGTAAATTAATTCTCTTTCTTCCAGCCCCCAAAACAGCAACAAAGAGATGATGTGGTCCACCAGCCAAAATGTTTGCTTACACAATTTAGAATAATACCACTCTTATTAAATGACATTACAAACACAAGAAGAGATAGAGAAAGAATTTCAAGTGTTTCAACATACTGAAAGGAGTTTTTTATGTTTTTATATAAACATGTTTTTATGTTATATATAGGATGTCTCAAAAAAAATGTACTCACACTTTAACTGTTGCTATTTGTTTCGTGACGTTTGCGAATCCCTTGATGCGCGTTATCAGCGTTGTCTGGACAATAATGGTCATCAATCTGAACATTTGCGAACATGATTCTTCAATTATATTTGTCTTCTGTATTCAAAGCTATTCCATTTCACTTTATGTTCATAATGTTTTTCTCGAAGTGTGAGTACATTTTTTGAGACACCCTGTATATATTAGTTCCCCTTAAAGGTAGAATAGTGAAACAAAAGTTTACCTCTGCAAGTTCTTGGTGAGGTCGCCTGAACAGGTCTTGATCTTGTTTTGTGCTTCCAGATGAGTCATACCGTTGGCGCTTATCCCATCAATACTGAGAACCACATCCCCTATTCCCACATTTGCATTTGCCGCTTTGCCTCCATCACTCAACCGAGTTTTTAATTTTTTTTCCATGTTTTTAATTTGTTCCTTAGCAAAGAAATTAGCAAGGACTTAAAATTATCCCCCAAATCCAGAGTAACTACAGGAGCACGTAAGAGACTTTGTGTGCACCCATAGTTACTGCACCACCTAGTGAAAACCTATGGAAAATTCATATTGGAATCCAGAGTAAGTTATTCTTACACCGGACCAAGGACTCCCTGTAGTTACTCTGGATTTTGCCCTTAGTTTAATGTAATTAGCAAAAACTAAAGGGCTCTGGTGGCGCAAGTGGTTAAGACACTGTGCCTGTTAAGCATGAGACCAGGGTTTGAGACCTGGGTCAAAAGAGACAGGGTGAGCTTCTGTCCTTAGCCCAGCTCCTGCCAACCTAGCAGTTTGAAAGCATGGAAATGCAAGTAGATAAATTGGTACCACCTCAGTGGGAAGGGAAATCAGCATTCCATGCGCCTTTGGCAACCCCCATGCTGGCCCCATGACCACAGAAGTGTCTTTAGATAACACTGGCTCTTCGTAATATCTCTGAGAGTTTGGGCACCTGAAATAAGTGCTTGCAGGAGAGGGGCAAATGAAATACCACATTCACTGTGATTCTGGGAACACAAAACTTACTATTTGCTGCACCAACCTTTCCAAGAGGGTGCAGGGAGCCCACTCCTTGAATCCATTTTAAAACAACTATGAATAGTTATTGTGACCCACTTTTGGTTTGCAATGAGGAAACCAGAAGTAGATCATGACCACATTTTGCAGGTTTCTGGAGTGCCAGGAGCCCAGGGATCTGGAGGGTTTTCTCATCCCTCCCCTGAAGGTCACATTGTAAATAATAAATTTAAGAAAAATACTTTTATTCCTAGCAGTGGCTTGATTGTGGCAATCAAGTCACTACCTTTAGACAGGACTGTCACACTGAAATAATAGTGCTTTTCTGCTGCCAAAAGTGTTGGTGCTGCTTTCACATATTAATGTCTTGCTGGAAAATTTCACAGCCTGACAGTTTGGTTTTAAGTGGAGGAATAAATACTGCAGTATAAAATAAAAGTCCACCACTCGCATTAAACCACTGATCTTTTATTAATCTGCTCTCCAAAATGTCAAAGCCCTCTTTGTGAGTCTCCTGATGGCAATCGTTTCAGGGGTGTATTTGCATGAAGAGAGTCCTGCAACTTTATAGAAAATGGCTAGTGTTGTGCGATACTGAACAACCATGTGTTTTTGTGATGCTTTACACGTCATGTGGAGAACTTGTGATGCTTTACACAATGTGGAGAACTGAAAGATTTTATTTATAAATTATTTATTATTATTTTATTTATAAATTATTTATTTAAATTATAAATTATTTATTTATTTACACCTGGATTATTAGATTATTAGGTATGTACCAACGGCTTCAATGACCTTCTTAGGTTTCTTAGGATCATTCTTAGGTTTATACCAATGGGATCCAATGGGTACAGTTCTTGGGTCGTAAGTCTTACTATCCTTTGGAGCCACAAAAAAGCAGATGTGTCACTGCTCCCTACAGTCTGTCATGACTAGCAGTGCAACCTGTGGGTCATACCTTTCCTTTCTTACCAGCAGCGAGAGGTGCAGATCAAGAGAGGCAAAAGGGGATTTAAATTCTTACATCCTTGTAAGCCTTCTCAGACATGCACATTGCTAGGGGGCATCCAAGGAAAAAAGGGGTTGGAAAGCTTCAAGAAAGAGGATAAGGTGCTGTATGCACCATTGCCACCACATCCACCCTAAGTGCGCTCTTCCAGAAAGTGCTTTACAAGTCCAACTTTGTTATACATGGATTTTTTTTTTAGATGGATTTGACTCAACACTGCAGACCACAGTTTTTAAAAACTGCTTTTCTACTGTTGTAGAGAGACAGTCATGCATGCAATCATTCCATTTTTCAGTCCCAGAATCAAACCCCTGCAGGTATTGCAGCACCACCTTATTCCATTAGGTGCAATGGAGGAGCAAGAAACCTGGAAGTTGATCTTTAAACCTATTTTTCCATCGCTTCCTTTATTATACATGGATGGATTTTTTTTTATCCACGGGAAGTTCCAGAAGAAAACCCTAGCAGATTACAAGGTACACTGTACATTATTTTCTCTGCAGTAGCAACAGGAGAATACCCATTTAGCCATAGGGTTGGGCCATTAGAAACCAAACTACGTTCCCCTCTACTCCATGCTGAATAAATGCTTGTATTGAGATCTCTAATTATTCCAGTTTGCTATGTTTGGTTTTCAGGCCCCACATTTATTCATATTCCATTTCCCAAAACAGTTTGCATGTAATTAAAAATAACCACAAAAAAATTATATATTTATTTTTTCCTTGAGATAACCACAGCCCCATTTGTTCCCAGTTCTCCTTGCAGTGAAGCTCTACAAGACAGCAAGGAATAGAGAGATAGGAAGTCAACATGTCTCACTCCAGTTCAAGTGTTGTGGTACCTGTTGTTTTCTGAAAGAGATCTTGTGTAAAGGATCACCCATCACCAGAAAGTTAATACAGAAGACCCCCATATCCATGGATCCACAGATGCAGTTATCCATGGATTAGATCTTTCCCCACCCTGCACGTGGAACCCATGGAGTGCTTCTGCACCCATGGAGTGCAGACAACTCAGAGCCCATTAACCTATTTGTAAAGTTAGGATTCTTTGCCCTAACGTGCCTAACTTTACATTTACTTACATTAAATTAACATGTCCATGCATGATATGTTTGTGTTGCTGTGAAAAGTCTCCAATTAAACTACAAGTGAGAAAAAGAAGGTCACTGGAGTGCTCTGCATTTCACCTTTATGCGCAGAAATGGTGCTGGGCCTTAAATCTGAATGGGAGGACATATTTAGTAAGGTTCATTTAAGGAAAGAATTGACAGTTATCAAAGTTACATGAGCAATGGCCATGTAATGGCCCCTCGGGGGCTTCTCCTGAAGTCAACCAAACTAATTCCACATTACATAAAGAATATTAGATCAAATCATTCAGTTTGGATGCCTCACCTCACTTAGTGAGCTCAAACCCTACCCTTCCCCATCTTTTTCCCCCCCGTGACGCTAAGATGCACGAACAGCGCCTTTCGTAATTTGCGACTTACTGCGCGCTTCCGACAGAGGGGTCCAGAGCTGAAAGCGCTGTTGGAAAGTCATATGCTAGATTTCCTCATTTATATTTAACTGTTATCAGCGTTGAAAAGAGTTTCTAATTTTAAACACTGCTGCTTCTCTACTCTCCCCCCTCCGCCCTTTTCAGAAAAGCTTTAATTTGCTTGGGTGCATCTCTAATTTAGCTGCCAACACACTTCAGGCCCGGAGTAGGCTTTGAACTTGGAATCCGCGGCCGCCTCTTCTGCAGGAAACGGGACGTGTAGCCGAGAAGCTGGTGATTCATAAAGACACTAGAACTCATATGCTTGGTGAGGCCAGTGATTACCCTCATCCGAGGTGGCTCTTTTTCAGGTGTGAAATTTCTCAGATTAAGTTTGAACATGACTTTGAATAATAAACTAGTTAAGGACAATGGAACGTAGGAACAGGCCCACTGGATCAGACCGAAGACATACCTAGTCCAGCTTCCAGTGACTCATGGTGGCCCACCATATGGGGAGCATACATGACAACAATAGACCTGCATCCTGGTGCCCTCTCCTCAGGGTGACCATATAGAATGGAGGATGTGTCAGGGTGTGACTTAGAATCATAGAGTTGGATGGGACCTAGTAGGTCATCTAGTCCAACCCCCTGCCTGCAGCAGGAAATCCCACTAGAGCATCCCCAACAGGTGCTCGTCGAGCCTCTGCTTGAAGAAGACTTGTTGATGTCTTCCTCAGTACAGCACCTGCTTGTGATCAGATCTCCATAAAACATACCCTATTTATTCAAATATAATGCTCACCCTTTTCAGCCAAATTTAGGGCAAAATCCAGAGCAGTTATTGGTCCACACAGTTATGTCACCTTCTAGTGTTATCTTATGGAAAGTCACCTTAACTGCTGTGGAGCAAAGGGCTTGATTTGACTTTAGGATATGAGCCTTACCGCGCAATCCTAAACATGTCTAATCAAAAGTAAGCCTCATTGTTTTCAATGGGTCTTACTCCTAGGAAAGTGTCTTTAGGATTGCAGCCTTAGGCTACAATCCAGAGTAACTACGGGAGCACGTAAGAGACATTACATGCACCTGTAGTTACTGCACCACCTAGTGAAAACCTATGGGAAATTCATATTGCAATCCAGAGTAAGTTGTTGTTACACCAGAGCAAGGACTCCCCATAGTTACTCTGGATTGCGCCCTTAGTCTCAGAAATTGAGGTGTGCATTAGTTTCATGCATTAGATTCAATGGTGCATTAGATTCAAGTAAATACAGGTGTTTTAATTATAAGTATAGGTCACTATTTAATCTAACAGTTTATTGTAGCGTGATTAAAATGTAACATATACACATTGTATAAAGTAATGCAATTAGGTAAAGATAACAAATCCTTTGCCATTTTATTATTATCGATACCATAGTCTTTCGAGACTGAAGGATGCCAATGAATGAATGACTCATTATTATATGCAGTAAAATTAAATTTTCTGCTTGGTGTACAGCTGCGCATTATAATCGCTAGTCAACATTTTAAAAATCTCAAGCCTTTTAAAGTAAGGGTATGCATTAGATTTGATGGTGCATTAGATTCGAGTATTTAGCAGGAGGAGAGTAACTGGCTCTACACACCCCACCAGTGTCTGTTCTAGTGGCTTCTGCTGGTGTTCATTTTTGCATTTTAGATTGTGAGCCCTTTTGGGACAGGGACCCATTAGCTATTAATTAGCTATTAATTTTTTTCATTTTCTTGTAAACCGCTTTGTGAACTTTTCAGTTGAAAAGGGGTATAGAAATACTGTAGATAGATAGATAGATAGATAGATAGATAGATAGATAGATAGATAGATAGATAGATAGATAGATAGATAGATAGATAGATGGATGGATGGATGGATGGATGGATGGATGGATGGATTGATTGATTAGTGTCCATGTTTTGTTCTTTCTTCTCCCAACCACACTTCAGCCCATACCAGAGGAGATTTATGTTTATTCGTGGAGGTCTATTAAGACTCTATTACTCCCTCTAAGAATCCCTTATTCAGGTGCTTTGCCTGTGCAAGAAAGATTTTCAAGATTTTGGTTTTAATTGAAAGGAATTACACACAGAATAGTTAATTACAAAGAAGATCTGAAGGTGTCTTCCTTTCAAAGCATCCTCCTTTGAAGTTACTGAAGGAAATGGTGGTAATAGAGACACGTTGCTTGATTCCAGTGATGATGAAGTTGGTAATTATTTTCTTTGTCCAGCTTGAGATGTGAGATGCTCAGTATGTTTTTAGCCTCTGTCTGGGCACAATCCAGAGCAACTACGGTGAGTCCTTGCTCCGGTGTAAGAACAATTTGCTCTGGATTGCAATATGAATTTCCCATAGGTTTTCATTAGGTGGTACAGTAACTAAGGACACACATAATGTCTCTTACATTGCTTTGGATTGTAGTTGCTTTGAATTGTAGGGTCTGTCTGTCTGTCTGTCTGTCTGGCTGGCTGGCTGGCTGGCTGGCTGGCTACCCTGGTTGGTTTCCACTGCTCCCCAGGGAACCATAGCCATAAAGCTAAATAATCTGAGTTTTTTTCTGTGTGTCTTCCCATAAGTATGGATTCCCTTGGTTTTCACTTTTGGAAGGAGCTTTGTAAAATTTAGATTAGCGTGGTAAACCCGAGTCTTTTCAAAACCTAGTGTGATATATAACAACAAAACATTTGATACTGGGATGCTGAAGGCCTGCCGTAATGAGTCGCCACGAAAAAAAAAACTGCAGAATGTTGCTTTTTCTGCCCAGACGGAGAGAAAGAAATGGAGTAATGCTAAATAGCTGTGGCAAGTGTCCTTGAGGTCTTTTCAGTAATCAAGTATGTTGCTTGGGTGTGTTAGTGGAGAGAATGCCGAATATACATCATTAACCCTCATCATCTGTCTAACCACAGAACTCACTTGAGCATACAGAAAGTGTCGGCTGCCTCATTGTGAGCAGAGACAATTTTTATTACCTCCCCCTCCCGTCATGGGGCACCCACACGGCTGAGAAATTCATTTTGCTGTCAAACAGCATGTGCAAGTGAACTACTATTTTCTTGCAAAGATTACCGCAAATGGATATAGATTAAGGTCTACTTTCTGCAAAGAAGAAAATTAATCTAAACGGGATTAAAGCTATACGTTGCTTTCATTCTGTAGAGGTGCTTCACTGATTTGTTAAATAATGGATTATTTGATGTACTGTAGTGGGACTGATGTAGGTCACTTTCATCTGTGCTGGCTTTGGACTCTGGGGGAGAGAGAAGGATAACTTGATGTTCGGTTTCCTAAACAGCTGGTAAAAAGTACCGGATAAACAAGCTTGAATTCCGTTGATTTTCTTATTTTTTGGTCATTTAAAAATGTTTAACGTAACATGGTTATTTTAAAATGTTTAACATACTTTAAAACAGACAAGCACAGGTATCTAAAGCAGGTGTCTCCAAACCTCAGCCAAGGGGCCAAATGTGGCCCTCGAAGAGCCACAGCTGGTAAAATGTACTGGATAAACAGCTGGTAAAAAGTACTGGATGAACAAGTTTGAATTCTGTTGATTTTCTTAAATTTTGGTCATTTAAAAATGTGTAACATAACATGGTTATTTTAAAATGTTTAATATACTGTAAAATAGACAAACACAGGTATCTGAAGCAAGTGTCTCCAAAGCCTGACCAGGGGGCCAAAGGTGGCCCTCAATGAGCCTCAGTTTGACCCCGGCAAGACCCCTCTATCTGGCCCTTGAGCAAGACCTTTAATCCACACCAATACATTCTTATATGTAAATTTATTCAAATTTATTCAAATTTGAAACGTAAATTGGTTTTTCAGCCCCCAGCACCGTGTCAGTGAGATGATTTGGCTCTCCTGCCAAAAAGGTTTGGAGACCTCTTTTCTAAAGTAAGGGTATCAGACTAGCCCTAAACTCCAGAATAGCTATGGGAGCACGTCAGAGACATTTACATTGATGTAGTTACAGCACCACCTAGTGAATACCTATGGGAAATTCATATTGGAATCCAGAGTAAATTGTTCTTACGTCAGAGCAAGGACTCCCTGTAGTTACTCTGGATTGTGCCCTTATTTCATAGTTGGGGACCATGCGCCTGCTAAGGGCCTGAAGTGACATCATTCAGTAGATGATGGCCATACATATTGTTCTCACTTAGGAACACATTAGCTGCAAATCTTGTTCACTATTTCAGGATTTCCCAATTATCACAATGGGAGAACTTAATTTTAATGGGGCCAGAAAAATTGCTTCCAGAAGCCACATCTGACTCATGAATCTGTGAAGTAGATTCATAGCATTTAAAAAAATGTGCGATATCACTGGTGCAAGTCCATGTTGACTCATGAACATGGGACCCTGGATGGGAGATTTTTTTTCTCCAAATTTGCTCCATCTTAGGGCAAAATCCAGAGTAACTTCGGGGAGTCCTTGCTCCAGTGTAAGAACAACTTACTCTGGATTGCAATATGAATTTCCCATAGATTTTCACTAGGTGGTGCAGTAACTATGGGTGCATGTAAAGTCTCTTACGTGCGACCATAGTTACTCTGGATTTGGGGGTTAGTGCACTGTAAACAATTGGGCAATTTAACCCCCCTACCAGCAGCATGATGTGCCTTGACAACTTTAGCGCCTTATCAGTGCGCCATGAGATGAAAAAAATTGGAAACCACTTATTTAGATGCACACACAGAGTGCAGAGAGAGATGAATACTTTATAGATGGCCATGTGTTAACTTTGCTCATATTAGAGAGGAAGTGCGACTCCTCACCAAAAGAAATTGTGTGAAATTAAGTTGTAACACATTTGCTTAAAAGAGTCTATTGTTAATTGCTATTGTGAGGTTTTTGCTTAGACTGTGAATTTTCTGAAGGTAGGAAATAGACATTGGCTCATCTGATCAAAACAATCCAGAAAGACTTTCCTGACCTAAGTTTAGGCAGAAAAATTGGGAAAAATTGGACTACAATCTGATGCACACTTGCCTATCTGTATGCCCCACAGAACACAGCGGAACTTTTTGTGTGAGTGGACATGTTTAGGATTGCACTGTTTAAATAGGGGTGTTATTTGCAATTGGTGATAGCTCACCACTTAAAATTTAAAGGGGTCTCCAAACCCCGGCCCAGTCCTTCGATGATCTTCTAACTCACCCTTAGCCAACCTCTGGTCCCTTAAGAGCCTTTGCCCCAGTCAACCAAACACAGCTGAATTGTAGGGTGGGGAGATGGGGGTCTATTTAAGTGTATGCTTTATTTCTGTGTGATGTGCTAGTGCTTGCAGAAGTCCTGGAAATTTGAATCGATTCATTCACCAGAGAAAACGTACCCGTGTTACGGGAATAAAATTTCCCCTCTACACCATCCCCCCATTCACTCCGTCCCTCCCCAAATTTCATGCTTCTAGGTCCAGTGGTTGAGGCAGAACATCCATCAGTCAGAGTAACTATGAGCAGACATAAGAGGCACTTACTCTGGATTGCTCTATGCATTTCCCATAGGTTTTCCATAGGTGGCACCGTAAGTACATCGGTGTAAAAGGTCCCGTGGTTACTCTGGATTGCAGCCTAAATTGGGAGTTGTTTGCCAAATAGCAGCCCAGTCCCATGCATGCCTGCTCAGAAGTCCTATTCTACGTCAATATGGCTTTCTCACAGGCAAGTGTGCAAAGGCTTGTGGCCTCAGGAGCTGTTAAAGTTTGCTATATAGTGCAAAATCCAGAGTAACTATGGGGAATTCTTGCTCTGGTGTAAGAACAACTTACTCTGGATTTCAGTATGAATTTCCCATAGGTATTCACTAGGTGGTGCAGTAACTACGGGTTTAGAGACTCTAGAGTAACTAAAGTCTCTTATGTGCTCCTGTAGTTACTCTGGATTTGGGGATAAGTTTCCTGTGCCTGCACTGATTTTTCCTTTTGTTCAGCAACCTATGATTATTACCAATTGTTATAAATAAAATAATAATAAAACAAAATAAATGTGTTTTTTTTTTTCCTGGTGTTAGAGTATACATGCATTGAGTCTCCTCCATGTAACAGAGAGCACATGGGTCACATTTATCTCCTGTTTTAATTTTCAGAATTATTTTGTTGCAGTTATTGTCAGCTTTCTGTAAGGCTTAAAGGGTGGTATATCAGTATACAAATGGAAAGTACTAAAAAGACTTGAAATTAAACACTTTATAGAAAGTTTCCTTTCTATAGTTTCCTTTTATTTTTCATATTTTCCTTTTATTTCCTTTCTATATTTTCCTTTTATAAAAGAAAGTTTCCTTTTATTATTATTTTATTTATAATCTATTGCATAGATTTTCATTAGCATCCTGGTGTTCTAACCCGAGGGGTACAGATCCTGGCTGTACCAGGAGTATCTGTTCCCCTTCAGATTGATGGGATTTTGATCTATGGTCTCTTTAAGTTCCTTGAATATGCAAGTAAGCATTCTTTGGAATTATGGTCAGTGTTTATATTCCCTGTGCTGGGAAAATTTCGGTTTACTTTAATTACATTAATTCACTGTGTTTTGATCCCCTGAGTTTCAACGAAGCAAGGATTGGTTGCAAGGGGGGGAAAAAGCTCCTTTAAGCAAATTCCTTGTGTAGTCTCCAAGTAGTGATTACTGAAAGGTAGTGATGCATATTCTGCATTTGGAATATTCCTGCTGTTTAAATGCCGGCCACTTTGCCCCGTAAGCATCCTCTTCGGCAGTGAGGACAGCAAACAAGGGACAAGAAGCACTCAAAAGTAGCAGCCTTTAATTGATTACAGTCGGTTTCAAAGAACTTTTGCATCTTAAATAGAACATGGTTGTGACTGTTGTTTTTCCTCACCAAGGTGACCTTTTAGATTATGGGTGCAATCCAGAGTAACTATAGGGAGTCCTTGCTCTCCAGTGTAAGAACAACGGGGAGTCTTTGCTCATCGGTGTCAGAACAATTTACTGTGGATTGCAATATGAATTTCCCATAGGTTTCACTAGGTGGTGCAGTAACTACAGGTGCATGTAATGTCTCATACATGCTCCCGATTACTCTGGATTGTAGGGTATATCGGTATATCTGGAAGCAAGCATAGACCATAAAATATTTCGTGGCCCTTGGTCTTAAAGAAGGCCTATGTTCCTTAACTCTGGTTGTGATATGTATAACTAGTAATAACTCACAGCTGTTGCTTTCAGAGGTATAAAATAACAACATTCATCAGTTAAAAACCATCTCCCTTTCCAGCATCTCATCTTCCCCTGTTTTTAATGGTAGCTGAAATGTTGACAGTTCCCTCTCCTCAGCCTGTTAGGTTGACTTGGAATGTTGGCCAGAAGATGTAAATACAAACGGATGGATGGACGAATGATGCATTTCATTGGGAAGTTTGGTGCTCATTTATATATACATCAACCCAGGTGCTGTAATTATGGCTGCAATCCTAAAGACACTTTCCTGAGAGTAAGACCCTTTGAACACAATGGGGCTTACTTTTGAATAGTCATGGTTAGGATTGTCCTCTTACCCTACAATCCAGAATAACTACGGAAAGACGTAAGAGGCATTTACTCTGGATTGCTCTATGCATTTCCCATAGGTTTTCCGTAGGTGGCACCGTAATTACATTGGTGTTAAAGGTCCCGTAGTTACTCTGAATTGTAGCCTTAGTCTAGGAGTGACTGCGTTAGTAGAGAGTTGATTCCGCAAAGGGAATGGGTGTTATGCACTCCCTACAATTCCAAAAAGCCTACAATTCTAGGGGTAAAATCCAGAGTAACTACGGGGAGTCCTTGCTCCAGTGTAAGAACAATTTGCTCTGGATTGCAATATGAATTTCCCATAGGTTTTCTCTATGTGGTGCAGTAACTACAGATGCACACAATGTCTCTTACATGCTCCCGTAGTTACTCTGGATTGTAGGGTGGGATGCTGAGAAATACGGAAAAATATACTGTCCAAGAAAAAAATATACAAGAAATATATAAGAAAAATGTAGTAATTGTCCACCTTTTTATACTTTTACATTTTTATACTTTTTAATACCTTTTATATTTTTACATTTTACATAGGCAATCCTAACCACACTTTCCTGGGAGTAAGAGCCATTGAACACATGATTAGGATTGTGCTTTGGATTGCCATATGTCCCCAAAAAATCCTGGTTTGGGGGGATTGTGATCACATACTGGCAAAAGGGACAGAGGGTCCTGTCCTGATTTTGTGAAAGAGAATTCTGGCAATCCTAGGTCAGTGTGTCAAACATGTCAAGCCTATAGGTTTATACCCATTCTATTTGGACAAAGAGGAACTTACTCAAGTACTAGTTCTCTTGGCAGAGTAACTGCTCCTCTTCAGCCCAGCTTAGTTTTTTTTGGTTTTCCTAATGATTATTTGCTGGCGTCAACTCTGCAATCTTAGATTATATGCCATTTTGGGATTGGGAACAATTTAGTTAGTGGGAACAACCACTAACCACAATTTAGTGGGAACAACCACTTTTATTGGAGAACTTTTATTGGAAAGCAGCATTAAATATTCATCATCATCAATTCACCCCTAATTCATTCAGAACACCCCTAAAACTGTTTGAGATTAAAAGTTCAATCTTATCCAACTTTCCAATCCTATCCAGACGCAGTGATCCTCAACGTAAGGGAACACTTGTTCCCATACCTTGAGGAGGCCTCCATGACTGTTCCTCCTGTTCCACACATATTATATCAGCACCCTTGTAAAGGAGACTTGCATTATTAGTGACATATGGCAGATGGATGCTGAATTTATAAGATATGGGCATACCGAAGGTGACCTTCTGAGTTGTGATTTGAACTGGTAACTTCGTATTTCCTCTGGAGTTCTGCTCCAATAGTTCTCAATAATATAATATCTAATCAACTTATCCTACAATCCAGAGTCACTACGGGAGCATGTAAGAGACATTACGTGCACCCGTAGTTACTGCGCTACTTAGTAAAAACCTATGGGAAATTCATATTGCAATCCAGAGTAAGTTGTTCTTACACCGGAGCAAGGACTCCTCCTAGTTACTCTGGATTGCACCCTTAAAAACTGCTTCATCATGTCATGCAAGACAGTAGTAGCCCTTTTGTGTTTTCCTAAAGGCATAGCACAAAACATTGCTATTGATTTTGGTTCCCTGATTTAAAGTAATTACAACCAAAATATATTGCTTGAATTATTTGTGGCATTCTGAAATAAGTGCTTTAGTTAAAGCATATGTTGCAGGACAACCACAAAATCTGATTTGTTATGCACTATTACATGAAATATAGCCGTAATGGTTTCTCTTCGCCTTGGTATTTGTTAATGTATTAATTTCCTACAAGTTTTCTCCCTGGAGAGAACAACAGGGCGAGTATCCCTTACCCAAAGTGCTTGGGATCAGAAGTGCTTTGAATTGAGATTTTGGGATCTTTGCATGTACATAATGAAATATCTTGGGGTTGGGGTTGTGCCTAGACATGAAATTAATTCATTCTCCATATGTGCTTTATACACATAAATGTGCCTGTGTTTCGGCATCAACCCACACTTGAGGTGAGATGTGGAATTTTCCACTTCAGCGCTCAAAATGTTTTGGATTTTAGAAGATTTTGGAATTTCCAATAAAGGATGCACTTTATACCTTAAAGTGTATTTGCTCTCAGAGCCCTGAATGGCCCTAAAGGTGAGGGAAATTTACCACTATATTGTTGTGGAAAACATAGTGCTTTGACCCCCCTCTAGCTATGCCACCTCTTCTGCAAATTGCAACTCCTGTTTGGCTTGTTGAATTTCAGTAGAAATTAAATGGCAAAGAAAAACAGGGAAGCAAGAATAACCAGCACACTTACTTTAGTATGCCAAGGAGGACAACAATTTATTTGTTTGTTTATTTATTTATTTATTTGCTTAACTTAACACTTTAGGCTTATTAATGTCAGCAAAGGGAGTTTGCTTTTGCACAAAGTTCTATCAAATAACCATTGCTAAGGTAAGCCTGAAAAGAACTAAATAACTGATTTAGGAATAAGGCATGAATATTTTTTAATCAGGCCCAATCATTTGAGAGACTTTAGGCACAATCCTGAAGTCCAAATTAGGCTGAACACTGGACCAGCCTAATGCCAGATATGCCAGCCTAGATGCACCAAGTGGACTGGCACAAAACTGATGGACCTGTACCAGCCTAGCAGTGCCAGCCTAGGCAGCTTAGCAGGGGCATGTTGGGGCTATGTTAGGCGCAGTCTAGAACAGCGCAGTCAGGCCATATCCAGATCTTGTTTCCAGGGCAGACATGCCCCTTTACAGCTTCTTTGACTTAGGCCCCCTCAGGAGCAAGAATAAATCTGAGTAGACCCATTGAGGCCCATCATAAGCCAAAATAAAAATGGAAGTGGAAGGAAAATGTTCTAAGACTTAGGCTGGCCTAAGCACCATTCCTGCCTGTCAAACTCAGGATACGGCCCAACTCCAGCACCCAGTCCCCATGCACCCACCCAACACTACAGGGACTGTCATGTTTCCATGAACCAAGTGAAAACCATGGATGTGAGTATTCCCAGCTTTCCTTTGGTCCTGTCCCCCATTAATCTTGAGTGCCCTCCGTTGGGGCAGTGCTGCTCTCTTCCTTCCTGCAGTTCTGGCATCTGGTCCCTGAGACAGCCATGCACTTTCCATGATGCTGCAGCTTGCCAGTTCTCCTGGCATATGGCAGACCGAATGCGGGCACCACAGCAGTTCCTTGTTCTGTGATCTGAGGCAGGTCTCCTCGGGAGCAAGCCCTCTCCATGTGCTTGGTCCTCAGCAGCAGTTAGGCCAGCCTAGAGGACTCCTAACCCTATGGATTTGACCTAAGTGTCAATTCTGGATATGCCTGGCTGCCACAGCTAGGATTAACCTACTATAGCCCTAGATAAATCCTGTTATGATTGCTGTAACTGTATGTAACTGTATGATTGCTGTAACTGTATGTAACTGTTCATTATTTAAAATTATCATATATTTTGTTTTGAAATCTACCATGAACCCAGATATTATGAATGTTTTTACAAAGAAAAACAAGTTTGCACATCAATAAAGAATAATTATAGTTTAAGGCAGCGTTTCTCAAAGTGGCGGTCTGGGCCCCTTTGGGGGTCACCTGGAGCTTTCCTGGGGGTCACCTAAAGACCCCTGGTGCAGGGGGCCAGGTGGGGAGCCCTGGCAGAAACGCTGAGGCCGCTGCGGCTCGAAGAAGCCGCTGAGAAGCTGCTCAGAAGGAGCCTTGGGTGCGGGGCCTTGGATGTGGAGCCTTGGGTGCGGGGAGGCGCCCAACACACTCACCACAGATGGCAGCCTCTCCTCCCAATCCTATGGAGGTCTCCTCAGAAGTCAGTCCCATGATAGTGAGTGGGGCTAACTCCTAGGAAAGTGGGAAAGTTGCAGCCTTATAGCCCAATTCTATGCATGTATACTCAGTAGTCATTCCCATTAAGTGAGGTTTACTCCTAGGAAAGTGTGCATAGCACTGCGGCAGTAGCAACAAAAATAATTTTATGGTTGGGGGTCCCCACAACATGAGGAACTTATAAAGGGGTCACGGCATTAGGAAGATTGAGAACCACTGGTTTAAGGCAACGGTTCCCAAACTGCGCATTGTAGCACCATAGTGCTGCTGCAGGGATGTCAACTCTCCCAGGAGTTGTTACGTTGATCATACCAAGATTCAACACTGTATTTATGTCCTGTCAGATATAAAGGTGTGTTGTATTTTTAAGAAATTTTTAAAAATGCTTGCATGCGCACGCACGCACGTACACACACACACACAGCTCTGTGTATTTCACATTTCATTAAGTCACTTTTGTAACCGACACTGAAATGTGCAAGACTTTAGCTGTCACTCAAGAAACTTCTTATGCATATATATGGGGTGTCAAATGCATGTCTAACAAAATATCTGAGTGACAGAAAAGTTCTTGGATTCACAGACTACCCATGTGAATCAGTGTTTAACTGCTGATGCAGCGCTTGGATTTTAGTATCATCTTATTAACTAGTTAATCAAGCAGTAAAAAAAGAAAATTTTACTTGTTCACATTTGACTGCTTGTCATTTAACTATCAAAATAGGTATGTCTATGTAAATAGAATTTTTATACAGTTGTTCTGTATATTTTAATTTTCTGTTTATTCTGCATATCTTTAATTTTCTTTAGGTAAATAATAGTAAATTTTATTAAATATTTCTTAAATTTTATTTAGGTAAATATAGTAAGGCATCCTCCACTTATTGGTTGCGTTCAGGATCGAAGCACTATCCAAAAGTGAAAATGGTTGAATAATGGAACCCGACCTTTTTATTTTATAAATGTTGTTTCCAATGCTTATTGCAAATGCCCCATTTATCTTGAAAATTCCTGCAGCCACACTTACCCTACAATCCAAAGTAACTACGGGAGCACGTAAGAAACATTACGTGTACCCATAGTTACTGCATCACCTAGTGAAAACCTATGGGAAATTCATATTGCAATCCAGAGCAAATTGTTCTTATACCGGAGCAAGGACTCCCTGTAGTTACTCTGGATTGCACCTAAAGATTTCTGCAAATTAATTCTTGTTCACTTCTTTGGGAATGGGATTAAAATAGGATCCAGAATATGGGGGAGGGCAATTTTGGCCTTTAGAAAAACAGAAAGCAGTTGAAAGAACAGTAATGTGCTGAATAAGTCCTGGGTATAATTGAAAGGTGTTGAAAGAGTGGATCATCAGGAAAGGAACCATCAGAAAGCGAGGGATACCTATAGATAGTATATAGTGTACAGTAAGCCTTTGACTTATGGCCATTCAAGATGTGAACTTAGGCTGCAATCCTAAAGACACTTTCCTGGGAGTAAGACCCATTCGACACAATGGGGCTTATGTCCAAGTAGACATGGTTAGGATTGTGCAATTTCACATATATGAACATCCCCACAACATACAAACTTTCAAACATGGGAACATGGTGTTCCTGGGTATGTTCCTATGTTTGAAAGTGACATCTCAGCACCAGGAGTGAAGGGAGAAACCCCCCTTCACTCCAGGCGCCAAGTGGCTAGACAGTCATGGATCCCCAGGGCTTCTAGTAAGGGGGGAATCCCCACTTTTGTTGATAAGTTCAGCAAGCTTTGTTGGACTTATGAACATTTCAATTTATGAACGAGGTTCCAAAATGGAACTTGATCATAATTGGGGACTTACTGTAGATACAGAGTATATAATATCTACAGATGGATGGATGGGTGGATTGTGATCCACCTTTGGGGAAGAAAGGAAGAAAAAATAAATAAATAAATAAATTGGAGCATGAGTAAGATATATCAGGTAAGATTCCAGAGAATTAGGTGAGCCTATAGGGCAGTGGTTCTTAATCTGGGTTTGATTGAACCCCAAGGGGTCGGTGTGTCAGTCTCAGGGGTTTGGTGGAGTTCAGGGTATCCATTCCGTTCTCCAGAGTTTCCAGGTGCATTAATATACTTTTGTTACGACAGACAAAGCATTTTATTTTTCCAGCTATGAAGGGTTCGGTGAATGCACGTATGAAACTTGCAGGCTTCAGTACCTCCAACAAGGTTAAGAACACTGCTGTAGGGTATCAGTAATAAAAAGCTGGACAGAAGGAGTGAGATGTGTCAGGGATGAGACCTGTGACAGACTTACAAATGAGGCCTGCTCCCCAAATTTACAGAGAGTAATGAGATGGCTGGGTAGGTAATTGGACTGCCAATTCTGAAGCCATTAGTGTCTGATTAGACCCAGTGTTCCCCTCCGTTCCAAATACCTGGGACAAGAATGTCAACCACTGGGCAGCTGCCTGGTGTGACGGCCAGAGAGCTGCAATAATGATAAATATCAGATGGACAATGACATTTAAGAAGCACAGCTTCTGAAATCACCCATATTGTGATATTTAATACTTAACCTTTCTTATCTTCTTATGACTATATTATTATTTTTTTTCCTTGATACCTCTGCATCTGCTTCCTCCTGCGCCCATTAGCACTTGGACATGTTCAGCATCCTGGTGACAAAATGAAGTGTCCTAAAAACCTGATCCTTGTAGTGGTTTCTGCCTGCATGTCAGAGATCAGTTTAAATTTTACTTTGCTTCCAGTACACTAATTGAATACAGCAGAGCGGAACAGCAGGGGATGGAAACCAAGCACAGTGAGCCCTGACAAAGATTTCTCTCCAGAGGCAAGCGTTCAATTAACATCCCTTGTTAGACAGCAAAAACTAAATACCCTGAAGCTATTGGGCTCTTATTTGTTCTTTTCCTTAAGAAAAACTAAGATTTCCACAAGTTCGGAAATATTCTTTTTACGGTTTCAAAATGTCAGAGCGGTATTGTGGCCACAATGCATCATCATTAGATGGTCATTGATTGATTAGCTGTTGGTTGGTTGGTTGATTGATTGATTGATTCGAAGCAGGATATTGGTAATCCAAAAATTATTTCTTCAGGAAGCTGTACAAATAATTATATACACGAATGGCCTAGATCAGCGGTGGCAAAAATATGGCCCATATATGTGACGTACCAGAGTAGGCACGCAGAGCCCAGTTTGCTGGCACATGGCCATAGCGCCTCCAGAAAGTGCTCCAACCCTGCTCCTCTTCGGAGCAGACCCGACTGATGTTGCCAGTGCCCAACATGCATGCCCTGAACTCCATGCATGCACATTGGGGTAGAAGTACCCTGAACCCAGTGCACATGTTCTGGGCACAAGTGCACTCTGCTGCAAAGATCAGCACCCTGCTCCTCTTCAGAGCAGAGTGCACCAATGTCCAGTGTGCAACCCCATAACTCTGGGCATGTGTTATAAGCTCAGGACAATCTTGGCCCAATGTGCGTGCTCTGAGTTCCAGGCACATATGCTGGGCACCAGTGCTGTCAGTCAGCACTCAGCACTGAAAAGGTTAGCCATCACTGTCCTAGATTTGTAAAACCCATACAGTGTTTCAAAGTTAATGACAAATAAGTACATGTATGTATTGCTTAATGATGTGGGTATGTTATGCGAAGTGCGCCTTACTTCTGCTAGTTGTTGTGTGACTTTTGTTGACCACAGTGACCAGGTAGCAACCCACATAAAGACAATTATATATGTAAATGTCTTGGATTTATAAAACCCATACAGAAGCAGTTACCAAGCACCCAAGGACATGGCAGGCACCCAGTGGGAGACAGAGATGGGGCTTGCCTTGAAGACCTCGTAACATGGTGTGATGAAAAGGGGCAGGGCTGTGTGGTTGGAGAAGGATCCAAGTCTGTGTTTTGCTTTTGATTTTGAGTGGGTTCTGACAAATAGTCATTCTAAAAAAGTGGTTCTGAAAAGTAGCACAAGAGTTTGAGAATCTCTGTCCCAGTTTATCACCAGATATCCCTGAAAAATTAGACACTTTATTTTCTCTATAAACTGCTTTGTGAATATTTGTTAAAAAGCAAAACTATTGATTGATTGATTGATTGATTGAGTGATTGATTGATTGATTGATTGATTGATTGATTGATTGATTGATTGATTGATTGATTGAGAAAGAAAGAAAATCATGAGATATTTTCCAATAAAGCTGTTTCTTCCCTGTTGCTATTTCCAAGGAAGGAAATGGGTCGATTGGCCGGGTTGGTTCCGCTCCTTCCTGGCTGACAGGTCCCAGAGGTGGTGCTGGGGGATGCTTGTTCGGCACTCTGGCCTCTTCGATGTGGGGTGCCACAAGGTTCCATTCTATCCCCCGTGCTATTTAACATCTACATGAAGCCGCTGGGAGAGGTCATCCGGAGGTTTGGAGTGAGGTGTCATCAGTATGCTGCTGATACCCAGCTCTATCTCTCCTTTCCTTCTGAGTCCAAGGAGGCAGTTGAAGTCCTGAATCGTTGTCTGGAGGCAGTGGGGGACTGGATGAGGGTGAACAAGCTGAGATTAAATCCTGGTAAGACAGAGGTTCTCCTAATCAGGAAGTCCTCGACTCGGGTATTGGAATATCATCCTGTTCTGGATGGGGTTGCACTCCCTCTGAAGGAGCAGGTTCGCAGCTTGGGGGTTCTCCTGGACTCGCAGCTGCTCCTGGAGTCCCAGGTGGCGGCTGTGGCCAGGGGAGCCTTTGCTCAGCTTCGGCTGATCCACCAGCTGCAACCATATCTGAGTCGCTTGGATCTGGCCACGGTGACCCATGCCCTAGTGACATCGAGACTAGATTATTGCAACGCGCTCTACATGGGGCTGCCTCTGAAGACGGTCCGGAAGCTGCAATTAGTTCAGAATGCGGCGGCCCGTGTGGTTGCTGGGGCTTGTTGGTTCGACTCTGTTGGGCCACTGCTTCAGCGACTACACTGGCTGTCCGTTCGTTTCCGGGCTGAATTCAAAGTACTGGTCCTGACCTTTAAAGCCCTAAACGGCTTGGATCCAGGGTATCTGAGGGACAGCCTTCTTCTGTACAATCCGACCCGTCACCTAAGGTCATCTGAGGGGGCCCTACTGACTGTGCCGCCACTAAGAGATGTGAGAGGTGTGACGGCCAGAGATAGGGCCTTCTCGGTGGTGGCACCCCGGCTTTGGAACTCCCTCCCCTTTGAACTGAGAAAAGCTCCCTCATTACAGAGCTTCAGGCGGAGCCTCAAAACCTTTTAAGAAAGCATTTTAATGGGGCAGAGGTGGGGGGACAGTTGTTTTTATTGTTTTTACTGTTTTTAACAAATATTTTAATCTGCATGTTTTTTACTTTAATTTAATTGTATTTTAATTATATTTTAATGGTGTTTTAATCTCTATTTATGTTCTATTTTAATGATGTTTTATCCTTTGATGTTAGCCGCCTTGAGCTCCCCCTTGCAGGGGAGGAAAGGCAGGATATAAATCAATTAAATCAAATCAATCAATCAGTGGCGTGGAGAAGGGGGATTTGCTGCTTGGGTAACAGACTATCCTCCATATCAATCTACCCAGACCTTTGTGCTTTGCATGCAGCATTGAGCACGATACCATAGTCTTTCAAGACTGATGGATGCCAAGAGCATTCTAGTAGGGTAGCCAAAATAATCATTGCCCCATATATATATGGTGCAGAAAGAATTCATAAGAGGACTTTATTTTTGTTGGGTAGACCTCAACCTGAGAACTTGGTATTTTTAACCAGAAGACTAGCTTGTATAAGTGAAAGTGTTGTCAGGCAGGGTCAGGATCAGACATATTTAGGCCACTTGCAAAAGAAGCTATCCATCTTTTCATCATTGCTGCAGTGATATCTCTAGTAGAAAGAGGACATTCCAGCCTTTCGTTCATTATAGTCTCTCGATCAGGGAATTTATGCTGTCCATCACTACCAGTCAGCTACCAGTTTGAGTCCTCTTTAGAACTGCTATGTTTTGTAAACCAAACGTTTAACAGAGTTGGGGCAAAATCCAGAGTAACTACGGGGAGTCCTTGCTCCGGTGTAAGAACAACTTACTCTGGATTCCAATATGAATTTCCCATCAGTTTTCACTAGGTGGTGCAGTAACTAAGGGTGCACGTAAAGACTCTTACATGCTCCCCTAGTTACTCTGGATTTGGGGGTAGGTGCCCTTTTATTGACTGCATGGAAGAAAGACCCTTACCATAGATTATGGGAGTTCTTGAGATCATGTTTAGCTGTTCCTTAATGAACTGAATTTCCTTTTTTTCTGTCTAATCAAAAAGACAAACCTACTAAAAGATTTTTTAGGTTTGATCGTTTTTTTTAATCATAGGCTGATGGAAAAAGAGAGAGAGAGAGAGAGAGAGAGAGAGAGAGAGAAGGCATGTTGACTCTACCAATTCATGGAAATTAAAACACTAAGACCAAAATTTTTGTGAATGAACATTTGAACATATATAAGATTCAATTCAGTTTCTGGATTGTGAGCCCTTTTGTAGCCATTAATTATTTAATTCTTTTATCTGTAAATTACTTTGGGAATTTTTAGTTGAAAAGCAGTGTAAAAATCCTGTTGTTGTTCTGTTTGTTGTTGTCATCATCAGAGCTCCATTTATCAGAGATAATACTTAAATTCTTCTTCAGTTATGTGAATGCCATCAAACTGACCACTGGTTTTTTGTTGGTGACTGTTGGGTGACCTGTTAAATTATATATTAAAATAAACACGTGAAGTTAATGGGGGTTACACCAACCATAGTGACACTGCATTAGGCTAGGTATATGATATTGTAATTTATACTGTATGATCTGATATGGGTGAAGGTCCAATAAGTTGTGATGCAGTGAGCTGATGCATTGGTCGACCCAACCCTTGTGAAGCCCTAAGGAGCTGTTCCAGATATTGGACTGTTGCATGGGTATGATAATGGGGTGATGATGCATGCTCACCAGAATGGTTGTTCCCTACCTACTGCAAGGGAAGAGGTCCATTGTGGTGATGGCACACTGGTTTCTCTTACAGGGTGCCGCAAACCCAAAAAACCACTGTAGCAAACAAGTCTAGCACATTAGGAAAAAGCATTACATGTTTGAGAAATAATAATAATAAATAATAAATTCTTTATTGTCTTTGTACATATATACACAGTGTACACATACAACGAAATTCACAAGACACCCAGAGACCAGACCCAACACACACTACAAATCAGTGCTCATGGGCCACTGTGTGGGCATCAATTCTTTGACTTTGTTGGCATTTTACAAGGCAGTCTGGAAGGAGGCAACACCACAACTCAGTGGATTTTCTTAAATTCCTATTACCAAGGGACTGATTTTGTATGCTGGCTCTGCTGATGACCATACATTTTATCTTTTACTCCCTCAACAACTCTATGGAGTGTTGCAGAACAATTGATAATGTGATATGCAGGTTGTCGGATGATTATCAGACTGTCTCACAGGAGTGGACTGATGCAATACTGATCTTTACATTTTTTTCTCTTTTGTTTTTCTGCAGCACGCATTATAAAAACAAAACAGTGGTGTGAGATGCTTCCATGTTTAGAAGGAGAAGGCTGTGATTTGCTAATCAATAAATCAGGCTGGACCTGTACACAACCAGGTGGCCGGATAAAGACAACTACGGTAAGCGGCTGACTTCTTTATATCCCTTTTGTTGCTGCTCTTGAGCTGGAACATCAAGGACGAAAGTGATGAGGTATCACAGGAGATGATGTGTTTGTTCTTGTATGTGTACTCACATTAGGGTTGCCATAAAATTGGGACAGAACCCTCTGCCACACTTGCCAGTATGTGAACACAATCCCCCAAAATCGGGACTGTCCCTGTTTTGGGGGACATATGGCAACCATAACTCAGATGGTAAAAGTTTTATTAACCCGCATCCAATTAATGCCAATTAAAAAATATTTTTAAAAGGCTGTGTTCTTCTATTTGATTCTTCTGTTTGTTTATAGGACAGAGTTTTTCACTACTCGTGTGTGTGTGTGTGCGCGCATGTGCACACGCACACACCCACGCACACTTTTAATTTCATGCAGAATTCAATGGAGCAAACCAAATTTCAATATCTCTGTTATATCACTTCTTATTGCCAATAAAACCAGTAGGGGCAGGATAATGGTACATTTCACCACACACTTTATGGGGGGAGTTCCACCCTAGGGGTGATAGGGAGTTCTACCCTATGGGGGGGAGTTCCACCTTGGTCTCCTGCACATTTCTGTGATTATAGGGCATGTTCCAAACTTTGAAACAGTGACCACTAGGCAAAATCCTCCTGAAAACTTGAGAGAACAGCCAGCCCTCTGGACTTCTGGATTTGGTTGGGGACTTTGTGAAAATCCCATAACCAATGTATTATATTAACTATTGCATCACATCCATTAACTGGGCCAGCAGAATGTAAATCAGGAGTCAGGGAACTTTTTTACCTTTTACCCCAAAATATATTTAGATATGCCAACATTATCCCCTTGATTTGAAAGGAATGAAATCATATATTATTAATTATTTGAATTCAGAATTTTATTGAATCTATTCAAAAAAATCTGGACTCTTTTGTAGGACAAAATGTAGGATGTGTTCCTACAGTGTTTGGATTAGCTATGCAAAGCTGTGGCTGGCTCAAACTCCTTCCCAGTGCACCGTCCATTAGCCCCAAGAATTTCATTTTTACCCCATTTGGGGTAATTTACCCCATTCCCTGACCACTGATGTAAAGTGAAGCATTTAAAATTCATATTAAAATGACTTCTATGTTGATCTTGCTACCATTATGGGAGAGGGACCAGTTTCCTTCCTGATATAATCAAGGCGGTATCCAATTCTCATTGGCAGTTGCTTCCTTTTAGGTTTGGGGGTTCCAGGTTTGTCAATGTATAAAAGCCCCAAAAAAAAACCCTTTTCTTTTGATGTTACAGGGGAGATTAATTTTGGCACCAAAGTGTATATATGTTGTCAATGATCCATCACTACTTAATTGTTACTTAATTAATTCCTTCTTTTACATGATGCAGTTTCAAGGCACGGAGCTGAGCAGAACATTCGTGCTCCAGTTCCCCAGCCGCTAACCTTTTTAAAGTTCTGTGATTTTACTGCTAAATTAGCTGAAGTGGGAAATTAAGGAGGATGAGGAAGCTAAGAAAGTGAGCTCACAGTGGATAAAGGCTGCAATTACTCTGACATGGAGCTCAGTGCTTAGCTAGTAAAATTTACTAAGGATCTAGTTTCTTAATAGAGTTTACTTACACACAGAGCAACTTCGCATTCCCTACCATTAATATAAATGACATGCTGACTGAGTTGGAAAGGCAATTTGTTCCTTACCCTGAGATAAACTATACAATGGTTTGTTTCTACTAGAAAAAAATATATGAAAAGAGTAGCTTTTTTCCTACTATTTGTAGCATTTTCCCCAATACATAAATTAGATACAATTGTATAGAGTTGCTCGATTTTATATTTCACCACCCAAAAAGGTGGTTTTTTTGTCTTATTAAAAGCTGGTGGTAAGAACTTAAAAATGCATGTATTTACCCTTGCATAAAATGAGTACTATATACTGTAATAAAAAAATAGTTACAGCTTACTTAAAATGCATAATGGATGTGTTAAATTATGTAATTAAGGTGTAATTGGTGTTAATTGACTTTTATATGAACCATCCTGAGCTCCTAAAAGGCTGATTTTAAAAATCAGCATTTTAAAAATCAGCAAATAAACAATAATAAATCATAACAGACACAAAAAAACACAAATAACTGGCATTGCATAATAAAAATAAGTGTTTTTGTAGCATCCTTTTCTGGCTCAGTTCAGTTCAAGCCCTGATGTAGCCCTCCAATGAAGGTACATTTTGCAGGGAGAGTCAAGGAGTTTTATAGCCCAGGGTATAACAATACAGGCAGTACAAAGTAAAGCAAGCAACATCCTTATTGAAAAATAATATTGTAACAAATTTTGTTACAATATTGTATTTGTTACAACAAATATTGTAACAAATATTGAAAAACAAATATTGTAACAAATCTAAATAATACTGTAACAAATATTGTAACAAATATTTTAACATCCTTATTGAAAAATAATATTGTAACAAATCTAAATCTAACAAAACAGGCCCAGTCCTGAGTAACTGTGGGAGCACGTTAAGAGACATTATGTGCACCTGTAGTTACTGCATCATCTAATGAAAACCTATGGGAAACTCATATTGCAATCCAGAGTAACTTGTTCTTACTCCGGAGCAAGGACTCCCCGTACTTGTTCTTACTCCGGAGCAAGGATTCCCCGTAGTTACTCTGGATTTCACCCATAGCCATAGTTGAGAACACTCCCAACTGGGAAACTTTGGGAGTGAAGTTCTTGATTGAATTGTGCTCATCAGACATCCATAGGTAACAGAGTTCCATGCACCTTATCTTACATACGACTATTAATATCCTTGACCATGGTATTTGCTGGCATCCTCTTTGGTGGATGACTGCATTGTGTCTTATAGTTCCACTCCATTGAATTGATACTGTGAGGTTGAGCTGGACAGCTTCATGTCCTCCAAGCTGTGCATTAGTGCTCCTGCAGTAACACAATAATGCAAACTGCAATTTGACAGTATAAATATAATTCCGTATAACAGTATAAATATAATTAAACAGTATAAATATAATTCATAGCAGAAAGGAGGGGAATGTGCAAATGGGGGAGGATTTCTTGCTATTATGAGTACTGGATTGCTTTTTCTACAAAACAATTTCCCCTTAATTCTGAAGGCTGCGCTTCATGCAGTCTTGTTTCCAAAGATTTGTTGATCCTCATAAGCTGATTTTGGGTTGGAGGGTGGGAAAGCTCACTTGCTTTATGGCCATAATGTTGCCCTCTTGCTTTATGGCCATAAAGTTAAAGGCATCTTCTGCAGGTTGCCCCACTAGTTGTGACTGACTCAGAGAGTGGTCATCTCCAGGGAGAAGTGCCAGTGTTACCCCAAGAAATCTCTGCGCTCATGTGGCCGGCATGTTCCATGTCAGAGGTGCATGGAACTCTGTTACCTTCCCACCGAAGTGGTACCAATTTATCTACAGTGGTACCTCTCATAGCAAGCGCCTCATGTAATAAGCGTTTCACATAACAAGTATAAATTTCCAAGAAATCCTGCTTCACATAACAAGTTCCGCTTCACTTAACAAGCAAGCATGCTATGGGCACATGTGCTATGCAGCCCTGACGCTCCGCACGGATGCTCTTTAAAAGGGCTGCCGGTCAGCGCTGCTGACTCTAACTGCCCCCAACTTGGGCTCAGTTGCCTGGAGGTGCCAGAGGCAGCTGCCCCTAACTGCCCCCAATGGCCACCTTGAACCTCCAGCAGCAGCCCAGGTAAGCCTCCCAAGAAAGTGTCATTGATTGCAGCCTCCTAACTATGTCTACCCAGAAGTAAGCCCCATTGTGTTATATGGGCTTCCTCCCAGGAAAGTGTCTTTAGGATTGCAGCCTCCTAATCATGTCTACCCAGAAGTAAGCCCCATTGTGTTAAATGGGTCTTACTCCCAAGAAAGTGTCTTTAGGACTGCAGCCTAAGTAGACTTCATAGGATCATGCACATTGAATGCATGTCTTAAATTCAATTCCAGTGTTTTGTCATCATTTTTACATCCAGCTAACATTTTTATATGAATATTTTGGGGGTTGTGGAACCAATTGTCTGAGTTTCTATTATTTCCTATGGGAAAATCCGCTTCACTTAAAGAGCATGCCTCCGGAACGAATTAAGCTCTTTATGTGAGGCACCACTGTACTTGCATTTTCATGTTGTCAAACTGCCAGGTGGGCAAGAAGCATAATTGCCAGGTCATGGCCATGGAGCAAAGTTTCAGAATTTAACAAGTTCCTAAAACAAGGGTGGCTATACAGGGTGGCTGTATAGGGTGGCTATAATCTGAGACCTGCGCTTTAGTATAATGTCTTAGAAACTAAAAAGAAGTGTTTTTTAGAAAGGAGTGAGAAAGGCCAAGAAGTATTTGAGGAGGCTGAATTTGAGGAGGCTGAATTTGAGGAGGCTGACAAGGTGAAGAGAGAAAATTCTTGCTTTAGACTTGAAACAATCAATGGCAGGCACGGTTCTTTTTAATGAATGCAGCAAAAAGCACATCGGGCACAATCCAAAGTAACTACGGGAGCACGTAAGAGACTTTACGTGCACCCGTAGTTACTACATCACCTAGTGAAAACCTATTGGGAAATTCATATTGCAATCCAGAGTGACGTGTTCTTACTCCAGAGCAAGGACTCCCCGTAGTTACTCTGGATTTCACCCATCATGCCTTAAGGTAATGTTCTCTGGACCAATGGCTCTGCGTTCCATCCCTTGAAATTTGCCAGCTGTCATCTCCACACTTCTTTTTGGGCAAGTGCTCTTTATCACAGAATCTGCACTAACCTGTTTTATTACTGAAAATCTGACCCTAGTTTGGATCCCAGAAATAAATCGGCCTCCTTTAAAGCCAGGTTCCTTCAACGTAGCTCAGAAGGCTGTCACAATCAGAAAAGTAGAATATATTAAAAAGTATATATAAAAATATATATTTCTTATAAAGGGGTACCTCACTTAACAAGTGTTTCACATGACAAGCAAAAATTTCCAAGAAATCATGCTTCACATAACAAGTTCCGCTTCACTTAACAAGCAAGTACACTGTGGACACGCGTGCTATGCAGCCCTGATGCTCCGCACAAAGGCTCTTTAAAAGGGCTGCCGGCCAGCGCTGCTGCCTCTAACTGCCCCCAACTTGGGGCAGTTGCCCAGAGGTAGCTGCCCCTAACTGCCCCCAAGTGCCTCCACCGAACACCTTGAACCTCCAGCAGCAGCCCAGGTAAGCCTCCCAGGAAAGTGTCTTCGATTGCAGTGTCCTATGTCTACTCAGAAGTAAGCCCCATTGTGTTAAATTGGCTTACTCCCAGGAAAGTGTCTTTGATTGCAGTCTCTTAACCATGTCTACCCAGAAGTAAGCCCCACTGTGTTCTATGTAAGTAAGTAAGCCCCATTGTGTTCAATGGGGCGAACTCCCAGGAAAGTGTCTAGGATTGCAGCCTAAGTAGACTTCATAGCATAATGCACTTTGAATGCATGTTTTGAATTCAGTTCCAGTGTTTTGTCATTATTTTCACATCCAGTTAATATTTTTATATGAATATTTTGGGGGTTGTAGAACCAATTGTCTGAGTTTCCATTATTTCCTATGGAAAAATCTGCTTCACTTAAAGAGTGAAATTTCTTGGAAATTTTTGCTCTTTATGTGAAACGCTTGTTAAGCTGGGTGCTTGTTAAGCAAGGTACCACTGTACATTAAATAATATGGAGAAATTTTATTGATAGAAATGAACTCTGAACGAGAGCACAATCCTGAGCACTCTGTGGGCCAGTGCAAGTGACTTGCACTGCATGTATGGTGTTGCAGAAAAGCCATAAGGCGACCCAAAGAATGCCAATGCATGGAGTTGCACCAGCCTCCTTGTGCCACTCTTGATGGCGCAAACAAGTGAGTTTGGCAGAGAAGGGGTACTGCTTTGGTTTGTGAAGTTTTGTTGAAAAGCAGTATATAAATACTGTTGATTGATTGACTTGACATGAGTAGGGAATAGAGGCAGGAGGGGAGACTTCTGGGGCAGGCAGAGGGCAGGTGGAGGGTGGGACTGTAGGTGGACGGGGAGTGGGTGGTAGGGCTCAGATCCAGCACTTATGCCTCTATCTCCAAGCAACTGGGAGCACCTGTGAACAACACCGCTTTCAACGGTAGTGTAGATCCGAGTAGACACATTGGGGCTGATACAGCCTTTCCTGCAGTATCACAGCAGCTGCCTTGATCCTTGCACTGGATTCAGCACAAGCCAAGCCAGTCTAGCTGATCCAGTGTGTTAGGACTGTGCTGCCCGTCTTAAATTTCAATCCAACACACAGGGTCACCAATGCACAAATAGTCCCCTTTGCCATCCTGCTATATTTCAACTTGACTTTTTGATGCTGTAGGAAGGGATATGCCTGCAGGAGGTACAACAGTAATTCCATTCTTCAGTTTTCACAGCTGAATTTTAATTGAGTGTGATGGATTCGTGTGATGGATTCATTTGTGCTATTAATGTTTTATGCAGAACCTTCTAAAGTGTTGGAAGTTTCCTGTCCCTCCATCCTCTCACTTTCGCTCTGCATTACGTAACACGCAACTGCTTGAAGCTCTCCTTGCCTCGGCTTTTCATCCCCCATGAACTCTCGTGCTTGTCCTTGTTTTCTCAGCAATTTTAAATGTCACCTCTCTTCTCTTCCTAATCCTGTGTCTTCATGCAGGATCACAGCATTTATTTCCAAGGAGGGAATAATGCTGATGCAGACGTTTACATTTATTTAAACACTGCCCCACTAGTCAGGCCAAATCACCAAACTTCGTCGTTATCTACATCAAAATAAAGATGTATCCTACCCCGTTGTCCTGGAAAATTAAAGCTGGCCTCCATCAGTCTTGAGAGACTGTGGTATCATGCTCAGTGCTGCATACGTTGCATGCGAAGCACGAAAGCCTGGGTTAGATTGTTATGGAGGATAGGCTGTTACCCAAGCAGAAAATCCCCCTCTCCACGCCACTGAATTAGTCCAGTGGAAAGGCAGAGCCAATACAATTGGATCCAGCTGGCGTCGCAGAGCTGGGCTAAGGACAAGCTCACCCTGTCTTGTGGGGCCGACCTGGGAATCGAACCCTGGCCTGCTGGTTAACAGGCAAAGTGCGTTAACCGCTTGCGCCATAGCAAATCCATGCTTTTCTCTGACTCGAAGACCTTGAAACATTCTGTGTGTTCTCCATAAAGTAACCAAGGTTCTCAAGGACTAGTAGGTGTATGCGCCAAAGGTTCTTCTGTTTTAGATGCCCTCGTTTGCTCAAACCGTTCTTGATTGTAACTACGTGAGTTAAAATTTTGTAAAAGTTATTTTTGTTTGGTGATCACTCTGACTGTAGTTCCCCGTAGACAATGGGATAAAGTCCATGTGCTCAGCACCATCACCACACATGCGTCAGCACTGCAGGGCAGGAAATACCCTAAAACACTGTGTTCAGGTGGAGAGAGACAGGGTGCAGTCCTAACCGATTTAGACCATCACAACTCATCCATCTCCCCATTTTTGCAGCAGTGCGAGGAAGACAAAACATGTCGGGGCACTCCCCTAATACTCTCTCCCCCTCCCCTCCCTCCTCCTTATGGCATGTATGTGACACTCCCAGGCTTGTGCTGGGGCTTGGGCCAGCCTAACCAGGAGTTAGGATTGCGCTGAGAGTTACCCCCAAATCCAGAGTAACCAAAGGAGCACGTAAGAGATTTACATACACCCATAGTTACTGCACCACCTAGTGAAAACATATGGAAAATTCATATTGGAATCCAGAGTAAGTTGTTCTTACAGCGGAGCAAGGACTCCCTATAGTTACTCTGGATTTTGCCCTAACTCATATAAGAGGACCCCCACTTGAAAAAGTGTCTCTTTATCCAGTTGGCTTGGGAAATAAATCAAGCAGGCCTCCATCAGTCTTGGAAGACTATGGTATCGTGCTCGGCGCTGCATACGCTGCATGCGAAGCACGAAAGCCTGGGTTGGATTGTTATGGAGGATAGGCTGTTACCCAAGCAGCAAACCCCCCTCTCCACGCCACTGAATTAGTCCAATGGAAAGGCAGAGCCAATACAATTGGATCCAGCTGGCATTGCAGAGCTGGGCTAAGGACAGGAGCTCACCCTATCTTGTGGGGCTGACCCGGGTCTCGAACCCTGGCCTGCTGGTTAACAGGCACAGTGTCTTAGCCATTTGCGCCACCCACAGCCCTGAAATAAATCAAGTGAGCTATGAAATAAGCTTTTTTTCATCTTGGACCTCCTCACACAATTTATCACACAATCTTATCAGACCTTATCAGACCTTATCACACAATTTCCATAATGTTGATATTTAAATTTATTTATCATTTAACATGAAATATGAAAAAGGAGGCACAATAAGAACCAGCAAGCAAGACACAGGTTTCTAGAGAAGACAAGAACAGTGTTGTCATCGTAGAAAGGTCACCGTTTCCACTTTGAGAGACTTCAGAACATAATCTGACACCTGCGTTACAAGCTGACAAGTCCAGGTTCAACTTGTTAAGATGTTAGCATTGCACAGAATCATCAAGACCAGGGCTTTTTTCTTGGGGTACTCACCAGTTCTCAATTCCAGCACCTTTTTCCATTCCCCGCCCCCCAAGCAGCTAATTAATAGTCATATGAAGGTGACAAGCTATGGGCAAAATCCAGAGTAACTAGGTGGTGCAGTAACTACGGGTGCACGTAAAGTCTCTTATGTGCTCCTGTAGTAACTGTGGATTTGGGGGTATGTCACTGCAATGAGTACTGGTACTGATCAGGACTATTTTCAAGTAAGGCATGATAGCAGTGTAAAGCTAAATGGTTACCTATGTGTTCTCGTTCTCTCTCTCTCTCTCTCTCTCTCTCTCTCTCTCTCTCTCTCTCTCTCTCTCTCTCTGTGTGTGTGTGTGTGTGTGATTGTCACCTCTAATTTGCTATCGAGTACTGTACTTAATGAGTAGTTATCACAGCGTGCATGTCTAAATTTGATTTTAATTATTTCGTCTCATATTAATTGTGTGACAGAAAATGGTTGGATAGAAATGTTTTAAAATTTAAAATAATAATAAACTTCTTTAGAAGATTTACCCCCAAATCCAGACAAACTACAGGAGCACGTAAGAGACTTTACGTGCACCTGTAGTTACTGCACCACCTAGTGAAAACCTATGGGAAATTCATATTGGAATCCAGAGTAAGTTGTTCTTACACCGGAGCAAGGACTCCCCGTAGTTACTCTGGATTTTGCCCTTAATATAGTGATCATTTACAGACATAAGTAAGTATTAAATGTTGCTGATCCAAAGCATAAATATCACCCATATTCTTGTGTTGCAACAGCAGTCAAAAACATATTCTTTGCCCAACCAAATACAAATGCCATAGCAATTATGTTTTTCCCTACAATCCAGAGTAACTACGGGAGCACATAAGAGACAGTTACATTGATGAAGTTACGGCACTACCTAGTGAAAACCTATGGGAAATTCATATTGCAATCCAGAGTAAATTGTTCTTACGTCAGAGCTAGGACTCCCTGTAGTTACTCTGGATTGTGCCCTTTGATTCTTGAAGAGGTATTTAGGACACCTGGGTCTGCATTGATACTAATTGAATAAAGTATATCCATTGTTTCCTACTAATTAAGATTTGAAACTCGTTTTTAACACTGGCAACATTAGGTTGTATCCAAAGATGCTCTATGACATAATGAGACACACTAATTGCAACTATCTTAAGTCCCATCAATTTCAGTGTTGCTTATACAGGATTGCAAATAACTGACTAGCTCTGATCAGGTTTGCTCCGAGCAGGTTTGCTGTGATCAAATCAGCTCCAATCAGTTTGCTCCGCAGCTCAGATCAGGTTTGGGGCAGTGGTGGGATTCAAATAAATAACAACAGGATCTATGTCCTAATATCCTAAATTAACAACAGGGTCTATGTCCTAATATCCTAAATTAGCAACAGGATCTATGTCCTAATATCCTAAATTAACAACAGGGTCTGTGTCCTAATATCCTAAATTAGCAACAGGTACCATGTCCTATCAGTAACTAGTTGTCAGAACCAGGTGCTCATTAGCAAAGGGTTTTATAAAACCTGTGAGAACCCCCTGAAGCCCACCATTGGTTTTGGGGTGCTCAAGCCCAAGGATCTGAACATCTGCAGATTGCAGTATCCACAAGGGATCTAGGAATGGAAACCTACAGATAACAAAATCCTCCTTGTATAACGATTTTGTGGATTCATCTAAACATTTAAATATAAATATCGAAAACGTGAACAATAGTCATGCAGCCTGTTCACAAATAAACCTATTCAGTTCAGTTGCTTAGGTTTCGCTTTTGTGGTGTTGACATCCCAATGGCTTCACACACATTTCCCCGTATGTTGATATTGCATTTTCGGTGCCAGTTGGCAAACAAAAGGAACAATGAAATGTTCTATGGTTATTTTGGAACGGCCTTAAAATATGCATCCAGGCTAATTCGTGGAACAAACTGGTCTAGAGTTGAGTGGGATGCAGAACATTGCTCTGAACATTAATCTAAGCTGCTTCCTACCAGTGTTTGGCTAATTATGTCATTGAGTAGAGCCATCTGGCATCCTCCAGCGATTTGTTTCTGTTTCCAATAGATCGGTAACTAACACTATAATAAGGAAATGCAGCTTGCAGGCTTCGATCATAACTTCTGCCACTGGAAATTCACCAGTCCCATCTTGGCTAACTGGAGTATGGCTAACTACAGGGTGTCCATAGATTTACCCAACTACGGGTAAATCCAGAGTAACTACGGGGTGTCCTTGCTCCGGTGTAAGAACAATTTACTCTAGATTGCAATATGAATTTCCCATCGGTTTTCACTAGGTGGTGCCGTAACTACATTGATATAAATGTCTCTTACATGCTCCCGTAGTTACTCTGGATTGTACATGAAGCTGGAGTTCACTCACAACTGGAGTTCACTCATGCAAGTTCACTCCAGCCATGTTTGCTGCTATGGGACTGTGCAGTTGCTGTTGTCTAACATTTTATGTAGAGTGTTACCTTGGTTTACGAGTATAATTTGTTCTGGAAGCATGGTCCAAAACACTTGTATATCAAAGCAAATTTTCCCATAAGAAATAATAGAAACTCAGACGATTCATTCCACAAAATTCATATAAAATGTTTACAATGGTGTAATATAATGCAAAATAATAAATAAAATACAAAATATAAAGAAAAATAAAACAAATTAACCTGCGGTTCGTCTCTCAGGATGCAGTCTGCCCCCTTACACAGGGGTGAGCCTCACTGATAATAAGAGGGCTTACTAGAGATGCAAGGCTAAGAGTGAAATCCAGAGTAACTACCGTAGGTAGTATGGTAGTTCCCATAGGTTTTCACTAGGTGGTGTAGTAACTACAGGTGCATGTAATGTCTCTTATGTGCTCCAGTAGTTACTCTGGATTATGCCCTAAGTTTCTCAGGATCCTTTCCATTGCCCCCCTTATATAGGAGTGAGCCCAATTGACTGTAATAGGCTTACTTTAGAGAAGACATGCATAGGCTGGTTTCTAAGGAGAGGCTGAGGGGCTGCTGGCAGAGTTACAAATCCAGCCGTATCCCGGCCAAGACTACTTTTCACTTGTATTGTAAGAGTTTGGTTGTACTGCAAGTCATATATTTGCTTGTCTTGCAAAACACTTTCAATCCAAGTTTCTCTCAATCTAAGGTCTTACTGTATTTTTATGACTAAAAGCCTTGAGATTTTTGTTAATGAACAGAGACAACAATATCAATGAAGAAGTTTACAAGGAACTTGCCACATAATAGTATTGCTAAAATAATGTTTCTTGAATTAATACATTTTAAGAGGCTAGTCAGCCTCAACTAAAAAATCTTATATAGGGGCAAAATCCAGAGTAACTGCGGGGAGTCCTTGCTCTGGTGCAAGAACAACTTACTCTGGATTCCAATATGAATTTCCCATAGGTTTTCTCTAGGTGGTGCATTAACTTCGGGTGCACATAAAAACTCTTACGTGCTCTCTTTCTTACTCTGGATTTGGGGGCTTGACAGATTTTGTATGCTTTGACAGAGCAATTCAAACTCAGAATTAGGGTGCAATCCAGAGTAACTATGAGGAGTCCTTGTTCTGGTGTAAGAACAATTTGCTCTGCATTGCAATATGAATTTCCCATAGGTTTTCACTCGGTGGTGCAGTAACTATGGGTACATGTAATGACTCTTATATGCTCCCGTAGGTACTCTGAATTGTAGGGTTAGACAGGTGCCTTGCACCAGCGTGGAGGTGTTGTAAAAATGCCATAAGGTACTCCTTTGTCACCATCCCTGCACATGTTGTATCTACCCCAGACACGTACCACATGTGTACATGTGTCTGCACCCCAGCATCTTGTATTCCTGACATATGTCCTCTGTTCATGAGATATGTATCTTGGACCTTTTGAAACCACAACATTTCCACCTATGTAAAGCAATTTGATCTCCTCTACAATCTGCTTAGACTAAAATTTAACTTTTCGATTTCATATTCCCCAGATTTTTCTCCCTTTTAATGGTTTCCATTAACTTTGCATTAGCAAATAATAATGGCATTCATTGAATTCTTCTTCGGTGGAAGAGTGAAGAAAATCCATTGTTGTTTGTGGAATATAAAAGGAAACCTTTCTTCATTTAAACATGAGGGTTTTTTAAAAAACTGCAGATGGTAGCAGATTTAAGGTATGAAAATTGCATATGATAATGGCATTCCAAAATATTCTAATCAATGTTTATTCTGCCACATTTTATTTTTGTTTGTGTTTGAAGAAATATGAAAGGTAGATACAGAAATGTCTGAAACTATAATAAATCAGCTTGATAAAAATATATCAGCAAATGCCTGTAAAATGAAAAACAGTGATAACACCTGGGGAAGGTCAAGATTGCTTGCAAGATTGCTGTGGCGCAATCCAGAGTGACTACAGGGAGTCCTTGCTCCAGTGTAAGAACAATTTGCTCTGGATTGCAATATGAATTTCCCATAGGTTTTCACTAGATGGTGCAGTAACTACGGGTGCATGTAATGTCTCTTACATGCTCCCGTAGTTACTCTGGATTGTAGGGTATGTGAGAGTTTTATATTAGAACCAGGACCACGTTCTAATGTGTGGTTGAAGGTCGGAAATTGATTTTGGTGCTTTTTTCCCCTTGTTACAAGGGGAAACATGGGTGGAAACTGGTATCAGTGGTGATAACAGGTGAACCTGATATCAGTGATGGTATCAGTGGTATCCACCTGGTATAGGTGAAACCTAGTATCAGTGGTGAGACAAAACAGTGGATGCCAAATCAGTGGGTACTGAAGTGTCAGCTGTCCCAATGAGCAACGATGTATCTAGAGGGAGTGTAAAGCACTAAGGGCACAATCCAGAGTAACTACAGGAGCATGTAAGAGACATTACGTGCACCTGTAGTTACTGCACCTCCTAGTGAAAACCTATGGGAAATTCATATTGCAATCAGAGTAACTTGTTCTTCCTGCGGAACAAGGACTCCCCATAGTTACTCTGGATTTCACCCTACGTTTTGCAGGGATCCCCACCCTCAGATTTGCTGGTGCGTCCAATTCAAGTAAATACAGTGTTTTTATTTATATTTATATTTATTTATTTTCAACCTGTACATAGTTTTGTTGTTGTTCCAGACACACACTGGAATTCTCCTTCCACTAAATGAAAAATAAGGCTTAGATTGGGCTACATACAGAACCATATTTACTCAAATTTAACGTGCACATTTCCCAGCCAAATTTACCGCCAAATCCAGAGTAATTACGGGAGCACGTAAGAGACTTTATGTGCACCTGTAGTTACTACACCACCTAGTTAAAACCTATGGGAAATTCATATTGGAATCCAGAGTAAGTTGTTCTTACACTGGAGCAAGGACTCCCCGTAGTTACTCTGGATTTTGCCCTGAGTCTCCAAAATCAAGGTGCACATTAAATTTGATAGAGCATTAGATTTGAGTAAATACAGTATTTTGAATGTAAGTATAGATCAATATTTAAACAGTATATTATAATGTAATAAGAATTGTAACGTAACCCCATTGTATAAAGCAGTGCAATTAGGTAAAAATCATAAGTCCATTTTCATATTATTATTGTCATATAACTCATTGTTATATGCAATAAAATTAAATTTTACATTTGCTTTGCAGCTGAATATTACAACCACCAGTAAACTTTTTTTAATCTCAAGCCTTTGAAAATAGAGGTGCGCATTAGATTTGATGGTGCATTAGATTTGAGTAATTCCAGGTATTTAGATTTCCATGTAGGGGATTCTTCTGTGTTTATCTGGGCATCCCAACAAAAAATCCTGGTGTTTAATGTACTTTTTTGTTACTGTATATGGGGAATTGATTATTTTTCATCTTTTCCTCTTGTGAACTAGTTGTTGGGAGGTGAACCGGCTGCGCGGAGAGGCTTATCTGTCTCTTGCCACAAGGAAATAGCAGTTGCTTGTTAAGACTCCAATGGGGCTGAATTATTTTCATCTCTATCTAAATGGGATTGTTAAAGTTTCTATGTCTTAATGTTTTGTCTTGCAATGGAAATTGAGCCTGTGATCTTGCAACAAAGCAGAATTCAACCACATGGGGGGAAGCTTTTGAATAAGTCCCCTATTACATATTTGGGGAATAGTTTTGTTTTTTTTTAATTGTTGTTCCCAAGTTTCACTATGGGCGCAATCCAGAGTAACTACGGGGAGTCCTTGCTCTGGTGTAAGAGCAATTTGCTTTGCACTGCAATATGAATTTCCCATAGGTTTTCACTAGGTGGTGCAGTAACTACGGGTACACGTAATGTCTCTTACGTGCTCCTGTAGTTACTCTGGATTGTAGGGCTGGTCAGACAACTTATTTCACCCTCCTTATTATCCAGAAAGAATAAATGCCTATTAATATAGCCATGAAATTTAGTCTCTCGCCAAATCTTTTTGCACGAGGTCTCCAAAATGTTGTTTTCCCTGCAAGATAAATAGTGTCACTGTCTTTAAGCAATTATGCATTCATGTGTATAAATTAGTAACAAGAAAATAATAAGCTGTCTCCTAAATAGAAATCTTTAGTCATGGGCTCTTGCAAGCTGTGACTCTAAATCACAGTCTTGTGCATTACCCAAAGATTTATGCTTCAGATATTTCTGGTGTAACATTAAGTTGCCATGATGGCTATCTTTTGGTTACTATTTTTTTCCTGCATTGTTTTAATTAGGCTACAATCCAGAGTAACTACAGGACCTTTTACACCGTCATTGTTGCAGTGCCACCTATGGAAACCTATGGGAAATGCATAGAGCAATTCAGAGTAAGTGCCTCTTACGTCTTCCCATAGTTACTCTGGATTGTAGGGTTAGTTCTTTCTACTAGAACAGCAGAAAAGATAGGTCACTCTCCCTCACTGGGGATCTTCAAGCAGAGGCTCACCGAGCACCTGTCGGGGATGCTGTAGGGGGATTTCCTGCTGCAGGCAGGGGGTTGGACTAGATGACCTACTAGGTCCCTTCCAACTCTAGGATTCTATGATTCTAGGTAACTAATGATTATTTTTTTTTATTTCGCTGTGCAGGAAGTCCAATTTCTTTTGAGAGCTTCCAGCCCCCAAAACCAGAATAACTACGGGAGCATGTAAGAGACTTTACATGCACCTGTAGTTACTGCACCACCTAGTGAAAACCTATGGGAAATTTTTGCAATCCAGAGTAAGTTGTTCTTACACTGGAGCAAGGACTCCCCGTAGTTACTCTGGATTTTACCCCAACTGTTACTCCTGCCCAACTTTGCAGACCTCAGACTAGCCCTTGGAAATCTCAGTAAGCCACTTCTTTATAGAAACCATTTCCTGTTTAGAAACCATCCAAAAACCAGAGGTGGCTTATGGAGGCTCAGGTCCATCTGAGGGTTGCAGAAGGGCTGTAGAGTGGGTGACCAGCCCAGGAGATGCACCACCACCAGAAGGGTTACAACCTATCACAGAAAATTAGTTGGTCACAGCCTTTCCAACTCTAGGAACCCCTGTAAGAGAGCAGTGGTTCTCCACCAGTAGTATGGGTATTGACAGTGGAACTTAAAGTGGAGTCTGGTGATACTCATGGATACCCCTGCCAGTGAAACCAGGAATGTACCAGTAACCCAACAAGCACCAGTAGGATGCTCAGCTTGGTGGACAGAGTACCTAAGCTTGTAAAGCCCTTCTTTCTGCCCGAGTAGTTTGTTTTTTTAAAGTTCTCAGGACTCTGTTGTTTGAAAAATACAGATATGAAGTTTAATAAATAGCATTTAGTAGCTTGTGCTTGCAAATGGGATTTTTAACAATACTGTATGTCAATGGCTGTTTGATATTTCTTGTCTCCTCTGCCTGTGGCAAGGTCAGAGGACCTTTTCTGCTTCAGCAGTGCTGTTGTGTTAAGCACTCCCAGACCATTACTTGGCCTTCAGTTCTCATCAGGCTTGTCTGCTTGAAGAATATCATCCATGTTGGGGACCCCAATCAAGGACTCCTTCAACTCAACAAGTCAAGTATGCATTTATAGTTAAATGGATAGGGAGAATACATGGATATGTAGGGAGATGTGGATCTACATCTTATTGCATCATTGTAATGTAGCAAAAAAAATTCATTATCTTGTTCTTTTCATCTTGTAATGAAACAGCAATTTTGAAGTACAACATCAAGTGAAACAGTGATGAATACTAAGCCAGAAAATATGCTTAAGGAATCACTTTATTATTGCTACAATTTACAGATTAGGTAAGAAGAGCTGACATCTGTGTTTTATTTTGCATCTCTTCTGCAAGCTTTGGAATTACTCCTGGTCACCTACAGCTGGTTCAGTATATAAGAATCAGTCGGTCATGCAGCTCCCGCCCCCCCCCCCAAAAAAAAAAGAACTATAGGCATACCTTGTGATGGACTTTTAAGTAATATTTTGTAAATTTTAAGTAATATTTTGTAAATATTTTGTATCTTTCAGCCTCTAATATGATCAAACTCATTAGATGGCTTCACCCAATTTTCCTTGTAACCAGATAGCACCTACTCATGATAGCACAGCCTCCCACACAGGTTGATGCAATCTCTTGTGGTGATGCTGAAAAAAATAATAAAAGAATAATGAACAAATGTATTATTATATCTTATATAAGAATATATAATCTTATACAATTATATTTTATACAAATGTATAAGAATAATTAACAATTTGTCAATTTTCACCATCATGGTTCAAGACCCGAGCTCTGCACAATGGAGTGAAGTCTCATTACTTGCCCCAGCATGCAAATGCAAGTAGATGAATAGGTGCAACTTTGTTGGAAAGGTAATGATCCAGCAATAGACCTCTGCAGTAGTCTGGCTGGATTCCTCTACACTGCATCAAAACATGGATCAGATAACTTGGATCCAGGATAGCGAAACCCACCACCACTCAAGGAAAAATACAAAAGAAGTTGTCTTGGGTTCCTGCAGAAGTTATGGGGCTTGTGAGTCAAAGCACAATAATCTCTCCGCTCAGGGAAACAGTTTTCCAATGACCAAAGCAATATAGAAACCAGTAAGCAAACCCACTGAGAACTAGTAGCCAGCAAAACCAGTAGAACTGGAGATCAAAACCATTGGGGGGGGGGCTGTTGAGGAGTTGTGCTCAGAGGGAAAGATGCCGGAGAAAAAAAAGAAAGGGAGGAAGTGTGAAAAGGAAAGCATGCAGTCTAATAACTGTTCTGGTTGCTGGTTTGTACAGAGAATCTTGGGTTGTTGAAGGAAATAGGGATGCAATGGATGATGCTCAGGAGTGTTGCACGCATGTGGTGTATGCAGAGAATCTTTCTAGAGAATGTCACTGGAGGTGCCCTTAAGTATGTTGTGGAATCCACTCATCCCAGAGCATCATTTTGGTCTGGGATGGCCCTGGATGAGTTTCTGGTGGAGATGGTGTGTCTTATGGTGCATCTGGTGGAAATGGTTTGTCCTGGATGAGTTTCTGATTGGAAAGTGTGCAGTTTGCCTCTCGCTTCCTGAAGACCTGTGTCCTGATTAGCATAAGGGTTGAATTTCCAGGGACGTCGTGGAAGGGGAAAAAGGTGCTAATGTGGCACAGTTTTTGTGATGCATAATCAGGAAGCTCTGGGGATGTGGCATTGTTCTGTCTGCATTTGCCCCATCAAATTTGCCCAAAGCAAAGCTTCTCACAAGGTGCAGAGAGAAGGAGACGGTCTATATCTTGGTCTGTGTTTTGATTGCACCATGCCAAGCATCTCTTTCATTGTCCTGGATTCGTTGACATGCTCCTTCCCCATGGAGGGGGAAGAGAACTACTGTATATTTATACTAGTTATATTAGAACTAATACTTATACTAGGCAATTATTCTATAATTCACACAAATTCTGCATACACATAGATACATTGGCTTGATCGAGTTAATTCATTCATTAATTAATGAAAGTAGACCCAGTGCTTGAAATGTTCCACGTTGGCATCTATACACCACTGACCTCATTCACTAAGGGAACAGTGTCTGATCTGTGGGCATCCAACAGAAAGTGTGCGAGATGGTTTCACACATCTCTTAAATTGCTTCTCTTAGGTGTTCATGTGTTGCAGGTTTTCCACAATGAAGCATGAATTAGACCTCATTTGAAGGTGTACACATTTTTTAAAGACACCCTATAGTGCAATTTAGGTAAGTTCTTAAAGAGGATGGGATTTAAGAAATGTGTGCTGATCAGCATACTTCTGACTCCAAAGTAAACTCTGTGTGTGTGTGTGTGTGTGTGTGTTATTTGTCTGACACTAGATGTTAACTTCAGCATGCAGAGTTGCAGTTTTGCCCCAGGATATTGATCCACAGTAAAAGTGTGAAACCAAATCTGATTTTTTTCCCCCCTGTAAAAGGGGTCATAACAGTCCATTTGATCTAAGAAGAAGTGGATTGCCATATCTTTTTTCTCATCAAAGGATTATTTCAGTAGTAAATGTCAAGGGCCTTTCTTACACTGGAAATTTAATTTGTATTTTCAAGATACAGAAAGTGAACAGGATGTACTGAGATGACATTAAAATGCACACACTGTCACTGTGAAGCAGATATAAATATACTGTGTGTCTTATTCTCCAAGGAGCAATGCCGAGTGTCTGACCCTGTGAAGAATCCAAGATGCTGCTTTTCAGAGAAAAATGCTGCATAGTGTAAAAGATTTAGGCTGCAACCCTAATCCCCAGTTTTGCCAGCATAAGTCCCATGCTGGACTGGGAGTGTCATGAAAGTGCCATAAGTCACCTCTGTACCATTCCTGGGCGACGGTTAGGTCAATGCCCATACATATACTTGCCTCCCTATATCATCATAGGAACAGGAAGATCAATGGGTTGGGGTTGTGCCAGCCTAGGTGAGGTTAGGATTGCACACTAACAGTGCAACAGTGCATGGGGGAAGGTCCATCAGATGTTGCACAGGGGGCAGTGGTGCATAGAGACAAGATGATGCACCCGTGTTGCACAGGGGAGATGTTTCATGGAGGAGTGTTGCACAAGGGGCATATTGTGGGAGGATATTGCACCAGAAGGGATGGTGCATGGGTTGGATGGTCCATGGGGGGTATTTTACTTCCACAACATGGGTACATTTCATGAGTTATTTAATAATAATAAAAATACGTAATGCTGATAAACTTGATTGGTTTGGAAGGACTACGGTTTTTAGTCAGGTGGGAGCAAACTGCAGTGGTTTGGGTGCTTACTGGAGCTAGGTGGACCACTATTTTGGTGAATCCACCACTGTTGGACCACTGTTTTGGTGAATCCAATCTGTACATTCAGTACATGTGGTATTGAATGTTATGCAGGGTGACTTAACAATCAGGGGTAAGTGTGTGTGGCAACTAAATTTTAACAGGAGATGGTTGGGAAGTTGGAAAAATATGGGCTAGGCGAGGCAATCGTTAGGTGGATCCACAACTGGCTCGATGGCTGCACTCAAAGAGTTTTAATAAATGGGTTTGCATCAACCTGGAGGTCGGTTTCAAGTGGGGTGCCCCAGGGCTCTGTCTTGGGACTGGTTTTCTTTAACATTTTCATCAATGACTTGGAGGAAGGGATACGGGGAGCCTGATCAAATTTGCAGAAGACACCAAGCTGGGAGGAGTAGCAAACACATCAGAAGACAGGAGAAACCTCCAGGAGGATCTGGATAAACTAGAATACTGGGCTGTACCAAATAGAATGAACTTCAACAGGGAGAAGTGCAAGGTTCTGCACTTAGGAAATAAAAACCAAAAACAGAGGTATAAAATGGGGGATACTTGGCTTGGCAGCACAACATGTGAGCGGGATCTTGGAGTCGCCATGGATCACAAGCTGAACATGAGTCAGCATGTGATGTGTCTGCAAAGAAGGCAAATGCCATTTTAGGCTGCATTAAGAGGACTGGAGCTTCCAAGTCACGAGAAGTTCTAGTTCCTCTTTATTCTGCATTGGTCAGACCTCACCTTGAGTACTGTGTTCAGTTCTGGGCACCTCACTTGAAGAAAGATGCAGCCAAACTGGAGCAAGTCCAGAGGAGAGCGACAAGGATGATCAGTGGGATGGAAGGGAAGCCCTACCAGGAAAGGTTGGGGGAACTTGGGATGTTCAGCCTGGAGAAGAGGAGGCTGACAGGAGACATGATTGCTCTCTTCAGATACCTGAAGGGCTGTCATAGGGAGGAAGGGGCTCATTTGTTCATAGCTGCTTCTGAAAGCAGAACTAGAACCAATGGGTACAATCTGCAAGAGAGGAGATTCCAGTTGGATATACAGAAAAAATTCCTGACGGTGAGGGCGGTTCGGCAGTGGAAGAGATTGCCAAGGGAGGTGGTGGACTCTCCCTCACTGGGGATCTTCAAGCAGAGGCTTGATGAGCTCCTGTCGGGGATGATCCAGGAGGATTTCCTGCTGGAGGCAGGGGGTTGGACTAGATGACCTACTAGGTCCCGTCCAACTCTAGGATTCTATGATTTCTCACGTTTTCATCATTTTTGCAAGTGCATGTTTACCTACTTTCAAACTGGCTTTTGTAAATTCCTTTTGTTTTTTTAAAGTTTCTGCATGTGGGCAATTAATCTATAATGTAACCCAACAGGATTACGTTTGCTTTGCAAGGAATCCAATTTCTCCTGCAAACAATTTTTAAAAAGAGAGATAGTTGCTGTCTATGCAGAGTAGAGACAAAAGCACAGATTTACCTCTGCAGCTACGCAGCAAGCACAGGGAATTTATTTAGCTAACCAAGCGCAGCTCCCAAGTTGTGCTGACATAAGAGATCCATGCAGGTGCAAAAACAAAAAGATAAATATATTTATAAGCAACAATAATGTCCAGCATCATTAGAAACAGACTCCGATGAAAACAAAATAGACAAACAAATGCATTTTAAAGCATCTGATAAATTATTGCAGGCAGGGAGGAAAATAAAACTATTAAAATGTAATTCACAATGTAATTAAAATGCCCGTTGTTGCAGGCTACCAATACTAAATTGAGTACTCTTACTAAGGAAGCAAGTAGGGATGATTATTTTGTCTGACTTTTTTATCCTTCAGTCTAAAAACATTAAGGACCAAGTTCTTGTTTCCATTTCAGTAATGTAATCTTGTACACATTTGGTTAGCTTGCATTATGTTGTCAAAAACCAATGAAACCATGAAACATAACACAAAATATACCTGTTTGTAATGTGCAGCTGCAAAGCATGTGAAAAATTTAATTTTACAGCATACAGCAATTAGTAATTCGATAATAATAATATGACATTGGGTTTTTTTGCCTAATTACCCTACTTTATACAACACTAGGTTTAGTTTTATTTTTTATTTTAATATAATAAATCTATTCTAATATAATTTTAATAAATATATTTTATTTTAATATAATAAATTGTTAAACTAAATTCTGATCTATACTTATAATCAAAATAGAGCACAATCCAGAGTAGCTACGGGAAGTCCTTGCTCTAGTGTAAGAATAATTTACTCTGAGTTGCAATATGAATTTCCCATAGGTTTTCACTAGGTGGTGCACTAACTACGGGTACGTGTAATGTCTCTTATGTGCTCCCCTAGTTACTCTGGATTGTAGGGGGTATTTACTCAAATCCAATGCACCATCAAATCTAATGCATACTGATTTTGGAGGTGAAAAAGGTGAGCATTAGATTTGAATGTGTAACAGAGGGCATCTATGCCATATTAACCCTGAAATCCAGAGTAACTACGGGAGCACATAAGAGACTTTACGTGCACCTGTAGTTACTGCACCACCTAGTGAAAACCTATGGAAAATTCATATTGGAATCCAGAGTAAGTTGTTCTTACACCAGAGCAAGGATTCCCTGTAGTTACTCTGGATTTTGCCCTCACATCTGTTGGGAGGCATACCAAAACGAGCATCACATCCTAACCCCAGTACACACTAGTGCTGTTCCTCTCCCACATTCAGAAATGATATCATCATAAATGGATAATAAATCCCACTTCTTTTCAGCGATCCAATAAATCATAACTACATTTACAAGACCGTTCATGATTATTTTTATAACATTCTCTCATGAACGTGAAGGCCATTTAAAAAGTACAGCAAGAACTATCTTTGAAATGATGCTCATTCAGGGAGTAAGAAAGTATGTTGGCAACGCTCCCGGAGAATGGTGGAGTCGGTTGGTATGTAAGGCTTTGTCCCATGGGAAAATGGAACAAGCCTGAATCACCACATTTAATTCTTAATGATTGTTCTTGCATGGTGAAGAGGACACAAAAGCAGTAGCGCTCTTATTTATTACTTACTGTTATAGCCATTGGCGTTCAGCCTCTTTCCATTAGTCATCAATAGTCAATGCTTTTAAGCTGATATTTTAAATCTAGTAGCAACTTAACCAAGCAACGAACATATACCAGCTGGGAGCCGGAAATGGGTTCAGCCAAAGTAAACTTTACCCTTTGTAAAAATCATTCACAAAGGGTGCAATCCTAACTTTAGGCCAGAGAGGATGGTCCAGCTAAGCTGGCCTAAGATAGGGCATATCCTGAGCTGACAGGCCAAATCCACAGGTCTAGGAAGCCTCTAGGCTGGCTTAACTTCTGCAGCATAAGGACAGCATGCTCACTGGGCTGGTGTGGTTGTGCCATATCCTGAGGTCGGTTGTTGTAGTTGTGCGGTATCCTGAGGTTGAGAGGCTGGAGTGGTGCTTAGGCTGGGCTTAAACTTTTGATTTTGCTTCCATTTTTATTCTGCCTTATCATGGACCCTATGGATCTACTCAGATTTAAGCCTGCTCCTGTCTTGACTTAAGGCTTAAGTCAGAGGAGCTGTGAGGGGGGCATGGCTGCACTGGAAACAGGCACTGGTTTCAGCCGAACTGCAGTTCTAGACCATGCTCAACATGCCTCTTCTAAGCTGCCTCAACCAGCACAGCTACACCAGCCCAGATCCAACTGCTTTGGACCAGACTAAGTGGACTTACGCCAGCCCAAGCCTTTCTGATGTAGCCAGGCTGGCCCATCATGGACTTAGGCCAGCCCATTGCTAGATAGTCTAGCCTAAGTGCACTTTAGGATTTCAGCCAAAATTGTTTAAAGATGGTTTCAGCATCTGGTCTAAGTATCTAGTACTGGGAGGTCATCCAGCATTTCAAACCCTGGACATTACCAATTTGGCATTTCTCTTCTATTGATATTTACATCTATAAAGCTTGATTGTGGGGAAAAAACTTTAGATTTCAGTGTTTCTCATTTAAATAACTGCAACTTGTATTTCCTAAAGCAAAAAGGAAGGGAAAGAATGGAACCATACAGCTCCATTTTGCTTCCCAGGCTTGAAATGGCTCCAAAGGGGAGGGTCCTGTGGTGGGATTCAAATAAATTAACAACAGGTTCTACGTCCCATTAGTAACCGGTTCTCAGAACCAGGCACTCATTAGCAAAGGGTTCTATAGAACCGGTGAGAACCCCCTGAAGCCCACCACTGGAAGGGTCCCCTTGCCTGCCACAGTGCAGCTCCCTCCAAGACCGACTGCTCTGTCCCCCTCTAGCTATGCCACCAGTTAGGTTCACCACTATAAGCCAGTGTAGTACTAGGATTCTGAACAATCAGGTTTCCATTATGTCTATTTTGCAGTCTGGGCAGAAACCATTTAGTGTGTGTTATATTATCACTGCCTTGAGAAGTGTTGGCTTGCTGTTGGCAATGGTTGTAAATCACGACTGCAGAGACTGGCATTTGTAGCAAACAAATATCAGTGGGTACCCTGTAAAAGTCAGCAATTCAGGCTGGTTGGAGCTCACATGGCTGTGTTAACTGCACTCTTCTAAGGGAAAGTGAATCCATTCAGCATCTTATCGCCTCTAATCAATATCTGGATGGATCCATTCATATATTTGTTCCTTTGATCCACATCTCGATAACAGTGATGCCCTGAAGTGGATTATCTAAGGGTATCAGATACCCAGATCTAAGGGATGTGCTCATGCACATAAACACACTGGTGGCTTTTTTTCCCTCCTGTTTGTTGTTGCGTTATCATCACCGAATAGATGTCGGTTTTTCCGATGATGATGAAATAAAAACACATAATGCAACTTTCTGCACTTCTAATATTTTTTTTTGTAAAATTCTCCAACACCTTTTTATATTCTTCAACACCTCTGCATGCATCCAGTGATGGCTACATCCAGTGATGGGATTCAAAGAAATTAAGAACCGGTTCTCTGCCCATCTGGCAGCCACTTTTAAATGGCTATTTTAAAACTTTATATGTCCCATCTCTCATTAACAACTGCTTCTATAGAGTAGGTGCGAACCTGCTGGAGCCCACCACTGGCTGCATCTTCTAACACTGTACCACCATTATCACTTACGTAATACACTTACATAGTAAGTACACTCACACTTACATAGTAACTTACACTTACATAGTGAATATAAAATGCATCCTTGGAATAAAAACACACAACACCACTTTCTGCACTTGTGATTTTGGAAAAAAACTGAAATACATGAAAAAGTGAAACCACTTTTCACTTGCCTCTACTTATGAGCAAATTATTTATTTAGAGCAGTGTTTTTCAACCAGTGGTAAACATCAGCAGTTACTTCCAGTTGAACTTTGAGAAGGTGGACCATATACAGTGATACCTTGGTTTTCTAGCATAATTCATTCTGGAAGCATACTTGTAGTAATCTAAAACACTTGTATATCAAAGCAAAATTTCCCATAAGAACTAATGGAAACTCAGACAATTCATTCCACAACCCAAAAATCTATATTTATAAAAGTGAAAAGTCACTGATTCATTCACTCACTCATCAACGCCCTGCCAAAACCACAAGACTTAGGGCGTAATCCAGAGTAACTACAGGGAGTCCTTGCTCCGGTGTAAGAACAATTTGCTCTGGATTGCAATATGAATTTCCCATAGGTTTTCACTAGATGGTGCAGTAACTACAGGTGCATGTGATGTCTGTTACGTGCTCCCGTAGTTACTCTGGATTGTAGGGTAAGAAGTGTGAAATTTGGGATGGGTATTCCTTCCATGATGGAGGGATCCACTAAGAACCGGTTTTTGGAAATTCCAACCAGAAGAGGGTGAAAAGGGGCACAACACATTTTCCTTCCTATACTTTACATTGAGAATCCCTGACTGAGGGACATTCTGCCCAAACCCCTGGACCTATAAGTGTGAAATTCAGGGAGTTCATTATGTGACATCAACACCCACCAAGAACCAATGTTGAAAAATTTAACCATTATGGGTCTGAAAAGGAGTGCAATGTGTTTCTGCCCTATACTTAACACTGAAGACAAACTGATCAACATCCAGCCAGTTTGATGCCTGATGCGCTGGGAGGGCAGGTGCACATGGGGGAATTTTGAGCATGGGCAGTTGATGCTTATGAGGAATGATGCACATGGGGATAAGATGAGCATGGGGAGATGTTTCCCATGGGGGGATGTTGCGTATGGGGGTTGATGCGCATGGTGGGTTGATGCGCATGGGAGATGATGCTCATGGGGAACAATGTGCAAGGGGGGATGTTGTCCATGGAGAGATATTGCACATGGAATATTGAAGCGCATGGGATGGATGCGCATGGGGGGGTTGATGCGCATGGTGGATGATGATGCGCAGAGGGAGATGATGCTTAATGAGTGGATGACATGTAATGTGGGATGATGCACAACGGGAGGTATTTTACTCCCACAACGTGGCTCCATTTAACTAGTAATCATATAAAAATGATTACAATATTGTAATATAATACAAAATAATAAAGTAAATACAAAATATACAGAAAAATAAAACAAATTAACCTGCACTTACTCAGGCTACAATCTGTTCCCTTACACAGGAGTGAGCCTTACACAGGAGTGATTATAGAAAGGGCTTACTTTAGAGTAGACATGGAAGGCTAGGTCTCAGGCTCCTTTCCATTGCCCCCCTCTACATAGGAGTCAGCCTCATTGACTGTAAGAGGCTTACTGCAGAGTAGACATGCATAGACTGGTCTCTCAGGAGAGGCTGAGCAGGTGCTGGTGGAGCACTGAAACTGACCGTATCCCCACTTGGATTATTATTTTTTCACTAGTTTATCGACATCACTTGTATATCAAGTTAAAATTTATTAGAAATGTTTACTTGTATTGCAAAACACTCTCAATCCAAGTTATTCTCAATTTAAGGTTTTACTGTAAAGTGTTACAGCAGAAGACAAATGTCCATGTGCTCAGCTGTCCCTTCGTAGTTCTAATTCCAGGTCAAATGAGATGTTCCCATCAGTTGAATTCATCGTTATATAAAAAAATGAATCATAAAAGACAGTCAACCCAGGATAACTGTGATGAAACAGCTAAAGGAAGCAGCTGTTAATAGAAGTAATACAACATTGTTACTCATTTTGTTGTAATACTATACTGTTACTCAACTCCCTTTTTTGGCAACGGAAGGTATTGCTGTTGGCAATTAACTTTTCAGCCTCCTACAAAGGAAGGCAATGCTCGCAAAACACTGTGCCTTTATGATGAGACTGATGAGTATCAGAAAGAAGAGTTTCTCATATTTAAATTGAGAATTAAATCCTTAATAAACATGAATTGTGCAGAGAGGCGCAGTCCTGGAATGATTACCATAAAGCACTTTCCCTCGAAGCTTTAAACGCACCGATTCATGAACCTTCTGCAGAAGTTCCTGCTTGATTGGAAATGCTTGGTTAGCATCCACTATCAATCCTGAGTTACTGAGAGCTTATCTAGTAATTAAAACACACAATCACATTTGGCTACAGTATTGAAAAGCATAGGAGCCACTTGACTCCATCTGTATACTCAGGAAAATACAAATTGTCTCATGTATCCACAGTATATAGATAATTATAAAATGTAAAGTTCAAATTACCCCATGTCAGTGATAATTGCTATGCAAAAGATGCTCAGTTAGCAATCATTTTAGAGGAAGAGTATAAATTTTCAATAATTTTCAAGAATTATTAAAAAATAGATCACTAATAATCTCACACTAATGGATGTAACTGTTCTAAATGGATTATACCCCCAAATTCAGAGTAACTACGGGAACACATTTACATACACCCATAGTTACTGCACTATCTAGTGAAAACCAATGGGAAATTCATATTGGAATCCAGAGTAAGTTGTTCTTACACCGGAGAAAGGACCCCCCCCCCCCCCCGATAGTTCCTCTGGATTTTGCCCTTAGTTGGGGTTGCCATATATCCTGAAAACAATCCTGATTTTTGGGGATTGTGTTCACATACGGGCAGATGGGACAGTTTTGTGGAAGAGAAAATCCTAATTATAGAGGCAACCCTAATTTTAGGGTCTCATCCTAATTGGATGAGAAAGTGCTGATGATGATGATTTCCTAACCTAAGACCCAATTCCTATGCTTTCCATATTGGGCAATGCAGCACCACTTTGGAATTCCCTTTTTAAGGGAACTAACAACTCAACTTAGGGTGAAATGCAGAGTAACTACGGAGAGTCCTTGCTCCGGTGTAAGAACAATTTGCTCTGCATTGCAATATGAATTTCCCATAGGTTTTCACTTGGTGGTGCAGTAACTACAGGTGCACGCAAAGTCTCTTACGTGTTCCCTTATTTACTCTGGATTTGGGGGTAAGATTTTCGCTGTTTAATGTTAAAATTAATGTTTTCAGTGATATCTGTTATGACATTTTTCCTTTCTTATGGAATGGCCTTGGATATTTATTTTGGCATAGAAAAGGCAACATATAAATTTCCTCAAATGAATAAAATAAGTAAGATGAAGGAGAAGGAGAGAAAGTAGGAATTCCTGCTGTAGCAAGTAGAATTCCAGCCCTCCAATTCCTCCTGGATCAGTCTCTTTTTTCCCCGAGCACATGTCAATACACAGCACAACCCAGCAAGGAGAACTAAATAAATAAGCGTGACATGAGGTTTAGCACAATAACAGCAAGGGAGAAGGCAGGGCATTTCATTTAATAATAAAGGCGCAGAGTTCCTGATAGAGCTGTTCTTTAATAATGTTTAAAAAGAGCTACAAGGAGCCCTGGGAGAGGCTTTACAGATAACTGCAGTGGGCATTTTGCCCAGCTCTGCCCAAGAGGCACAGCTCCTGCGGCAGAATAAGTAGAAAAAAGGAAATGGAAATGGCTTTCTTTGACAAGAACGGGCATCCTTTGAAGCAAGGTTTCAGACAGCCTTGATTTCCAAAAAAGTGCCCTGGGACCCAGGGCAAAGGAGGATCCAGTTTTCCTTTTCAGAATCACCAAAATGTATCCTGCTTCCTCTTAATGTTCTTACTTCGAGCACAATCCTAACCATGTCTACTCAAAAGTAAGCCCCCTGTGTTCAATGGGTCTTACTCCCAGAAAAGTGTCTTTAGGATTGCAGCCTTAGGCTACAATCCAGGGTAAAAAAAGCAGGCCTCCATCAGTCTTGGAAGACTATGGTATCGTGCTCGGCGCTGCATACGCTGCATGCGAAGCACGAAAGCCTGGGTTGGATTGTTATGGAGGATAGGCTGTTACCCAAGCAGCAGATCCCCCCTCTCCACGCCACTGAAGTAGTCCAATGGAAAGGCAGAGCCAATACGATTGGATCCAGCTGGCGTCGCAGAGCTGGGCTAAGGACAGGAGCTCACCCTGTCTTGTGGGGCCGACCCGGGTCTCGAACCCTGGCCTGCTTGTTAACAAGCACAGTGTCTTAGCCACCTGCGCCACCCACAGCCAACTATATGACATTTTACACTGACGTAGTTAACGGTGCCACCTATGGGAAACCTATGGGAAATGCATAGCAATCCAGAGTAAGGGCAAAATCCAGAGCAGTTACACGTCCACATAGTTTCATCACCCTATAGTGTTATCTTATGGAAAGTCACCTTAACTGCTCCAGAGCAAAGGGCTTCATTTGACTTTAGGATATGGGCTCCATAGAGTAACTATGGGGAGTCCTTGCTCTGGTGTAAGAACAACTTACACTGGATTCCAATATGAATTTCCCATAGGTTTTAACTAGGTGGTGCAGTAAAAATCCCGTAGTTACTCTGGATTTGGGGGTAAGTGCCGCTTAGATCTTCCCATAGTTACTCTGGATTGTAGGGTCTGTGACTTTCAACCGGCTTCCCAACTGTGTGTCACAATCCCGTTCTGTATAACAAGAAGCACACCTGCATCCTAATGAAAGAGGAATAGGGGTGCAGAGGTGGTACAAATAAGATCTCCTATTATGTATCTGTGGGATGCATAGTTTCTGTATCGGCAGATGCCTGAAACAGATCCACGTGGATATGGGGGGATTCCTATATTTGAAAATCCTATCCATAGTTGTTTTATAGAAATTTCCCGGGCCCATAAGTGGATGTGGAATATGTATGTAGACTTCCCCCCCCCCCCAAACCCACAAATTACCCAACAATAAAACAGCCTCTGTATGTCAGTTTAAAAGTCTACAAGACCTAGAAGGCAAACATACCACTTCCGGTGGGCTGTGTGATTATCATTTAAAATGGATGTTGGTGGTAAGACATTGAGAACCATAGCTTTAAAATATTGTGCTATTTTATGACTTTATAATATTTGATCTACTCCTGCCTATCAGATTTATGGACTATATATTTGATAGAATATTTCTTTTTCTTTTCCAAACAATGCTATTTTTGTTTAGCTTCGTGGCAGGCCTTGGCATTCAAAAGGCCAGAATTTTGTGACATTCAGCGCATGAATTTGAGTGTTGTTACGCAAGCGAAATATTCTTCAGCCAGTGAGCAGGATGGAGTTTTGTGCATTTGGAGTATACAAAAGAGATTTCAATCACATGCCGACAGAGGTCATGCTCCGTGCCGGAGCTTTTCACACGAATCTCATTATTTGTGCCCTATTAACACATAGCCTGATGTCACAAAGAATGGCATGTTCCTGCACTGCTAGCCTTATGAATGTACACTGTCGCTTTCATCATATCTATACCACCGGGGACAAGCGATGCTGAGTTTGAATCCCAAGCCACATTCAAAATCTGTCCATTGTTTACATTCACTTGGTCCTTTAAAGGACCATATGCACTGTATCAAATCTATAGACAAAATAGGTTGAAGTATAGCTAACCCCCATATCCAGAGTAACTACAGGAGCACGTAAGAGACTTTACATGCACACGTAGTTACTGCACCACCTAGTGAAAACCTATGGGAAGTTCATATTCGAATCTAGACTAAGGGCGCAATCCAGAGTAACTACGGTGAGTCCTTGCTCCAGAGTAAGAAAAGTTACTCTGGATTGCAATATGAATTTCCCATAGGTTTTCACTAAGTATTGCAGTAACTACAAGCAGGCCTCCGTCAGTCTTGAAAGACTATGGTATGTGCTCAGCGCTGCATACGCTGCATGCAAAGCACGAAAGCCTGGGTTGGATTGTTATGGAGGATAGGCTGTTACTCAAGCAGCAAATCCCCCCTCTCCACACCACTGAATTAGTCCAATGGAAAGGCAGAGCCAATACGATTGGATCCAGCTGCGTCGCAGAGCTGGACTAAGGACAGGAGCTCGCCCTGTCTTGTGGGGCCGACCCAGCTCTCGAACCCTGGCCTGCTGGTTAACAAGCACAGTGTCTTAGCCACTTGCGCCACCCACAGCCACAGCAGTAAGTACAGTTGCACATAATGTCTTTTACATGCTCCCGTAGTCACTCTGGATTGTAGCCTAAGTTGTTCTTACACTGGAGCAAGGACTCACCGTAGTTACTCTGGATTTTGCCCTAAGAATAATAAGCATATGGTTACTTTTACTTATGGGGTAAGTGGCTAAGTGGTTGAAAAGATCAGCAGGTCAGCAGTTTCAGATCCAAGTAAGACAGAGTGAGGTCCCGTCCTTAGTCCAGCTCCTGCCAACCTAGCAGTTTGAAAGCATGTCAATGCAAGTAGATAAATGGTTACCACCTCAGTGGGAAAGTAACAGTGTTCAATGTGCATCCAGGTAGTAGTGGGCTTCAGGGGGTTTTCACAGGTTCTATTGAACACCTGGTTCCTCTCTTCAAGAGGAATCCTTAAGAAGTCTTGGGTGCAGGGGATCCAGAGACAAGCTGAAGTTGGGGAATTGGTACTCCAGCCACGTCCACAAAACAATATGCATTGTTGGCTTGCGGAAGCTAGTTTTTCTCCCTATAGAAAACCCAGTAGACAAGGTAATAATATGTGATGGCACGTTTAGCTAGAGAGGGGAGTAACAGTTAGCCATGGAGGTATGTATCCAAGGTACCCTTTCCATTTCAGGCTGGGGGAATCAAAGGACAGTTGGTTCCCTTGCACGCTCCCTCCAAAGCTGGCTACTCCACCTCCCTCTAGCTACACCTTTGGGAACAAACCCTGGCGGAAGGGGAGCTGTTAAAGCTTTGACACCCCTGTGCCAGTACTTCTATCAACAGTCATTATACCCCAGGGTCTATTTCATACCCCTCCTCATTGCAGTGGCCTGTCACTTGTGCAGCAGGAACACACACAGAAAGTGCTTGTTGATTTACTGTGTTAAGATGAAGATGAATTTGCTTTCTAAAATCTGTATTTAATAATTCAAGCAGCTGAAGCCATGTTTACAAGTTGGATCAAACCATAAATAAAGATAAATTGTAAAAGCTGTTTGAATTATGGAAAATTTTTTATTCCAACCTAATGAATGTAGATAATTCCTTCCCAAAGATGGGCTGGTAATTTAATATCTGGTGGGCTTGGTGCTCAGCAATTTCAAGAAACATGGTTTATCAGTAGTGGCATTAGCCAAATGCAGGCTCGTCTTTGGAGAGCTCATCTTCGTAAAACGCTGTGATGCTGTTTATTTTTATTATTTTTAATTTAGCAAAAGTGCTAATGATTGGTGAAGCATGGCTTTTAATGTCAATCTTCTAGAAAATGCAAATGCTGCAGAGAGATTTGTGTTTTGGATATATCATTAAAGCACTATAAAGCTAGCAGAGACACTACCGATGCAATCCTAATCATATCTCATAAGAAGCAAGTCCTAGTAGGTTGAATGGGGCTTACGCCCAGGAAAGTGAGTATAGGATTTCAGCCTATATTGATAATATCCTCACCACACCATCTTTTGAATTAATTTGAAACTCAAGAGTTGTCCAAGGTTAGTAGGAGGGTACAAATGACAAAGGTGGTTGCTTGGGGGAGTAATTATTATGAGTATTAATGAGCTATCATATGGTTGAAAGAGTACCCCTAAATCTCTTACAATGTCACACTGATTAGTGTTCCCAATGGGCCGTGGGTGGCACAAGTGGCTAAGACACTGTGCCTGTTAACCAGCAGGCCAGGGTTCGAGACTTGGGTCTGCCCCACAAGACAGGGTGAGCTCCTGTCCTTAGCCCAGCTCTGCGACACCAGCCAGAACCAATTGTATTGGCTCTGCCTTTCCATTGGACTAATTCAGTGGCGTGGAGAGGGGGGATTTGCTGCTTGGGTAACAGCCTATCCTCCATAACAATCTAACCCAGGCTTTCGTGCTTCGCATGCAGCGTATGCAGCGCCAAGCACAATACCATAGTCTTCCAAGACTGACGGAGGCCTGCGTTATAGGGTTCCCAAGTGTTTTCTGTGTAATCCTGAGATCTTCAAGTTTGATGGCTTAGAAGTTGGCAAAATATATGGGGCCAGGAAATTTTGAGACATGGACTTTTAAAAATTACTTTTCTTGCAGTCTGCATTGTTGAACTATCCTGCCCCAAATACTTGAACTCATTTTATTAAGCCAATAATGGACACTATCACCAAATGCAACTTCTTTAGATTGATGTATTTCCAGGTTGATGATTTCCAGGGGGTCCTGTACAATTTTTCATTCTCAGAAGGGGGTCTGAGGGAATTGATGCTGCATTGTTGTTACTCGCTACACTTTGAACCTCTGGTACTATCAGGGTAGAATACTTACAAGTACTATCCAGAGTACTTACAAGTACAAGTACTATCCAGAGTACTTACAAGAACCCCATACATTTAGAGTATATTACAAGTACACTACTTACAAGAACATTACAAGTACTTGCAAGTACTCTATCAATTAAGAGTATATTATGGTAATCCAACCTGATTTTGCCAACCATGTATGATGTGTTCAGGTCAAATCTCATCAGAAAAGGCTGCAGCAACAACCTTAATGATACTTATTAACTCTTGTTATCTCTGTAATCTGGCGTTGGATCGAATGCCATATATCTTTGTCCATGTTAATATAATTATATTTAAACATTAATCTTCTGCAGTAATACATGAATGATTTTAAAAACTTCATTTTTCATATTGTGTTTATATAGATAGTTCAGTATTGTCCAGGTTTGCCAGTAATACGTCATCTAGTAGTTGCTTGTGACAACTCAATTGTCCTCAGGAGACCAAGTAGTGACTCATAGCCTCTGATTTGCAAGTTATTATGCAGTATGATTCTAGCCAAGCTAACACACACAGAGACACATATTATGGGATATTCTGAGATCAAGGTAGAATTTATATGGAACCTGTTCTTGGACTAAGGCCTGGCAATCTAAAAGAAGATCTGGCCTGATTTTTAGGAAACTCAGGCTACAGATCTATCCATGTGGGTGAAAACCACATTGACTGTAATGGGACTTACGTCTGAGTACACAAGCATAGGATTGAGCTCCAAGACTCAAAGAGGGTATAGATTTGCATACAAATCCCTATAGTTTTGCTGTAAATGAGGCTTACACCTCTATAAGGGTGTGTTTTTTGCACTATGTTTAGAATTTGGAAACGGGAACAAGAAATTGGACAGCCCAATCCTAAACTAAATTTTTAGCAACACAAGCTGTTAGTTGTATATGAGTTCCCCTGTTTATCAAGATCCTCTAGTAGGGACCTTTCCCATGCTCCCATTCCCTTAAGACATTATGGAATCCATGCACAAAGCCCTGATCGACATCCATCTCTTCTAGCTTTGCTTGCAAGAGCTGCAGGTGTTTGGTTTTTAGGATGGAAGACTTTCCTGCTGAATGATTGTTGCTATTTAATAAGTACTGATTTTTCCTGGTATTTCATTGTGTCTACAGATAAATTATTGACTGCCTTGCATGCACCGATAAGCAGGTTGTACATTTTAAAACAACAACAACAAAGTATCTCACTGGCACAGTAAGGAGCATCCGACATGGCGTACGGTCTTTGTAACATGAAAAGTGCATTCTGTTACTGTATGCAGATGTCAGGTGTGTCGGTTTCAGAATTTATTTCATAAAAGATGCCAGCACCTTCATTGTGTGTGTGTGTGTGTTTGCCTTTTTGTGTGTGTCATGAGCCGCAGGCGTTCTGAGCATGTGTTTTCTCGGGAGGCAAAACTTTATCACTGTCATGTGGATGGGGAGATCTGGGCTTTCACCTATTCATGCCATCTGGACTGCAATTAATTTTTCCGACTCCAGCCATTTAATTTGGTGCTCTGTTTTATAACCGTTAATACTCGGCGCTTGCAATAGTTCCCCGGAGAGTCATTGTATCCAAAAAAGATCAAACAAGATGTAGTTGCTGCACAACTTGAGGTGTTTAAAAATTCATCCCTGTTTTGGTTCAGTTTCACAAAGTCTGTAAAAGACGGGGGGAGAACCCCATAAGACAAGCGGCCTGGAAAGCCAGCAGTTTGTGTTTGCCAAAATGCTTGTTCTTCCAAGATCTTGCATCACTCCAAGGCTCAGTGCAAATGCAAGGATGAAACCCCAAGTTGGGGGAGAGGAGGAGGCTCTTGTTGATGACACTAACTTCAGAATAGTTTGGAGTAGTTCAGGATGGAAAGAGACCCCTACCCTTTTCCCTTCTCCAACTTGAAGTTGGGAGCTGAGATGATCAATTGCATGTCCTTTGCATAGGTCCCCAGCACATAGTCCTCTGGTGGTGCAAGTGGTTAAGACACTGTGCCTGTTAACCAGCAGGCCAGGGTTCGAGACCCGGGTCCCCACAAGATGAGGTTTTCCTGCTACAGGCAGGCGGTTGGACTAGATAATCCACTGGGTCCCTTCCAACTCTGATTCTATATGTGCTGGATTAGTTCCTTGATCCAGGTGGATATCATGACCCCCTGCGGATAAAGTTCATGGATGCTGAAATCCCTGGGGTGCTAAGAAAGCAGGGTTCAAAGAAACTTACCAGATAAAGATGAAGTAGAACTGGAAAAGGTGCAGAAGAAAGCTATTACTAAAAGAAAGAAAGAACAAAAGAAAGAATTAAGTAAGGCTGCAATCCTGAGCACACTTCCTAGGAGGAAGTCCTATTGAACACAGTGGGATTTATTTCTGAGTAGACATGCTTAAGATTGCAATGTAAGTAAGTACGAGCCCAATCCTAACCCAATCCTAACACAAGCCCCTTTGTGTTCAATGGGTCTTACTCCCAGAAAAGTGGCTTTAGGACTGCAGCCTAAGTTTTTACTGAGATGGGCACCTCTTACGAGGAAAGGCTACAGCACTGGGGCTCCTCAGTCTAGAAAAAGGTTCCTGGAAGACAAGGTTGCCATAATTCTCTTCCACAAAATCGGGACAGGACCATCTGTCCCATTTGCCAGTATGTGATCTCAATCTCCCCAAATCCCTGTTGTCCCTGTTTTCCCAAACATATGGCAACCCTATTGGAGGACATGATTGAGATGTACAAAATTATGCAGGGGATGGATAGAATAGTAGACAGAAAGATGTTCTTTTCCCTTTCTCACAGCTCTGGAACCAGGGACACCTACTAAAATTGAATTTTGGGAGAATTATAATGGGGCAAAAGGAAATATTTCTTTACCTAACATGTCATTCATTTGAAGAACTCCTTGCTACAGGATGTGTTATCTGTCCTAGATGCCTTTAAAAGGGAATTGGATAGGTTTTGATCTGTAGCATTTTATTATCCATTCAGTAACAGCACCATAATAAATACATAAAAATAGCAGATTGTGTACCTCTCTGGATTCCACTAATGACATTGCCACCATAGGCTCATGGTCTTGGTCTTCACCTCGGGCTTGCCTGCCTTTCCAGTTCATTAAATTTCATCTGTGTAGCTGTTTTATGACCCACTAAGGTCAAGGAGGTACCTGTCAGAGCAAGCAATAGAATGGAATGCAAACTATAGTGTTAATTTAACCTTAAATTTCATTTTGATTAACTCAATGAACTTTTCTTTCTTAAAAAAATATAATAGAATTCAGAACTGGGAGAAAAATTAGGGTTATTTATTATATATTATATATTTATAAATTATATTTATAAAATTGTAACAAAGGAGGGATGGTCACTGTAATGTTCTCAAGACCCATCAGGTATTTTTCCAGATATTGGCTAAAGAATTTGGGGTGAATTTGGTCATAGAAGCAAATTCTTTGTTAGGTGATGGTGTTCTAAAGTTTTCACCAACTAGCAGTGAGGGTATTATAGTGCTATACAGGCTCCATATCTCCATATCTGTGGGCTCAGTACCAATCCAGACCCACATTGTGGACCACCTCTAGCTCTTCAAAGCTGACTGGAGCTGTGGAGACCCTCCAACCCTTGGACGACCTTCAGAAAACCAAATCCATGACTTCCAGTTTTTGGCCGAAAACTAGATTTCCCTGCCCTAAAACCCACAGATTCCAGCATCTATAGTGTTTGTATCCACTAGAATTCAGGGAACGGAAATGCCATAGATAACAAGAACTGCCCTATATATATACATTAAGGTGTAGAATATGGTATATACCTAAAGTGAAGCTGTAATGATTAAAAAATTTGTATTTTCCAGCTTTTCATTTCAAGTGAAATAGTGGACTATTACATACCTTGAATAAAACATCAGCGGCACTTAAACTTGCCTCAGTAAATGCATACAAATATTCAGTGATAATGACTCACTTCATTAAATAGAGAATACCCTGCAAAAGAGATATTTTGGCTGTAATCTTAACTCCCACTTAGGGCAAAATCCAGAGTAACTACAGGGAGTCCTTCCTCTGCTGTAAGAACAATTTACTTTGGATTCCAATATGAATTTCCCATAGGTTTTCACTAGGAGGTGCAGTAACTACGGGTGCACTTAATTAATGTCTCTTACATGCTCCCGTATTTGGGGGTTAGACTGTCATAAGTCCCAGCACAGGCCCTAGGCTGGCCTGGGAATGTCACAAAAGTGCCATCAGATACTTCTGCACCATTCCTGGAGAGGGTTCGGCCAGTGCGCAGACATGCTCTTGCCTCCCTTCATCACCAACATGAAAACCAATGAGTTGTGCCGACTTAGGTTAGGACTGCACCCTTTTAAACCCTCCTACACATATTCTGCTCCATTAAACACTTGACTTTAATAAAAACAGTGCTTCTAGTAGGTTAGATAAATAGATTTGAGATCCCCGGTGACAATAATGTCACTAATTTGTAGGCAGCTGAAACTGTTGTTGTTTGTTTGTTTTTCGTCTGGGGGAACATACTGAAGTTGATTTTTTAGAAAACAGAGGAGAAACTTGGCAAGATTATACCAATTTTTTTTCCTTTGGGTTACTATTAGTCTTGGGTGAAATCCAGAGTAACTACAGAAAGTCCTTGCTCCAGAGTAAGAACAAGTTACTCTGGATTGCGGTATGAATTTCCCATAGTTTTTCACTAGGTGGTGCAGTAACTACGGGTGCATGTAACGTCTCTTACGTGCTCCTATAATTACTCTGGATTGTGCCCAAAATTTACTACACAGAATTTATTTGGAAACACATCCCGGCCCTATTAACACTGTGTTCTGAAATGTGATACGTAGAACTTAGGTGTCCAGCTTGTGGTCCATGGGACCCCGAAAAGTGGTGCACGACTCAAACCCAATCAAAACATTAAGTGGCTAGTTAAACTGTGGTCAGGGACAGGTACACCAATTAACTAAGTTTAGCAGATTTAATCCCCTCTGTGTCGGTGAAACCTGGTATCATCTCATTTATCGTATGGGTTGAACTCTCAATGTCTGGTCCCAGGAGGCATGTCCTGAATGTACCAGAGTTTTTAATTCAAGTTGTTTCCAGCGTGCCCAGTCAGTCTCCGAGTAGTGCTGGAAAGGTGTTTTCCGTGAATTCATTTGTCCCTTTTCACGCTGACTTGAGCTAAACTGTTCTGATAGCTCAGCTTGCTGGAGACGTGGAAAGTTAGAGGCTACTCTTACATGCATGTATTGGAGCTGCGAGCTAATTTAATTCTGGAACAACATCCGAGGAAGCATCAACTTCACTCTGGGCACAGTCTGTGAGTTTTCATTTGTTCACTCACTGTTTAGTTACATCACAACTCACGGGGCGTAAGTGAAACAAATGCGCCTTCGATGGAATGCGCCACCTTGCTAAGTGATTCATGTTGTGGCTTTGGAAATCCCTTTCCTTTCCGGAGATGGAAGACCAGGGTGTGAATCTGTTAGGACCATCATCTCAAAGCAAACAAAACGTGCTATACAGTGGTGCCTCGCATAAAGAGCTTAATTCGTTCCGGAGGCATGCTCTTTAAGTGAAACACTCTTTAAGTGAAGCGGAAATGTAGGAGAAAAAATGTAGGACATCCAAGAAAAACCAAGGACATAAAAAAATGAAAGATTAAAAACACACATGTACAGTGGCGCCTCACGTAACAAATTTAATTCATTCTGGAGACATGTTTGTTACTTGAAACATTCTTTACATGAAGCGGATTTTCCCATAGGAAATAATGGAAACTCAGACGATTGGTTCCACAACCCAAAAAATATTCATATAAAAATATTAACCAGATGTAAAAATGATGACAAAACACTGGAATTGAATTCAAAACATGCATGATCCTATGAAGTCTACTTAGACTGCAATCCTAAAGATACTTTCCTGAACAAAATGGGGCTTACTTCTGGGTAGACATGGTTAGGAGACTGCAATCAAAGACACTTTCTTGGGAGTAAGCCCCATTTACCACAACGGGGCTTACTTCTGAGTAGACATGGTGCAATCAAAGACACTTTCCTGGGAGGCTTACCTGGGCTGTTGCTGGAGGTTCAAGGTGGCTGGTGGGGGTACTTGGGGGCTCCTGGAGACAGCAGTGCTGGCCGGCAGCCCTTTTAAAGAGCCTCCGTGCGGAGCATTTAGGGTTGGATAGCACACGTGCCCATAACATGTTCACTTGTTAAGTGAATCGGAACTTGTTATGTGAAGCAAGATTTCTTGGAAATTTATACTTGTTATGTGAAACGCTTGTTATGCAAGGCACTTGTTATGAGAGGTACCACTGTATATGAAGGAAAACCTTGCACTTACTTCAGTGCTCATGAGATCTCTTTGCACAATATTCAGCAACAACAGTATTGTTCCCAGGGTCCAATCCTAACTCCATAATGCCAAGAGGGTACATTAGGCCCAGCACAGGCTGTACTGCATCCAATAGGGGTGGAGTTTTAAGATATAGATATCCCCCCTTCCGACAGTCCATTTTCCGACAGTCTGCTCTTTCAATTATATCCAGAACTCATTCATTCCATGCATGTTTTGCTCTTTCAACCTCTCTCTGCCTAAAGGCCAAAATTGCCCTGGTTGTAGCTCCTGGTCTTCTGTAATTCCCGACAGAGTTAATGAGAATCCGTTTGCAGAAATCTTTGTCTGGCTGCAGGAATTGCAAGATAAAAGGGACATTTGCTACTCATTGGCTAAAAAGATACTGGAAGCAACATTTGGGTTCTACTTTTCAATGTTTTCACTTTTGGATGGTGCTTCGGTCTCTAACCTGTCCAATAAGTGGCAGATGCTTTACCTATTCCACACCTGTAGGGCCTCCAATGGGTCAAGTCATATCTGTACCAGCTAATTTGCAAGCCCAAGTCCAAGCAGGCAGAAGGGGACATACTGAGGGTGAATGTGACATGATCATCCAGGTCCAAACCCTAAAACTTTACTCCATCCTGGATTCATTTCTGCCCATGTGTACATTTGTCTGCATAGGCATACTCTACAGGTTCAGTCTCTGAATACGCAGATCCATGACCTACACATTTAATTCACCATGACATCCATACCTTCAGGGGAAGGCCAGATCTAAGCTCCTGGACGTGACCATATATGTTCCTCCCTTGTGCCTAGGGGTCTTTCTCATGTCCACATGAGTCTCATGTGGCCTTTGTGGGCCTTAGAAACAACACCTCTGGAGAGGTGTTGGAAGGGCCTGTCTGGTTCTTAGGGAAACCAGTGCTTTCTGGAATCTTTGTAGGCCTTTCTGAGGTCTCTTTGGACCTCAGGAATCAAATTCAGAGGTGTTGGGATGTCTACAGGTGTTGGTGGTAGTACTGGATGGACCCACAGGTTGCTTATTCATGGGTTGAATGGATCCCCTGTGGATACCAAGGTCCAACTAGGCTTAGGAAGATACTTCCCCTTGTGAATGCAAGAAGTAATGTCAAAATGGTTAATTCAGTAGCTTTTTGTTTTTTTATACCAAAAGCAGAACTTGCATTTTCAGCAGGTGTCTGTAAATTACCAGGAGGCAGTTAGGTTGACCTAACTTTTATTTCAGAAACTAACAGATGATTGGTGGATACAAGGACTTCATGAGGATGCCATGATAATAACATAATGAGTTTAAAAATCTGCAGAACCAGAACAAATGGAGAGGTTGATGGGGAGAAATAAAGATTTTTTTTCACTAAGGGCACAATCCAGAGTAACTACGGGAAGTCCTTGCTCTGGTATAAGAACAATTTACTTTAGATTGCAATATGAATTTCTCATAGCTTTTCACTAGGTGGTGCCGTAACTACGGATGCACATAATGTCTCTTACGTGCTCCTGTAATTACTCTGGATTGTAGGGTAAGTGTTAATGAATAAAAACCATTTTAAAAAATCACAATCATCCAATAGGATTTTTGCCTTCAGTCTTAACTGTGGTTATGTGGATTGAAGTCTCACCACTAGTCTGAAAAAGGAAAAAGTTGTTCGCATGAGTTATGGGGTATTTTTTCCTGCTAAAAAAGAACTTTTCAAATAAGAGAATTGATATTCCTTTAAGATAATTACATTTTAAAAAACCTAAATTCCGTGCCTTGCTTGAATTGAGTGAAATGCATTCTCTGTTTTATTTTCTAGTATTTGACATTTCAAATTTTCTTACCTATCAGTTATAACTATTCTAAATATTGAGGAAACACTGGAATACAAAAGGAAATACTGCTTTGGAATTTAGATATCAAATTTGCATGTCATGTATTTATAGTGAGAAACCTTTATCAAGTAAAATATCAAAATACATCTAAGAAATGAATTTTGTGATTAGATTGCTTCCTCTTATTCCAAAAACCATTTATCTCACCATGTAAATATCTATAGTTGCTCTTGGTTTTTGTATGTACCTCTTTTTATTCCTTCCTGCTTTTTGTTCCCATCTTCTTTGCAGCGTTTATCTCTTCTGGTTTTTTCTCCTATGCTAATATCTGTCACTAAAACCAATATTTTATTATATTGATCACATATATCTCTTTAATAACGGTATCACTAGAGGGCAGTATTGATTCAATTAGTGTGTGGAATAATAATAATAACAAAAAATATATGACATGTTTTCTAAAGGCGGAAGAAAATCTAGTATAATTTTTTTTCTCTACTGCTTTTCAGAATATGTAATATTTTATTATATTAGAAAGTAGATACTGGACCCTTTGCACATTTATGGCCAGTGCAAAGTGTTTTCTTACATTTTTGCAAGTTATGCCTATGTGATCAGTAAATAACGCAAGCTATTTTAAGCTACCTGTTGGTACTTTTAAAGTAAAGATACTGACTGCTTTGTTCTTCTTGCATGTATTTATTAAATAAATTTTATTTATTAAAATATTTATTTATTTATTAAATAAATTGATTTATCAGTAAATAATCCAAGCTACCTGTTGGTACTTTTAAAGTAAAGACGTTGACTGCTTTGTTCTTCTCGACTTGCAGGTCTCCTGACAAATGCGACAACAGAGAATCCTTGTTGGAGTACTAGGTTTTGTGTGGGCTCCGTTCCCTCGTCACCGCTGTGGACCATCATCCATTATATGTCATCAGTTCGACCGTCCGTTTCTCTGTATTTCATCAGACGTCATTCTTCGACATCGTGGGCTAAAGTTTGTTCTACCATCCTAAAGCGCACTGTTCTAAGGAATAGAAATGTAAGGGGGAAAATGCTTGGGCATTAGCAATACAAATATCCACCAGTTCATGGTCAACGTCTCATCCGCATTACGCACCACTGCTGGACTTGATTTGTGGTTATGTTTAAATCCGAAGAGTCAACTACACTGGAAAGTATTCATCCCAGTCAGCCTTAGAGAAGACCGTTTTGTTTACGGGAGGACACTAAGGTGCGGAAGAAAATTTCTTCTTGTGCCCTAGACTGCCTGAATTGCTTTTATTTTCTTATGTTTCAGTATATACAAATAGACCAAAGAGCAAAATCTATTTTAAAATGGACACGATGTTATTGTTAAGAAGGTTATTTGGGTTTGGCAGTATTATGGGGACCACCCTGCACGAAAATAGCTTACCCGATGCTGCAATCTCGCCGTCCAGCGAAAGTCCTTACGGAACACTACAGAAAATGCTGGAACTGCTCTTGGGAAAAAGTACATTAACAGACATATGGGAATATGGAAAAGAAGTGAACGTTCTCCAACAAGCAGACAGAACTTTGACGAAAAACTTTGACACAGACTGTCTACGCACCACCTTTACTCCTCTGTGCTTAGATTGACTTCTCGTACTAAAAAAAAAAACAAAATCAGTCATTTTTTTGAGTTTAACCAGTTCAAACATGCCTCTTCTATGGTTCCATTTTTTGATCGTTAAAAGTTGGATAATCCAGTATTTGCAAAGAGCATGTTCGGTCATCTGTGGCCTATGTCTCATCCGATACACCATTTAGCACCAGAAAGCAAATCCAAGGGGGTGGGTGAATAAAAAGTAACACTTGTTTGAAAGAGATCATTAAATGTATTTTGAAAAAGCCTAAAGTTATATATTTAACAGTTTTTATATGTTGTATATTTGTAGAAAATCCTATTTAACAATTAACGTGGTAACTCTGACAGTCATGATAAAAAACAAATGGTTCAGAGTTAAGATGTTGTTTGATGACTTCAGTTGTCTCTGAAGTGATGGTGTCGCTTGCTTTCTTCCATTGGAACATTCTGGATGTAAAGCATGAGCAGGGAGGACTCTGTAGAAAAAGCAAAGAATAATGTTGTTTATATTACATAAATGCATTCAACCATTGCACTGTTGGAAGGCTTTTTCTCTCTCACTCTCTCTTTTTTTTCCTCTTTTTTATTTTTAAGGGGACGCTCTTTATATACCCCTAGAACAGTGTAAAATATTTTTAATTATTTGTTTTCGGTTGAGTTATCTTCTTTCCAATTTGGGGCTTTTTGCTTGAATTAGATGTACTTTGGACTTTATTTTCCCCCCTTCTCACCCCTTCTTCCATATGATAGAATAGTAAAAAAAATTTAAGAGTGCTATTTATGAAACGTGAAAAAAAAAGTTTAAAACAATAACCTCCAAATGCGGTATTTGCATAACTGTCTCCACTTCCGGCTCATATTAGTACTACGAGGTCAACAAAACCACGTAAGAGTACTACAGCTCATATTAGTACTACGAGGTCAACAAAATCTCGTATTAGTACTACAGCTCATATTAGTACTACGAGGTCAACAAAACCTCGTATGAGTACTACAGCTCATATTAGTACTACGAGGTCAACAAAACCTTGTATTAGTACTACGGCTCATATTAGTAGTACGAGGTCAACAAAACCTCGTATTAGTACTACAGCTCATATTAGTACTATGAGGTCAACAAAACCTCATGTTAGTACTAGGGCTCATATTCGTACTACGAGGTCAAAAATGGGCTGTCCTCCCCCCCACAAATATTTGCCAATATTAAATGTTTTTCGCCATGTCCGCTGTAGTATACTACCTAAATACTCCAATTAACTTTTAATATTATGCTAGTTCTATGCTACTAAAGAAAAAGTACGTATATATAAGGATTGTTCAGGAAACCATAGATGAGAGGTATGAAATGAAGTTCGTTTATTTAAAGACCTCTTCTGATTTTCAGGATTATTTTCATGCGCAGGTTGAGGAAACCATGAATTATAGGTGATAGTGTCTATGAATAAAACATGTGCATAGCTAGACTTATTTCATTGTAAGGGTTTTGATCAGTGTCCAAGTAGCAATTAAGGCCCCTCCACCTGAAAAGGATGATGAACTGACTGCACTATAAATGACCAACGTCTGATTTAGAGTGTCCTGCAATAAATGACGGTCGAGACTTCTCCTGTGTTACGAAAAATTGGAGAGCCAGAATTCCTTCACTCCACGGATTTTCTCTTCTGTTCTTCTTTATTCTTTTCTTTTTTTCAAGGGAGTGTAGTAGCCTTATTTAGTAAATACTGAACAAAAAATTAAAATGTTTCAACATTTTTTTGTTGCTTTACAGTATTCAGTTTTGTGTTGGTTCAGCTAAATTATGGAAAAAAATAAAGAAAATCCTTTTATAAGTGAGATTTCTTCAGTGCTCATGACATGAATATTTCTCAAGAGGAGGGAGGGAATGAAGAGCGTTCTTGGGGTTAATGAATCAATGTTAATCAATCAATAATCAATAATGGGGTTTATCAATCAATGACAATAGCATGTTTAAATTTTTTGGGGGGGAAGAGGATGACTTCTGGAGATGACTGAGAGCCTAATCTTATGCATGTCTACTCAGAAGTAAGTCACATTAGACTTACCCTATAATCCAGCGTTACTCCAGGAAGACGCAAGAGGCACTTACTCTGGATTGCTCCATGCATTTCCCATAGGTGGCACCGTAACTACATCAGTGTAAACTGTCCCATAGTTACTCTGGATTGTAGCCTAAGTGGAGCTTACTATAAGGAAAATATGGCTAGGACTGCAGATAATTGGGCTAGGATTGGGCTGTGTAGCCTAATTGGGCTACAGCTAGGATTGGGCTGTGGGTGGCGCAAGCGGTTAAGGCGCTGTGCCTATTAACCAGCAGGCCAGGTTTCGAGACCCGGGTCGGCCCCTCAAGACAGGGTGAGCTCCTGTCCTTAGCCCAGCTCTGCGATGCCAGCTGGATCCAATTGTATTGGCTCTGCCTTTCCATTGGACTTATTCAGTGGCGTGGAGAGGGGGGATTTCCTGCTTGGGTAACAGCCTATCCTCCATAACAATCCAACCCAGGCTTTCGTGCTTCGCATGCAGTGTAGGCAGTGCCGAGCACGATACCATATTCTCTCAAGACTGATGGAGCCCTGCAGCTGGGTGTGCAGCCTAAGGGCACAATCCAGAGTAACTACGGGGAGTCCTTGCTCTGGTGTAAGAACAATTTACTCTAGATTTCAGTATGAATTTCCCATAGGTTTTCACTAGGTGGTGCAGTAACTACGGGTGCGCGTAATGTCTCTTACATTTTCCCATAGATATTCTAGATTGTAGGACAATTCTTTGAAACTGGCAACTATTTCTGCTGAATGGTTTTCAAAAACATAAGGCTATTTGAAAAATATAGACATATCTAAGTTATATAGTTCAGAGCAGTGGTTCCCAAACATTTTCTTCAATTGACTTACTGGACCACTGGTTGTGGCTTCCCATTTAGGATCCCATCCTATACTGGTTTTGTCAGGATCTCAAATTTGAGGACTCATCAGCTCCCTGGGAAGCCACAGCTCACAAGTTGGAAACTATTGGTTTCAAGTGACCAACTTTCCAAGTAGACCTCCAATCCTATTCTCAATTTCCTAACACACTGAACACATTAAAATTTACTTCTGAGTAGACATGCATAGGATTAGGCTGTTGATCAGTTTCAATTGAACTAACAATTGTGTGTATCGAGCCTGTGGCTGCAATCCTAAAGACACTTTCCTGGGAGTAAGACTCATTGAACACAGTGGGGCTTACTTTTGAGTAGACATAGTTAGGATTGTGCTCTTTATCAAGGGCAGACAATTCATATATGGATAATAGGTTGGAGTTTAGCTACTGCAAATGCACATGTTTTTCCATAATTACTTATATCAGGAATGCCAAATATAAGGTCCGCAGGCCAAATACGACCCCGAAAGCAATTCCTCTGCCCCACTGTAATTGGTGTGATAAAAAAGTGTGATAAATGGGATTATTTTGAAATTATGAACTAGATTTGAACATTTTCTCTTCTGTCACTTGAATGAAGCTACTGAGTTTCTATGCTTTTTTCTGGCAACCCTACTTAATAATGTCACTCTCTTCCAGCCCTGAGCAGGCACCTTAAATGCTTCTGTATGAAATGGGTTTGACACCCCCGAATGTGAACGGGTCCTCATGTGCTGTTGTATGTTCTGAGACCAAAAATGTCTGTATAATTTGATTTTTAGATCATGATTTTTTGACTCAGTATTTGAAAGATCACGCTTTGCTGAATCATTTGAGTCTTTGCAGTTTAAAGGTTGATTTAATTATTGTAAATAGTTTCTCCTTTTAGCTCAGTCTATTGAGTATAAACTTACTTTTCTGTATAACGTTTGCTGTTCTGCTAATGAGTTACAGGTACGCTGCGCTGGTATAACCACGTCACCCGTGGATTTACACCCGTGTATGTGTGCTATCAACATCCTTTCAGAGCTATGTGGACACCATGAATACCGTTTCCGGTTCTGATAAGTGTACTAAATAGCATCCATGGTTTTTCCATCCCAGATCTTCAAATTGGTTGTTCTCTGGATTCCAAGGGAAGCAAAAGGAGCAATCCTATCCAAGTCTACTCAGATGTAAGCCCCATTATAGTCAATGGGACTTACTCCGAAGTAAGTGAGGTTGGGATTGCAACCTAACTGTACAATCCAGAGCAACTATGGGAAGACGTAGGAAGCACTTACTCTGGATTGCTCTATGCATTTCCCATAGGTGGCACCATAACTATGGCCCATATCCTAAAGTCAAATTAAGTCCTTTGCTCCAGAGCAGTTAAGGTGCCTTTCCATAAGATAACACTAGATGGTGACATAATTGCGTGGACCCGTAACTGCTCTGGATTTTGCCATTGGTGTGAAAGGTCCCGTAGTTACTCTGGATAGTAGCCATAATCTGCAGTAACAGGTCGGGCTGAGAAGTACCGTACTCTAATTAGAGACGGATTTCAGCCTAGTTTCATTTGACAGCAGCCTCGGGCAAATTCCAAAGGTGGCTTCTTCCAAACTGTCTATTCAAAATGCACATTTCTGAATGAAGAGCCAGCATTTGTTTAGCTGCATTAATTGAAATGTGCCTCTCGACAGCACATTGTTGTATAGTAGACAATTTCCATTATTTATTTGAAACATATAGTTTTGCTTTAGATCCTCAACAAAAAAAGAGTTGGCCTTACATTTTTATAATTTTGGTGTGTTTTAATTTTCCTGGGTTATTCCAGAAGATGCAAATAGGAAAAGATTTCGACATGATCAGCATTTGTTTCAATGTAAGGTCTAAATCCAGAGTAACTATGGGGAGTCTTTGCTCCGATGTAAGAACAACTTACTCTGGATTCCAATATGAATTTCCCATAGGTTTTCTCTAGGTGGTGCTGTCATTATGGGTGCACATATGGTCTCTTACGTGCTCCCGTAGTTACTTTGGATTTGTGGGTAGGTGTTATAAGAAAAACATTGCTAGACATGGCAAATTAGTGTCCTTGCCACACCTCCCTTTCCCCACCTTCACATGCTCCAGAATGCCTCCCACCAACTCCACGTCTGTCCGTCCCCACACTACTCACCTCTTCACTGCAGGCAACTACTGAGCATAGTTAGTCTTATTTCATTGAGCTCAAGCTGAGCATGCTCTGGGTCACTGCTAAGCCCCACAGACATGCTTTACAGCATGTTTGCAGCAGTGCGTGCCAGCGTTATGCGGCACACAGTGCCCAGGATTGGGCTTTGAATCATTCCAAGGTCCACCAAAACTAACATGATGCTTGTCTTGCCAACCAATGAAAGGTTCCTGGATAATCACAATATTTCTGAACATATTGAAATTTTTATAACCAAAGCTTTAAACATTAATGAAATACCACCCCTGCAGTTCCACTACTATCACTGTCCAGCTTTGTACATGTTACTCAGAAGCAAATATTACTGAGTAAACTTACTGAGTTTAGTGGCTTGAATTTCAAACAAATGTGTGACCTACATAAATATTTCTAAACTTCATAGTAGTAAGTATTCTTTCCATTCTGTAATGGGGAACAACAGGAAATTCCAAGATAGGCCAGGCTACCAACACCAGAGAAAGCTCGAGTTGGCAGAATCTACTTAGGCTGGTCCAAGACAGATGGATCTGGGTTGGCCTAGCAAGGCTAGCCTAGACAGTAGGGGTGTGTTGAGGCCATGTGGGGCATGGTTCAGTGCAGTTAAGCCATATCCAAAGCCTGTTTCCAGGACAGACATGCCCCCTTCCAGTTCCTCAAGAATTCAGCCACCCCAGGAGCAGGCATAAATCTGAGTTGACCCATAGGGCCCCTTGATAAGCCAGAGTAAAAATGGAAGCAAAAGAAAAGGTTCTAAGTTTTAGGCTAGCATAATTACCACTCCTGCCTCTCAACCTCAGGATATGGCACAACTACGCCAGCCCAGTGAACACACTGCCCTTGTGCTGCCAGTCTAGTGGCCCCCTATACCTGAAGTTATACCCTACAATCCAGAGTAACTACGGGAGCATGTAAGAGACATTGGGCACAATCCAGAGCAAATTCAGCCTGATCTGCCCTAACTGCTCTCTTCTAACTATTCTGTATCCAGAGCAGAAAGTTATGCTGAATCCAGAGAGTCAGGAAGCCTGGGCTGCCCTAACTGCTCCAGAGCATGCTAAGTAATTGACACAAGGGGAAGACTTGCTCCTGAGGAGACACCCCTCAGATCACACTGAACAAGGAACAGCTGTGGTGCCTACAGTGGTGACATGACTCTGCACATCACCTGGTGCGGAAGTCTGTGCGTCACCCCTGGGATGCGCGCCCCCCCCTACCTGGACTGCGCAGTTGCCAAAGTTGGCGCCTGTGCAGTTGTTTCTGAAGCCAACTGGCTTCAGAAAGAGTACTGCGCAGGCACCATCTCTGACACCTGCGCAGTACTTTTCTGAAGCCTTTTGGCTTCAGAGGAGACTGTGCAGGCGTCAGAGTTGGTGCCTGTGCAGTACTTTTTCTGAAGCCATTCGGCTGCCGCTCCGCCTCTTGAGTGAGGCCGAACGGCTGTGCAGAGGTGCGGACTTTCTCTGCTCTAAGGAAGTCTCCTCTGAAGCTGTTCGGCATGCTCAGTGTGTTTCTGCGCAGTGCACCTCAGATGGCTGTTCGGGCCAGCTCCGCAGACAAGAGGCAGCTTCTGGCTGCTGCTCCGCCTTGGAGCAGGCCTGAATGGGGGTGCTGACACCCGGGGCCTGCCAAAGGACAGTCAAACTCCTCTGGCACATCACCCCATACGGAGCGCATCACCCAATGCGGCCCACACCAGCCGCACCAGTCTGGTGACGCCACTGGGTGCCTGCCTTCTAAGGAGTCCCTGATGAGATGCCAGTACATTCTCCAGTGAATACAAGGGGCTTCTTGGAGTGGCCTGCTGTATCCTGAGGTTTGTGGGCAGCCATAGTTGTTCCATATCCTGAGGTTGAGAGGCAGGGGCTGCAGCTAGGCTGGCCAAGAACTCAGATTTTTGGTCAGCACTGCCATTCTTACTCGGGCCTTATCATGGACCCCTATGGGTCTACTCATTACTATACCTGTTCCTGAGGTGGTATAACTCTGAGGGCTGGAAGAGGGCATTTCTGCCTTGGAAACAGGCTCTGGATTCAGAGTAACTGCTCTGCCCCAGGCAATGCTCAACATGCCCTCAACTTGCCTCTCCTGAGCTGCTTAGGCTGCCCCAGTTAGGGCAGAGCAGGTCCACCTCTCTTAGGGCACCCTATCTTGCCTTGCTCTGCCCTAAGCCTCCTTCAGAGTAACTGGGCTGGAGCATCTTGCAGTTGCTCCAACCTAGTGTTAGATAGGGCAGCCTAAGGGCTCTTATGTGGACAGATTAGTTGCTCTGGATTGGGCTGATTATGTGCACCGTAGTTACTGCACCACCTAGTGAAAACCTATGGGAAATTCATATTGCGATCCAGAGCAAATTGTTCTTACACTAGAACAAGAATAATTACTTTGGTTTGTGCCTTTAGCCTGTCAGCTCAGGATATGGCCTTCTTAAGCCAGCTTAGCTGGGCCATTTTTCTGGCTCAAATCAGGATTACATCCTGAAAAATGCTTAAACAAATCACAAACTGAAAAGCAACTGATTTCCAGTACAGCGCATTGTTTTATGTATAGCTATATGAATTGGTTTAGTTTGCAAATAATACATTTCTTGTAAGGTAGCACAGCTTTATGGAAACTTGAGAAAACTCTATGAATAACCCAGAAACTTAGGGTGAAATCCAGAGTAACTACGGGGAGTCCTTGTTCCAGAATAAGAACAAGTTACTATGGATTGCAATATGAATTTCCCATAGGTTTTCACTAAGTGGTGCAGTAACTTCAGGTGTCTCTTATGTGCTCCCGTAGATACTCTTATGTCTCTTACGTGCTCCCGTAGTTACTCTGGATTGTGCCCATAGTTGTAAAATTGTACAACAACAACAAAAATAGAAAAACTGCTAGGAATATAACGAACATTTATAATCATCTTGTATGCATGACTGACTTCTTTTTCCGGGGAGCTTCACTGAGGACAGACAGATCTGTCAATGTGCAGAACCACTCAGCGAGGCGAGCGAAGTGTCAGACTACATTATGAAATGTATACAGTAAGATTCCAGCTGTAGAATCTCAATCTAACAAATGCCCTCACTTAAACATTCAGCGTGTACTGTCAACGCTGTGCGCATATTAACCACTCAAAAAAAGGACAGTTTGATGTGCTCCAGAGTAACCAATCTGCAACTATCCTACATAGGAAGCATATTCATCTCCTGAAATGAAAATAGACGTGTGCCATGTGCAGTGCTCAGACATGTGCAGTGCCATGTGAGACAAGCCCTACAATCCAGAGTAACTATGGGAGGCATTTACATCGACATAGTTACGGCACCACTTAGTGAAAACCTACGGGAAATTCATATTGCAATCCAGAGTAAATTGTTCTTACATACGAGCAAGGACTCCCCGTAGTTATTCTGGATTGAGCCCAAAGTGACAGGTGAGTTTTGTCGGCCTAAATTGGTTAGGTTTGCACTCTGGCTGTCTAAACCCTGGTGCCAAACTCTGTCCTGTAAAACCCTGTGGCTGCAATCCTAAACACACTTTCCTGTGAGTAAGAGTGCAATGCAATCCTAAGAAATTTAGGCTTGCCCAACTCACCTGGCCTAACTTTTCATGATGGTGTGGGAGGGCAGCATATGTCTCTGCATTGGCCCAAACGCCCCAAGAATGGGGCAGAAGTGTTTTACTGCACTTCTGTAATACCCCCAGGTCAGTACAGGACTTACATTGGGGCTTAGAGCAGCCTAAGTGGAGGTTAGGATTCCAGCCTAAGGCCTATATCCTAAAGTGAAATTAAGCCCCTTGCTCCGGTGCAGTTCAGATGACTTTCCATAAGATAACACTAGAGGGTGACGTAACTGCGTGGACCCGTAACTGCTATGGATTTTGCACTACAGTCCCATAGATCACGATGGGTCTTGCTTCTGAGTAAACATTAATAGGATTGCACCCTGACACTATCCTTGCCTCCCTGTTCCAGTGCAAATTAGGATTGCGTTGTGGGACACACAAATACACACACTACTGCTTTTTTAATTCTTCTCTCTACTTTGATTTTTGTCAACAACAGGCTGCTCTCCCGAAAAGCAATGGAGTTTAATGTCCTTGTACCAAATTAACCTTTTCTTCTCCCATAAGGAAGGTGACGTTGTGGAATTAAACTCAGGAATGCAACTAAAATCCATCCTCTATAAAGGAACTTTTGCCAGCTTTGAATGAGATTGATTTGCAATGATTGATGGCCCCGTTTAGATTTTGAAATGCTCTCTGACGTCCTCGCTTTTTGTTCCGTGCTCGTTCACGTTTCATAAACTCTGGATGCAGCAGGCATATCTATACGTTTCCTATAGAAACCGAGCCGGGCTTGAATTGCCGGAGCTTAAAACTCCCGTGGCATGTCGAATATTCAGCATTCGGAGAGAGGGTCTGAGACCGTTCAGTTGCCCATTCAGCTCCGTATCGTAGGGCGCTCTTCGGGTTCGTGGAGAACAAAGATGTACAGTTTCCCATGGGTTCTTCAGTGATGTGTTGAAAATTAATGTCAAGAGTTCAGACTAAATATTATGCCTAACCACACAAAGATCTAAGCTGAGTTCATTCCTGTGATAGGTCCTTCAGGCATATTCTACTGAAAACCCCTTTTATACATGCATTAAGATTCTGCTGGTGGGAACTGTCAGTCCTTTTTTGCTTTCATGTGTGCTCTGGGATCACCCAAGGCTTCTAACTTTTCCAAAATTTTCTCTCTTAGAGAATGTGTCCTCTTTTTCCAGGATATGTCCTCTTTTAAGCCTTATGTCCTGAAAAAAATCTGCGTTTTCTTTGTGAACAGACAGCATATACCCTTCTTACAATTTACTAACAAAATGTACCTGTGTTGCAGGAGTAAAATATCCCCCATGCCCCATCCACTCTGTGTCCTATCCCCCATTGCACAACACCCCCATTGTGCATCATCCCCCCATGGGCATCATTCCCCCATGCCATCATCCCCCATATACATCATCTCCCATGCACAACACCCCCTGCGCATCACTCCCCATGCTCATCATTCCCCATGTGCATCATCCCCCCGAGGGCATCATCCCCCTATGCCATCATCCTCCATGTACATTATCCCCCATGCACAAAACCCTCTGTGCATCATCCCTCATGCACATCATTCCCCATGCGCATCATACCCCCATGTGCATCATCCCCCTATGCCATCATCCTCCATGTACATCATCCCCCATGCACAAAACCCCCTGAACATCATCCCCATGCACATTATTCCCCATGCGCATCATACCCCCAAGGGCATCATCCCCCCATGCCATCATCCTCCATGTGCATCATCCCCCATGCCATCATTCCCCAACTGCACCATCCCCATGTACATCATCCCCCCATGCGCAACACCCCATGCACATCATCCCCCCATGCATATCATCCCCCAGGCGCATCATGCCCCCATGTGCATCATTCCCCATGCATCATCCCCCATGCACCTTCATTGTGTGTGCCTCCATTATGGAAGGAACATCCTCTCCAAATTTCATGCATCTAGGCCTGGCAGTTTTGGCTGGGCGTTGATGAGTCAGTCAGTCGTTGAGTGAGTCAGTTAGTCAATGACTGTTCAGTTTTATACACAGTATATACTGTAGATTACATATACCGCACAATCCTAACCCCTAAATACATATACAGCACAATCCTAACCTATAGCATAAGTTCTGTGCTGATCTGGAGACGTCACAAAAGTGCCATAGACACTTGTGCGCCACTGCTGGGGGAGGCTAGGAAGTGGACAAACATGTGTTTACTTCCCTACATCACCATAGGAATTGGAAGACCAATGAGTTGTGCCAGCTTAGGTTAGGAGTGCACCCAAAGTCAGATTAAATTTCCATGATGCCGTTTATGTGGTGAGATGTTTGACCCCAAGACATATCCTATTTCATATCTCATTGGGCGCTGACATTAACCATCATGCTTACTGGGTTATGAGATTTCTCCATGACCACATATTGTTTCCTTAACATCCAGAAGTGACTGACTATTAACTTGTTAGAGTCCTCATGTTGCTTTTGCAAGCTCTTGGGGCTCATGTTTCTAGGGCTGCAATCGTAGGCATGCTTTCCTGGGAGTAAGTCCCAGTGAACACAATAGGACTTACTACTGAGTAGACTTGCGTTGGCTTGGGCCCTACATTATTTAAATAATATTGAGTTTTTGTTGGTGACAGTCTATATACAAAGACCACATTATGCATTGGATAAGGTACAAGAGAGCTCAACCTTTCCTCCAGAATAGATAATGTGATAATTATTTGATTCAATAACGGCTGCAATCCTAACAGCATTTTCCTGGGAGTAAGTCCCATTGAACTCAATGGAAGGTACTTCTGAGTGGACACGAATAGAATTGTACTGAATGTACTGTTATCTATTGTTATTATTCTATTACTTCTACTGTTATTATTCATGTAATCCAATGTAATCCAATACCGGATTACGGAAGTTATAGCTATAAAAGCAAGCTATAACTTCTGTAATCCGGTATTGGATTACATTGGATTACATGAATAATTCTGATTTTTGTGAGTTGCCAAAGGGTGATGGAAAGATTAGATAACTAAGGTTCCAAACCTAACCTCCCTTTCCTGAGAGTACATACTATTTAATACAATGGAACATACTTCTGAGTAGACATGGTTAGGCTTGCAAAGCTAGTCAAAACTGATTAGGCTTGCAAAGCTAGTCAAAACTGTAGCATCTAAGCTCCTGCTCTTCTCATGCATGTGTTAAATACAGGGAGATAAATGTTTGCAGGTCTTTCTGATTACTATTACAAAAAATATTTCTAGATTTCTTTTTAAAAAATTGATAGACCTACATAATAATTGGAAACTTAGGTGAGTCCCAAGATGCATCTTTCCATTTCTGACATTTTCCCATACTGTATAATCTTAAACTGCCTGGAGTCCCCCAGGGGAAAAGGTGGGATATAAATAAAGTATATTATATCATCATCATCATCAATTATCACCGGCGTAAGTCCAGTGCTATCCTGGTGGTATCATTACAGTTCTGTAGGGCACATCTGTGCCACTCCTGGGGGGTTAGCCCCACTCATGAGCCAGCCTCCATGGGAATGGAGAAATGGGTGAGTTGCACTGGTCTAAATTGCTTAGGATTGTGCCCATAATGTTGTGTTTTTGTGTGATCCAGCTAGTCACTCATGATGGTATAGTTGAAGGCACATCTTTACAGTTCTTTTTGAAATATTTCCATTCAGGACTAAGAGCGTATCATTAGACTTCTATTTAAATGTTCAGTAGAACGTCTTGAAGCCCTCAAAGAACATCTTGAAGCCCCTGAAGAAATGTGGTGCCGGTGTTGCTATGCTAGCTTCCTATTTTATGATCTGTTCTTCTTAATCCGCAGCTTTAACTGTAAAAGTGTTCAGCGAAGTTTCAAGTTTATCAGCCTTGGGCACCCCTTTGGCCGACTGCATTTCTGTCAAAGGAGGACGCCTCCTTGAGGTTCACTGCTCCGCGGAGATTGCAGGGCTTCTTTCTTCTTTGCTTCAAGAACTAAAACCAACTGTTCCAAAGCTGAGATGAAGTTTCAGGGTAGTGGGCTCTGGGAGTTCTCAAGTGTCACGTTCACAGCCTTGTAGTTTTTTGTGGTGAGTTTCATTCTTCCTTGGATAAAAACATGGAATTGATAGCAAAATATGGTAATGAATTTTGGCCAATGGGACTAGTGAAAACTATTTTTGGCACAGCTGCTCAGACCCTGAGAAGAACTATGGACACCATCTCTAGAAGGGGTACCCCAGATGAGTGGTCTCCAGATGAGTGGTCTCCACCATCTCCAGAAGGGGTACCCCAGATGAGTGGTCTCCAGATGAGTGGTCTCCACCATCTCCAGAAGGGGTACCCCAGAAGACCACCCCAGATGGTGGTCTTCAACCTTTTTCATTCTTATTTGTTGGTACGAGTCCACAATTGAGGTTTCACAACCCTATTGGGGTCCTGACCTCTAAGTTCAATAATGTACCACATAGGGTTACTATGGCTCATGGGGCAATCCTAACCAATGTATGAGCACAATCCTAACCATGTCTACTCAAAAGTAAGCCCCATTGTGTTCAATAGCTCTTACTCCCAGGAAAGTGTCTTTAGGATTGCAGCCAGAGTTTTCACTCCTAAAGACACTTTCCTGGGAAATACCCCCAAATCCAGAGTAACTACGTGAGCACGTAAAAGACATTACACCACCAAGTGAAAACCTATGGGAAATTCATATTGGTATCCAGAGTAAATTGTTTTTACACCAGAGAAAGGACTCCCCGTAGTCACTCTGGATTTTGCCCTAAGACCCATTGAACACAAAGGGGCTTATTTTTGAGTAGACATGGTTAGAATTTTGCTCATAGGCCAGCATAAGTCACCTGGCTTAACTTAATGTGGTGATGTGCGGAGGCTGGCGCATGCTCTGTCCCACTCCAGGATGGGTTTGTCCAGTGCATAAGCATATGCCAGCCTCTTCATACCACCACAGGAATGGGGAGACAGGTGAGCTGTGTTGGCCTACATTGGTTAGGATTGCACCCTCAGTGGTTAAAGACACTGTGCTTGTCAAACAGGTTGGCAGGTCAGTGGTTCAGGACCTGAGTACTCCACAATGGCATGAGCTCTATTACTTGTCCAGCTCCTGCCAACCTAGCAGTTTGAAAACATATCAACGCATGTTTTTATTTTATTTAGCGTATGGCAAATACATGGACTTATGGTAAACCAGGTGTTAATGTTCCACTGCTGTTTATTGTGAGAGACAGGAATTCCTGAGAAAAATGATGTCTGGCTGCTGACTGTCATCAGTTGCCAAGTCTTCAATGTAGTCTGGCTGCCAATTGTTGCTCGTCATTTGGGTCACACTTTTGTGCTCTTCAGGGTGCACTACAAGGAGGCAAACTAGCATCAAACCCTATCAATGCACATAGATTTGGGTACCATTTTGGTGGGAAGGTAACAATGTTATGTGCACCTTTGTGGTTTCATCATGCTGACCATATGACACATCTTCAGACCATTCTTAGAGCACAATCCAGAGTAAGTCCTTGCAGAGTCCTTGCTCCGGTGTAAGAACAATTTACTCTGGATTGCAATATGAATTTCCCATCGGTTTTCACTAGGTGGTGCAGGAACTATGGGTGCACATAGTGTCTCTTATGTGCTCCCGTATTTACTCTGGATTGTAGGGTTAGTGTTGGTTTCAACTAGCAGGGCAACTGCAGGTGCACCTTTACGTTTGACGTATTACATGTAGGGAGATATTCAGAAGGGGGAGCAGTAGAATGTGGTACGGTCCTTCACTTTATTCTAAGGATAGCTCTCCGTCTCCGATGACTGCATAAATGGGGACAGCCTCAGGTGTTTTCATAGGAAAAGTTCCCTGAGGGATCTCTCTTAACTCCCTTCCCTGTAGGCTACAGATCTTTTTCAAAGCCCTGGAGAGGAGTCGGGCACAGCTGCGCTTCACTTGCGCTCAGCCAGTAAGTTAACGGCATATGTGATGGAATTTCAGCACAAGCCAGAACCTTTAAATGGTTTCACTGCATAATTGCGGGTGTAGATCATCCATCCACGCTCCAGCATCTCATTTCAGTTCTCTTTTTTTAAAAGGCACATGCATCTTGTTAAATCCCGCGGCTTGACCACCATCGCTGGAGTCTGCACAAGCATTGTTTACAGTCCAAATCTAATTACGTTGTATTCGGGAATTGCGCAGGAAATCAATATCTAATATTTTTCCCCCTGCTGCTTTCCTCATCATTGCCGGCCTGGCAGACAAAATGCCAATACTTTGAACTCACACCTAAGCATTGTTGCATTTCCAATGGCAGAGACAAGGTCAGCCGTGACGGTCTGTGGCGGATCCTCGCGGATGTTCCACAATTAATCGGCGGTTATCGGACAGCATAATCAACGCTTGCAAGCAGATATCAATGCATAGTCCACAATAACTACAGGATCTCTTTGAGGACAAACACCACCCTTTGATTTTTTTCCCCCTGCTAGAAAACTGTCACTGGATTATCTATAAATGCTTAGACAGTTCACAGGCTAAATACTAGTAGGATTTTTTTCCCCGTTTGTTTTGGATGTTTTTTGCTGCTAAAAGAGCTATCCAAAAGCTGTCACTTTTCTAAACAATTCTCTATGAAAATGAACTTGTAATAAATCAAAAGATGTTTTGCTGGCTCTACTGGAGTATTGATCTACTCAGCAGTTCTCCCAGGTTTTAGGCAGGAAATTGTCCTCACCATATTTGGAGATGCTACTACTTGAGTTTCCTGAACATCCCCATTTATACTCCAAAACGTCTTCATTTATATTCCAAAACATGTTCACTTGTTTATTCAGAAGTCCATTTCTTTCAATAAGACATACTCTACAATCCAGAGTAACTATGGGAAGATGTAAGTGGCACTTACTCTGGATTGCTCTATGCATTTCCCATAGGTTTCTCATAGGTGGCACCGTAATTACGTCGGTAGAAAAGGTCCCGTAGTTACTCCGGATTGTAGCCACAGGCTGTAATCTTATCTTAGGGCTCAATCCTAAGGTATCCTGTGCCAGCACCACGTTCTCAGCTTTGACACTGGGCATCACAAAAGTGCCAAAACCAGTTCGGCACAGTTGCTGGCACAGATCCGGTAAACACTTTAGTGCCAGTGGAGAGAACATCAGTGAACACCAATATTCCCTTATCTTAAGGAGACCCTGCACAGTAGCATAGATCGGGCTGTTCCTAACCAGACACAAACACCGATATGTGATGGATTCCCTCCTATTTTGAGTGTAACTTCTCCTACTGCTTATTATCTAATCACCATTGCAAAGCATGTTGGAGACAAGCTTCCAGAGAGTCCAAAGTGCTCCGTCCAGTACCACCAGTATCATCACAAACCACCCAAGAGAAATAGGTGGGTTGCCACGTGAAAGAGTTTGGGAATGGCTGAACACAAGTTTTTTTTAATGCTGATTAAGAACTTCTCGTTACAATGAAGCTCTGACAGGCAGCGTTATTGTTATTCTTGGTTTGTAACTAATTAAGAAAAAGTTTCCTGCAAAATTGTCATCAGGTACTCAATAGAATCTGATTACAGTGTGTTGAGAAAGATAAACAGGATGTGCCTTGTTTGAGAACACAGTTGTTCTTCCACCAAGTTTTGTAATTGCTTCTTAAATGGAGTTTAGTGAGCAAATTTCCAGTATAATTAAATGATCGCTATTAGGACAAAAGGTACCATCTAAGTGCACCCTTTCTAAGTCTTTCCTCCCATCTATCTAAAGCACATCTACATCTGCAAACCTAAAGACACTTTCCTGGGAGTAAGACCCTTTGAACACAATGGAACTTACTTTTGAGTAGACGTGGTTAGGATTGTGTTCTAAAAAATCAGAGATCAGGACTCCACTTCTTTAAAATGAGAGATCCAAAAGGACCGAGGTCCTGTCACAGGTCTGTCCCGATTGAAATTTTGACTACACTGCCATTTTCCACAGAAAATAAGAAGAAAATAAGGCAGGTATCATACTTCAAATCATTCAGAAAATATAGGTTATATGAGTCACTGGAGATGCAATCCTAACTAATTTAGGCCAGCACAACTCGCTGATCTCGCCATTCCCATAGTGGTGTGGGGAGGATGGCACATATCTGTGCACTGGTCTAGCTTTCCCCCACCCAGAAGTGGGGATAATCCTTATGTGCAATAGTCCTTATGGCACATTTGTAACATCCCCCAGGCCAACATGGGACTTGTGACGGTACTTGTGGCAGCCTAACCAGTGTACACTGGGAGAGTTAAATACTCACTATTTTGTTCTCAGTCCAACATGGAGGTCTTGTTTTAGCAACTTTTATTTGAAACTTTTATTTTATTTTATTATTTTAGCAACTTTTATTTCAAAACAAAAATTGCAGGAGATTCGAATCACATTTATCCTGCATTATGTCTGGTTCTGTTCTGAGATCTATTAGCTCGAATAGAAAGATTTTCCTATATATGCACTAATGCAGGGGGCAGGGAACCTTTTTACCTTTTACCCCAAAATATATTTAGATAGGCCAACGTTATCCCCTTGATTTGAAAGGAAGGAAATCCTATATTATTAATTATTTGAATTCAAAATGTTATTGAATCTATTTTTAAAAATCCAGACTTTTTATTTTAAAAGTGTAGGACAAAATGTAGGATGTGTTCCTACAGTGCTCGGACTTAGCCGCACAAAGCCGTAGCTGGCTCAAACTGCTCCCCAGTGCCCCATCCATCACCCCCAGGAATTTCATTTTTACCCCATTTGGGGTATTTTACCCCTGTTCCCTGACCACTGCACTAATGTGACTTTGCCATATTACCAAAACATTTTTTTGGAGGGTGCAGAGCATTTTGTAGCATGAAAAGCATGTCTGATGAGCGCATGCGAGGAGGCTCTGCGCAAAAACCCTTCTCTTTAGTTCTGTAAGTGGGTGCAATCGTTGCTCGAGTAGTTGCCATTCATTGATGTCCCTCATCAGGTTTTCCACACAGCCGTCCAATATGTCCGAATGAAATATCTAGTAATTGTTATTTTAGGCTTCAGTGGTAAACAGTCCATGAAAGGCAAAAGGAACAAATGAAGGTGAAGATCAATGGAAAGCAAATAAAAAGATGGGACTGTATGGGAAATTAATTGGAAGCCTTCTGCTTTAAGGTTACCATTAACCCATGAGATTGTTACTGATGTGAAATAATAAAATGGGCCATTTGACTTTATTCACGTTTGACCTTGGGTTTCTTTTAGCAATAGACAGTATATGGAAACTTATGTCGGTATCAGCAAAGTATTTTAACAGCCGCTATAGTTAATTCCTCTCTCTGTTTCTCTGGGGTGATAAGGACCATTACATAGGGAGAAAGGGGGTCAAATGTCCACCCCTTTCCCAAGTTTTCAATGCTTTCCCACCCAAACAAAATGCATGTATCGGAAAACACGCTATCACTCCGGATCTGGAAAAAAATGATTTTTTTTTTAAAACTGATAAAAGAAAAGACACCGGCAATTTGCAAACCTCTTTACAAATCTGATACTCCGAAAATAATCCTATAAGGCAGGTTGCTTTGCAGTTTTGTCCCATTATTGTTTAGGTATATTTTTGAAATGTGAAAATGGTTTATACAGTTCCAACCTTGTTATACACAGATTTTTTATACATGGATTTGACTCAACACAAATGACCACTGCAAATCACAGTTTTAAAAACTGCTTTTCTACTGTTGTAGAGAGATAGTCATGCAAGTGTCATTCCATGTTTCAGTACCAGAATTAAACTCCTGCAGGTATTAAGGTACTACCTTATTTAGGTATTAAGGTATTTAGGCACTACCTTATTATTAAGGTATTAAGGCACTACCTTATTAGGTATTAAGGTATTGAGGCACTACCTTATTTAGGTATATATAAGGTATTAAGGCAATACCTTAGTTGCAATAGAGGAGCAAGAAACTTGGAAGTGGGACTTTGAACCTATTTTTTCCAGTGTTTGCTTTATACATGGAATTTTTTTAACCATAGGAGTTTCCGGAACAGAACCCAAGTATATAACAAAGGATACCTGCATATATAGGTATCCTATAGAATATACCATATGTATTCAAGGTATCCTAAAGAATATACCATATATATTCAAGCCAGTTTGTACTAACTAATATAGAAAGCAAGCATTCACAGTTCATCTAAGGCTGCACTGATCTCATTTGAGTGATCACATTTGAAGCCTGGACCCCCCAGTCCATTTCTACTTCTAACTTGGCTTAAGAGCCCATTCCTGATGGCTCATTTGGGGAGGCTTTTTGCTTTTATATGGAGACTCTTGTTCTGTACCGGCTTGAGAACTGATGCAGAAACATTTAACCCCATTGTGGGGCTATTTTACTACCCAAAATTCACATTTCCCATTTGCTACCATAGCTGTCAATCATACCAAAAATGCTGGAATTCATTTTTGGAATTCATTAAAGAAGCAGCATTATTGCATGTACTGGAAATGCTATGAACAGCCCAATACTGCATGTCTTGTTCCATTTATGAGATCCTAATTAAAGTCCATCCTATATTCAGATCCTAATTAAAGTCCATCCTATATTCTTCTCCTTCAATACATCCTGTTTATGGTCATTGGATCCAGTCCAAACAGAATATTAATGTGGATAGTTTCCCATTTTTGATTGGAATCCCAGGACCCATTGATCATGCAGACCAAGCTTGAAGTCCTAGCAGGTTGGAAGGTGCTCTGAAAGGCCACCAAGTGGCTGATTTGTAAATGAGAAGACTCCAAAGGTGGCTACATGCGCATTTTTGATTAATTGCGGGTGCAAAGCTGCTCCCAGAGCAGGCGCATGAATTAATGCTTTACTAGACATTGCTAAATGTGCAAAGGCTTTGTTTATGCCAGGATAAAATAGATGGCTACAGACTTGTCTTGGGTTCATTGCTGTGAGTAATTAACTTGTTGACAGACCATATCCCAACATAAAAGAGAAGATTCTGCTTAATTACACTGGAGTAGCTGGCTTTGTGAAGGGAAGCAACGGGACGGAGTGGGACACTGGAATGATTTCATGTAAGCGAAAGGAGAGGAACATCGCTCATGACAGCAACTCGGGGTTCATTTGTAATTGGCATGCTTCTGATTTCCAATTCTGTTCTCAGGTATGGATGTGATTGCAAAATATTGCAGATATCCCCCACTTTCTGACAATCCACTCTTTCAGCACCTTTCAATTATTCCCAGAACTCATTCATTCATGTCCTGTTCTTTCAACCTCTCTCTGCTGTTCTAAAAGCCAAATGTCCCCTATGTTGTCGTTCCTGCTCTATTCCCATTCCCGAAATAATTAATGAGAATCAATTTCCAGAGATGAGAATCCATTTGCAAGATAAAAGGTGCATTTGCAATTTGCTAGCTATAAAAGCATTAGAAGCAACATTTATAAACTGAGAAAAGTAACCGTTTTCAACAGTTCTCACTTTTGGATGGTGTCTGGTCCCGAACCCGTTCAAAATGTGGGAGATGCCTGTATCATATTGCTAAATATTGCAAAGAATCAGAATATTTGTTAGGCATGAAGATCATCATCATCAGGGGTCTTTTGATGGGGTACTCCACCATACTGAGGGTGCAATCCAGAGTAACTACTGGGAGTCCTTGCTCCAGTGTAAGAACAATTTACAAATTGCAAAATTTGTAATTTTGCAAAATGAATTTACCATAGGTTTTCACTAGGTGGTGCCGTAACTACGGGTGCACATAATGTCTCTTATGTGCTCCTGTAGTTACTTTGGATTGTAGCTTTGGAGTACTATTGTGAGTCCTCACTCTGTGGTGAGTACCGGGACCTGTAGTGTGTGGTCCCCAAGTAGACATGCCTATGATCACAAATAACATCTTCATGGCGAGTACCCCCATGTTTATTTCTAGAAAAAAAGGCACTGATCATGATTTTTGCCTCTGCATTATACTGCATTATATAACCACATACAGATTTCTAATTGATTAATTAATAATTTAATTGGGGAATTGTAGCCCTGATGACACAACCAGACACGTACAATAAAACTTTTTTAAAAAAATTAAACTTTAAAAAAATTTCATAAAGTAAGGTGGTTCCTAATAATATGCCATCTTAAATATTGGGTCCTGGTGCTAAATGTTTGATAATCACCATAATAGTGTATAAAAGTTAATAAGCAAGACTCATGCCTAATAATTTAATGGTAACCCATTTTTCTTCTAAAGGTTTTCCTCTATTTCTGCACATTTGCAACAATTCCAGATATTTGTAAAACCTGGATCTTATCAGCAAAATAAATTATATGAAGGAGGTGCATTTATGTGGAATTTGTACTTTGCAATGCTGGGGGGTGGTGTTATATGGCTTTATTTCATTATATCTGTACTTTTAGCATAGCACGGAAACCATTCTCATTGGCATGGTTGTATGTTACAGCATGGATTATAAGTATAGGGTGGGCATCGGATTCAATGGTGCATTAGATTCAAGTAAATATGGGTAAATGTTGTTGATGATGACGATGATCATCATCATCTTAGTTTGTCTCTTCCTTCTGCTTTCATCACTCCCTTTTCTTTCCACATCTCTTCAGCCATTATTCCCCAATTTCTCCTTCCATCTTTTCTTATACCCTTCCTTCCTTCCTTCCTTCATCCTGGAGTGAATGACAACTCATGACACTAACTGACTGGCATTTCCTCCTCTGCAACTGAACCAAGCACTGCCCCAGCCTACTGTTTCCCTTAACTATGATTACTGAAACATAAGTCCAGCTTAAAGTATTGGAGCGCATTTATTTTTACTTTTTTATTTTTTTAAATCACACACTTTCATATAATGGAGAGGATCTCATGAGAAACCATGACGTCTTGCCTTTAAGCATAATTTATTGCCGTGATTTTCAACCTATTTCATCTCACGGCACACTAACAAGGGTGCCGAAATTGGGTGCCGAAGACAAGGGTGCCGAAGACACACCACCAGTTATTTCTACCATTGACAAAGCACACCAGGCTGTTCATATCTCACAGTTTTCTTATTAATTAATGTCAATCTCAAAATTCCTGCGGCACATCTGAGGACTAGCCATGGCACACCAGTGTGCCATGGCGCACTGGTTGAAAATCACTGATTTATTGGATAGGAAGAGATATGGTCAAACCACATTATTTATATATTTTTTAAAATCTCACTATCAAAAAGAGATTAGGGTGCAATCCAGAGTAACTACGGAGAGTCCTTGCTCTGGTATAAGTACAATTTACTCTGGATTGCAGTAAGAATTTCCCATAGGTTTTCACTATGCAGTAACGACGGGTGCACGTAATGTCTTTTACGTGCTCACGTCGTTACTCTGGATTTGGCTGTAAACCCCGCAGTGTTTTAATCCAGAACTATTTAGAAGCAACTTGATAGAGATTAAACACTTCGGAGCTGGAAAAAGTGCTGTCGGGAGTTTTCTGAATAAGTCTCGTTTGGTTAATTATTGCCTAAAGCAGTTCTCAACTAATTATTTACTCCCCAAGGGGGGGATCCTCGTTTTGGGCATAAAAGTGCCAGAGATTGATTTTCCTTAATTGACAGCATACAGGCCTAGGCAGACCACATGGAGCTGAAGGTTAAACCATTTACAGAAACCAATCGCCAAGTCCCTACAGAGTACCAGGCAATGCATCAACGTGAATAGGAGACCCAAACCCCAAATCCCTGCACTTTCAGGGAAGAGGCTTATTTGTCTCTGTCATCTGGCCTTTATGGTTCATTTAACATCTTAAATAGCCTGTATAAATTAACGAAGTTTCAAAGAGACGCGTCTTCTCCATATCAAAAGGTTTCAGTAACTCCTTGGAGTTTGTGAGCAAAATTCTTTGGGGTTTGTGATCCAAGTAAAAACACAAAAAGCTGCACTTTTCCAGAATTTATTTTCCAGAATTTATAAAAATTTCTTTTCCGGTGTGAAATAATAACTGTGGCTGCATCTGCTGACACTTTATAACCTATATCACCTACCCGGTACACTTTAGAAACATTTAACATCAATACAAATGGGAATTTGGAATAAAAACATATAACACCACTTTTTGCCTTTCGTTTTTGTTCAAATTACAAAATTAAAATTAAAATGGTTTTACAAATTAAAACCGTTTTCATACACATCTAAGTCATAAGAATTCCCAAAGCTCACTTACCCTACAATCCAGAGTAACTACGGGAGCACGTAAGAGACATTACGTGCACCCGTAGTTACAGCACCAATTAGTGAACACCTATGGGAAATTCATATTGGAATCCAGAGTAAATTGTTCTTACACAGGAGTAAGGACTCCCCGTAGTTACTCTGGATTGCCCCCTAAGACTGCAGTGCTAAAGGCACTTTCCTGGGAGTAAGACCTGTTGAACACAATGGGGTTTACTTTTTGGTAGACATGGTTAGGATTGTACCCCAACGTTGCGATCCAAATCACAGTTTCCTAGGAGAATGTAGCATTGAACTCAATGGGACTTACTTCTGAGTAGACATGCTTAAGATTGCACTGATAGATACACATTAGAACAACTTGTCATGCAAATGTCATAGCCTGATTAATCCCCAAATCCAGAGTAACTACGGGAGCACGTAAGAGACTTTCCGTGCACCCGTCGTTACTGCACCACCACCTATGGGAAATTCATATTGGAATCCAGAGTAAGTTGTTCTTACACCAGAGCAAGGACTCCCCGTAGTTACTCTGGATTTTGCCCTTAGATCCCAATCCAAGAGCACGGTATTTTCCATCGGGATCATATTCCTACAGGGAACTTACAAGTCCTCTCCAAAACCTGTGTATGGATCTGGTTATTACTATTAAGTGCTAAACAATTGCTGATCTCTTTTTATTAGCAATTAATATATTACATCTTGCAATATTTCCTTTGGCTTTTCTGCATTTTTTCCCTTAAGGAAATTTCTGAATTAAGTAACACACTTTGAAAAGAATATGGCTGCAACCCTAAAGGCACTTTCCTGGAAGTAAGATCCATTGTATACAGTGGTGCTTACTTTTGAGTAGGCATGGTTTAGATAGTGCTTTGTCTTTAAAAATGTAACACTAAAAGCTGTTGTAGATGCACACAGGGAGTCCTGGAAATTTGCTACACTCCGCTTTGAAGACTAAATTAAAAACAATAAAATGGCTGTTAGGAAAACTGGATGCATTGAGTGGCTGCTGGAGAATTTGCGGGGCTTTCGGTGTCACGACAAAGACCTCTGAGCTTCTGATTTACTTTCTAAGCCATATAAATGTCCTTCTGAGCAGTTGTGATTCAATGAAAGTTCAGGGTTTGGGAAGCTATTCAAGCCTGTCGATTGCCTTTCTCTTTCAATGCGGTGCCCACAGTATTCGCAACAATACCTGGATTAAGAATTCGATACGGTCTATTAATAAGTGGCTGTATAATTGCAAACGGATTATTCGCACAACAAAGGATTATTCATATAGCTCGGCGGTGAAGGTGTTTAATATGTTTCTCGGCTAATAATAAAAAAAAAACACACTTTGGGGCCTTTTGCAAGCCTTTGTCAGACTTTGACCCACGAAGCTCCTTTATTGAGTTGTATCTTTTGTCCCCAAATGCTTCTTTGTAAAGAGAGCCCATGACGAGCTTTGCTAAGCAGACGGATTGACAAAAGCTGTCAACTCAATTCAGGTTATTGGATATTTCTGCAGAATGAAAAAAACAGCTATTCAGGGCTCTTTGTGTGTGTATATATATGTGTGCATTTGTGTGTATGTGTGTGTGTGTTAATCTTATAAAATTAATTGCATACTTCCAGTGATGCTCAAAATTTTTAGCAGTGGGACCCACTTTTCTGAATGACCACCAGCTGGGATTCACCTCAAATGATGTTGTGGCCAGTGGTGGGATTCAAATACATTAACAACAGGTTCTATGTCTTAGGGCAAAATCCAGAGTAACTACAGGGAGTCTTTGCTCCGGTGTAACAACGACTTACTCTGGATTCCATTTCCAATATGAATTTCCCATAGGTTTTCACTAGGTGGTGCAGTAACTACAAGTGCACGTAAACTCTCTTACGTGCTCCTGTAGTTACTCTGGATTTTGGAGTAAATAACCTAAATTAACAACAGGTTCTATGTCCCATTAGTAACCGGTTCTCAGAACCAGGCGCTCATGAGCAAAGGTTCTATAGAACCTGTGAGAACCCCCCTGAAGCCCACCACTGGTTGTGACCACAAAGAACATTGGCTACAAATCCTAAACACACTTTCCTGGGAGTAAGATCCATTGAACATAATGGGGCTTACTTCTGAGTAGGCATGGTTAGAATTGTGCTCATAATCAAGCAAGAATATTGTTAAGTTCAAGCAGTTTGATACACTTGGATTTTCATTCATTCATTCATTCATTCATTCATTCATTCATTAAGTTTGTAGCCTCCTTTCTTCCTACCAAAAGGAAACCCAAGGCAGCTAAAACAACAATAAAAACACCATTAAAACTAGATAATAAATACAATTAAAATACAATTAAACTATACCGAGATAGTAAAAGACAGTAAAACCCAGGTTAAAAAAACAGGCAGGCAACAATAGAATGATATCAACCATTTAGAAGCCATCATAGGCCTGTCTAAATAGAAGAGTTTTAAGGCCTCGCTGGTGGGATAGCAATGAGGGGGCTTTGCTTAACTCAATGGGGAGGGGATACTATGGGATGTTATATGTGTGTGTACTATACAATACCCAGGCCTATTGGTTTTACACAAGAAGTAATTGCAGCATTTAAAAGTAATGGACAGCAGCATGAGCGAAGCCCAAGGGATATCTTGAGACCACCAACTGGAAATATGTAATTGATTTCTAGCAAAACTATATGCCGTTGTCTGGCATAAACATTCACAGAGTTTTGTTGTTAAATAAAATATTTCTGGTTTCTGATAAAATATCTTACACTTTGCATTGGCCAATGGGTCTCCTTGGACCCACAAGAGCAAAGAAAGGCAACAAAATTTCAAGGATCTCTCTCTCTCTCTCTCTCTCTCTCTCTCTCTCTCTCTATCTACCCTTATAAATAAATACAATGGCTGGCTAACCAAAAAACCCTTTTTTTGCTTTTAACAAAGATCATTTTTGTATTTTTTTTAAATTCCTCTTTAGCCAATCTGGGATCCCTATTACTATTCCACAGAGCTGGGTCTACACACTGGGAGAATATATATTCCTATATTTACATGAAGACATTTGTAAATCTTCCCCTTTTCAAATCCAGAAGGAGTTCAAGTTTATAAATGTGTAAACAAATCAGCGTGAATGGGTTTGCTGTGAAGTGCGGTTCGTTTGCAAATACATCACGCGTCTTCTACTCCTCTAGTCTGGAGGAAAAGGACAAAATGCACATTCAAATGATCTGTCATAATGAACGATAAATATTCCATTTGGTTCCATATATCCTAACTAATTTTGAAAGCCATGAATTATATGGCTCAACTTAAATTAAGAGGTGTGTTACGCAGATCTGCTAACACCGCACATTTCCTCCATGGACAAGAAGAAGCTTTTTATCTATCTATCTATCTATCTATCTATCTATCTATCTATCTATCTATCTATCTATCTATCTATCTATCTATTTAGCTAGCTAGCTAGCTAGCTAGCTAGCTATCTATCTATCTATCTATCTATCTATCTATCTATCTATCTATCTATCTATCATCATTTGTATAAAGTATTTCCACCTTGACTTTTTATCCACGCATATGGGCACTCATGTGGCTTACAACAATAAAGCCAAAGATGAAAAGATTTAAAAATTCTAAAAACATTTTTTTATATCAAATAAACCTTTTCATTACTTTTATACTTAAGAATATCAGCGTATTTGGAGTCTTTAGTCCTGGAAAACAGAGATTCAGTTCCACGAGAATTAGACTAAGGGCGCAATCCAGAGTAACTACGTGGAGTCCTTGCTCCGGTGTAAGAACAATTTGCTCTAGATTGCAATATGAATTTCCCATAGGTTTTCACTAGGTAGTGCAGTAACTAAGGGTACACGTAATGTCTCTTATGTGCTCCCATAGTTACTCCGGATTGTAGGGTAAGGTTACAATCCTAAGCACACTTTCCTGGGAATAAGACCCATTGAACACAATGAGGTTTACTTCTGAGAAGAAGTGGCTAGGATTGCACTCATATTGTGTGAACCACAAACACAGGTGGGCTTTCAGTGTTAGTAGGGGATCTGTTTCCCAAACCCCTGTGGATATTGAAACACTGAGATAATGAAATCCATGGGTTCAGACCCACAGGGCTCCAAACGAGTCCAGGACCATGTTCCAGTAGTGTTTTGAGTTTTCTGTTGGAAAACTTTCCAGACCCCTAGACTTCAGTCATTCCTGACTACTGAATGAATGTATGAATGAATGAATGAATGAATGAATGAATAAATAAATAAATAAATAAATAAATAAATAGTGTTTTTTAAACCAGTTTTTACTGGACCATTTCCAGGGACAAAAGTCTCCTTATCTCCAAGGAGTCCCCAGGATCCTTGTTGCCTATTTTGGCACCTCTACAACACAGCATGTATGGTTCAGATAGGATGAGTCTCTCTATACAGATAGGGCAAAATCCAGAGAAACTACAGGGAGTCTTTGCTCCGGTGTAAGAACAACTTACTCTGGATTCCAACATGAATTTCCCATAGGTTTTCACTAGGTGATGCAGTAACTACGGGTGCACGTAAAGTCTCTTACGTGCTCCCGTAGTTACTCTGGATTTGGGGGTATGTGCTACGGTGATCCTAAAATGCATTTTGAGAAAAAGTCAGAGAAAACTATTTTCACCACAATCCCATACCCCATTTATGTGTTTTGAAATTGTCATCCGAGACATTTCTGTACATTTCCCCCTTTTTTTGTTTAAATACTCTGCCCCTCCAGTTAAGTAAAGCTATTTTTTTAAAAATCTCGTTAGCTGTGTTTATCATACAGATATGCTTAATGGATGTGATTTGCTTTTCTCTTTATGAATTCCACCTCAGAGAAGCAAAACGGAGTCAATTGAGTAGTACTGTATATTTTTGTTTTCCATATTTATTCAGTGTTGATTGTGTGAAATTTTCATCGTGTGGGATCTGGGAATGACTCATGATTGTACTCATCAGTGTAGCTTCTAGGCCTTTGGTAGATAATATATTTATGCAGAAGGATGCGGTAAATGCAACACAGCTTTTCAATCAGAGTCTATTTTGAATACAAGGGAACTCTCATAAGTGCCTGCATTACATGGTAGCTGTTTGTTTATAAGAGCTGGGTAATAAGAACCTGAAAAAGACTGGGAACTTTATATATTGCTAAGGTTGCCATATGCCCCCCAAAACAGGGATTTGGGGGGATTCTGTTCACATACTGGCAAATGGGACAGAGGGTCCTGTCCCGATATTGTGGACAGAATTGATACATCAGCTAGAAAAAAGTGAAAGTGAAGTAGAATTTTTTTTTTAATCTAAGGAGCTGCCCCATAAATTCTAGTTACACGAACAAGGAAACTGTATTAATTTATCAATTACTTATGATGGGTACTCTCCACAATGCAATAGAGCACAATCCTAACTATGGGCAAAATCCAGAGTAACTACAGGGAGTCCTTGCTCCGGTGTAAGAACAACTTACTCTGGATTGCAATATGAATTTCCCATAGGTTTTCACTAGGTGGTGCAGTAACTACGAGTGCACGTAAAGTCTCTTACTTGCTCCTGTAGTTACACTTGATTTGGAGGTATGTCTACTCAAAAGCATGCCCTATTGTGTTCAATAGGTCTTATTTCCAGGAAAGTTGAAAAGTGGTATATAGATATGATAGATAGATAGATACGATAGATACGATTCATAGATAGATTTGCTAGATAGATTCACTAGACAGGCAGACAGACAGACAGACAGACAGACAGACAGACAGACAGATAGATAGATAGTTTAGGATTGCAGCAATCATGTCAGTGGTGTTTATTTTGGAAATTCATACTATTTTTGTGATCACATCATCCCAGCTCAAGGCAACATGAAGTCTGTTAGAAGTCATAGCAATATTTTAGTGTCATCTTACTGGGAAGATTAAGTTTGAACATTACTTTGAATAATAAACTAGTTAAGGACAATGGAACGAAGGAAGAGCCCCACTGGATCAGACCAAAGACATACCTAGTCCAGCTTCCAGTAGCTCCTGGTGGCCCACCGTATGGGGAGCACACATGATAACAAGAGATCTGCATCCTGGTGCCCTCTCCTCAGGGTGACAATATAGAATAGAAGACAAGGTGCCTCTACCTATAACCATTGCATAAAAATGGGAATTGAAACAGGTGCTGCTTTATAAACCCTTCTATAATGAGGCAAACCTGCCTCAATTCCCTCTTCTATGCAGTGGTTAAAGGTAGAGCCACACCGTCCTCCATTATAGGATCCATCTATAGGATCTCCCATTATAGGATCCGTCTATAGGATCACTCCATCTTCCGTCTATAGGATCACCCAGCCTCTCCTCCATCTGGCATTTTGAGTTAACCTGATTCTAAAATACAGAGATTGCACATAACCATCATGAATTGTACTTATCCTCCATGATGGACTTATCCTCCAGACGTCTTTAATTTCTCCAATGAAAAGCCCTCCCTGTACTCACAGCTGGGCACTTAAAGTCCCGAGACTGACACTTTTGCAAACTTTGGGGTTGATCAGTAATCTGATCATAATGAAGCTGGACTCCAACCAACCAAGAAAAAAAAATGAGGATTTTAATCAGTCAGTGGAACATCTCCAACTGATAAATGAACTAATTAAAGAGACCACTAACTATAGCCCACTACTGTGAATGACATTTAGCAAGAAAAGTATATATTGCAGATCTGTTCTGATTGGATCTTTTATCTCCCTTGATCTGAAGCACTCACATTTCGTGCAGAAATGCTATTCTGTGCCAAGCAATCCATGATTTGTCTTCAGATATTTGACTTTCTGGTGAGATGAACATTTTGGGAAGGAGGCCAGCGAGTCCCTTAGTTCAAGATCTCAGATCACAGTCACAGGGGGTGATAGTGGTGGTGGTGGTGCTAGGGGGAGGTCTTCTTGGTTTGATCCAGCTATTCCCTACGACATCACTCCAACAGTAATTTCAAATATATGTTTTTAAAAATTTAATATTTAATATTTGAAATATTAAAATATATTTTTCCCTTTATCTGAAAAAGGAAAGGTTCAGCTGAGAATACATCACCGGTGCTCTCATGTGAAGATCCTGTGTTTGCACTTCAGTGGCATAGCTAGAGGCGTGCAAAGCAGGAAGCAAGTGGCCCCAAGTGGGGCTTTTCCCTAGTGGGACTCCAGTGGGGCTCTTCTTATGTTCCATTGTCCTTAACTAGATTATTATTCAAAGTAATGTTCAAACTTAGGCCCACATCCTAAAGTCAGATTAAGCCCTTTGCTCCAGAACAGTTAAGGTGACTTTCCATAACTTTCCAGGTGACTTTTCAGGAGTTAAGGGCGCAATCCAGAGTAACTACGGGGAGTCCTTGCTCCGACGTAAGAATAATTTACTCTGGATTGCAATTTGAAATTCCCATAGGTTTTCACTAGGTGGTGCCATAACTACGCTGATGTAAATGTCTCTTATGTGCTCCTGTAGTTACTCTGGATTGCAGGGTAAGTTGACTTTCCAGGTGACTTTCCACACTAGAGGGTGACGTAACTGCATGGACCTATAACTGCTCTGGATTTTGCCATTAACCTTCCACCTTGGAGCCATTCTGAATGGAGGAAGCAAAATAGAGGAAACCGTCTCCAAAGGAGAAGTGGGACTTTTTGCATGATGCAGTAGGCTGCCCGTAAAACTTAGTGTTTGCCCCCCTCTAGCTATGCCACTGGAGCTTTTCATTCATTTTGTGAGAAATAGTCCAGTGTGCCCATCCAAAACAAATCATGGGCTCGGGGTGAGTGAGTAATAAAGAATTCACTCCATGATATGTTTCATTTCTAAGATCCAGAACGGGAAACACAGAACGGGCCGTGATTGCTGTACCGGCTCGAATTCCCTTTGGTGTATCTCTTGAAAGAGCAGGCGCCCACCTTTGGCCCTCTTGGCATGTTCTCTCCTTTCTTCCAATGATCTGCAATAAACAGTGTGGTTGAGCTTGCCTGGAATGAGTCATAACTATACAATCAAAGGGCAAACAAATGACACAGAACTGATCTGCTTGACGGAAAGGTGGGGGCAATTGCAGCATGTGGCATTCCTGTGATGGGAAGCGATGCGCTTCCTCGGAGTGGCTTCTCATTGGTACGATGCCAGAAAAAGCAAAAGTCAAACAGGGTTTTAATCAAGTGAATCTAAAATCAAGCCATCTAAAAAAGCCACATCTGAACATTTCTGGCCGGCAAATTAAAGAACTTCACCCACTAACTGATGCTGAGAACAACCCCTTAGTGCATTATTTCTCATACTGTGGGAAACAATTCCCAGAGGTGGGTCTTGAGCCAGTTTCAAGTGGGTCCTCTTTCATTTCAATGTGTGTTTTAAAAAATATATCGGATTTGTTGCTAGCATAGAATGTGACTATATCTGGGGAAATGTTACAGATTTGTACTTTTATTCCTACCCCATGCGAAAACAAAGAAGCAAGGTGGCTTACATAGCTTTTACCATTTTGTCCTCACAACAACCCTGTGAAGTAGGTAACTTGTATGAGCAGCTCCTAAAACTCTTCTTTTCCAGGTGGAATCCTTTCACTACGTGGTCATCACTTCTGGCATCAGGAAATGCCTTCAAAGCTTCCAGCGGGTGCAGATTCAGGTGGGCCACTCTGTAAACATCCACTTCTTCTGGCTCAGTTGTCTCAGGACAGCTTTTAGGTCTCCCATCCAAAAATCAACCCATCCAACTCCATCAGGTACCACATATGATGCAGCATCTATCTATCTATCTATCTATCTATCTATCTATCTATCTATCTATCTATCTATCTATCTATCTATCTATCTATCCATCCATCCATCCATCCATCCATCCATCCATCCATCCATCCATCCCTTGCTCTTCTATCTATCTATCTATCTATCTATCTATCTATCTATCTATCTATCTATCCATCCATCCATCCATCCATCCATCCATCCATCCATCCATCCCTTGCTCTTCTATCTATCTATCTATCTATCTATCTATCTATCTATCTATCTATCTATCTATCTACCTACCTACCTACCTACCTACCTACCTACAGTATTGATATACCACTTTTCAACAGTATTGCAACATTATAACAATCATATCTTAGTTTTGTAATCAAGACTCATGGTAAGAACTTTACCTTGTACTGCAATTATATCCAAGTGAATGTGTTGAGTACTATCGATCGATCGATCGATCGATCGATCTATCTATCTATCTATCTATCTATCTATCTATCTATCTATCTATCTATCTATCTATCCATCCATCCATCTATCCATCCATCCCTTGCTCTTCTATCTATCTATCTATCTATCTATCTATCTATCTATCTATCTATCTATCTATCTACCTACCTACCTACCTACCTACCTACCTACCTACAGTATTGATATACCACTTTTCAACAGTATTGCAACATTATAACAATCATATCTTAGTTTTGTAATCAAGACTCATGGTAAGAACTTTACCTTGTACGGCAATTATATCCAAGTGAATGTGTTGAGTACTATCTATCGACCGACCGACCGACCGACCAATCGATCGATCGATCGATCTATCTATCTATCTATCTATCTATCTATCTATCTATCTATCTATCTATCTATCTATCTATCTATCTATCTATCTACAGTATTTATATACCGCTTTTCAACAGTATCGCTACGTTGCAACAATCGTATTTTAATTTTATAAACGAGACTCACGGTAAGAACTCTTCCTTGTCCGGTAATTATATCCAAGTAAATAAATGTGTTGAGTACTGAAGTGCCCTAGATAAATGACCTTCTCTAGGTGACAGGTTTGCATTATTCTTTTAATTGATTTTACCGTGAGGGTTTCTGGCCAAAGGCCAGAAGAAAGCTTTAAGTATGCTTAACGGCAGAAGCGGAGGATGCTGCAGCCGGCCACTTTTATTTCCAGTGTGTTCTTCTCTTCTTCTTTCTTACTGAGCCAGGCTGCCTTCTCTACTGATTCTGATTCCGAGGATCCCCAAAACCTCACTCAAACCAATAATCATGTGTTGATAGGTGAAATTAGTTTTGGAATTCTAATGAAGCTCAGCATCTGGGAGACAGACAGCTCATCCGAAGATTAAATGAGAAAAATTGCCACTTTTGCTGCTTCCTTTAGAAACTCATTTACATTCTGTCAGCTTCCATTAGGAATGGGAATGGCAAATATAAAAGGAAATATGCACGAATCCGGCAGTCAAGCCGGCCAATCGGCACCAGATCTTCCCTGCTTACAAAGCTGCCAAAAGATTTAATGGAGTTATGCCTTCTGGAAATAGTAGGTGATAACTTATTTGTCGGAAAATTGTCACAAATCATTTTGAAGTTTACACACCACCAAGTATTACAGAGAGGTAAAGAGAGGATAATATTTAAACTCTGAGCTATCTAAGTGGGTGGTTTTTTTTAAAGTTATGGGTATGATGTGCTCATGATAAAACATACACATACATCCATGATCTCAAAACAATACATACATCCATAATAGATCATTGGCATCCTTCAGTCTCGAAAGACTAGGGTATCGTGCTCAGAAATAGAGGTCCTAAAACAGCGTCTTTTATGACTAAACAGGCCAATTTGAGAGTGGCCACCCCTTCCACACTGAGGGCAGATACAGTCAGTCCCCTGCCCAGCGCCCAGTTTTTGCTGTTTCTGGGACTGCCTCTTTGTCTCAGCCTGCTGAATGTCTCTTCGAATTGAAGAAGGCCATGCTGCGTCTTCTGCCTCCATGCTGAATGATCAGAGATCAGGGTTTCCCGGTTGTTGATGTCCATTCCCAAGGCCTTTAGATCCCTCTTGCAGATGTCCTTGTATCACAGCTGTGGTCTCCCTCTAGGGCGCTTTCCCTGTGCTAGTTCTCCATATAGGAGGTCTTTTGGAATCTGACCAAAGGCCATTCTCACAACATGTCCAAGCCAGCGTAGATGTCGCTGTTTCAGAAGCATGTACATGCTAGAGATACCAGCACGTTCCAAGACTGCACCATTTGAAATTTTGTCTAGCCAAGTAATGCTAAGAATACGTCAGAGACAGTGCATATTAAATATCTTCAGCTTTCTCTCCTGCCACGCATGAAGGGGCCAAGACTCACTGCAGTACAAGAGTGTGCTCAGGATACAGGCTCTATATACCTGGATCTTTGTATGTTCCATCAGCTTCTTATTAAGCCATACTCTCTTTGTAAGTCTAGAAAACGTGGTCGCCGCTTTACAATATGTTCATTTAGCTCAGTATCTAAACAGAGAGTGTTGGAGATAGTTGAGCCAAGGTACACAAAGTCATGGACAACCTCCAGTACGTGTTCAGATATTGTAATGCAGGGAGGTGAATCCACACCCTGACCCATGACTTGTGTTTTCTTCAAGCTGGTTGTTAGTCCAAAGTCTTGGCAGGCTTTGCTAAAACGGTCCATAAGTCGTTGAAGGTCTTCGGCAGAGTGAGCAGTAACAGCAGCGTCATCGGCGAAGAGGAACTCACGCAAGCATTTCAGCTGGACTTTGGACTTTGCTCTTAGTCTGGAAGGATTGTAGAGTTTTCCGTCTGATCTGGTCCGGAGATAGATTCCCTCTGTTGCGTTTCCAAAAGCATGCTTCAGCATGACTGCAAAAAAGATCCCAAATAAAGTTGGTGCGAGGATGCAGCCCTGCTTCACTCCACTTCGGATGTGAAAGGAGTCTGATGTTAGGCCATCAAAAACTACAGTGCCCTTCATGTCCTCGTGAAAGGACCTGATGATGTTGAGGAGCTGAGGTGGGCATCCAATCTTGGGGAGGATTTTAAAAAGGACATCCCTACTAACCAGATCAACAGCCTTCTTAAGATCTATGAAGGCTACAAAGAGTGGCTGTCTTTGTTCTCTGCATTTCTCCTGCAACTGTCTAAGGGAACATACCATATCAGTGGTGGACCTGTTGGCTCGAAATCCACACTCTGATTCAGGATAGATTCTCTCTGCAAACACCTGGAGCCTCTTCAGTACAACACGGACAAGTAGCTTCCCTACAACACTAAGAAAAGAGATGCCACGGTAGTGGTTACAGTCGCCCTGTTGCCTTTGTTCTTGTACAGTGTGACGATATTGGCATCCTTCATGTCCTGTGGTACTCCACCTTCCCTCCAACAGAGACAGAAGATTTCATATAGTTCAGTGGGAATGGTCCCCCTCAGGATTTCGACAGTGATGTTATCTTTCCCAGGTGCCTTGCCAAAAGCAAGGGAATCCAGGGCTGCGTTTACTTCTTCTCAAATTGGTTCATTGTCAAGCTCCTCCAAGACAGGCAGGCACTCAATGTTGTTTAATGCATCTTCAGTTACTGCATTTTCTCTGGAGTATAGCTCAGAGTAGTGCTGCACCCAGCGCACCATCTGCTGTGCTCGGTCCTGGATGACCTCGCCTGTAGCAGACTTCAGGGGGGCAGATTTCCTCACTGTCAGATCAAGGGCCTGCTTGATGCTATCATACATCTCCTTGATGTTGCCTGTGTCGGCAGCTACCTGGATCTGAGAGCAAAGCTGCAGCCAATAGTTGTTAGCACATCTCCTGGCGGTCTGTTGGACTTTCCTGTGAGCAGCTTGCAGGACGTGTAAGTTGTGCTCACTAGAACAGGCTTTATATGCAGTTAGAGCACCCCTCTTTTCCTCAAGGGCTGGCATCAGCTCTTCTAAGTGGGCTTCAAACCAATCTGCTGTCTTTCTAACCTGCTTACCAAAAACTGACAAGGTGGTATTGTAAACAGCATTCTTGAAATGTTCCCACCGTTCAGAAGCATTTGCCTGAGCTGGACCTGGGAGAGTTTCCTTGAGTGCTTGGCCATATTCCTTCACTTTCTCCAGACTGCGGGTCTTGCTGATGTTAATTTGTGGTCTTCCTTCCTTCTTTGAGTGATGCAACCTCTTTGCTTGTAGTTTCACTCTGCGGCACACCAAGGAGTGGTCTGTATTGCAATCAGCACTCTGATAGCTGCATGTGATCTTAACACTGGAAAGGCTGGAGCGCCTGGTGAGGATCAAGTCAAGCTGGTGCCAATGCTTTGATCTTGGATGTCTCCAAGAGACTCTGTGTTGGGGTTTTGTATTAAAGTATGTATTGCTAATGCAAAAACTGTAATAGCAGCAAAACTCCAGCAGGCGTTGGCCGTTTTCATTCATCTTCCCAACACCAAAATGACCTAGGCAAGTGGGCCAAGAACTATGGTCAGATCCAACTCTTGCATTAAAATCGCCAAGAATAAACAATGGTTCTTTCTCAGGGACTTTCCTGATAGTGGCAGCCAGTTCGTCATAGAATTTGTCTTTGGATTCTGCTGAAGGTGATAGTGTTGGTGCATATGCACTAATAAGAGTGACCAGCCCTGCTGATGACTGTAGCTGCAAGGATGGGATTCTTTCACTTCCTCCTGTAGGTGGAACAATGGATCCTAGTAGGATGTTTCTGACCACAAAGCCAACCCCATATTCCCTAGTCTCGTTCGATGGTTTTCCCTGCCAGAAGAACGAGAAGTTTCTCTCCTTAATGGATCCTGAGTCTGACAGCCTTGTCTCTTGAAGGGCAACAATGTCCATCTGCAGTCTGCTCAGCTCCATGTCAATGACAGCTGTCTTGCGAATATCGTCTATTTCTTGCAAGTCATCAGAAAAGGACATCCCCTACAATCCAGAGTAACTACGGGAGCACGTAAGAGACATTTCGTGCACCCAAAGTTACTGCACCACCTAGTGAAAACCTATGGAAAATTCATATTGCAATCCAGAGCAAATTGTTCTTACACTGGAGCAAGGACTTCCCATAGTTACTCTGGATTGCACACATCATTACATGAACATCATTACGAGAACATCATTACATGAACATAATACATATGCATACATGAAACTTATAACATACATCTGTGATCTCAAAAAATATACATACATCCATAATATATATACATACATAAAACATATACATACATCTGTGATCTCAAAACATATACATACATCCATAATACATATGCATCCATAAAACATATACATGCATCCGTGATCTCAAAACATATACATACATCCATAATACATATACATACATTAAACATATACAAACAGCCACAATACATATACATAAAACATATGCATCCGTGATCTCAAAACATATACATGCATCCATAATACATATACATACATAAAACATATACATAATCTGTGATCTCAAAACATATACATACATCCATAATACAGATACACACATAAAACATATACATACATCCATGATCTCAAATACCGTATCTACTCAAATCTAATGCACCACTGAAACTAATGCACAACCCATTTTTAAAAGCTTGAGGGTTTTAAAAAAGTTTACTGGCAATTGTAATGTGCAGCTCCAAAGAAGTGCAAAATTTAATTATACTGCACATAATAATGAGTTATATGATGATGATAATAATAATATGGCAGTGGGTTTATGTAATGATTTTTTACTGAATTGCACTATTTATACAACAATGGGTTTATGTTACACTTTAATTACAATATAGTAAACTATTAAACTAAAAAATGACCTGTACTTAAAAATCAAAATACACATATTTATGTGAATTTAATGTGCCATTGAATCTAATGTGCACCCCAATTTTAGAGACAAAGGGCACAATCCAGAGTAAAAATGGGGAGTCGTTGCACCAGTGTAAGAACAACTTAGGGTGCAATCCAGAGTAACTATGGGGAGTTCTTGCTCCGGTGTAAGAACAATTTGCTCTGGATTGCAATATGAATTTCCCATAAGTTTTCATTAGGTGGTGCAGTAACTACGGGTACATGTAAAGTCTCTTATGTGCACCCGTAGTTACTCTGGATTGTAGGGTTAATCTGGATTCCAATATGAATTTCCCATAGGTTTTCACTAGATGGTGCAGTAACAACAGGTGTACGTAAAGTCGCTTACGTGCTTCTGTAGTTACTCTGGATTGTAAGGATAGGCTGCAATTCTAAAAACACTGTCCTGGGAGTAAGACCCATTCAACACAATGGAGCTTACTGTTGAGTTGACATGGTTAGGATTGTGCTGTAAATTTGGCTGAGAAAGATGAGCATTAGATTGAAGTCAATAGGGTATTTTTTGCCGTTGATGCAAGCTTAGGGTCTAAAAGTCCTTACTCATCATCCTTGATGCCATCATCCTTGATGCCTATTCAGGCATCATAAAGATGCCGGCCGGTCTGTTTTTCCCCTACAACAACAAAATCAAATTTAATTAAGTTAAAAAAATTAAAATTGTGCCCCTCATTGCTTAGGGAAACTGTGCTAGGGCAAAGAGGAATGGTTATTATTTCACTGCTAAGAGGAGCACTACTTAGAAGTTCCTGTATAGCCAGTTAGTATGGGTAACTGTATTATGGTATATTTATATGGCAATGGGAGCTGATTCATATTAACACCTTATTTGTTCCATACAGTATGAGAACTGCAACTCCTTGGCTCTCAGAGTAATCAGTATCAGGGGAACAGTTGAGTTTAAAAAATCCACCTTTTGTGCCATAAGCTTTTGTGTTTTCATTTTCTGGTTAATTGGCCATAACTTTTGATAGAATATAGATAATACAATGCAGTTTGTTTTATTGCATTCTGCATTAAATTAACTTTCCAACAGTATATAACATGATGGGATTCTCATTCATATATAGCTAGTTTTTCACAATTTTAGCCACTAGTGTCAAGCTCAGCTTGTAGCCCCCCTAAATGTTGTAGCCGGTGGAACTGCACCTCCTGCACCCTCCCTAGCTATGCCACTGGGTGGAGCAAACCTAAAAGACCCATTGCAGGACCTGGGATTTCCTGGGGGAAGAGAACACATTTTTTTTCCCCATAGGATGCATGCTATGGCCTCTGTGGGGCTACTAGATGCAGTGGTAGCCCCTTTGGTGACATCTAGTAGGGGCACAGCCGTTACAGTTGGGCTATTTGTCAGAACTGACTGATCCTGGATATTACACAGTTGATAGATCTGCTAAATAATTAGTGTTTCTATACAAAATACAGTGTCACACACTATGGTGGCAACAGACAGTTTAGGTGCAATCCTAAGAAACTAACCCTACAATCCAGAATAACCACAGGAGCACGTAAGAGTCATTACATGTACCCATAGTTACTGCACCACCTAGTGAAAACCTATGGGAAATTCATATTGCAATCCAGAGCAAATTGTTCTTACACCAGAGCAAGGACTCCCCGTAGTTACTCTGGAGTGCGCCCTTAGGCTGGCCTAACTCACCTGGCCTATCTTTATGTGATAGTGAATCAAGATCAGTGTATGGCTGCATATGTCTAACCTCTGGGGAGGCACAGAAGTGTCTTACTGGACTTCTATGACACCCCCAGGACTTATGCTGGGGTTTAGCCTGGCCTAACTGGAGCTGAAGATTGCAGACTTTAAGTAGTAGTTAGAACTTAGGTTTCAAATATAATTATCACCCTGACAGTTTACTGATTTAATATGCCGAGTGATTGTTGTCTAAAATTAAATGAGATTGTGCAAAATATACTAAAAGTTTGTGGACTGGATTGTTTGCAATAGCTAGTACTGTGAATGTCAAATAAAAAAGTATTTTCTTTTAAAAAGACTATTAAAAACTATTTGCCTTCCATTGATCACATGTCTAGAAGTGTGATAAAAAATAACCCCCCAAATCCAGAGTAAAAACAGGAGCACGTAAGAGACTTTATGTGCACCCATAGTTACTGCACCACCAAGTGAAAACCTATGAGAAATTCATATTGGAATCCAGAGTAAGTTGTTCTTACACCAGAGCAAGGACTCCCCGTAGTTACTCTGGATTTTGCCCTAAGAGTCACAACAAATGCTCTTACAATCCCAGTTTGATCCTAAATATATCCAAGTCCAGGGCTCTGATGGATCTTTTCGCTCCTGCTAATATGTAATTTTTATCCCAGCTTTCAAAGTGAAGCAACAACCACAGATAATAACTGTAGCACAAATAATAGTTAACTAGTTTAATAAGAATACCATTCTTAAGGAAATACAGAGTACATGAAAATACAGTGTTATTTGATATAATGCTCATTCAACTTCCTGTTTATGGTTTTTTGTAAAGGAATGCATCCTGAGCTAGTGAGGTCAGGCTAATAGAAGTATATCAGTCTTCCTTTAGGTTTTGAAATACAATAGACATTTACATTAATAAACTTGGTCCATTTAAATTGTTGGCACGTCTCTCTCCTCCCTGGCAGGCCGGCATGATGAAGCATTCTTCATAAATTTCCATAGGGGTTGCTGACCTTTGTAAGAGCTTTGTACGGTAAGCACTTTTGTACTCCTTAAAGTGCATTACATATTAGAAATATTATCTCTGCGCAGCAAACTATCACTTAATGAAGAGTTGAGTGAAGGGAAACACACGTGGGGACACTGAATAAAGATTTCAGAAGACAATCGGAGCGTTATGTTTGCACTTCCTTCCCCCCCCCACCGCTATTTGCATTTCAAAAGAGGATTGTACGACTGGAAAAATGCTATAAGGACAGATGTGTGATTGCTGTACAACTTGATATATTTTATTTTGTCTCTGAAGACAATATATTTTATTTTGTCTTCAACTGTTCCTACCGTGGTGATGAATAATTTCCCCGGAATATGTAGGCAGGTTGCTTCAAGACACGGTGACAAATAAACATTTATAAATATACTAGCGGAATTTACCCGCTGTTGCAGGAGTAAAATTTCAGGAATATTGTGGTTGGGCACTGACGGGCACCGCCGGACACCAAATTGGTTATCAGTGGGTCCTGAAATTTCATGCTTCTAGGTCCAGGGGTTTGGGCTGGGTGTTGATCAGTCAGGAATTATGAACACCCACTAAGAACCAATTTTTAGAAATTTCATTCTTAAGGTGGGGGAAAAGAGTGCAGCATGTTTTCATACTTGACACTGGAGACTGATCAACAACCAGCCCAACCCCAAGTCCTAGAAGCATGAAATGTGGGGGGTGTATTCCCTCTGTGACGTAAGCATCCACGAAAAACCAATTTGGTGTCCGGTGGTACTTGCTGCCAAGTGTTGCCTACTAGTACAGAGTTCCTGGTGATGCCTGGTGACTGGTGCCAGCAGGGATGCCCGATGCTCAGTAGGGGTGCCTGGTGGTGCCCACCTGTGTTCAGTACTGCCCAGGAAGGATGCCCAGTGCCCAGCTGTGCCCAGTAAGGATTCCCAATGCTTAGTAGGATGCCCAGTATCCACTACCCAGAGGTGCATTGTGGTGCCTGCTGCCCCCTGGTGCCTGCTACCTATTGCTGTACAGTGGTGCCTACAGCCAGGTGGTGCCCACTGCCCAATGGTGCCTGGAGCCTGCTAGGAATGGGTGCTCAATCCCTGGTTCTGCCCAGTAAGGATGCACATTGCTCAGTAGGGATGCCCAGTACCCACTGCCTACTAGCGCCTGGTGGTGCCCGCAGCTCTCTGGTGCCTGCTGTCCACTGTATGGTGGTGCCTGCTGGTGTCCACTGCCCAATGATGTCTGGTAGCAAAGCCTGGTTCCTGTCAGTGCCCATTTCAGCCTGTCATTGCCTCTGGTATCCTTTGGTGCAGATTCTGGCCCTCTTTATCCACTGGTTTGAAATCTGTGATTTGAGCCCTCCTTATCCACTGGTTTGACATCAGTAGATCTGAGTATCTATGAATGCCAATCCAAAGTCAAAGAGTGTCTCTTGACTCAGGCCCATATCCTAAAGTCAAATTAAGCCCTTTGCTCCAGAGCAGTTAAGGTGACTTTCCATAGGATAACACTGGAAGGTGACGTAACTGCGTGGACCTGTAACTGCTCTGGATTTTGCCCTAAGACAGGCAACCACTTCTGGTTTGCACCAGCAACTCTGGTTGTGTCTGGGAGGTGTTCTATGGCACGGGAAGGATGCAATCCTGCCTATCATCTATAGTTAAGGGAATCCAATGTTGTGAAGGGTGATAAACACATTAACATGATAGATGGCATTAGTACGGCTAGCAAGATGCATCATTCCTTTCTCTCTGTTGTAGTCACTGGGATTTGAGGTATCCAAGTATTGTACCGTTCTGTCTTTTAATTACATTCTCAGTGGGTTTTTGGAGAAGTGAGATACAGCTCACAGCTCTATAATTAGGAATTCTGAGCCGAGCTGAAAAAAAAAATCTGATTAAATACCTCTGATAAGAAGGGAAAGAACAGGGAAATGGCATACATAGTTGCTCCAGATTACAGTGTATTAAATATTTTGATGGGCAAAGAAAAAAAAATATTTCAGATATGAATTTAGGATGTTCGTTCCCTGAAAATGAAACATGATTGAATGTTGTATAAGTGCTACCTGATGGGACAGTGGCATGAATGGTGATCCCTACCTGAATTTGAATCCACAGATTTGCTTGCAGTAATCTGAATGCTGTCCAACAGTGCAATCCTTTGCAGATCTCCTTAGAAATAAGTCCCATTGAGTTCACTGAGATTTACTGCCTGGTAAGTATGTACAGGACTTCAGCCTAATCCTCTTAGGGCACAATCCAGAGTAACTACGGGAGATGTAAGAGACATTACATGCACCCGTAGTTACTGCACCACCAAGTGAAAACCTATGGGAAATTAATATTGCAATCCAGAGTACCTTGTTCTTACACTGGAGCAAGGACTCCCCGTAGTTACTCTGGATTTCACCCTTAGGCAGCTACAATCATGACCCAGTAATGCTGTTATGAATCCTTCCCAACTCGGAGTATTAAAATAAAACCGCAACCCTGCATGTTGATGAGTCAAAAGATGTTGGCTCACCGGCATAACAGCAACAGTTACTAACTGGATTGTGGGTTTTACACCATTGCACACCATTGCAAATTTCCAAAATGAAGTCAAAATGGAGGACAATGAAGCCCTTTTGGAGGACACCTGGACAGGAGGCTAAAATAGAGGACAAATCTGGAAATTACCGGTCATATGATCACCCTAGTTTGTGTTTGTTACATCGCTACACAGCAAAACTTTTAAACTCAGCAAAACTTTCTAAAACTTTTAAAATTTTCTAATAATACCACCATGTTATAGATCAATCAATGCTTAATTTCATGCAAACTGCAATGAAACAAACCTTGCTGAATTATTCTATCAATACTTCTTGGTAGAGAAGAAATGGAAGCCCCCATTTTGCACCCACAAACCTAAATGGGGAATGGGGGGTTCAGCAATCTTGTTGAGCAGAAAAGATACTAAGGGTGAAATCCACAGTAACTACAGGGAGTCCTTGCTCCAGTGTAAGAACAATTTACTCTGGATTGCAATATGAATTTTCCATAGGTTTTTACTAGGTGGTAGAGTAACTACGGGTGCACGTAATGTCTCTTATGTGCTCACGTAGTTGCTCTGATTTGGCTGTAACAGTTTATTGTTATTAGATGGTTGACTTGGAAGATGAGTTTTTCAGGACAAATGGATTCTAGAGCAAGTGAAAGGGAAAGAACTGAACATAAGACACAACAAAAAGCTATAGGCTTTTGTTTTCATTTTCTGGTTCGTTGGCCATAACTTTGGGTAGAATATAGATATTCTAAAGCAGTTTGTTTCATTGCATTCTGCATTAAATTACCTTTCCAACCATATATAACATAATGGTACTATCCTTCACACAGCACAATCCTAACCGTGTCTACTCAAAATTAAGCCCCGTTGTGTTCAAAGGGTCCTACTCCCAGGAAAGTGTCTTTAGGATTGCAGCCATACATACCCCATTTTTCACAATTTCACATAACCCATTTTCAAGCTCAGCTTGTGGCCTCTCTTAAGTTTGCAGCCCAGGGCAAGTGTACCCCCTGCACTCCCAGCTATGCCACTGCGTTTACATGCTGCACTACCAGCACCACTTGGTAGCGAAGCATTCGACCTAACACACAAACACAAACACACACAAGAAATATGCCCCCCACTCCTCACAAGAAAACATTTGGAAATCTTGACTTTTAAAATGTGGATGCTGATAAGTTTATTTTTAGCTGTGTGGTCATGTAGGCGCTGGGGCGTCCAGCAGTAGATACCTGAGTACTGCAGATTGCAGGCTTTCCAAAATCGAGTGTCAGCCTTCTTCGAGCCAACCGGCTGTTTCAGTCAAACTGGTCTCTGCCAAATCTCTGACATTAACTGGGAGCAGACAATGAGCAAGTCCATAGCTAATGAAGCAAAGCTGTGCTGCGCTCTGTGCAAATGGATGCTCATTCAGATGCTGGCGTTCTAGGAGCAGAGGCACATGAGAGAAGCTTGTACATTGAAGGCACCAATTTTGAAATCTAGCGTACCATTTTCTGCTGCAGATACTGCTGTTATCTTTCATAGTTCTCCATCATAGCTTCTCCACCACAGTTCTCCACCATGGCTTCTCCACCATGACTCTCACTTTGCAAACAGACCGTTTAAAAGTCTTCTTATAATGTATGGGTTTTTTAAAATATTATTTTTATGCATGACCAAACCACGCAGAGCCCTTAAGGTTCAGGGTGGCCATATGACCGGAAATTTCCAGATTTGTCCTCTTTTTTAGCCTCCTATCCTCCAAAAGGGCTCAATTGTTCTCCATTTTGTAACTACGCAGCAGTGTGGAGTACCCCATCATGTCATATGTTGTCGGATTCATAATGAAGAGCGGAATCCAATGCAAAAATCGGTTTTGAATTATCTCTTTCCTATCAAAGGTTATGGCCAAAAAATTATAAATTAAAAAATATGCATTGAGCTCTGTGGGAAAGTGAAAGTGTCCAGTACTGCAGCTTTACTCATAAGTAGGCAAACGTGCCATTGCCTGTTGGAAAGGCCAGGCTGAGAGGAATCCAAGACCTTGTCCTCCTTTTGAGGTTTGGGCATCTGGTCACCCTGTTCAGGTTTGACTCTTCTCCTAAGTAGGGCCTTGCATGTAAAAACACAGACACAGATTTGCAGATCTATGCTAAAAAATTACAGTGGTCAGTCAGTATCCAAGAGGACCCATTCAACGTTCCCCCCCCCCAATTCTGCAGGTGATGAAATCTGCAGGGAGGGAAAGTATGGCAATCATTTATCTAACAGCACAATCTTAACCATGTCTACTCAGAAGTAATCCCCAGGAAAGGACCAATGTTGTTCCTTCTGCTATTGTGTTATCTCCTTTGCCTTGATTCTTTTCCTGCTACATTGGATTTACACCTTAATGTAATCTGACCATGCAGTCATTAGAACTGTGTTTAGATATGCTTCATTTAGTCACCCAGTCATTCAGTTGATTGTGGAGTCGTTCATCAATTCTCTCTGGTCATTAGGCAAGTGAGTGGATAAATGCCTCGGTGAGATCCACTTGGAAGCTTGAAAACAAGAGAGAAAGGGATCCAGATTCAGGGTCAATTCACACTACCAGTTGGACCTGGTTATCAAGTCATGCCCCCAAATCCAGAGTTACTACGGGAGCATGTAAGAGACTTTACATGCACCCGTAGTTACTGCACCACCTAGTGAAAATCTATGGGAAATTCATATTGGAATCCAGAGTAAGTTGTTCTTACACCAGAGCAAGGACTCCCCATAGTTACTCTGGATTTTGCCCATGGTGTATTTCACTTGGCACCATGAGATAACAATGGAGCACTATTTTGTTACTATTTATTCTTGAGAACCCATGACCAAGTAAATATAGATGCAAACATAAATTGTTATGTCAGTGTTAGCAACATGTGGCAGCAACATGTGGGATAGAACCAGTGGTGGGCTTCAGGGGGTGCTCACAGGTTCCATAGAACCCTTTGCTAATGAGTGCCTGGTTCTGAGGACCGGTTACTAATGGGACATAGAACCTGTTGTTAATTTAGTTGAATCCCACCTCCGGGTAGAACTGATCCATGCTGAATATCTGCTTATGGGCAAAAAGTGTGGTTCACATTCCCAATTCCCATCTAGGAAATTGCAGTTGCCCCTTTTATCTTGAGAAACTCCATGTAAATGTATCAGGCAATGTAGAGGAAATAAGATGTAGCACATGCCAGTGTCATTATTCCCAACCCCTCCCATGCCTGAATTGCCTACACCATCCCGTTACACCACCGTCCCCTTGTCCCCTGTTACCCTCTTCCACCTTTCCCTTGTCCCTGCACCACTCAGATCAATCAATCAATCAACAACATTTATATACCACTTTTCAACAAAAAGTTCATAAAACAGATTAAAAGGGGAACGGAGCTCAAACCTTCTCCACTGGGGCTTCTCCAGATCCAACTGGTGCAGCAAACATGTTTATGGGACATTTGTGATGCCCTAGGTCAGTGGTTCCCAACTGTGAGCCATGGCCAGGGTCTTCATATGACTGGAAATTTCTGGATTTGTCCTCTTTTTTAGTCTCCTGTTCGGATGTCCTCCAAAAGGGCTTCATTGTCCTCCATTCTGGCTTCATTTTGGAACTTTGCAATGTTGTGCAGTACCCCATCGTGTCATACGTCGTTGGATTCATATTGAAAAGCAGAATCCAATGCATAAATCGGTTTTGAAACATCTCCTTCCTATCAAAAGCTATGGCCAAATAACTAAAATTAAAAATATGCATTGAGTTCTATGGGAACGTGAAAGTGCCCAATATTGTGACCTTACTCATGAGTAGGCAAACATGCTAATGTCCATCAGAAAGGCCAGGCTGAGAGGAATCCAAGATCTTGTCCTCCTTTTGAGGTTTGATTGTCTGGTCACACTGGCCATGGCTCCCTGGAAACCCATCAAAACCAGCTAGGAAAGCCACAGAATTATTGCAAAAAGTCATGGATTATAGGATTATAGCCTTAATGGAGGGTTGTGGACAATGTTCTGGTTCATCAAAGGAGCTGCCAGTTGAAAAAAATTGGGAACGACTTTATACTCTGCCTTTTCTATGCTAATGCAATTTCCTAAGGCAACACAGGATGAAATCCAGAGTAACTACAGGGAGTCCTTGTTCCGGAGTAAGAACAAGTTACTCTGGATTGCAATATGAATTTCCCATAGGTTTTCACTAGGTGGTGCAGTAACTATGGGTGCATGTAACGTTACTCTGGATTGTGCCCTTACATAGATTTTTATCCATTTTTTCATCACATCAACCCTGTGGGGTAGGCGACTGTTCTACGGGAAGCTCGTAGGATTTTCCATAAGGAATCCTTCACAGTGTGGCCCTCATCTTAGCTGGCATCTGGCTTTGAGAATTTCTTTCTGGGTATTCTTGGAAAAGTCCTCCACCTTGAGAAGAATTTGTAGGAACTGCCAAGAGATTGTCACATTCCCGACGCTTGCAGATTTATCGTCTGACCCCGTTGGCACCAAAATATTAATGTATATGATTCACTTCACTTTTGACCTGAATTAATATATATTATTTTTTCCCCCTGTTGTTCCATTGTCACCTTCTTGTTACATTTTCTAGACCAGCATTTCGGTAGCATTAGCAAACTTGAATGCAAATAGGTGGTTAAATCAGGATCCAGCTGTCTGGCAAATATTGCCAATCAGTCAGAATCTGCATCCCAAATTCTTTAATAAAATAGATATTTTATGAAGGTTGACAACATTAGCAGAGATTTTTTTAGTCACCGTTGCAGATTAGGCTCCTCACAGGGATTCACTAATGACAGTCAGATTCAATAGAAGAAAGATTACATCTAATATTAGTATCTGGCAAGTCAATTTACAAGGTTATTTTTTCAGATTAAATTAGCTACGTTGGGAGGTCACCCTCTTGGTGACTTGGTTCTAAATCAAGACAGGCAGGTATATAAATACTCTATACCCTACCCTATACCCTACCCTATATATATGAAATGCCTTACTGGTACAGCAGCGCTATACTTTGATATTAACACTACAGTCCTGAATAACTACGGGAAGACGTACGAGGCACTTAGGGTGCAATCCAGAGTAACTATGGGGAGTCCTTGCTCCAGTGTAAGAACAATTTACTCTGGATTGCAATATGAATTTCCTATAGGTTTTCACCAGGTGGTGCCGTAACTACTTTATCATAAATGTCTCTTACGTGCTCCCGTAAGCTTACTCTGGATTGGAGGGTAGCTCTGGATTGCTCTATGTATTTCCCATATGTGGCACCATAACTATGTCGGAGTAAAAGATCCCACAGTTGCTCTGGATTGTAGCATTTGTTATAATAAAATTAGCTATACCTCCATCAGTCTTGAAAGACTATGGTATCGTGCACTGCACTGCATACGCTGCATGCGAAGCATGAAAGCCTGGGTTAGATTGTTATGGAGGCTAGGCTGTGACCCAAGCAGCAAATCCCCCTCTCCACGCCACTGAATTAGTCCAATGGAAAGGCAGAGCCAATACGATTGGATCCAGCTGGCATCGCAGAGCTGGGCTAAGGACAGGAGCTCACCCTGTCTTGTGGGGCCGACCCGGGTCTCAAACCCTTGCCTGCTGGTTAACAGGCACAGCGTCTTAACCGTTTGTGCCACCCACAGCCAGTGCTGGAAAATTGGTTAGGATTGCACCCTTAAGGCTGCAATCCTAAAGACACTTTCCTGGGGCTAAGACCCATTGGACGCAATGGAGCTTACTCTGAGTAGATTAAGAACACAATCCTAACCATGTCTAATCAAAAGTAAGCCCCATTGTGTTCAATAGGGTCTTACTCCCAGGAAAATGTCTTTAGTATTGCAGCCACAGTCAGGATTGTGCTCTCCTATAATACGTTCCTGAGAATAAGCCCATTGAATGCAATGGAACCTCTGAACAGAAATGCAGAGATTTCACATTAAATCAACAGAAAATAAATATTGAAAAGTTGCTCCAAGACTCATACATTACATCTTTCAGTTTCAAGAAGGATCATAAATCTATTAGCTTCCATTCCCTCACGAAAACATTTCTAAATTGTTCTTTCATTTTAATTACCTCTGAGACCAGAAACTAGTATTCTGCTGATCCAGCAGTTTCCAATAATAAAAAATAATGCCAATTAAAAATCTATTGTATGGTTTGTTACAATACTACATATATTATCCCAAAATGGTGTTTGGTTAGATAATAGAATTAGTATACAATCACAGGGGATTGTCACACTGTGTAGGGTGATTGTCACTGTTGTAGGGGGTTGGGGGTCTTAGCATATGGATGAAAATGATTTCAGATTCAGTCCTTGACATTGACGTTGACTGACTGCTATCTGGTAAACCACCTCAAACTATATAGACAATAGTCAACCAAGTGGAGAATTTCCAAGTCCCACAGTTGTTCGAATGACTCTCCCCATTGTTGCAATGGGAAAATCTCACTGCTGCTCGGCGTCTGAGGTGGAATAAATGAGCAGGTTTTCAATCATAAGTCAATTGGGTTTATTCATTTTGGAAGTCATTCCATGAAACTACAGGAGACCCCCCCCCACCCCGTATCCACTTATCCAGTATCCATGAATTCAGTTATCCATGGTTCATACCAGTGGTGGGCATCAGGGGGTTCTCAGAGGTTCCATAGAACCCTTTGCTAATGAGCACCTGGTTCTGAGAAACTGTTACTAATGGGACATAGAACCTGTTGTGAATTTTGGTTATTAGGACATAGAACCTGTTGTTAATTTATTTGAATCCCACCACTGTTCATACCCAAAATCTTTCAGTATCAAGGAGTACTTACATTATCAGTATCAGTATCAGTATCAGTATCAGTATCAGTATCAGTATCAGTATCTGTACTTACATTCAGTACAGATAGGGTTCCTTCAAATATGTTTCTACACTCATGGGAGTGGAACAGATCCCTGTGAAAACAGGGGATAGATTGTATATTATTGATTATTGTATATTCTTGTTATTAAGGATGAGATTAAGGATTAAAGATTAAGGATTCAGGATGCAGATTAAGGATGAGACTGTCCAACTTCGACAATGGATTGTAAAGTTTGTTTAATGTGCCAAATATGCTAAAACACCACTGAAACACACCAATGACATGTCGTCCTTATTCCCTCGCTGTGTTCAGCTTCAAGCACACTCAGAATCTGCACCTTTAAAAGTCTATGAATCACTGTCGTAACAAGCGCACTGTGCCCAGTTGTCATGGCTGTTGAAAAGTACAGCTGTGCTTAATTTTTAAAGGATCCCATTTTGTAAATAGAGAATTGCTGGTAAAATCGGTGCCTTTCGCCAGAGGGTGGGGGGGGGGGGGCTGTGCATTTGCTTTGCCTCTCTTTAGAGTACACTTCTGGGACCGGCTCCTCTCCTTCTTCTTGCAAAGTCTCTTTTTTTTCGAGAGCATCACCTTGGAGCCATGTGCAGCCTGCAAGTTTCTGATTAGCCGACTGGTGGTATGTCAGATATCCGGGAGATGGACTGGAGAGCTCATTTAAAATGGATGTTGGTGAAGGCTGAGACCGTCTGGGAAAAAAAAAAATTACCAATTTGTCTGATAGCAGCAACAAAAAAAAATTAGGAGGGGAAAGACAGATAAACCCACTGATGAAACAATAATGAGGCAGGGAAGGAAGCCTTTTAAAAGCACTTAGAATTCACAGCTTTCACTCATCCCGTCCGTTTTGCAGTCTTCACGTTCCCGTTTAAAAGGCAATTTCCTCCTTACTGCTTCCAGCTAATTTTTATATTGCTGTTTGTATTGGTTGCGTGTCTGCCGTTTTTCGCCTCTCCTTTCCTTTATAATTTCTTTGTTCATTAAGCGATCATCGTTTTAAATGTAATTATCTGCATTCTCCGTCCTTCCGAGTGGGAGTCTGTATCTCAGTAGGCTGTTCTATTATGTCAAGTTTCGAACACATTATGCTTCCCCGTTGCCTAAACAGATTGGTTATGTGGTGCGCCATTAAAAGAGCGAGGAACTCAGAAGTCTTTACAAATCACCTTACTTATATTTCAGCTCAAACCACCGAACATCTTATGAATGTACAAAGCTGCCTTATATTGTGTGGGATTATTGAGCAACACTATTGTCTCACTTTTTAGAAGGACAATTGTTAGGACCTCTGGAGGTGATGTCATTAACCAGAAAGTGATGTCATGGCCAGAAGTGACATCCCTCCAAATCCAGAGTAACTACAGGAGCACGTAAGAAACTTTACGTGCACCCGTAGTTATGGCACCACCTAGTAAAAACCTATGGGAAATTCATATTGCAATCCAGAGTAAGTTGTTCTTACACCGGAGCAAGGACTCACCGTAGTTACTCTGGATTTTGCCCATCATCAATCCAAGGGGTCACCAGCCTGTGTCCACCTTGAGAAAACAGTTTAAGGATATTCCCCTTCTGAACTTCAGATAATATGGGGACATAGAAAACTTTATTTAATATAATAAAATATAATAAACTTTTATTTTAAACCACTTCACTTGCTACTTACTACTAAGGCTGCAATAATAAACACACTTTCCTGGGAGTGTGCCCATTGAACACAATGGGGCTTAGAAGACAATCTTAACCAAGTCTACTCGAAAGTAAGCCCCATTGTGTTCAATGGGTCTTACTCCCAGGAAAGTGTCTTTCGGATCGCAGCCATCCTTTTGAGTAGACATGGTAAAGATTGTGCGTTTAAACACTTACCACTACTACTTACACTTACAACTGAAATGCTTTTAAAACACTTCGGGTCCAATCCAGAGTAACTATGGGAGCACGTAAGAGACATTTACATCGACATAGTTACGGCACCACCTAGTGAAAACCTATGGGAAATTCATATTGCAATCCAGAGTAAATTGTTCTTACCTCGGAACAAGGACTCCCCATAGTTATTCTGGATTGCACCCGTCATTTATTTTCCAATTTTTATAGTGCCTTTCCTCAAAGGAGCTCAAGGTTATGTACATGTTTATGGACCTTTATTGGGGGGGATCCTCATAACTGCTCTTTGATTTAGATTAGGGTTAGAAACTGGCACAAAGTCAACCAGAAAGCTTCTTAGCTGAGTAGGGATTTGAAAGTCCAACTCCCAAATATGGGGGTAACATGAAGTTTGATCCTAAGTTTAACAATCAATGTGTAACTTTAATAGTGTAACTTGTATCTAAAAAAAATATCAAAAGTAAGCCATTAAAATGCACCACCAGAGAGATTGGATCTGCAAGCAAGCACATTGGATGCTAATTGAATTCCCCTTCTGTGCCACTCATGAATCTTAAGTCATGTTCGAACAAATATCAGAGGCTACTCATCATCGGACCACCCTAACCGTTTCATCAAAGCGGCACTATGGAAATGTCCAAAAGGTGAGTGGAATGCAAATTTGGATTCATTAATGATCTGTCAAAGAGACACAGGGACCTTGTTGGTTTGCAAAGGAGAAGTGAACACTGCAACTTAGTTCACTTCTATCCATGATCACAATGACCCCATCGTAGAGGACATCAGTGGCGTAGCTAGTGGGGGTGCATAGAGCATCACTCTGGTGTGCAAACCGATCTTCCTCCTCTTGTTTGGCATGCGCCACTGTTTTGTTCCTCCAAGCTGGAATGGCTCCAAAGAGCAGGGTGACCAGATTATTCCTGAACTCCACAGCCAAAATTCCTGAACCCCATGGCCAAAATTCCTAATCTGAGGCCAAAATTCCTACTTGCTTAAAAAAATTGCCAAAAAGCGTATTTTTTTGTTTTTGTTTTTCGGTTTTTTGACTATAATGTTTGATAGGAAGGAGATATCTCCAAACTGATTTTTGCATTGGATTCTGCTCTTTAATACTAATCCAACGACATATGGCATGATGGGGTACTCTGCACTATTGTGAAGTAATGATGCCAAAATGTAGGACAATGAAGCCAAAATGTAGGACACCCAGACAGGAGGCTAAAAATCCAGACAAATCTGGGTTTTTCTGGTCATATGGTCACCCTGCTGCAGAGAGCACAACCCTAGCACACTGGGAAGTGCTCCCTGCAAAACTTAGGCCTAAATCCTAAAGTGAAATTAAGCCCCTTGCTCCAGAGCAGTTAAGATGACTTTCCATAAGATAACACTAGAGGGTGACATAACTGGGTGGACCCGTAACTGCTATGGATTTTGCCCATAGTGCTTTGCACCCCGTCTAGCTATGCCGTTGTCTCCTCCTTGGCTGCCAGTATGTCCTACCCTACAATCCAGAGTAACTACGGGAGCACGTAAGAGACATTACGTGTACCCATATACTGCACCACCTAGTAAAAACCTATGGGAAATTTATATTGCAATCCAGAGCAAATTGTTCTTACACCGGAGCATGGACTCCCGTAGTTACTCTGGATTGCGCCCCTAAGCAGGGATGTGACCAAATCAGCCCGGCAATGGGTAGCAATTATGCTCTATTGTCCTCTATCTTTTCCATCACATCCTTCTGGGTTTCACGTAAATCACCGGATTCCTCCATCCTCATCTGAACCTGAATCCTCTGCACCTCCGTTTTCTGAATGTGGCCGATACAGAGGACATTTGTCAGGACATTAGCCAAGATCTATTGAAACAATTGCTCTGAATACGGCAACTATTCAGTATTATCACACATTATGCATAAGGTTTTTAGAAAACAAAAAAGATTTATACACATAAGAAAAAAAACGAAAAAAACCAGACATGGTTTACAGTAACATAAATTACTCCAATACGACGGTTGATGTGATTTCTAGTGAGGAGCAGAAATAGATCTCTGGAATAAAAATGATTGAAAAGTTGATGTAAAACCAATGTGATTTACACCCAGAAATTGAAGCAGAAAGGGAAAAATAAAAGCAATTCAAAATACTGATGTGGTTGTGAGTGAGCAATGGAAATGGAGAAGCTCAAATAAGATCGATGTAAAACTTGAAGCGATTTAAAATAAGGATTGGAGGCCGGCAGCTAAAATAAGTGCATCTGAAAATGTGATTTCAAAGAGCGACTGGAAACAAAGGCCTGGAGTGGAATTAACTCCAAAGTTCATAAGGTTTGAAGTGAGATATGGAAATGTGCAAAAAAGGCCGAGGGCCTCGAACCGATGAGTCATTGCGGATATACCACCAAAGTCAGGGGAAAGGTTGGAGGAAGCAGTGATGTTTCCCCAGGGCCCCCATCTCTTTGGAGATACTACTTAGTTACAACACGGATGAGCTGCTATTGTGCAAATTACCATTCTTCAGTCTAATGCACCATCGAATCTAATGTGCAACCCGATTTTAAAAGGCTGAGATGTGACAAATGTTAACTGGTGATTGTAATGCACCGCTGCAATGCAGGTGTAAAATTTAATTTTACTTCATACGAGTTATATGATAATAATGTTTTTTTTTAATTTTATTTATGTTTTATTGCTTTTAACAAATGTTTTTAGTCTGCATGTTTTAATTGTCCCAGCTTTTATTCAATCTAATTGTATTTGAATTGTATTTGTATTTATGGTGTATTTATGATCTATTTTAATGGTGTTTTGTTGGTATTCTTAATGTTAGCTGCCTTGAGCTCCCTCTTGCAGGAGAGGAAAGGCGGGATATTAAATAAATAAATAAATAAATAAATAAATAAATAAATAAATAAATAATACAATAGGTTTATGTTATTATTTTTCCTAATTGCACTACTTTACATTTTTTATTACAGTATTGTAAACTGTTAAACTAAATACTGACCTATACTTATAATCAACGCATTCTATTTACTCTAATCTGATTCACCATTGAATCTAGTGCGCACCTTGATTTTAGAGATATACCCTACAATCCAGAGTAACTACGGGAGCACGTAAGAGACATTTACATCAACATAGTTACAGCACCACCTAGTGAAAACCTATGGGAAATTCCTATTGCAATCCAGAGTAAATTGGAGCAAGGACTCCCCGTAGTAACTCTGGATTGCGTCCTAAATTCGGCTGAGAAAAGGTGCGTGTAATTACAGTATTACTACTCGATGTAACTCTCTTCTCAAGACAGTGATGGTGTAAAATGTATGTGGGACAAAGAATAGCCAGTATGGACAGATAGAGGATCCCCGAGTGGTTCATATAGTTCTTCTGATTGCAAAATGGTTTCCTCTCATTTTTGATGGCAAAACGTCACGCCCTTTACATTATTTTTGGTTTTGTGAAGTCTTGTCCTCTTTTTCAGGGTATGACATTTGGGGCAAAATCCAGAGTAACTACGGGAAGTCCTTGCTCCGTTGTAAGAACAACTTACTCTGGATTCCAATATGAATTTCCCATAGGTTTTCACTAGGTGGTGCAGTAACTACAGGTGCACGTAAAGTCTCTTACATGCTCCTGTAGTTACTCTGGATTTGGGGGTTGGTCACTCTGTACATGCAGGCCTCCGTCAGTCTTGAAAGACTATGGTATGGTGCTTGGCGCTGCATGCGAAGCATGATACCATAGGGTTAGATTGTTATGGAGGATAGGCTGTTACCCAAGCAGCAAATCCCCCCTCTCCACGCCACTGAATTAGTCCAATGGAAAGGCAGAGCCAATACGATTGGATCCAGCTGTGTCACAGGGCTTGGGTAAGGACAGAAGCTCACCCTGTCTTGTGGGGCCGACCAGGGTCTCAAACCCTAGCCTGCTGCTTAACAGGCACAGTGTCTTAACCGCTTGCACCACCCACAGCCCATAACTCTGTACATGATTAATTAGTCAAAAGTCAAGAAACGGTCAAGAAAAGTCAAAAGTCAAGATAAATTCAACAAAATCCTGAACTGAATAACAGCCCCCTCCTTCTGCTGTGACTAATGTAGTAGTATTTGTAGTATTACAATATGTAATGTAGTAGTATTTCTATGAAATATTTTTGTGTTCTTATTGTTTTTAATGATAAAACCTTCCACTTCACGTTGTGTGGTGGGATACACTACCACGGACCAAAGAACATCATATGTTGTTTGTTTATCAGTTCAAATATAACACACACAGACTTCTAATTTGTGAACGTGTTTGTGTGATGGTGTGACTTATCAGTTCAGCATCACGATGGAATTCGTTTCTGAAAAAGTGGCTGTTCCAAAAATCCTGAGCTGCTTATTTTTTTCTGGAATACATTTGCCATCGGCTGCCCTGAGGGTCATACCTGAGGAATATAGATAGGAAGATACTCCTGATGTGGAGCTTGCTGTGTGCATTATTTCTCCCTTAGTCAGGCTGTGGACCATTAGATCTTGAAAACTAAAACAGAACTAACTGGGGAGGAAGAGAAAGGTTGTTGCTCGGTGTCATTCTATCCCAAGGACAGTGAGTTAAATATTCAACATATTTTTTTCAGCGTAGAAAGCTATATGGTAACACTCAGAAATCCTATATAGGATTCTCTTCACATTTCACAAGGCGTACAATGGGAGACAAATTTTTATTTTTGTCTTATATGTGTGTTTCTTTTTGCTTATACTTTGCAGACATCTCCCCGAAGTTTCTTGAAGACTACCAAAACTTTTAAAACACGTGTAATATGTTTGTGGCCCTACAATCCAGAGTAACTACGGGAGCACGTAAGAGACATTACACTACATAAGTGACTTTACGTGTACCCATAGTTACTGCACCATCTAATGAAAACCTATGGGAAATTCATACTGCAATCCACAGCAAATTGTTCTTACACCAGAGCAAGGACTCCCCATAGTTACTCTGGATTGTGCCCTATGTGTGTGTGTCTGTGTGATACACACACGCACAAAAAAATACATGCTAGCCTGCCAGTAAGTTCCATTTGAATGCAATGGGGTTAAATCCTGAGCAGCTGCATCACTAGAGTTTGCTTTACGCATATGGAAGACCAGCGCATCGCCGCCATCCCCCCCCCTTTCTATGCAGTGGCTGGAACAACACCCTGGGCAGTGGTAATGTAATGGGATATTGTGCCACGGGGCCTCCCTGCTGTGCATGTGCGTGTTTGTGTGTTTGCTATAAACTTTGATAGAATAGAGATTTTTCAACACAGTTTATTTCATAGAATTCTGCATGAAATCATTCATCAGTTTATATAAAACATGATAGTATTATTAAAAGACACCAATATTTCAGAAACTTTGGCACATAGTGGTGGCAACCACTGCGTATATCATCCACTCTGGCTGCATCCCTTGTGGCTGCTCCTTCTTGACACTGTTGGTTCTGAATAGAATATCCAGAGTAACTATGGGTGTCCTTGCTCCAGAGTAAGAATAAGTTATTCTGGATTGCAATATGAATTTCACATAGGTTTTCACTAGGTGGTGCAGTAACTACGGGTGCACGTAATGTCTCTTACATGCTCCATAGTTACTCTGGATCTGCCCATTAATCTATATATATAAAAGAGAAAAGTCCCTGACTGACTCACTGATTCACTGACTCACTGACTGACTAACTCATCACCACCCTGCCAAAACCGCTGGGCCTAGAAGCGTGAAATTTGGGGTGGGTGTTCCTTCTGTGACGGAGGGGTGCACTAACAACCAGTTTTCGGAAATTCCAACGGGAAGGGGGTGAAAAGGGGTGCAACGTATTTTCCTCCCTATAATTTGCATTGGAGAATTGATGACTCAGCAACATTCCACCTCAATTGCTGGGCCTGGAAGCATGGAATTCTGGGAGGGATCCTTCTGTCACCTGAACACCCACGAAGAACAGATGTGGAGAAATTTAACCCTTTAGGGGCTGAAAAGGGTTTTTGTCCTATACATGGAAGACTGACCAAACTCCAGCCTATTTGGTCCTCTCTGCTTGGTGCACTGGGGTGGCATTGTTCGGAGGAAGAGGTTGCACTGGTGAGGATGCTGAACATGGGGGGAAGTTGCGCATGGGGGGATGATACGCATGGAGGGATGATGCGCATGGGGGGATGATGCGCATGGGGACGTTGTGCATGGGGGATGTTGCTCATGGGGGGAAAGTTGCACACGAGGTGAAAGTTGCACACGGGGGAAAAGTTGCTCATGGGGAAGTTGCGCATGGGGTTGATGCACATGGGGGACTGATGCAGATGGATGATGTTGCATATGAGGAGTTCAGGCACATGGGGGGATGATGCACATGGGGGACTGATGCGCATGGGGGAAGTTGCGCATGGGGAGAAGTTGCACATGGGGGGAAGTTGCGCATGGGGTGTTGATGCACCCGGGGGGATGACATATGGGGAAATGTTACTCCCACAACGCGGGTACACTTTTCGCTAGTAAGATATGAATGAATAGTACACTTATCCTGAAGAAGACCCATTTAATTCAATAGTGACATCTGAGTAGGCATGCATCGGTCTACACTGGAAAGTAATAAATGTACCATATTTTTCAAAAACAAATCTGTAGCTCTAACTTCCAGAACGTGGGCTGCATATTCATCTTTTTACTAAAAGTTCGGCTGTTTTGTATTTCACGTCTCTAACATATACACAGCAACAATTGCAAATATGTAATTATGGGCACAATTTAGGCAAACACACATTGAAATGGGATCATTACAGCTCCTTTAACATAGATGAGCTATGCAAATATGCTGTTAAATATAAACAGTGCTTTGGAATTTTGCAAAGAACTACATTTTCATTTTATTTTTAAATTAACCAAACGAGGGGAAACAGGGCTCTAAAAATGAAAATGGTTCATTGGAGGAAACAGGTTGAGCTTCCTTTGAATTAGGTACTGGCAGCTAATTTTTAAAATTAGTTTGTGATTAGGATGGTTATTTTCAGAGTTTGCCAATCGAGAAGCAATGCGCTAATTGTGCCAGCTTGTTCCTTATTGGGAAGAAAGCCTTTCCAATCTCTGATCGTTATCCCTCTTTGTCTCCCATTTTAATTACCTGTTAATTATACTGCAAATTGAAGTTTAGGGAGCCACTATTGTTTTGTCTGATTGTACCTCTGGATTTGTTAGACCTTGTATATCCAAAAATACACTAACAGTAGAATGTTTTTGTATCAATAATTGCTAATGATGTTATTTATCGTTATTCCAGAATTCTTGGTATGAAACTGGTCGCTCATTGATAGCCACACAGTAGCTCAACAATTAGCAGCTGATTGTCAATGGACTTTCATAATGAGTGATGATGGACTGTTTTAGGACATGTGTCATTATGGGTGCAGTCCAAACCGTGTCTACTCAGAAGTAACCCCCAAATCCAGAGTAACTACATAAGAGACTTTACGTGCACCCGTAGTTACTGCACCACCTAGTGAAAACCTATGGGAAATTCATAATGCAATCCAGAGTAAGTTGTTCTTACACCGGAGCAAGGAATCCCTGCAGTTACTCTGGATTTTGCCCTAAGTATTCTATGGGTCTTAGAGCACAATCCTAACCTTGTCTATTCAAGCCCCATTCCATTCTATGGGTTTTACTCCCAGGAAAGTGCATTTAGGATTGCAGCCTCACTCTCAGGAAAATGCGTATAGGATTGAAGCCAAGATTTCAATGATTAGTCTCTCCCCCTTCCATACACTTTTACATAAAATGAATGAAAAATGTAGCCTAACTATAGGACACAATCCTGAGCATGTCTACTCAGAAGTAAGCCCATTAGGTTCAATGGGTCTTACTCCCAAGAAAGTGTCTTTAGGATTGCAGCCCTATAGGGCTACAATCCTAACTATATTTTCCAGGGAGTGAGAACTATTGAACACAATGGGGCTTACTTCTGAGTAGATATGCACTGTTCAATAGGTCTTACTCCCAGCAAAGTGTCTTTAAGATTGCAGCCATAAGTGTTCCTGAAGATAGACTTTAGCACCTTCCAACCGACAACCTATAGTTATCAGAATGAGGCCCGTATCCTAAAGTCAAATTAAGCCCTTGCTCCGGAGCAGTTAAGGTGACTTTCCATAAGATAACACTAGAGGGTGACATAACTGCATGGACCCGTAACTGCTCTGGATTTTGCCCTAAGAGAACAATCCTAAACATGTCTACGCATAAGTAAGCCCCATTGTGTTCAATGGGTCTCCACTCCCAGGAAAGTGTGTTTAGGTATGCAGCCTATACCTCTAAGTTGCTGGCTTTCCGGAACGTATATTGAGGTTTTTGTTGTTGTTGTTTGTCTTTGTAGTTCAGGAATGACATTTGTAATAAGAGTTTTCTTTCTTGTGGTTTAGGTCTTGCTTGATCATTACCTAGAAACTCCTGGTACTCTGTGGAATTCAAAAGAGCACTATAGAAGGAGAAGACTATGAACAATACCGATCCTACCGCACCAATTAGGACAAGGTGCTCTTGGAGGGAATGCAGAACACGTCTCAGAAGGCTGATTGATGCGCTCTGCATTGCAGCACCCCAAGGTTGCATTTGATACATCAACAGGATGCGCTGATGATGTTCCCTTGAACAATGCATGGAACTATTTTCTCTAATTGTAAGATCAGGACAAAAGAGATCCTGATTGGGTTCCTTGTTCCTTTCAACAGAGCTGTGTGCTGCATCATTGTTACGAGGAGTGTGACCAATGAAAATATGCAAACACATTTCCCCATATTTATGTATTCTTTTGATTTCCCCTTTTGTAAGTTCCCATATTTAAGTCTCTATCAGTTGGAACTCGAACTGCAAACAATGACAGTTTCCGAATCTGGCTGGAAACAATGAGTGGCAATGTCCCTTTCTGCTGATTTTATCACAGCAATTCTATCAGATTTAGAGTGCAATCCAGAGTAATCACGGGGAGTCCTTGCTCCAACATAAGAACAATTTACTCTGCATTGCAATATGAATTTCCCATAGATTTTCACTCGGTGTTGTAATTACGTCAACGTAAATGTCTTTTGCGTGCACCCATAGTTACTCTGGATTGTAGGGTTAGGGGGCAATCCTAACCAATTTAGTCCAGCACAACTCACCCGTCTCAGCATTCTCATTAGTGGTACCCTCCTAACCAATGGTGGGCCCAGGCCGGCTCACACCGGTTCTATAGAACCGGTTGTTAATTTTGGCCCACTGCTAGTGATCCAGTTGCTAGCGGTGGGCCAAAACGCAGGCAAACCGGTTCGCCCCAGAGGGGCCCACCCCTGCACCTGCGTCAAGATTTACACAAGCGCAGTCGCGTCCTGTTAAGGACGCAACTCCGCCTCTGCTAAGGTCGGCGCAGGCGAAGTTGCGTCCTGAACAGGATGCAACTGCCCTTGCAGTCACGTCCTGTTCAGGACGCAACTGTGCTTGCGTCAAACTTGATGCAAGTGCAGTTGCGTCCTCTGTAGAATGCGACTGTGCATGCGCCAGGTTTGGGGCCGCCCCTCCTCCCGCCCCTGCCCCCTGACCCAGCCTGGCCCCTCCTATTTCCGGCGAACCGGTTGTTGGGAGAGGGTCGGCCCATCCCTGCTCCTAACCCCCACCATGGAAAGGCACAGAATGTGACACCCCCATGGGACTTCTGCTGACTTAACCAGGAGTTAGGATTTCACTGTTACAGAACAATCCTTATGAGCTGGCATAAACCTGTTTGTGGCACTCTGTGAACATGCAGCACCAGAGGAAGCATCTGTGACATCCCGCCGTGTTGAATCAAGGCGCACCATCAGAACGACAACGTAAGCTCATGTAGAATGTCACAGGAAAGAATGGTAGGCCAGGATGGGTAATAAGAAGGGTGTAATGGGGTGAGAGAGGGTGGAGAGGGGGTGGTTCAGTTTGGGAAACACTGTCCTAAATCCTACCAAATCATACCAAAAGTGTGTTTTGCAGTTTGATTCATAACCCAGTTCCATCCAGTTTATTCAGATCCTTAGGCATACACTAAAGAATTTCAAGAAGTTCTCTCTTAACTACCCAAACTATTCTTAAAATGAGTCCAGACTATTCTGAGCTTTCTTATTCAAACTGCATTCTCTTTTTTTGGCCCTAAAGATTACTGGGATTCGGCTTTCTTGACTTTTTCCTCTCCAAAACAAATGCACAATTCCAGCTTTGCGCTTGACAAGGGTTATAGTTGGCTTGATTACAGCGGCGCCCTGTGCTCTGACCTTCCTGATGATGCTACATGTGTCCTTTTCAGGGGATGTAGGATATGGTAATCAGATTCCTGACACAAGCTGCTATTTATTGATCACATTGTCCCTGAAACGCTTTTGTTGCATTGGCTCCGCTCTCTGTTCACATGTTGATTTTGAAATTGTTATTCCATGTCGAGGGATGCTTTTTTTTTCTTACGAATTGGCACCGTTTCATTTGTTCAGGCACAAGTTGGAAAGTCACCGAAAGCCTCGCTTCTTTTACTGATATCGTCGTTTATACTCCTTGCTAGACTAATAACCCACTTCAGTTCAGTTGAAGCATATGGATTTCAGATGCTGTAGCTCCATTTATTTCGGTGACAGCAAACCAGCTCGTAGCCTACATATCTTAAGGCATGTCCCCATGCGGTGATGTCGCATATCCGATCCTTGAAAGCCACACAGCATCTGTCCTAACCTTCCTCTGATTTCCTGATACTGTGTGAAACAGCAGAGATAGTGCTATGCTGTTTAAAGTCCTCTACGGTAGTGTATTATTGCTTTTTCTTCTTCTTACTATTATTATTACACAGGACTGGAAAATTAAGGGTGAAATCCTAACCAATTTTCCAACCAAGGCAGTGATTATCAACCAGTGTGCCATGAGTGATCCACAGGTGTGTAGTGAGACTTTGACAAATTAATTAATTAAATAATATTTATTAATAGGGTTATTGAGGAATTGAATCCCCCACCTGCAGCATAGTGTGCCTTGACTATTTTAGCACCTGATCAGCGTGCCATGGGATGAAAAAGACTGAAAATCACTGAGATACGAGCAATGCAACTTCAAGGTAGGGTTGCCATAATTCTCTTCCACAAAATTGGAATAGGACCCTCTGTTCCATTTGCCAGTATGTAAACACAATCCCCCCAAATTGGGATTGTCCTTGTTTTTCGGGACATATGGCAATCCTACATCACAGTAAAGGAACAAATATGCCCTACTTTGAAGACATTCCATGACTCCTCACGAAAGACCCCCAACTTCAGGATGCAACACATTCCCCACTGGCACATCTATGTCAGCAGTCAAAAGCTGGTTAGGAGTGAACCCTAAGAATATAGTACTTTTACATTGAAATCCAGAGTGTTGATTACAAAAATGGCATTAGCCAAAATGACCCAATCACATCTAGTTTTGGAGATCTGGCATAGCTTTGTTAATAAATGGGTCAAACTACTTCCTATGGAAGCCTACTCCTGTAATTCCTCCAGCTACACCTCTGTATGGAGGCGTCCTCAACATAAGAGGATCTTTACGCCTTCATCTCAGGACTGCATGGTGGCTCCATTGGTGTTGGAAGGTTGGGTAGGATTGGGCCCTCTATGGAACAAAGGTCTCATCTATTGCAATTTTATTGCAATAAATAAAATAAATTTATTGCAATAAATACTGTGGACCAACTGCAGAAAAAAAGTAACTGGGAATATCCACGGTGCTTTTCTCTCTGTCCTTTTTGCACCTCTCTTCTAGGTGATGGTAAATGTCATCCTAACAGCCTTGAATGCATTTTCTTTTTTCCAATGACGCCACCGTTAGGGAATCAATGCCCTCATTCTGCATTGATCACCTGGGGCTATGACTTTCGGCCATGCTAATGGTTTTGTGTGATTGTGACTCTCGCAGTAACTGCTCTTGTTGCTTCATATGTTCTAACAACTATTAAAGCCATGACTGGAATTGGTTATGGCCTTCCTGCTGCTGTAGCATGAAAAAAAAGAGGTTTAAAGCTGTATATTTCAGCAGGCACCGGGAGATTATCACTGGGGAATGTCACATTGTTGTAATGCACAACAAAAAATAATACAGTGAACTGGCACCAGCAGAATCTCGGTAATATTGCATGCATAAGAAACATTGGTTGTGATCTCCTCGGAGCAGGGAAGCGGGCGGATGTGAATTCAGCTTTCATTTTGGTTTTTATTTAATGGAACTCTTATTCCTGTTCAAGATTCAATGAACTTACATGGTAAGTGGGGAGAGTATTTTGGTATTCCTGGGACATCTGTGCTGTTCTGAAAATCCTTATCTGAATTTTCAGTTTGTGAAACTCCAAGAGAGGCATGTTAAAAAAAGATTGAAAGACAATTTGAATCAGGGGTGGGCACAGCCTGGCCCAAGAACAGGTTCTCCGGAAGTGGGCAGGGCCGGGGGCGGGGCCAGGGTCAAGGGGTAGGGCCAGGGGCGGTTTTTAATTTAAAAATTTTAAAAATTACTTACTTCAGAGTAGACCTGCATAGGATGGTCCTCTGAGGCTGCAATCCTCTCCACAGTTTCCTGGAAGTAAGTCCCATTGACTATACTGGGACTTACTTCTGAGTAGACCTGCATAGGATGGGGCTCTGAGGCTGCAATACTCTCCACACTTTCCTGGAAGTTAGTCCCATTGACTATACTGGGACTTACTTCTGAGTAGACCTGCATAGGATGGGGCTCTGAGGCTGCAATCCTCTCCACACTTTCCTGGAAGTAAGTCCCATTGACTATACTAGGACTTACTTCTGAGTAGACATGCATAGGGGGCTCTTAGCCTCCCTGGCCGGCCGGGGTAGGCAAGGAGAGCGCACTTGCGTCGTGCGCTTCCCGCTTGGGCCCTGAAGCCCCACGCCGGCCGGGGGAGGCAGGGAGAGCGCACGTCGCAAGCGCGCCTCCCACTTGAGCCCTGAAGTCCCCCGCCGGCTGGGGGAGGCAGGGAGAGCGCGCTGTGTCGCGTGTCTCCTTTTTAGGCTCTGGAGAGTGCGGTGGCGGCTGAACCGGTCCCCACGGTTTTGGGGGGCCCCTGCCGCTGCCGGCTCGCTAGCAGCAGGGGTATTGGAAGATCCGGCCCCCCAGAACCAGACTGAACCGGCCTGTGCCCACCAGTGATTTGAATGCAGAAGAACCTAGAGGAGGGTACTTCATGTCAGGATTGGGCCATCTATGAGGCCAGCTGAGTTGCCTCAGGCAGCGGATTTGTGGATGGGGACACCCATCTCCATCATCCTATTTGCCTCCATTGCTTCTTTCTCCATCCATTAGCTGGATTACGAAAGAGAATGATAAAAAAAACAGGATTATACCAAAGGACCACCTAGCTTCCGATAGCTCACAGTGTTCTAGTCGGAAGTCCAACTTTAGGTTTAAATGAGGTCACTCTCTCTCTTTGCAAGTCTTGGAAAAGTCTGCAAACACTCTGCAGGGTGCCCCAATGCTCCCAGACCCCTTTAGATCTTGGCAGGATATATATAACATTTAAAAATAGCTCCCCCATTTCCCTTCAGTGGCACCATTCTGTGGATTCCATCAGCCCCTCCTTAGGGCAAAATCCAGAGTAACTACAGGGAGTCCTTGCTCCGGTGTAAGAACAACCTACTCTGGATTCTAATATGAATTTCCCATGGGTTTTCACTAGGTGGTGCGGTAACTACGGGTGCATGTAAAGTCTCTTACGTGCTCCTGTAGTTACTCTGGATTTGGTGGTTACTCAAGGGGTAAAGCTCCCAGAAAGTCTGACAACAAGTGGTGTAATAGAAGGGACTCAGAAAACATACAGATAGTAAAATTGCTTTTTAGATCTCTATAGGATGACGTAGCTCTGGGAAAATAGCTCCATCTTTAAATTCTTTTTGGGTTCCTTTGATCGATAAGAGGGCTGGAATCGTATAATTTAAGGGAGGCAAGCTGGAAGGTTTACAGGCAATTTATATTTCAAATCCTTCTATTTCCTCTGTTCTTTTCTTCAGGTGTACACAACTACGGAGCAGTTTGGAAGATCCACAATTTACAACTGTTGTGCTTGCCTTGACTGCAAGGCAATCATGTCCTCTGACAAAATGGCATGACCTCCTCTTTATCTTCATGCTTGACTTGGATCAATCATCATGGAAGATCTGCCCGACATTTCCACTTTTGCTAGTCGTGAATGGGCCAGTCATAGCCACAGAAAGTTTCGCAGTGTGCCCTAAACATGCATTCAATGCAAATATTAGTAATGAAAATGTGCATAATTATTGTTTTTTTTTAGAAATAATGGTGGGTGCTCATTATGAAGACATTAGAAAGTTGGGGCACTCACCATGAAGATGTTATTTATAATCATAGGCATGTCTACTTGGGGGCCACAGAGGTGCCAGTGCTCACCAGGGAGATGCTGGTAAAATAAAATATAAATATTTTTTATTTTAAAAAAAGAATATATACCATAAAAGTGATTGGAGAAGGAGATGAACAATTGTGTACATACTATATGCAAACTTGACTATATTTTGGAAGAGGTGTTGTTAAGTTAGTACAGGTGGCCCCTCTTTATTGGCAGGTTCAGAACCCATAGATGGGACTTCCATGCATTCCAGTACTTGCAGTGCAAGATCACGCCTGACCTTGGATGTAACCAAACGTGGCTTTCGGTCATGTCCAGGAAACTTTCTAAGATCTGGAAAGACTCCATGCGGCCTGTCCATGATTCTGAATATTCCTTGCAGTTGTTGGAAAAGCATTTCTGTCCCCCCCCCCCAAAAAAAAAAAACACGTAGGAGTGATTTTTCCGACACCTCCAGGTTGCTTCAAGTTGCTAGACCTCAAGGCCTAGAGTGTCTATGCAGAACCACTCTGAGCTTTAGAACATTACCAAATATGATCAGAAGGTGCTTCCAGTCACATCTGGAGGTCTTTTATGGCCCAGATCCTTAGGTTAAGGCTACAGTCCTAACCTCCAATTAGGCTGGCCTAAGTCCGAGCATAACTCCTGTGCTGAACTGGGGGTGTCACAAAAGTGCCAGAAGAGACTTGTGCACCACTCCTGAAGGAAGGTTAGGTCAGTGCACCGACATGGGAATGGGGAGACCAATGAGTTGTGCCAGCCTAGGTTAGGATTGCACCCTATCTCAGGCTTTTCAGCCACAGTGCCATGGCACACTGGTGTGTCATGGATGGTCTGCAGGTGTTACTTGGGATTTGGGGAAAGTCATTGATTGTATTAATAAGGCAGTTGAGGATTTGAGCCCCCTACCAGCAGCATGGTGTGCTTTGTTGATGGTTGTGCCTTGACAGTTTTAGCACCTTGTCCGTGCGCCATCAGATGAAAAAGGGTGAAAATCACTGGGTTAGCTTATGGTCTGGTTTTGCTATCTGCAGGGGGTCCTGGAACAGAACTACAGATTCGGAGGTCTACTGGATATATTTCAAAGGACACGGACTAGAACCTTAACAACAATCCTAACCGTGTCTACTCAAAAGTTAACCCCATTGTGTTGAATGGTCTCTTACTCCCAGGAAAGTGTCTTTAGGATTGCAGCCTATGTCAGGATGGCTCTGTATGTTGGTTTCCTGTTCTGAGTATTTTTTTTGGCTCAGCTCAAGTTTGAATTAAATGAAAGAAAACATAAACTTGCCCACCTCATTTTTGAAAAAAGTAACATATTTTCTTTGGGGAAATTCCCCTTCAGAAGCATCATGTTAGCTGAGGTGCTCGGAGGAGAGATCAGCCTTGTTGCATGTCACATCATATCTGATGTGCCAAAGAAATAATGTAGGAACGAGATGACGCATTACAATATGGCAGCGTGTAAAACAATACATTTGAAGGTGGCAGCTCTCAAACCATTCATCTACTCACTTGTGGAATCTGGTTGAAGACTAATTTATTGAGGTTATTTTTTTCCTCTTTTGAAAAATGTTTTCAAAGGGGTGCGAAATATTCCCCTGAGCCACTCTCTTTATTCAGTTTTTGGAAGCAAGGTGTTTTATCAGCACAAAAGTCGTACCCGTGTCTCCAAATAGATGCAAACATATTCAGTGAAAACCATGTTACAAGCAACAGGATCTGACAAAATCCTGAGGACTGTAAAGGAGGTCATGGACTGAAGCTACTCTAAAACCCTTCCTTGCGCTGGTTTATATCACTGGTAAAAAACCTGATTTTCCCCCTTTCAATCTATGATCTTTGCTGGACCAATATCTTACTGAATGTATCAAAGCACAATCCTAACCATGTCTACTCAAAAGTAAGCCCCACTGTGTTCAATGTGTCATATTCCCAGGAAAGTGTTTTTAGGGTCCTGCAAACACTCTCCTGGGAGTAAGTACTATTGAATGGCACTTATTTTGGGGTAGACATGCTTAGGATTGCATTGTAAGATATGAGACTGCAGATTGGTTTGCTGTTTAAAATACAGTGGTGCCTCACTTAAAGAGCTTAATTTGTTCCGGAAGCATGCTCTTTAAGTGAAACACTCTTTAAGTGAAGCAGATTTTCCCATAGGAAATAATGGAGACTCAGACGATTGGTTCCACGACCCAAAAATATTCATATAAAAATATTAACTGTTTATAAAAATGATTACAAAATACTGCAATGTAACACTGTACAAAGCACTGTAACATACAGTAACACACAACACTGCAATAAAGAAAATACTGTACAGTACTGAACTGTACCTTTGAAAACCTTCATGGTTGGTGTGAAGGTTACAGAGAGGGGATGACTTTGGCTGCAGTCCTAAAGACAATTTCCTGGGAGTAAGACCCATTGGACACAATGGGGCTTACATCTGAGTAGACATGGTTACTCAATCACTAATGGAGTCACTGCTATCCATTGGCTCAATGGAATCTATTGTCTTTTTGTGCAACTTGAACATTCCCAAGCTGCTGATGGGGAGCAGCACTGGAGCATTGATAAGGCACACCTTCCACACTGCCACACACAGATCCCACATACAGACCTGACTCAGGCTGCTCCCCCTGGACGTCCCATGAGTTCCCTGGCAATGGAAGCCTATTCCAAACTTTGCCCAGGGCCCCACTGTAGCTCAAGCTAGTCTCCTCGTCCCACCTGTGAGTTCCCTTGCCATGGAAGCCTGTTCCATACTTCCTCAGAAGTGCTCTCTATTCAAGGCAGTGCTCTTTAAGCAAGTCAAAATTTCTGAGGAAAATTTTGCTCTTTATACAAAATGCTCTGTATTCAACGCACTCTTTATTCAAGGTACCACTGTATATCAGTATTTCTTAACCAGTGGTACAGGTACCACCAGTGGCATTTGTGGTAGAAAGCAATGGCGTAGTTAATTATCATGCCTAATGCAAAGCTCAAAATGTTGCCCTGGAAATAATGTCACTACCAAAAGTGATGTCATGCCCAGGCTTAAATATAAAATAAAATTGGGAGAAAACCTGTCACATTTTCTTCTATAGGCAATTGGTGTTTTAATTTTCTGGTTCTGAATTCTGAATTCAATTCTGAATTGAATTACCTTTCCAATGATACCATTATTTACTCAAATCTAATGTACGATTGAATATAATGCGCACCCTAGACTTATAATCAAATACTGTATTTACTCAAATCTAATTAACTAATCAAATCTAATGCACACCCTGATTTTGGAGATTGAATTCAGCTGAAAAAGGTGAGCATTGGATTCGAGTGAATGCAGTATATAATACTATGGGATTATTATTTATACATGCCCCTTTTTCACAATTTTTGACCACGAGTATCAAGGTCAGCTGGATGCCCCCTAAAGCTTGTTTTCCGGTGCAACTGCCACTTCCTGCAGCTGTTTAGCTATGCCACTGGTCTGGTGGGATTCACAGAATTTATTTATTCATGCATACATACATATATACATACATATCTAAAAAAGGATACTCAAGTTTATTTATATTAATTTGATTTGTTGCATCACTTCACATCACATCTGTTGCCTCCCAACCCAGGTATAACTGGTAACAACCTCACCTGTTACTGCCAGTGGTACATGGAATAGATGGACCTCATGAAGTAGAGGATAAACCTTAAGAAACACTGCAATGTATGGCTTGTACATGGATCGTCGCATGACCCAGTGGCATAGTCCAACTAGATTGCTGTCTCATCTATATTGGAAAGAAAGAAGGTAAACTCAGTCTTCCTTTATCAATCAGATAATGGACGGAAAAAAACATTTGCGGTAAAAGCTGTCGGTATTAATGATCTTTCCAACAAGCAGCTGGTGATTATCTGTGTGCTCCCAAATTACAAATGATCCGAATGTATGAATTGTAGAACAATCATCTGGAAGACCTATTTGCTGCATAAGCAGGGAAATCAAAGGATCCCCCTGCCTGCATAATGGCGCAATTAGTGATAACAGCTGTGCCGCACAAGGACAGGCCTGATTCTTTGGTAGGCCAGGACAGCAGCATCATCAGGGTCACATCAAGGACGATGTGGTGATGATGCTGCCATATAACCACATGCGCCGTAGACTCAAACCTTGCATCAGTATATTAACGCCCCATTTCCAGATTGACTACAATTTGGAGCAAGGTAGGGTAGGCAGGCCCTTCGGTACTCTGCTTGGCTCTGCAAACATTTGGATGGTGAGTGCTATGCACACTCCAATGGAGAGTACATCAAACCTCTGGAGAACTATGGGGCAGCCCTCCGCAGTGGTTCAGGAAGCATCACATACAATTTGTTACTTTGCATTCTGAATTAAATTATCTTTCCAATGATAGCATATTTACTCAAATCTAATGGGCAATCAAATCTAATTCGCACCCTATACTTATAGTCAAAACACCATATTTACTCAAATATAATTCCCATGCACAAGGCAGGGCACAATAGGGTATGATGTGATGGGAATCAACATTGAATTTTAGTGGATGTCCCCTGGTTCGGGAAAGTGATCTGGTAAGTGATTGAAGGGCATTTTTTTTCTGGACCACTTTTCGCAATAACATTGATCACTTGTGGTTTGCTGACCATGGGTGGGGAACCAATCTTCTAGCCTATCTTTTTGCCCCCCTCCCAAATGAACCCAACCAGCATAAAAACAATGCAGCATTGTGTCATGTATGAATTTTCAAACGCTAGAAAAGAAGTCATCCTGAAAGCGTCCTCGGTTTTGAAGAGAATTTGCATTCTGTCCTTGCGAAAAAACCATATCAGGGCTTTGGGATCTGACCAGCTGATCCACTTAATACTTATTTAATTATCTCAGCGCTCTGTTTTATAAATTTCCATGAACCACTTATATGGAACTGATACCTTCTCATTGCTCGGCACCGTATACCACCTGCACCAATTTAATCAAGAGGAAAATTAATGTGAAACATTGTAGGAAAAAAAATTACACTGACTATATGGTAGCAATTTTCTCAATTCACAGCTAATAATGTAATGTAAATGAATGGCATTTTACATATTAAATTTACAGTTTCATTATGTTTCTGGCGGAGACACGTGGAAGAAAAGTTTAAATATGTCTGTATCCTTTCATGTGAAAAGGCGGCCTGCCTCGAGCTACTGCTCTTGTGTAGAAACTCACTAATATATTCACTTAAAGAATGAAATCCTGAATATGGAACAAACACAAATTTGAATTCCACTTTCAAATCCCTGACACTATTTATTAAGGCTGCATTTCTATACACATTTAAATGGGAGGAAATCCCACTGAGGTAGTGGGACTATATATCTTTTATGGGATTGCATGGGCAGAATGGCCAGGTGTGCATGCCCAAAATTTTCTGCTGCATAATGTTAAATTAATTTGGATTTACAGTGGAACCTTGCTTAACAAGTGCCTCGCTTAACAAGCATTTCACATAACAAGCAAAAATGTCCAAGAAATCTTGCACAAGCAAGTGCACAATGGGCATGCGTGCTATGCAATCCTGACACTCCATATAGAGGCTCTTTAAAAGGGCTGCCAGCCAGTGCTGCTGCCTCTAACTGCTCCCAACTTGGGGGCAGTTGCCTGGAGGTACCAGAGGCAGCTGCCCCTAAATGCCCCCAAGTGTCCCCACTGGCCACCTTGAACTTCCAGCAGCAGCCCAGGTAAGCCTCCCAGGAAAGTGTCTTTGACTGCAGCCTCCTAACCATGTCTACCCAGAAGTAAGCCCTATTGTGTTAAATGGGACTTACTCCCAGGAAAGTGTCTTTAGGATTGCAGCCTAAGCAGACTTCATAGGATCATGCACACTGAATGCATGATTTGAATTCAGTTCCAGTGTTTTGTCATCATTTTTACCTCCAGTTAATATTTTTATATGAATATTTTGGGGGTTGTGGAACCAATCGTCTGAGTCTCCATTATTTCCTATGGAATAATCTGCTTCACTTAAAGAGTGTTTCACTTAAAGAGCATGCCTCTGGAACGAATTAAGCTCTTTATGTGAGACACCACTGTATTTCTATCAAATGAGCACTAGCCAGGCAAATTTAAACGCTCATATGATCCATGTGTATAGCTAGTGTCATCCCGTTTATGTAGCACAAGGTGTCTTGTTCCATGTTCGCATATGTGCTGATGGGTGCAAGTGCAACCATCAACCTAGCCCCCACCTTAGTACCCTTCTATGCCAGCTGGGGAACATGCCCTGGCTGGCTCAGAAGGGCATGCGTGAGATTCCAGGTGGGACAAGCATGTGCCCTTCTGTGTCAGCTGGAGAATGGCTCAGTAGGGCTCGTGTGTGGCTCCAGCGCAACATGCGCTCTTCACAGCTAGCCAAAGGGTTTCTCCAGCTGGTTGTGATGATCCTAGGTGTGTGATGGCATCATGACATGAGGACATGATGACATCATGCAATGCATGCCGTTGTGCACAGGGCTGTTGGTATGCCACTGACTATAGTCCAATCTTAGCTATGTTCCCCCATACAGTATCAGTATCATCGGTATGGCATCTGCCAGGGAATTGTCACAGGAATTTTACATGCTGAGGGTCTCCTTGATCAAGAGTAGGGATGTCACACATTTTTTTTTCTTCTCTACAACTATGGGTATCCCCTGATTTCTGATGGGACTTCTGATGATCCACTCTCTCAACACCTTTCAATTATACCCAGAACTTATTCATTCAAAGCACGTTCCACTCTTTCAACCTCTCTCTGCTGTTCTAAAGGCCAAAACTGCCATCCCCCATGTTGCTTATCCCATTCCTGAATGATCTTATCCCATTCCTGAAGGAGTTAATGAAAATCCCATTTGCAGAAATCTTTGTGTGGCAGCAGGAATTTGCAAGATAAAGGGTGCGTTTGCAATTTGCTAGCTAAAAAAGCAACATTTAAAAAATAAAAAAGATTGGATTCTACTTTTCAACTGTTCTCACTTTTGGATGGTACTCTGGTCCCTAATCCATCCAATAAGTGGGGGATGCCTTTACCTGGGCCAGATGTTGTCCCTGGAAGCAATTCCTCCTGCATTTTTAAAAGTTGCATGACATTATGGAACACACAAATTAGTACCAACTTTGTAGCCCTTACATGTAGGCAAAGAACATTATTTAAACTCTGCATTAAATGATTTTTAATGATTTTTTTCTAATGATTTTTTTCTTCTTCTCTGCAACTGTATTTTGACCATCTTAAGGGTGTTTACCCAGAAAAAAACAAAGCTACAGAAAAAGAAGTGATTCAACAGGACCAGAAGATGCAGTTTTAGAATCCTGACAGTAAATCAATTAGGATCCTGGAAACCTTAACATAAGAGTATTGAAGTGGTAGCTTCCGACTCATCTTATGAAGAAGAGTCTATTTAGGTAATTGTGCCTTTGGGCCCGCAAATGTTGATAGATTATCAATTTGGAAGCCATGATCTAGGCCAGAAAAAAAATGCTATGTCATTCTCAAGAAAGAATCAGGAAAATTCAATTTTTAAACATAGAACCAATGAAAAGGGGCATTCAGGGGCATCCCTTGGACCCATAATGCCTTTCATGGGTCTTACAGGTCCAATGGACCCGTGCGTTCTTAGGTGATAAAGAACATCCCAGTATTCTTAGCTAAAATTTTACTAAAATTTTACTTAAAAAATCATTATTTCACAATAAAAATAATTATACTAAAACTTGACACAAAAGCAGGCCTCCGTCAGTCTTGAAAGACTATGGTATCATGTTCGGCGCTGCATACACTGCATGCGAAGCACGAAAGCCTGGGTTGGATTGTTATGGAGGATAGGCTGTTTCCCAAGCAGCAAATCCCCCCTCTCCACGCCACTGATTTAGTCCAATGGAAAGGCGGAGCCAATACGATTGGATCCAGCTGCGTCGCAGAGCTGGACTAAGGACAGGAGCTCACCCTGTCTTGTGGGGCCAACCCGGGAATCGAACCCTGGCCTTCTGGTTAACAGGCACAGCGTCTTAACATTTATTAATTATATGTACATTATATGTACCTAACTATAGGTATGAGTCCAATGGACCCGTGTGGTCCGATGTGGTAAAAAAAACCCCAGTATTCTAAGGGTTAATCCAGGATTAAAAGGGGAAATCCAGGGGTCCAGAAGCCAAAGAATGGCCACCTTGAGTATCTTTTTTAGGTAGAAAGGTGGGGTATAAATCAAATAAATAGAAATAAATGTAGCCCAGAAATTCCCTGGAATTTCACATTTTTTACTCTCATCATGAGTGGAAGATGAAGGGGACCACATTGTCATAAATGAGGGGGAGCAGGAGACAAATGAGTGGGTCCAAATATTTCCTGGGCTCTTAAAAATGTATGCATATATTTAAGCCTATGTAATTTTATATATTTTAACTTGTGGAAATTTTGACCCAATTATAGTATTAAATTATGAACCAATGGAGTAGAGAAGCCCCCCTCCCAAAATGTGTACCCCTGATAAAGTTCTTTACAGAATCTGTGTTTAAGCATCCACTGCCGCAGCCGTAATTTCTAGTGCTGATTGCCTTGTAATGATAGGGTGTAGAGCTGCCTATTGGAGCAAAGCACCTTTAGAAAATAATGAACACCTGCCATTAAGTAACGAGGATGCATTACTAATCAATTATTCTCAGTATAATAAACAACATTATCTTTACATGAGACAAGTTAATTATTTTTTTTCCCAAAGACAATGCTTCTTGTTTTATAAGCAATATTAAGATAGAATTATATGGGAAACAAAAGAATAAATCACATAATAGGATAATAAACCAGATCAATATTGATAAATTGCAGCAAAGTGGCATCCCGGAGGTAGCACATTTTTAGAGAACTGGGCAAAAGTGCCCATGTGCATCCATAATAAATTACATTATTGTAATCAGTCGGTAAAGAACTGCAAAGTTTGTATGAAATTTATAGTGCCATTGGAGGTACATTTCTCTAGAAACAGCTCATTAAAAATGGAACTGTGGCAGCATTGTGTAGAGATGCTCTCTTTGGAGTGTCTTTTTTTCTTAATTAATGGCTCATTATTTGCTTTATAGATCCATTTTTGCAATGACTTTCATGATTTTAAGTGATCACTTAATGCTTGCTCTTTTTGTGCTGAAAGAGCCATATGCGAAGGAGATTCTGGCATAGGGACACATCAGGACTGAAGCTTTTGTGGCTTCGAAGACTGAACTGTCAGGGATGTTTCTAGTCCAGATCAATGCAGAGGATTTGAAAACATTATTAGAAGGACCAATGGGAGATGTGAGACCCCCACTTGCAGCATGGTGTGCCCTGAATTGTCAAAAAAGGGATGGTCCATCGAGTTCAGTGGTACTTATTGCACATAATTGCACATAGATCTACATTGCAATCTATATTTCCCCACCAACAGATCACCAATATTTTCTCAGTACAGAAAAACAATATTTTAAACAATGTACCTGCAGTAACATACCCCCAAATCCAGAGTAACGACAGAACACGTAAGAGACTTTACGTGCACCCGTAGTTTCTGCACCACCTAGTGAAAACCTATGGGAAATTCATATTGGAATCCAGAGTAAGTTGTTCTTACACCGGAGCAAGGACTCTCCGTAGTGACCCATTTTGCCCATACTCCATATGTGCATAAAATGTGCATAAGTGTCATTTAAATCAATAGGACTTGAGCAGCAGGTAAATGCTTACATCAATGGGACTTGAAGAGTAGACAAGGGCCATTATTTCAATGGGATTTAAGATTCAGCTTCCTGTGGGATGGACTCAATGAGATAAAATGCACTTGTAAATACAGGGACTTTTCATCATAATCCTTTGAGAACCTACATTAACAGCACAAATACCTTGCTTGCTACATGCGCAAGCAATTGAACTTAAGAGCAGTTGGGCCGAGCACTTTGGCAGATGTGATTTGCATTATTGTGGTGGTGCTACAACCTCTCCAGATCTCAAACTGTTATATAAAGACCATTATTTTATTTTTATGAATATGGTAAGATGGCAAGGGCCACACACTCGTGGCAGGAAGGTTTGAACGGTAGGAAATGAGTGTTGAGATCTATGAAAATGAATGGGGGGGAATGGAACAAAAATGAGTTTGAACAACGGAGTAGCCCCATTGGGGCTGCAGAGACTCTCCCAGTGTAAAGGGAAAAGAAAACCACAGACCACCAGAAATTTGTGCTGTATACAAGGCAGGCATGTTAGTATTCCTGTTAGGATTGCACCATAAATGACTAAATTGATGGACTGGATTACAAAATCAAGATTTAAAGCATACCTTTGACTGCTGAAGAAATATACTCCTTTAATGTAGGGTTGCCATATGTCCTGAAAAACAGAAACAATCCTGATTTTGGGGGATTGTGTTCATATACTAGCAAATGGGACAGAGCGTCCTGACCCAATTTTGTGAAAGAGAATTATGGCAACTGATTTAATGTCTGCACACCCATAAACTCTACTAACATCACCCCTGCTAAAAATAAAAAGCAGGCGTCCGTCAGTCTTGAAAGACTATGGTATCGTGCTCAGCACTGCATACACTGCATGCAAAGCACGAAAGCCTGGGTTGGATTGTTATGGAGGATAGGCTGTTACCCAAGCAGCAGATCCCCCCTCTCCACACCACTGAATTAGTCCAATGGAAAGGCAGAGCCAATACGATTGGATCCAGCTGGCGTCGCAGAGCTGGGCTAAGGACAGGAGCTCACCCTCTCTTGTGGGGCCGACCTGGGTCTCAAACCCTGGCCTGCTGATTAACAGGCACAGCGTCTTAACCACTTACGCCACCCATAGCCCTGCTAATTGGGGCATATTTTAAAGGGGCAAATTTTTAAAAGAGGCATATTTTAAAGTGGTGTCCTCTTATATTTATCAGGGAGTGAGCAATTGTCCCAGTTTGGCCCAGCAAGGTGTCTTACCCAGTGGTTCTTGGAATTTCTTCTGAATTTTTTAAGAATGTGAGCCCTTTGGGGAAAGAAAACCAATCATTAGGTTTTTTTTTACTGTGTACACTTTGTGAATGATTATTGTTTGAGTGGTATATTCAGATGATGATGATGATGACAGGATGACCATATAGAACGGAGGACAGAATGTCTCCACCTTTAACATGGTGGTTACCAACTTTGTTTTGTATCACATATCACCGCCAGGGTCCAATGAACCCTGGACTATAGTTGGGTACATATAATGAATAAATGTTGCATCAAGTTTTAGTATAATTATTTTTATTGTGAAATATTGTGAAATTATGAATTTTGATTCTAATTTCAGCAGAAACAGAATCCTGTGACTTGCAATTTGGGAGTCATAACTGAGAAAAAACCAGTGAAGAGCAACATGGGTCCGATGGACCCTGCCTGTATTTGATGCTATAATTTGAATTTACAGAAAAAAATGTAAATTCAAAAAATTTATGCTTTTGGATTTATAACTAAGTAGCAGTAGAAGAGTCACAAGTTCTTATCAACTAATAATAATAAATTCCATTAAAAAAATACAACACTAACTTCCAATAGGGTCCCAGGTACCCTAAAGGTAGTAAAGGAGTTAACTATTGCATAGAAGAGGAAATTTAGGCAGGTTTAACTCAGCATACCCTACAATCCAGAGTAACTACAGGAGCACATAAGAGACATTACGTGTACCCGTAGTTACTGTACCACCTAGTGAAAACCTATGGGAAATTCACATTGCAATCCAGAGCAAATTGTTCTTTCACCAGAGCAAGGACTACCCATAGTTACTCTGGATTGTGCCCAAAGAAGGGTTTAAAAAACAGCATCTACCAAAATTCCCTTTTCTATACAACGCTTAAAGGTAGAGGCACTCTGTCCTCCATTCTATATGCTCATCCTGGATCATGATGAAGATGAAGATGAACGAGAGCAGATGCTAAATGACATCTACTTTTACTATTAACCACTGTGGCTTAATTTGTTTGGAAACTGGAGGTATGTAATTTCCCCTAGTGTGATGCCAGTAGAAGAAAATGTTTACCTGGAGAAGCACTGCTTAAACTACATAACAAGTATTTGACTCAAGATGATATTTCAGTTTTTTTGAGAATTATGGCTTAGCAGTGAATGCATACAAAAAAAATCCAATTAAGCATCCTTGCTTGGGGATATCAGCAAGTTACTGCCCTGGGTCCTAAAATTCTCTGAAAACCTTCAAGACCATTTGCAACTGCAGTTGCCTGGAGAAGCTAGATTTTCTTGGTTATCATACAAAAACAAAAAAGATATTTTCCCTTCAGCTCCAAACAGCACTTGAGAGTTCCCATAATAATTGGATCCAATGACACCAGATTATTTCAATCTGAAAGCACCTACTGATACAATGCAGCAATTTATGGTTGTAGAGGGAGGGTGTTTTGTCCCTCCACCTGGAAGCAATAAATGTACTTAGGCTGCAATCCTAGAGACACTTTCCTGGGAGTAAGACCCACTGAACACAATGGGGCTGACTTTTGAGTAGACATGTTTAGGATTGTGCTCTAGTTGTGAAGAAAGAACACAACTTTTTATGTACATACAAGAAGATACATTTTCTTAAATACATAAATGCATTTATATATACACATTAGTGAAAAGCATACCCGTGTTGCGGGAGTAAAATTCCCCCGTATGCCATCCCCCATATGCGTCAACCCCCCATGTGCAAATTCCCCACATGTGCATCAACCCCCATGCGCATCAACCCCTCCCATGCACAACTTCCCCCATATGCATCAACCCCCCCATGCACAACTTCCCCCCGTGTGCTACTTCCCCCCATGTGCAGCATCCTCGCCAGTGCAACCTCTTCCTCCAAAGAACATTCCCACTGCACAGGCACCGAGCACCACATTGTCTGGATGTTGTTCAGTCTCCCATGTAAAGTATAGGACAGAAACACGTTGCCCCCTTTTCAGCCCCTGAAGGGTTAAATTTCTCCAGATGGTTCTTGGTGGGAGTTCAGGTGACAGAAGGAACTCCCAGAATTCCATGCTTCAGGCCCAGCAGGTGGGGCGGAATGTTGATGAGTCAGCAATTCTCAATGCAAAGTATAGGGAGGAAAACGCGTTGCGCCCCCTTTCACCCCCTTCCCGTTGGAATTTCCGAAAACCGGTTCTTAGTGCACCCCTCCGTCACGGAAGGAACACCCACCCCAAATTTCACGCTTCTAGGCCCACCGGTTTTGGCAGGGCGGTGATGAGTGAGTGAGTGAGTCAGTCAGTGAGTAAGTGAGTGACTTTTCTCTTTTATATATTTAGATAATATTAAATACACATATGTATTTAAACACATATACCCCCAAATCCAGAATAACTATGGGAGCACGTAAGTGACTTTACGTGTACCCATAGTTGCTGCACCACCCAGTGAAAACCTATGGGAAATTCATATTGGAATCCAGAGTAAGTTGTTCTTACACCGGAGCAAGGACTCCCCATAGTTACTCCTCGTACTCCTCGTACTCTGGATTTTGCCCATAAAATACAGTTTCTAGGTTTACTCTAGAGTAATAGTCCAAATGGAAAAGTGGTGATCACAAGGGTCGAGATTTGTACCTCTCAAAGACATACATGCATCCAGTGGCATAGCAAAACGAATGGCTTCGAAGGGGTAAGGCTCCCTCCAAGACTATCTGCTCCACCCCCTCTACCTATGCCACCGCTTGCATCCGAACCATAGATAACATCTGTACTCGCTGCTCCCGACTATAGTTTCTTCTCTGCATGAGATTAATTCAACCCACTAGAAAATATTCTGAGCAGCCCTGGCATAGCAGAGCTAACCGCTTTCAAATGTCAGCAAGGAAACCCAACTCATTCACAAATGACAAGCGCTGGGCACCGCGGTCTGCTCTGTTAAGCTCCAGATAGGCCGTTTTGGGCAACGTCTGTCAAAAACCCTTCAGTAACAAGTCTCTGGTCACAGATTTGAGGAATCATCTTTGAAGTGGAGCCCCTGATGGCTTCCCAGCACACATTTATATTCTTTTCCCAGATAATATTGCTTCCATTTGTTTTGCTGCTAATCTCGGCTGACATTTCCATGTCGTGCTAAATGTGGAAACGGGCCGTCTCTGGTTCTGAATCACTGGCAATGAATTTGTCAGTAAAGAAGGATAGAAGCAGTGACCGAGTTTGAAATATACGCTATACTTGGAGAGATGCTTTCCTTTGAGAGGAGGTTCAGTGCATTGCATTGAAATACCTATACAAAATACATATACATTGCATTGAAATACATCAACAAAAATATATATGAACAAGGAGTACAAACCTGTCATGTTCTTCCACCTCAACATGCACATATCTAATGGAATTATTGTCTGTTATAAACACACACATTATATATAAATGTAAATTTTTATTTACATGCCTATGTAGGGTGAAAAAAGAATGTGAATCTACTGGTGTCAAAGACAGAGAACTGGTCAGAGACAGTTTCCCTACAATCCAGAGTAACTATGGGAGCATGTAAGAGACATTTACTTCAATGTAGTTACTGTACCACTTAGTGAAAACCTATAGGAAATTCATATTGCAATCCAGAGCAAATTGTTCTTACACCAGAGCAAGGACTCCCTGTAGTTACTCTGGATTATGCCCTTTGTTTGGGCTGTGGGTAGCGCAAGACAGGGTGAGCTCCTGTCCTTAGCCCAGCTCTGCGACGCCAGCTGGATCCAATCGTACTGGCTCTGCCTTTCCATTGGACTAATGCAGTGGCGTGGAGAGGGGGGATTTGCTGCTTGGGTAACAGCCTGTCCTCCATAACAATCCAACCCAGGCTTTTGTGCTTCGCATGCAGCGTATGCAGCGTTGAGCATGATACCATAGTCTTTCAAGACTGACGGAGGCCTGCTGCCCTTTGTTTATTTAGTTGACATTTGACAGTTGACATTTTGAATTAATGGCACCCTCAGCCTTTTCAGCCCCAGATGATCATGGGAATAGAACCCTCAGCCTTCTTGAATGATTGATACTGAAAGGGTCAAAGTATGCAGCATATGACCTATTGGCATGTCTGCAAGTCCTACCCACTTGAAAAGTGGACAGGATCGGCCCCTTACCCTCTACCCTTTCTGTGTAAAGTTTGAAGAGGTGAGTAGAGTTGAGTTTCACCTTTCCTTCCATTGTAGAATATTGTGATAAAAGGTGCCCATTATTTAAAGACCAAAAACTTTCTTTAGAAAAAGTTTGCCTTTCGGCCTGCTAAGCAGTGATGAACGAAGAACATTATAGAGTATATAAGATAAATGATGCAATACTTCTTACTGGTGGCATTGTAAAAGGAAGAAATATCTTCACTTGGGCTCCATATCGTGATAATAAATCACTTAGTTTTTACAGCCAAATCTCCAACCATTTTATACATAGGTATATAAGAATTATTTTTTAAGGAAGATTCTTTGAGTCGCCTTCCACTCATATTCCCTGGCTCCCTGATCCAATAGTCCTGCACACTAAAATAGATGCTCTCTGTTAGGAAGAATAATGGGTCATGTGCTGGATCCTTAGTAATAATCCTTGCTTTAGAAACAGCATCTGACCTTGTCAGCTTGCACAAGGCCTCGTTTCAGATGTTACAGGCTGGGAGATTTTATAACTAGCGCAATCCATTGGCAAGGACATCAGTTTTCCAATTTAACTAGTCCAAAGGCATCCTTGATCTGGTTTTTGGACTTATATCCACACCTCTGAACAAGAGAATGATTTATATACATAAAGTTGCTACTGTTTGGGGTTGTTTCAGAATATAAAATATATTCTCTGGTTTGTCTTGTGATTTTGAGTATGGCTCTGAACCATAAATGAAAATGCCTTAACTGGATCTGACTGCATTGCATACACTGAGGTCATGATCCCATACTTACCTGGTGTTGCTGGTACAATGGTGGCAAATGTATCCTGCAGGTCTGGAACAGCCACTATGCCTCATTTGAAACCCCAGAAGCCTCAGTGGTTCCACTCTGAGCTATGCCAGCGATCAATGTTAATTAAAATAATCTCACTACACAAATATTGACATCATATTTGTGACTAATTCAATTTTGAAATCCATCTCTGAATAGTCATTCTGCAAAAACAAAAAATCAGTGGTACATAGTGACATTTTGTGTAGCATGAGTGATAATTGGTGTTCTCTGCCCTCTTGACCCTCTGGTCACAACACAACATGATCTTATGGGATCATGGATTTCATTAGGACTCTGAATTATTTCAGACACTCTTATATAACGTACTGGATTGACTGATGTTTCTTTGATTAATAAAAAAGCAGGCTTCCATCAGTCTTGAAAGACTATGGTATCGTGCTTGGCGCTGCATATGCTGCATGCGAAGCACAAAGGTCTGGGTTAGATTGTTATGGAGGATAGGCTGTTACCCAAGCAGCAAATCCCCCCTCTCCACACCACTGAAATAGTCCAATGGAAAGGCAGAGCCAATATGATTGGTTCCAGCTGCGTTTCAGAGCTGGGCTAAGGACAGGAGCTCACCCTGTCTTACGGGAACCAATCTGGGTCTCGAACCCTGGCCTGCTGGTTAACAGGCACAATGTCTTAACCACTTGCGCCAACACCATATTTTTATCACTGGTGATGCAACAATCTGTAACAAATTATGGTAGAAGATAATCTTCTATTTCAGTCTTTTGAAACATGCCACTCAGTGCACATCTGGATGGGATGATTGAGATGGGAAGTGCATGAAAGAAGTGCATCTTTTCCATGCATTCTCATTGCTGTTTTGCTGTCTTTCTTTGGCTACAATCCAGAGTAATTACGGAACCTTTTAAACTGACATAGTTAATGGTCCCACCTATGGGAAATGCATAGAGCAATCCGGAGTAAGTGCCTCTTAACGTAAGTTACTCTGGATTGTAGGGATTGTTGCAGACAGCTATGTTCACAGAATAGTGGTAATGCAATCTGTTGGAATCAAGATGGTATCATGTTTGTGATGTACATCTCCCCAGTTTTCTGGCTTAGCCAGAATGTGACAAACAGAAATTTAAAAAATCTCCAAAACAGATATATCTTCGGAATAAAGTGGACGTTATTGCAGCCTGTATGTCGGCAGATCACTGAACTGGGGCAAGGTTGGCTGAAACCAATGACAGACCCATGGGGCAAACCCAGAAGACAGTATTGTCCAGCATCAGTCACAACATCATTCAAATAAGTCCTGGAACCAGAGCATTGGATCACAGGGCAGTTGGCATGGCTAGGAGGCTGTTGTCCCAAAGACAACATGGGACAGGCCAGAGAGGCTACCCAAATGCAGATGTTCCTTGAAATACAGTATATGGAAAAGGATATAATCAGTGGGGTCTTTGGGGGTAGTTGTACTGGAACAAAACCTTATGGAAAAGCAAATCACAGGTGAAAGTATCTGCAAGGAACTGCACTCAAACCAAAACAAAGACTAAAAATGCACAAATTCACATGATAAAAGTAATGTTTGTTCTGGCTGTGACACTGAAGAGTGATGAAAAGCACATTTCTTAAGCAATGGTTCTTAAAAAGAAGCCCACACCAAAGCTTTCCAAATTGAATCGAGTACAAAGTCTTCTAAACAGACGAGCATTTCTGAATTCTTTAAGACAAGCTTTGCATTTGAGTCTCTATTATTTTTTCCCTGCTTATTTGTGTTTCTTTTAAGAAAAAAAGTCCTTTTCTTCTCGGATGCAAGTATGGGAATGCGGATGAGCAGTTTTGGTACGTAATCAAACCCAATACAATAAAAAGCAATTTAACAGCATTCTATCATGTTGTGCCATGCATTTCTGTCCCACAAAGGAAAGTAAATTAAAGACATGCTTTCGGTGGAATAATTTTTTGATGGTGATAACAGCAAGCTGGGCAATCTTTTGTGATTGAGCCCCTTTCCCTCTGCTCTTCACTCTTTTCTGTCCTCATGGAGACCATGAATATATAGAATCTGTATTTAACATATTTGAGACACGTTTTATAGGGTTTCTGTGAATTATTCCATTGACTTCGTTGCCATGACTCACATTGGTTAAAATCAGCATTTTCCAAGACATGGTGAGTTAACCTTAATGGAAACAATTTCCTCTCCTAACTTTGTGTTCTAAATTTGGATTCACACTGAATGTGAGGGGATGTCTAATATATTATGAAGGATTTATGCTTATTGTGTGGCTGGTTTAAAATGAATTAAATGTAGAAGGCATTTTTGAGTGAGAGGAGAGACCCTTAGCACAGTTTTGGTGCTTTTGGTAGATTACCTTCCATGCCTTGTTCAGCCAAGCTGAGGCTTAGGGCGCAATCCAGAGTAACTATGGGGAGCCCTTGCTCTGGTGTAAGAACAATTTGCTCTGGATTGCAATATGAATTTCCCATAGGTTTTCACTAAGTGGTGCAGTAACTACGAGTGCACGTAAAGTCACTTATGTGCTCCTGTAGTTACTCTGGATTTGGGGTTTAGCTGTTGATACCATATATACTCAAATCTAATATGCACCCCCAACTTCAAAAGGCCTGAGATTAAAAAAAAAATTACTGGCAATTGTAATGCACAGCAACAAAGCAGGTGCAAAATTTAATTTTACTGCATACAATGAGTTATAAGACAATAATAATATGACAATGTTAATATTTTTACCTGACTGCACTACTTTATACAACAACAGGTTTATGGGTGCAATCCAGAGTAACTACGGAGAGTCCTTGCTCTGGTGTAAGAACAATTTACTCTGGATTGCAATATGAATTTTCTATAGGTTTTCACTAGGTGGTGCCGTAACCACAGTTGCACATAATGTCTCTTACGTGCTCCTGTAGTTACTCTGCATTGTAGGGTTTGTTACATTTTTGCTCTAATATAGTAAACTAAATATTGATCTATACTTTTAATCAAAATACTGTTTTTACTCGCATCTAGTGCAAATCCCAGTTTTGGAGACTAACCCCCAAATCCAGAGTAACTACGGGAGCACGCAAGAGACTGTATGTGCACCCAAAGTTACTGCACCAGCAATGAAAACCGATGGGAAATTCATATTGGAATGCAGAGTAACCCTACAATCCAGAATAACTACGGGAGCATATAAGAGACATTACGTGCACCCGTAATTACTGCACCACCTAGTGAAAACCTATGAGAAATTCATATTGCAATCCAGAGTAAATTGTTCTTACACCAAAACAAGGACTCCCCATAATTACTCTGGATTGCACCCTAAGTTGTTCTTACATCGGAGCAAGGACTCCCTGTAGTTACTCTGGATTTTGCCCTAAGAGCACAATCCTAACCATGTCTACTCAAAAGTAAGCCCGATTGTGTTCAATAGGAAAAGGAGAAGTCCCAGGAGAATTGTCTTTAGGATTGCAGCCAATGGGTTCAATCCTAAGCATGTATACTCAAAAGTCCCATTGTATTCTAAGGAACATACTCTCAGGAAAATTTGTAAAGGATTGCAGTCATAATTTGGCTGAAAAGGGTGATTTGAGTAAACACAGTATTTTGTAAATAATAATTTGAGTAAACGCAGATTTTGATAAATATGGTTAATTATAGTACAGTATTTTGATAATAATTTTAGTAATTATAGTCTAAATTTTGATTAAAAACACAAAACACTACCTTTTGTACTTTTGGAAAACACTAACCTCCACAATAAACATAAAACCACTTTCTCACACCTCTACTCATAACTTAAGCCAGAGCCATTCTGAGCTAAATTCATCCTCTACCCTTTTTCTAAAAACTTCCTTTGGGCACAATCTAGAGTAACTACGGGGAGTCCTTGCTCTGGTGTAAGAATAATTTATTTGTATTGCAATATGAATTTCCCATAGGTTTTCACTGGGTGGTGCCTTAACCACGGGTGCACGCAAAGTCTCTTACGTGCTCCCGTAGTTACTCCGGATTGTAGGGTTTGGCCAACCTCTGTTGCCAACTCTGCTCACTGGAGGTTCAGGAAACCCAGAGTGCCAAGCATGTGGACTTGTGGATAAAAAATAAGTTATAAATGTATGGAATTACCTTCTCAGTGAAGAATGGTGTTGGAGTGGGAGGAGATGGCCTAAATTTAAATCTGATGAGGAAGGGAAAAGAAGCACCAATTGTACATTTTTGGAATGTAAAAAGTCACAAAAAAGAGCAAGCAGGCATGAATGGATTTAAGTGCCTTCCTTCTGTAGCAGTGAAGATACTAAAAAAAATGGCTGTGACTCACATGCACCCATGGATCTATGAATATAATAAGAGGAAAGGAAATTGGAAGTATTTAGTATGAAGTAATGGACAGCTGAAGGAGAATCTGGCTCCCCGGGATTCATTCTTTCTTTTCTCCTTTCCTTATCTAAATGTTGCTTATTGTTTGAGATGTGCAAAAAAGAGAACTTACGCATGTAATCGGTTTTGTACACTCTGTGCTATCCAAAAGCAATCAGGTAGTAATATTAGCCATAGGGGAAGCCTTTGGGATTTACATACCCTGCTGTTAAGTAAAAGGATTTTTGTGTGTGAGTGTAGCTTATGACAGTGTTGAAAATAAAACGTGCACCCATTTATTTCCCCTTAGAAACTCATTTCCAGGCAGGTTGTCATGTATAATCAAAAGGAATTGCCCTACCTTTGTGTTTTCCTTAAAATATCATTGTAACTTAAGGAGAAGAGTGAAGTGTTATGGAAGGAATTTGATGTTATGTTGTACCTGTTCAGCTAATGGAACCAGATTGCAGGCAGGTGATGTCAAATTTCAGTTTCTGGTGGCACATCACTATAAGGGAGAGAAATGTTGTCTTAAACAACAATGTTGTCCATGCATGCTCCAATGAGTGTTGGGTGCCATTTTCGTATGTTCCCAGGATACAACACACAACACTAGTAGGTAGGGTTGCCACATGTACCAGAAAACTGGGGCTATCCTGGGTTGGGGGGACTGTTTGCCAAGGGGTCCTGTCCCGGTTTTGTGGAAGAGAATTATGGCAATCCATAATTGCTAGTCTGCCCAACGTATTGGCTGCCATCGCTTCCTTGTTCGTCATGTTGTAAGTTCAGAAGTACCCTTGCAGCCCAAACCTAAGCTGCCTATGGCACCAGTACAACCACTGCACCAAAATGGCTGCTGCAATATCCTGCAGGCTAGCATGCATCTACCTGTAGCTCTTTGTCCCTTTCCCCAGCATAAGCGGAGCAGCCCCACAATGGGGATATATGTTTCAGAATGAAGCACCTCTGTGTAAGGCTGGAAAGCCCTCCATTGAGGCTCTGGATATCATGAAAATCAAAATTTTCATTGACATTTGTGTATGTGTGAATATGATAAGAATAGATTAACCTAGCCGGGGTTGGGGGGCCCTTAGGTTCAGTGTTCAGTTGGTTCAGTTGGCTTAAATCCATGCCTGGCTGCAAGACCCAAGTGATACAATAAAATATTTTTTATATAATTCTACCATTTTGGCCACTTAAACATGGAGCATTAGGGCTGGCGATCCAGAAGTCAATAATCTCTTTGTTGCTCTGGAGAAAAAAATAATAATAATAAATTAATAATGAAACTACCAGCTGAAGGAAGGCAAATTACAGTGGTACCTTGGTTTACAGTTCAGGTTTTCCACTTCTATGCATCCCCTCCTGCGGCTGCAGCTGTTCCAAAAAGGTTAGCACTTCATTCTGCTGGGGGAGATAGTCTTGGAGGTGGACCAAACCTTCTCATTTCTTGACAATCATTATTTTTGAGTCTTTTGTCAAATGGTCCTTCTGCCAAATGATGAGCTCTGTGAGGCCCGGCCAGCGACATCCTCTTGATTGTGTTGCTTGTGCTTTTTCTATCCCTCTTTGTTGCTATGTATGTGCTCATCATTCCTCTTGTGTTGCTGCACTTGTCCCTCTTGCAAAATCTCTGGCCAAATGGCCAGTCCTAATACAGTAAATACCCCTATAATTTCTGTGCAGTAATTTATTACAGATGTCATCTTCCCAGCCCTTTCACAACTGAAATATAATCAAGCTTCTCAGTGCATTTCCAGTGACATTGTGAATAAATATGGATTTCTGTTGTCTGTAAGTGATTGGCTAGTGCTGGACTTTGACCTGCTTTATGTAGAGGGAATGGTCCAGCATGTCAGGAACCAGAAATATTGTTGGCATTAATTTCACCCAATACTCATGAATATGTTGAAGTTACACTTTCTTATTCTTGGTGTTTTGTCCATGCTCCAGCTATCTCTAAAGACAATTTCTATGAAAAATAATTTTCTTTTACCAATTCTACATCTGTTCTCTTTGGTTAATTGCGATGGACAAAAACTTTCATTATTACAACTTTATAATTTATAAATTATAACTTTAATAATTTATAACTTTTATAGGGCATTATGACTTTTTCCAACCTGAATGTGTCATGCAAGTGGCCCCTTTTCCTCCCCTTTGTGGCCATTCCAAGCTGTGGGTGCAAAAGGGAGACTTAATCCTGGCTCTGAAGGGGATGGGGAAGGACACCCTGCATGGTATGTTCATGGGACGTAGTGCTTTGCACCACCTATAGCAATGCCACTGATATAGTAATACATTTTATACAATATGTATGGTTATATTGTGCATGCATTTGAAAGAGAGAGAGAGAGCAATAGTCATAACATATATATTATGGCCTCGGTCTGAAAACTGTTTTATTACATAGGTTTATCTCTGTGTTTTCTGAGCATAGCACATGCATATTTAATGCTAATGTATCCCCTGTAGAAATATCCTAAGTGTATAAAGACTGCCAACTGTATGAATGTGTTAAAGATGGGTCTCCTGGGCATGCTTGAATGAAGGGTATGGGAAAAAATCTCTCCAGCCTTTGCTCATTTTAATTATTCTAATGCAAAATACCATGTGTTTTGCTTGTTTGTTAACTTAAAGTATTTGCACTCCACCCTTCAGCCAGGGAGGGACTTGGAGTGGCATAAATAAAATCAGGGAGCTGGAAATTGTGTTTTTGTGTTTGTGTGTGTGTGTGTGTTGCCATTTCTGTAGCAACTGTGAGAAGGAGAAGAAGTATACTGTGTGCATTAGATTCAATGGCGCATTAGATTCAAGTAATTATGATAATTCCTCACTAGCAATAACAATAGTATCATGCATTCAGGAATATATTTTCTCGAAGTACATGTAAATCAATTTAAAATATCCCTGTTTCTCAGTTTGATTCTTTTTATTTTGTTCAGTAAAATGTTAGACTTCTGAATGCTGGCTCAGACAAGACATCAAGCAACTTGGACAGATCGACAGTAACTAAAATATTTTATGCCATGTAGTGAGGTTTGCTGAAGGTCAGCTTTCAGTTTTGGCTTTTGGTGTCATGAGTCTCCGAATCCAATTCTTACCTAAGTGTCAGAAACACACAATGTCACAACAGTGAGATTGGGGAAGCAGGGTACATGGTAATGAATTTGTCAGAGAAAGTCAAAGGTAGAGGAAGCTGTCTTGGGCATCATAACATGCTCACATTGTCTACGGAAAACATGTCCTTGGATTGGCGGAGCTTGGCTTAGAACTACACTACTTCTCAGGGAGATAGAAGGAATCTGTGCTAAGAAAATAGCAGTGGCTCCTACTAACCTAATACTTTATGGATCAGCAAGGATGTTATGCTCAAGCCTTCATTAATCTACATTTCATGCTCTCTAGATAACAGCAAAAAAACTAAAATAGCCATTCTCATTTCAGTTTTGAACCATACTTTAAACATAAGAATTGTTGGCTTCTTAGACACTGTGACATTTTCAGTTTATTTTAGCATCTCCTGTTCTGACAAATGTTTTGGGGCTTTCAATGAAACTGAGAATCGCCATTGCAGAAAATATCAACAATGCATGTAGCATAGTGCAGTGGGACTTTCCTTAACCATGGTATTAGAATCCGCACATTTCAGGGTTCATACGTATTGATCCCATAGCTAGATGGTATAAAGATTTAAAATTTTTTGGCAAGAAGTGGTGTCACCAGTGTGGCCTGCACCCTGTACATCCCCATAGTGATGCCACTGTCTAAACCTAGTGATTTTCAAACTTTTCCATCTCATGGCACACTGGCAAGCCACTATAATTGTTAAGACACTCCACAGGGTCTTCAAAAGTGACCAGTGAACATTTGACTATGTGGCTGGGCAACACTGCTTCTCATCAAACCCTATCATGATCACCAAACTATTCTGCAGCTCCTCTCCTTTGGATCCAAAACCGATTAAATGACCCTATTTTCCCACCTTGACTTGTACAGGGTAGTGTGAACATATGCCCGCTTTTTACAGGACATGTCCTCTTTTTTAGCCCATGTCCTGGGAAAATTTTTTTATTGTCCTCTTTTGTCTGGTGAGCTGGCAGAAAGTAGCATTCTTGTAATTAATTAATTATATTTAATAAATTATATGTAAAAGTTTTAAATTTAATTACAGGTATCCCCAACTTTCTGACGGTTTGTTTTCTGATGATCCACTCTTTCGATTATAACCAGAATTCATTCACTCAATGCCTGTTCTGCTCTTTCACCCTCTCTTTGCTGCTGTAAAGGCCAAGTTTCCCTCCTCCATGTTTTAGCTCCTGGTCTAATCCCATTCCTGAAGGATTTAATGAGAATCCATTTCCAGAAATTTTTGTGTTGCAGCAGGAATTAGCAAGATAAAAGGAGCATTTGTAATTTGCTAGCTAAAAAAAACTTTGAAAGCAACATTTATAGACTTAAAAAGATTGGGTTCCGCATTTCAATGGTTTTCACTTTTGGACAGTGCTCCGCTCCCTGACCCATTCAATAAGGGGGGATGCCTGTATAAGTAATATAGTGTTTAGATTAACCACATGAAAGCAATATATAAGCGTATTTTTAGCTTTTAATTTTGTCATGTCCTACATTTTTATTTGGTGTCCCACATTTTGGGATCCTTGTCCGCTTTGCTGTTATCACATATGGTTACCCTGTTACAGGGAAAAAAAGGTCAGACATACTTCCCATCTCTTTGATGCTTTGGGGTATAGGTATTGGTAGGTAGCAGAAAATAAAAACCAAACATTTTATTCTGAAATGTACTTACAAATGTCCCTTTCAGAATGCATGCATTTCCTGTGTCTTGTTTCTATGCTAATTTTTTTCCATCTCCCACCTTTTCCTCTCTCTCCAACTCAGAATGGTTTGAAAAAAACATTGGCTGGTCTTCTTATTATCTTCAAAGGATGAGCATTAAGAACATTTGCAGAAAACAAAATTAGGGCAGGATGAAAGGGGTGATAAAAATTTCAGTCCTGAAAATGAATAAAGGCAAACTGCTGGCAAGCGCAAAGGAATTCTAATAACCATCACCGTGAAAAAGATACAGTATATTAATAAAATTTCCTTTCTTTTAAACTGGAAATACCATCTTCTGAGTATTGGTAACAATAATAATAGGCCTTTTCACTGATTTAAAGTATACACAGTGCTTTTCAGTAGCAGTCCTATTGCTTTATGGCTGTGCCCTGCTGTTCCATTGCCGCTCTATTAAACTAAATATGCCTTTTTTCAAAGATGCATGGGTTCAGCTTCCTGACATGCAAAGGCAGGCATTTTATTCATTTTAAAAAACCAGAGTCAACTAAAATGAATTATGTCCCCATTTTAATGGTGACATTTTAGCTTATGTTTCAGGATAATTGATTTTAAGTGGTCATCCCCTCCTTCCCCCTGCAAAAAAAAAATGTTTAAGATTAATCATAATTCGGTACAGATAATCTATGGCACAGTCCTATGGTGCTTCTGTGTTTGTGGAGCAATGGCCGTTGATGTTGCAAACATGCCATAAAGTGTGGTGTGATAACGTACCACCCAGGCTGGTTATACATTACAATAAGGAGTAGTGTTTTCCAGGACAAGTAAGCTCCCAGCTGAGCAATGTGGAGGTGGTATGGGTGATAGGTAGAAGGAGAGGGGGGATTGCAGTGGGTCAATTGAACCCAGGAGGGTTTGTATTCAGTGTCCCTGGCATTCACGAGTGGTGGGCTCCAGCAGGTTCGCACCTACTCTATAGAACCAGTTGTTAACGAAAGATAGGGCATATAAAGTTTTAAAATAGCCATTTAAAAGTGTCTGCCAGATGGGCATAGAACCGGTTGTTAATTTCTTTGAATCCCATCATTGGCATGCACCATATCTTATTTCCCCTTAACCAAGGTTGACATGCCAACACAAAGCAAAGCACATTTTGCAAAGCAAAGCCAGCAAAGCAAAGCCAGCAATTTCCATTGTGCAATGGCGGGCAGCACAATCCTAAATTGCACTGGATTAGCTGCCAAAGGTTGCATTGGTGTCAACCTTTCAGTACAATTCAGTACAATTACTTTGCTATTTTTTATGACGCATGGACAATATGGACAATATTGCCAGCTCTTTAGTGATGGACATAATGAGTCAGATGGGTTTGTGAAATCTAGGGCTAGTGTTGGCATAACATAGGCTATGGGACCCCACACCATTCGGAGGACTTAAAACCTCAGCTAGCTCAGTGTCAGAAGCTGACAGCCAACATCAGTGGTTTATATATGAGTGGTGTGGATCTTATACTACTTGAATCTTTCAACATCTATTAATTGAGGCTGATCAAAAGAGCTAAATCAAAGTAGACAAGAAGAAGAGTCATGAATCATTGTTCCCTCAACCATGCCAATGATGGGAGCTGCTTCAGTTCCCTTGATGCTTGATCATAAAAAAGATGCTTCCATGCCAGGTTTTCAAACCAAACCTGAGTGCTTTTTTAATTCTGTATAATACCGACCCAATTTGTGTTTGTAGCTATCTCCAGATTTTTGACAAGAAGATCATGATTGTGCTACTTGTTGCAGTGGTGCCACCTATTGCTTGGCTATGCCCGGTGTGCACCTGTACAGAGGTGTGAAAATGGGACCATTTGATTGGCAAGCTCACCATCTGGGGCAGGGCACCCTCCACCTTCCATGTGCATCTTGGAAGTGGTCCAGTGGTGAGCTCTTGCACCTCCCTGATATTACCACCAGTGTTGAAAATCAGTATATAAATACTAGTGATTGATTGATTGGTTGGTTATTGAAACTGCTAGATGCTTTGTTGTGGGATTGATTTCAAGTCAACCATATCCAAGGGTTGGTAAGCTGCCCAGTGGCAATGCCGGGCTTACTTTCCTCTCCAAACTGGCATCTTGGCAAGGAAGATTCCTTGCCAAATCATACTGACATCCACGTCAATCTCTGTCAGCCACAGAGAAAAGTACTGGCTGTGGCTACAGACACTCCATATGGAACCCCTCAAGACATGTGTGAAGCCCCTCCACTTAATTGGGTACCAAATAATTGGGTACCAATTTGGCAATTTGGGTCAAATTACCATTTGCTCACTGCATCTAATTCTACTTCTCTCATAGGGCACAATCCAGAGTAACTATGGGGAGTCCTTGCTGCAATGTAAGAATAATTTACTCTGGATTGCAATATGAATTTCCTATAGGTTTTCACTAGGTGGTGCTGTAACTATGTCGATGTAAATGTGCTTCCATAGTTGCTCTGGATTGTAGGGTTAGACATATATCATTTTTGTCAGGGGTATATATGTATATATAGTATATGCACAGCAGCTACACCAACACCGCAGCGGAAGTATGTAGAAGACAGCTACAATCCTGAGTAACTACGGGATCTTTTACACCAATGTAGTTATGGTGCCACCTATGGGAAATGCATAGAGCAATCCAGAGTAACCCCCAAATCCAGAGTAACTACGGGAGCACGTAAGAGACTTTATTTGCACCCATAGTTACTGCACCACCTAGTGAAAATCTATGGGAAATTCCTACTGCAATCCAGAGTAAGTTGTTCTTACACCAGAGCAAGGACTCCCAGTAGTTACTCTGGATTTTGCCCTTAATGCCTCTTATGTCTCCCTGTAGTTACTCTGGATTGTAGGGGAAGTCCCTGTCAGAGCATCCTGTAATGATGGTTGTGGCAGTTTGTGTGTGGGAGAAAAATGAGGCAGCACTTGATAGATTCTTTCAGGAAGATGAACTCTATTTACTACATAGTATTTACTAATACTTCAGCAGCCAATACAAAATCAGAAGGCACTATAGCATAGTCATATATAGGGTCTGTTTGTTAAATCCTCACAAATCACTACACAAAGCATGTAATAATAATATAGAGCTCCGGTGAGGTCTCAAGTCCTTTCCTGAGGAGACTCTAATCACCTGAGGTGATTTCAACTCACACTGAGGCAAAATTTACCTGAGGTAAAATTTACCTCAGGAATGAGAGACACCTCAGGGTGCCTCTGAGAGACCCCTCAGAGAGCCAGTCAGGGTGTCTCCCTCCATTTCACCTCAGCTAGGCAGACAGGCCATTACCAGCCTCTGATAAACACTGACAATTTTCCAATACTTGAGTGTGGATTTTATTGATACAATACACACTTTTTACACACTTAACAAATGCAATAAAATCACACAAAGTGTGTAATGTATTCATTATGAGTCTAAAAAAAGGCTACTCTGTGTATTGTAGTCGGCTGTTGATAGTTATTGGTTTTCATGGCAAAACCAAAAGTACAATAAATTCCAGATAAAGGCAGTTTGATATTATACTGCTTTCTATTAAGAAACAAAGCTTTCAGTCCTCCACAAATTCTTCTGAGGATATCAGATGAATAAACAATTAAGGTGGAGTTAAAAGGGGGTAAAAAAAATAAGACCTGAGTATTATTTTTACAATGTTGTGATTTGGTTGAAGGTAAACTGAAAGCGAGACACTTTGAAGAGTACAGCTTAAAAGGTTTTGTTGTGTTTCCTTTATTGATTTTTCTCCCCTGCAAACCACAGATACTTCATGGCTCCTCCATTACAGTGCTTATGACAGACTAGTGATCATATAGATAACATTCTGACCTAGAGTAGGTCAAGGAGATAAAATAAACACCTGCCACAGAAGATCATCTAAACGGTGTGTTTGTAGTGTTACTATTGGTGTTAGTACTCTCTCCCAATTGCCAGCTAAGGACTAAAGGAGAAGAGGAGTTCAATAGAACGTATCCCACGTAAGCATGTAGAGCAGCGTTTCTCAAAGTGGGGTCGGGACCCCTTTGGGGGTCGCCTAGAGGTTTCCTGGGGGTCGCCTAAAGGCCCCTGGTGCAGGAGGCAAGGTCAGGCTTGCCAGACCTCCGGCTGTAGCTGTGCATGCACTGGGGCTGACTGACAGCTTCAGGGCCCAATCCTATACATGCCTACTCTGAAATAAATCCCATTATAGTCAGGGGGCCTTTACTCCCATGTAAATGTGGATAGAATCCACATTTCTATGCATGCCCAATCCTATGCATGCCCAATCAGGGCCTAATCCTATGCATGTCTACTCTGAAATAAATCCCATTGTGTTCAGTGTGTGCATAGAACACACATTTCATTTATAACAACGAAAATACATCCTGCATATTGGATATTTACACTACGATTCATAACAGTAGCAAAATTACAGTTATAAAGTAGCAACAAAAATAATTTTATGGTTGGGGGTCCCCACAACATGAGGAACTTATAAAGGGGTCACGGCGTTAGGAAGATTGAGAATCACTGATGTAGATGATTGCCACCATCATTACTGTTTACCTGGTACTGCTTGCATCCCCTATTTATGGGAATTTTTTTCCTATACCCAACAGAACCCCGTTTAAACTGATAATGATTATATTATCATATATTCTGCAGCATCTCTTGGGATAAATTAGTCAGTCGATCTCTTCAGCCCAGGAAACATCCTTCTAATTTGGTTGCTGGAGTTGTATATCACATATTCATAAATAAACACACAGAAATGAATAATTTAAATTCATGTCCAATCCATTCTTGTACAGATGCGATGAAATGTCTCGTTTCATATTTTGATTTATCCTTGATTTTTATTTTATCTGCTTGAGCATTAGGAGATAAATCAATTCTAATAAAAAAGCACATGTTTTTAACTTCATGACCACATGCTGCTTTCTGCTTTGGGATAATTTGGGTAACATTAATGATCTGTTTCCCTGAACGTATAATGCTTCCCCTGTGTAACATCTGTAGATAATCTTGCATCTCGAGTTATGTTGAAACGTACTAGGAGAAATATAAGTAGCATGTCATATAATGGAGGCATAAGAGTTTGAATGATTAGCAAACAAAATTTTTAATGGCAACAGAAGGAATTAAAAAGAAAAAGAAAACATATTCAAGATGAAGTATTGTAGTTTTGGCCTATATCCTAAAGTGAAATTAAGCCCTTTGCTCATGACTCCGGAGCAGTTAAGATAACATTAGAGGGTGACGTAACTGCATGGACCCATAACTGCTAGAGATTTAGCCTTTTGTCAGATAGGGTTGTTTTAAAACTTAAGCTTAGCACAAGGGGGTCATCCATTGGCACATGGATGTTTGGTCAGCATAGGGTTGCCATATGTCCCAAAAAACAGGACAATCCCAATTATATGGGATTGTGTTCACATAATAGCAAATGGGACAGAGGGTCCTGTCCCAGTTTTGTGGAAGAGAATTATGGCAACCCTCAGTGGCACATAAGAATTTTGTTATATTTTTGGAGATATGGAATATATATGTATTCAGCATATCCCATGTGGATATTCACATGTGGAAATACTATCTTCAGGAGAACCATCTTGAAAATATCCTAAGATCATCTGGACAGGAAGATGAGGGCTGCTATCTGCAGAAGGGCAATGGATGTGCATTATATGGACCATGTAACAAGATCTGTTGGGCCATACTATAGGTCCATACAGACAGCCCTTTTGGCCTCATCAACAGTCACCCAAGTGTCTTTGGAAAGTGCCAAATAAGCAATGGCATGTTTCTTGCTTTGTACCTTCTGGCACTCTTAAGATAAACTGCCCGGGAACTTGGAGGCTTTATTTAGCTGTTGTGATATTTGCTAAAAGTGATGTTAAGGTGAAGTACCACAACCAATGTTCTTTCCATAAAAAGTTGCATGTGGCATGTTGTGGGTTGGTCATCCGTGACATACAGCCCAATCCAGAGCAACTAATCTGTCCACATAAGAGCCCTTAGGTTGCCCTATCTAACACTAGGTTGGAGCTTCTGCAAGATGCTCCAGCCCAGTTACTCTGAAGGAGGCTTAGGGCAGAGCAAGGCAAGATAGGGTGCCCTAAGAGAGGTGGACCTGCTCTGCCCTAACTGGGGCAGCCTAAGCAGCTCAGGAGAGGCAAGTTGAGGGCAAGTTTAGCATTGCCTAGGGCAGAGCAGTTACTCTGTATCCAGAGCCTGTTTCCAAGGCAGAAATGCCCTCTTCTAGCCCTCAGAGTTATACCACCTCAGGAGCAGGGATAGTAATGAGTAGACCCATAGGGGTCCATGATAAGGCCCGAGTAAGAATGGCAGTGCTGACCAAAAATCTGAGTTCTTGGCCAGCCTAGCTGCAACCCCTTCCTCTCAACCTCAGGATATGGAACAAACTACGGCTGCCCACAAACCTCAGGATACAGCAGGCCACTCCAAGAAGCCCCTTGTATTCACCGTAGAATGTACTATAAGGAGTCAGGGACTCCTTATAAGGCAGGCACCCAGTGGCGTCACCAGACTGGTGCGGCTGGTGTGGGCTGCATTGGGGATGTGCTCCGTATGGGGTGATGTGCCGGAGGAGTTTGACTGTCCTTTGGCAGGCCCCGGGCGTCAGCACACCCATTCAGGCCTGCTCCAAGGCGGAGAATCAGCCAGAAGCTGACACTTGTCTGAGGAGCTGGCCTGAACGGCCATCTGAGGTGCACTGCGCAGAAACACACTGAGCATGCCGAACAGCTTCAGAGGAGACTTCCTTAGAGCAGAGAAAGTCCGCGCCTCTGCACAGCCATTCGGCCTCACTCAGGAGGCAGAGCGGCAGCCGAATGGCTTCAGAAAGAGTACTGCACAGGCACCAACTCTGACGCCTGCACAGTCTCCCCCGAAGCCAAAAGGCTTCAGAAAAGTACTGCGCAGGTGTCAGAGATGGTGCCTGTGCAGTACTCTTTCTGAAGCCAGTTGGCTTCAGAAACAACTGCGCAGGCGCCAACTTTGGTGACTGCGCAGTCCAGGTAGGGGGGCGCGCATCCCAGGGATGACGCACAGACTTCCGCACAAGGTGATGTGCAGAGTCATGTCACCACTGTAGGCACCACAGCTGTTCCTTGTTCAGTGTGATCTGAGGGGTGTCTCCTCAGGAGCAAGTCTTCTCCTTGTGTCAATTACTTAGCATGCTCTGGAGCAGTTAGGGCAGCCCAGGCTTCCTGACTGTCTGGATTCAGCATAACTTTCTGCTCTGGATACAGAATAGTTAGGAGAGTGCAGTTAGGTCAGAGCAGGCTGAATTTGCTCTGGATTGCAGCCATAGCCCATATATGCACTGTATATTACACATTTTTCTTTCAAAGACTGCAATCCTAACCACCCTTTCATGGGAGTAAGCACCATTGAATACAGTTGTACTTACTTTTGAGGAGACATGCTTAGGACTGTGCCCATAATTGATTAAGGAGAAGGGTCTGGTAGCATTATATGGGGTGGGATATTTCTAGAAACTGCCAACACAAATGAGGAGGGTTCCATCCTTCCTTCCTCCAGCTTCTCCATCATGATCTTTGGCACTGGTGCTCTTTTTCTTGTGCTATTCTGTCCTTACCTTTTTTCTCTATTTTGGTTCAGTCCTGTTGTGGGGGATATGCACAAATAAGGTGAACTGGAAGTGTTGGAGCAGACAGAAGGAAATATCTCTTTAGCCAGCATGTAAATAGTCAGTGGAACCCCTCTCCACAGGAAGTGGTGATGATATCTGGTCTAGATTCGTTTAAAAGGGGAATAGACATATTGATGGAGAAAAAAGCCCATCACAGATTACAAGTTGTGATGGGCATGTACAACTTCCCATGATGCAGGAATCTTGTTGTCTTATGTGCCCCCTGAGGAGCTGCTGGGCCACTATGGTTGCTTTCTTAACCACACTTTCCTAGGAGTAAGTACTACTGAACACAATGGGACTAAGTGAGTTGACATGCTTAGGAGAGTAAGTGATACAGGAAGCTAGTCTACATGGTCTTTTGGCCTGCTCCGACAGGGCTCTTGTGATGTTCTCCGTTGCTCTGTTTTGAAATAGAATTGATAAAAAATGCCCTTTTGGGAACACAGGTGATAATTTTCCTGCCTTCCTTGATCCTATCCTATAAATAACCATTAAATTGTTAAGCAGGATTTTTTTTCCATGGGCTGGGAAGATTAACAACTTTCAGAATGAAATGTCCCCAGCAAGGTAGAGTAAGATTTTTTGTTACTGAAGGACAAGTCGCGTGTTATCGTTTGGTGCGCCAGAGTCCCATTGCGTTGAGATGAGATAAAGGCACACAATCAGTGGCACTGTAACAACTCTCCCGTTCTCTTTTGTCAATCTGCTGTGCCCATTTTTGCGGACCTCTCTGGGAAATGAAATAATCCTGATTGACAACTGACACATTAATTGCCTTTGGGGGAGCACACCTTTAAAAAAGTAGTAATTCAAAGTCTTCTGCTTTGGTAGGAGAGCCAATTTACGGCATCATCAGTCAAGGTTTTGACATGTAACTTTGCACTTGCCATTTTGTTAATAAAGAATCACACTCAAATCCTAAGAGAGAGTTTCCCCGAAGAGAAACTTAGATGTCTTTGTGAAATTAGGATGACTTTGATAGGGACATGTAATGAATGTTTAAATGAGTTATTAACCTTTCATGCCTTCGGTGAGTGCAACGGCGAGACAATTCATCATTGTATTGTCATAAACTGCGAGAAGGTGAATATTGTATGTAAAAATCAGTTTTCGAAACCTTTATTTCCTATTATTCTGCAGGATACAGCAAATGCTAACTGGTGTAAATTAGAACCATATACAGGGTTCATGTTTATTGGAAGGATATAATGGGAAGTGGTGGAATTGTTAACTTTCCACCTCAAAGCTATTAACAAGTTTATTAGGGTAATAGTAAGTGATTTAGATAAACTGCCCATGTGTATTACGACTTCAGGAAAAAAATTATATAATGACTGCACAATGTAGTTGATAATAAGAGCCATTAAAGCTCATTTATTTCAAAGTCAGAGTAAGAATGTGCCACCAAAATTAGCCGATCTTAAAAGTATTTAACTTTGACTGAAGCAGAGCCTTTCTCCCTTTTGGGAGGAATGATAATTCCAATTATGTGGTACAATGTTTGTGAATGTATTTACTGCTCATTAATGAGATTTATTTTTATTTATTTCATTTATAAATAAATTTGTTTTCTTTATTCATGTCAGAAGCACATGCAAATAAAATTTTATGTTATTTCAATAAAAACAAACAAACAAACAAATAAATAAAAATTCCATCACCATGCAACTGGCTTCTGCTCCACTGGCCCATTTTAGAGTAGATGTTGAGGAGAATGAGAATATGATTTGGCCCTAATTGTCAACATCACAAAAAAATCCAAACCAATCCTCACAGTTCATTGGGATTGAATATCTGCATACTACTAGGCCAATTTATGTAGCATACGACTGGGAGTGCTGGTTGGAACTGGATCCCACCCCTCTCATGGGAGGATGCTCTGCTTGCCACAAGCAATGAGATAACAGGAGATGAAGAAATGGAGTGAAATGGAGCAGTGAAATGGAGAAACTGGAAAAGCTGGGAAAGGCTGTGTTGCACATGATCAATCAATCAATCAATCAATCAATCAATCAATCAATGGTCCAGATCCTCTCCAACAGAAGCCTCTCTACCCACTTTCTCTCCTTATTCTTTCAGTGGCAAACTTTCAGTGGCAAACAGATCCAATGAGACCCACTGCATACAATGAGTTATATGATAATAATATGTTTATGGGTTTCTGTTATGATTTTTACCTAATTGCACTACTTTATACAACAACGGGTTTATGTTACATTTTTATTACAATATAATGAACTAAATACTGACCTATACTTATAATTGCAATACTGTTTTTACTTGAATGAAATGCACCATCTAATCTAATGTGTACCCCAATTTTGGAGAATGAATTCAGCTGAGAAAGGTGCACATTAGATTTGAGTAAATATGATAATTTACAGGGCAAAATTTTAAAATCTATCTACAGCAGGGGTCGGGGAACATTTTTACCTCTTACCCCAAAATATATCTAGGTATGTGGACGTTACCCCCTTGATTTGAAAGAAGGGAAAAAATATATTATTAATTATTTGAATTCAAATATGTGGCTTCTGGGGAGCTGGAAGAAAAGTTTGAAGTAGGGGATAAAATAGTGTTGGATTGGACAGGATGACCATATGGTCTGTTTTCCCAGGACATTTCCTCTGTTTTAGCCTTGTGTCCTGGAAAAAAAATCTTCATTGTCCTCTTTTTCCTTGTGAGAAGGCAGCATGTAGCTTTCTTGGAATTCATAAATTATATGTAATATGTAATAGCTTTAAACATATAGTACTAATACCTAATATGGTGTTTAAGTTAACCACATGAAAACAATATAGATGAGTGTTTTTAGCTTTTAAAAATGTCCTCCATTTTTCTTGGATGTCTTATATTTTAGCGGGCTTGTCCTCTTTTTGTGGTTATGACATATGGTCACTGCATATTGGAGAAATGAGGGGGTCAGAGTGACCATAATAAAAAAAGGACAAGATCCTGAAAATGATTGAAACAAGTGCAGGATTCAACTGGAGTGGGGAAGAGAGCCCAATCTATTCAAGTTTACTCAGAAGTAAGACCCATTGTAGTTATTGGGCTTCCCATAAAAATGTGACTAGGATTGCAGCCTCAGAGCCCAATCCTGTGCCTTTCTATTGAGCAGCAGACCATTACAATTACAGTCAGTGGGGTTTCCTTCAGGAAAGTGTGGAGAAGATGCAGCCACAGATCCCAATCCTAGGCATTTCTCCTCAGAATTAATGCCCATTACAGTCGGGGGGGGGGGGGGGGGTTCCTTCCAGGAAAGTGTGGTGGCATGTAGCCACCTTGCAATTAATAAATTATATGTAATAGTTGTAAATGTAATTAGTAAATACAGGCTGTAATCCTAAAGACACTTTTCTCAGAATAAGACCCATTTAATACAATGGGGCTTACTTTTGAGTAGTCATGGTTAGGACTGTGCTCACAGTGTTTTAATTATTCACATGAAAGCCACATAGGTCAGTGTTTTTAGCTTTAATTTTGTCATGTCCTACATTTGTCTTGAGTGTCCTACATTTTGGGATTCTCTTTTATGATTATGAGATATGATCACCCTGATACAGGAGCAATGAAATGGTCTTACCAGAGAGAGCTGGATGGGAGGGGGCTGTTTAGAATACAGGCAGACCTCAACAGCACCCAAAGGAGGATGCTTTCTCTTTTCATTTCCTGCAGATGAGTCACTGTTGATCTCTCTCCCCTCACCCACCCCCCACAATAGCCTCAACTTCTTATGACCCTACTGGGATTCACACCTTCTGTTTGTTTGTTTTGATCTCTGATTAGGTGCGAAGAGTAATCCATTGCAATGCCTGCCCTACTCTGCTGGTCATGCATACCTGGCTGTGTCATTCATATGCAAACCTGGGTGGTCCATTACCCCCAGGAATTCCATTATTACCCAAATTGGGGTATTTCACCCCTGTTCCCTGACCTCTGATCTACAGTATCTATCTACAGTATTTACATACTGCTTTTCAACTAAAGAGTTCACAAAGCGGTTTACAAAGAAAATGGAAAAATAATAATAGCTAATTAAAAGCTAATTGGTCCCTGTCCCAAAGGGCTCACAATCTAAAATGCAAAAAAGAACACCAGCAGAAGCCACTAGAACAGACATTGCTGGGGTGTGGAGGGCCAGTTACTCTCCCCCTGCTAAATAAAAGAGGAGCACCCACTTGAAAGAGTACCTCTTGCTCAGTTAGCAGGGATAAAAAAAAATCAAAAGGAAAAATGAGGACTATACTGTAGCTAACATCTAAGGATGGACATGATGATAAAAATAGTAATAATAGAAACAAAAAGATCATGAAAAAGAAATTTTTAAACAATACTATAGAGACAGCAATGGGATTTAAAGTGGGTCATTTTAAAGAGGGGAAACAAAGAGATGTAAAATTATTATTCGCTGTTGGATGTTAGGACTGAACAAAGGTGCAAGACAATTATCCACAACAGGGAGTGTGTGTCCATTTGACACAATTCTGTGACAATTACATGAAGCACGTTGGCCTTTGCCGAAATGCATTTCCTCTCGTTATTTGTCATTTTCGCTGTCGTGTCAGCATTTTCAAATTTAAAAGTTAAATCATGGCAAATTGTCACAGTGGTCGCTCTGGCAGCGCTAGAACTACATTTATGTGATTGTTTTAGTAAATGGCTCATTGGAAAAATATTTTCTGCTCAGCTGAAAGTTTTGCTGCAGGGGCAACAGGATATGAATCTGAAATAAAAATTCAAGCTATTCATGTGTAAAGATCGACCTTTCCTTGATATATACTTAACTAAAATATTCTGCAAGTTACCTCTGCCAGCAAAGTTTCCTTCCTTCAAGTGTATTTTTCCTGCAAATCATAATGTGTGGTAGTTCCATACAGGCAATCTTTTTTTTAAAGTTTATTTTTTTCAAAAGCACTTATGTAACAAGATAGACAAATATCCATTTAACATTAACTCAAATGTCTAATTAGCATTAATTTCCACTTCTTGTACACATTACTTGCTTGAAATTGTCTCCACTACATAGTACTTTGGCACTCCCTTTTCATCTATATGGCAATATGGGCCAGCCCTAATAGGATTGGGCTGTTAGATACTCCTGCTGGGTTTTGGAGGTTTGATCAGAGCTCTAGGTGCAGTTTGTCTCAAAGAATTTCTGGGTTTTAAAGCTGAACGTTATCATGCCAGGGTGAACATATAGAATGGCGGACAGAGTACCTCTACCTTTAAGCATTGCAAAGAAGAGGAAATTTACCCTACAATCCAGAGTAACTATGTGAGCACGTAAGAGACTTTACGTGTACCCGTAGTTACTGCACCACCTAGTGAAAACCTATGGGAAATTCATTTTGCAATCCAGAGCAAATTGTTCTTACACCGGAGCAAGGACTCTCCGTAGTAACTCAGGACTGCGCCCTTAGGCAGGAGTAGCTCAGCATAAAAGCAGGACTCCTTTAGTCTTGAAAGACTGTGGTATTGTGCTCGGCACTGCATATGCTGCATGCGAAGCATGAAAGCCTGGGTTACATTGTTATGGAGGATATGCTATTACCCAAGCAGCAAATCCCCCCTCTCCACGCCACTGAATTAGTCCAATGGAAAGGCAGAGCCAATATGATTGGATCCAGCTGCGTCACAGAGCTGGGCTAAGGACCGGAGCTCACCCTGTCTTGTGGGGCTGACCAGGGTCTCGAATCCTGGCCTGCTGGTTAACATTCACAGTGTCTTAGCCACTTGCGCCACTCACAGCCCAATAGCTCAGCATTGAAGGGTTTAAAAAGCAGCACTTGCTTCAATTCCTTTTCAATGCACTACTTAAATGTAGAGGTGCTCTGTCCTCCATTCTATATGGTCACCCTGTATCAGGCCAAGTAGATCACCAAAAATTTGGGGATTTTTTCCAACTTTACATTCTTTTTAATTTTGTAAATAGTGGGGTTGAATCTGCCTTAATGGTACAATGATACAATCATTCCCATAGCAATGAAAAAAGAAACAGCACTGAAATAACGACATTCAATCAAAAGTTATAGTCAAAATATCCTTGGATGATGCAACCTTGGATGAGGCAATGATGGCTGCCCTTCCAACAGATGCAAGGTCTGTTGCCCTTCCATCTGCATGGGTGGAAGTTAGGGTTGCCATCTGTTCCAAAAAACGGGCAATCCTGATTTTTGGGGATTGTGTTCACATACTGGCAAATGGGACAGAGTGTTCTGACCCAATTTTGTGGAAGAGAACTATAGTAACCCAAGTGGAAATCCATCATGGGGTGACATGCTGGGCTCCCACACTGGGTGACACAAACCCTAGTGATGCCACTATGCAAACATCACCAGCAAAACAGTAGTGCAGTGGTTGTCAATTTTGGGGCATTGTAACCCATCTTGTGCTCTATTGGGGGTGATGCAATGCTCAGTTCTGTCCCCCCAAAAGCCTTACTTGATATCCCTAGAGGCTGCTTCTGGGTCAGGCTGTCCTGAAGGCCACTTCACTGACCCCCACTGATGCAAAGACTTATCACAACCACTGCATACCACGTAAATAATGTCAGACTAATTTGGATGCATGAATCAGGACCTATCAAACTGCACACCATATTCTAGCCAGTGAACTGAAAGTTATTCCTTAAAATCGAGTTCTATAGCTGGAAAAATTAATTAAAAGGTCAAACAAAGGCCTCAGCAAACAGCCATTTTTCCCCCTTTGCTTTGTTTTCTTTTTTAATCTGATTAATTAAACTACTGAATAGTATATTGATCATCCATGTTTACCTATGTTGCAGCAAGGTTAAAACAAAGGCACTCACAGGACACTGTGACGCTCCATATTGACGTATCACAGCCGCTTTAGGACTTTGAAATGTTCCATGTTGATGTGTTTTGTGGTATCTATTCTCCTGGGCCCAAAATTATGGCCATCACCAGAAGTGGATGCAGTATTATTGGAAACAGGGGATTTTTATATAAAAAGGGCCACTTCACTGAACGTTTATATAAAAGCTGAAATTCTTAGTACACTGTTATAAATAAACTGCTGACAAATAAATAGTAGGTTCTACATCTTAACCATTGAGGAACAGTCAGTGTTTTTTTAAATGCTTGTGGGTTAAAAAAATGGATATCTAAGAGGAGCTTTAAACAACCAGTGGAACATTTTATTGGTAAATTAAATATATTGGTAAATAGAGAGACAAAAGTATCCCAGTGCCCTCATCCTTCTGAGCCTGTGGGAATGCTTGAAAGAAGTTATGGATTCTCAAACTGGCCTCTCGAGCTTCATTTCAAGTGGAGAGAGAGCATTTTCCTACCACTGCACTTAACATGTTCTCAAGCGCACTTGCAACATTTGATTTAACATTCTTTTCAAATAAAAAAAGGTTTTAACATCCCTGCTTCAGAACCAGATGGCTCCTGTATTCATTAAAGGCTCAAACAGACTGGCTGCTTCCCCCTGAGAATAGGAAACCAGACTTCCTTATATATTTCATTCTAAAGACCGCATTAAACAGCCTATACATTCTTATTAATGGTGTGGTGTGTTGCATAGTTCAGGGATGTTTGATATTTCTGTGGCATAATCAGCTGCACCAGAAGTTCACAAAATATACAACAAAATAAAACCATTTAATTAAATAAGTAAGTAAATTAAAAGTTTAAAAGAAGAAACTTCCTAAACCACCCAAGCAGTTGACGATCTCTTTAAAAAAATACCCACAATATCTATAAAGTCAATAATCCTATCCAAACTTATCTAAGAGTCTAATCTAGAAGGCCAATCCCTCTTCACTATGCCCAACTACGTTTACCTCTAGGTGACCAAGAGGGGGCATTGGTGGCAGGAATCCCCTCATCAGAGGGACGTTCTTTCTCCCCCCATAGCCACCTGAGGTGATCTGAATTGCTCCCCTAGGGAACCAAGAGAGGGAATAGTGGCAGGAATCCCCTCATCTGGGGGATGCACTTCCTCCTCCCTCCAGGGCACAACAGCTGGCTTGGAATGATGCAGCTGGGAATATGACTGGGTGCCACTAGTGCTGCTTCCTGGGAGAAGGGTGTGGGATGAGATGCCATTTGCCCCCAGTACCTGTGCCTGTGGTCCCTGGTCCCTGGTGAGCCCTGCTCCCTGGAGCCAGGTGCTTAGTGATAGGGGACCTGGTCCCCACTCTTCCACGTATCCTTTCCTCCCCCAGGCACTCAAGCCACATATCCACATGGGTAAAACCATGGAATAACTATATTAGAATTAATTTAAGGGTACACTAGGCAGGTGTAGTGACAATAGGCCTTGCATCTCAAGGTAAAATAGAAAGTGAAGAGAATGTTTCAAATATTTGGAGATTTGGGGATTTGTGTTTTGTTTTGTGCAAAACAAAAAGTGCAGAAAGTGGTGTTACCTGCTTTTAATTCATGATTTCAAATATGTAAAGCTATAAGAGAGTCCATTGATTGATTGATTGATTGATTGATTGACTGACTGCACATTTGGGGGTGTTTTGTGTTAACAGAGAATTTCCCTTGTTCTGTGTCCCTATCCAGGCATATCTGAATCTGGCCTCTGACTGGCTCAAGACTTGAAGGTTTCCTGCAAACTGACCTTCCTTTCCCTTCCACTGTTGCCCCCCCAGGAAAGCAGCAGGAGAGACAGGAGGGCCAGAGTCAAGACCACAGCCGTGCGCAGAGAGGGCCTTGTGCAAAGGCGCATCCAAAAGGAGGCTCCACACAGCGCTCCCTTCTTCGCTCGGGGCTCTGGGAGCTGATCTGGGTCTGCCTCCAGCTGCTGACCGGAGCTCCAGGCTCCCTCCTGCCCCAGTCAGGCCCACCATCGGCTGCAGCTGAGGCTGAGTTGCCCCATAAGTGACGCCTGCCTGGCCTTTCTCTGGGGTGAGAAAACAGACTGGGGAGGAAAGGTCTGGAGGGAGGCAGGGGCACGACTTGCACCCTCCAGGAACCTGCAAAGGGAGGAGGAAAGCCTGCTAGGGGGCTGCAGCCAGGAGGGAATGGGAAGGTCTGAGCCCAGAGAGAGAGGGAAGGCCTGGGAGATGCTATGCCAAGAAGGCCCAGGCAGGCACAGAAAGGGCCGGTTCTTGATCCTGCAGAGAGAGATGGAACCAGAGCTGTGGCTCTGCGGTTCTTGCAGAGGCTCCAGCAGGGAAACCCAGGAAAAGAAGGACCTTTTAGAGTTTCTTTCTGCACCTTCAAAGCCAAGGCCTGATGGAGCCCACTTTGGGATGGTTTGAATCTCCCAGGTATTCAAGGCCCCCCTCAGACTTCTTAGATCTAAACTGTTTGCAGAAGGAAGGTCTGTTTGGTGTCTTGTTCTCCCCCCACCAAAAAAAGAAATTTTTGATTCAAATAGCACTTGTGTAGTATATATCTTTTTACAAGGGTTCATTATTATATAGATTATAATTTATAATCACTTTCAAAATGAACCAAGTGTTGACCCAGGAGTGCTACTCCAGGACCAAGTGCTGCTTCTTTGGCAATGTTCTTCCCAGCCAAGATGGCCTTTACATTCACAGATACCCAGCTTGTAAGCACCAGGAATGAAGAGCCATGGGGTACGACCTGTCCTCACCATCTGAATATACTGTGCCCATCTCCTCTGCAACATCCCCCAAATGATGGGACAGGAATGCAACACTTGCATGTACATGAAGCAAGTGTGCAAAGGTGAAAAACCTCATGCAGTCTCCTTTCTCCCCTGACAGAGAGTAGAGAAACAGGATCGAAGGAATCCAAATCCTGTGTATGGACAGACATAGCTGCTCATCTGGACCAGGTAAAGGATATTTGACGGGATCACCTTTGTCTTACCAGTGATGTAACCAAGAAGATCCAACGGGTAGCAGTTGTACTGGACAACAAGATTTAAGGTTGCAACAATCTGAGCTGTGATCTTTCATCAATTCCAAGATCATCCTAGCAAGCAACCCCATTGCAAACCAGTGCTTATCTGTCTATCAAGCCAGCACTCAGGTCTGGTGACCACTTGCAGGCCCTCACCTTTCCAGCCTCCGCCCCATTTTTCACATATCGCATAACCAAAAACCAGTGGTCTAGCCAATTCTTCTGGGAGGGCTGTCTCCATTCAAACAGGAGTGGTGGTCTTGACAGATGTAGCCCCACAACTCTTCAAAAGCAGACTTGAGAACCTTGGTTGTTGCTGCAGCCTCAGGATGGACTCAAAAAAACCCTTTCCCTTTTCTCTTTTTTCCCTTTTTCTCTTCTCTTTTTTCCCCCTTTTTTCTCTTCCCTTTTTCTCTTCTCTTTTTCCCTTTGCTCTTTTTTTACTCCTCTTCAGTAGTGGCTTTTGTGGCCTTCCTAGGACTCTCAAGAAGCCACACATATTATTGTTGAAGGTTCAAGGTTTCTGTGGCTCTTTAGTTCTGGTGAGTCAAAGGCTTATGACTACTCCAGGCCATGTGCTGGGGCATCTGTCATATCAAGGCAGCCTTCTTGGACTCAATGGTGAGGGTGGCCACACCAGGCAGGCCAGGTGGGGGATCCGCCATCATCAGACAGGCCATGGTGGGTAACAAAGCCCCTGATAGAGGAGGCTGCCCTCTGATGCCCATGTCTGGCTGTCCCTGCCCTCTGAGATTCCCTACCCCCTTCCTGATTCAGGAGCACGTGGGTCATGGACATAGCAATTCCCCAATTGGCTGCAGTTTCTTCCTTTGGTCCTGACAGCATTTCTTGACTGATTTCTGCAGAATCCATTTGGGACCAGATTGGAAGAAATCGGGAACAGGCTCAGTCTACACAGCAAAGACCCCACACAGTGTTGAGGCTGTTTCCAGGCCAGGAGTGTGGAAAGACCTTCACTCAGAGAACTGCACTTCAGACCCACCAGAGAACCCACATGAAGGAGAAAAACTATAAGTGCCAGGAGTGTGGAATAACCTTCAATCAGAGTGGGCAGCTTAAGATCCACCAGAGAACACACACAGGGGAGAAACCCTATACTTGCCAAGAGTGTGGAAAGACCTTCAGTCACGGTAGGTATCTTAAGGGCCACCAGAGAACCCACACAGGGGAGAGACCCTATAAGTGCCAGGAGTGTGGAATAACCTTCACTCATAGTGGGAATCTAAAGAGCCACCAGAGAACACACACAGGAGAGAAACCCTATAAGTGCCAAGAGTGTGGAGTAACCTTTATTCTGAGTTATACTCTTAAGATCCACCAGAGAACCCACATAGGGGAGAAACCCTATAAGTGCCAGGAGTGTGGAATAACCTTCAATCAGAGTGGGAGACGTAAGAGCCACCAGAAAACACACACAGGGGAGAAACCCTATACTTGCCAAGAGTGTGGAAAGACCTTCAGTCACGGTGGGTATCTTAAGAGCCACCAGAGAACCCACACAGGGGAGAGACCCTATAAGTGCCAGGAGTGTGGAATAACCTTCACTCATAGTGGGAATCTAAAGAGCCACCAGAGAACTCACACAGGGGAGAAACCCTATAAGTGCCAGGAGTGTGGAATAACCTTCACTCAGAGTGGGCAGCTTAAGAGCCACCAGAAAACACACACAGGGGAGAAACCCTATACTTGCCAGGAGTGTGGAATAACTTTCACTTAGAGTCAAAATCTTAAGATCCACCAGAGAACACACACAGGGGAGAAACCCTATAAGTGCCAGCAGTGTGGAATAACCTTCACTCTGAGTGGGAGTCTTAAAAGACACCAGAGAACCCACGCAGGGGAGAAACCCTTTTCGTTTCTAGAGTGAGGAATTCACTGTGTTTTTATTGCTAGTTTTAAAACACCACCAGAAAACCCAGAAGGGAGAAACCCTATATGTGTTGGGAATATGGAAATTGAGAGTGGTGGTCTTAGTAGCCATCAGGCAATCCACTTACGTGTGAAACCTTATACAGCTGATGTGTCTTAACTTTGGTTTTCATGGATCTTTGAAAAATGCCTGTTATCTCTTCACTGTTTGTATGGAGATGAAATTCTTTCTTTATTGTAAAAAAATATAAAATAAAATTTATCCAGTTTCCCCTATTACTCTGTTCTTGTGTCTACGGACTGTGCTCTGGTCAATCATTGTCTAAATTTTGTCCCAAATTTGCACAAATCATAAATCCAGTAGAAATACTTACAAATCATGAACTGTCAGTTGAACAGACCTAAATTACACTATCAAGTTGGTTTTCCATCCTTACTAGGGAATGTTATGCCATCCTAATAGTTCCCTTATAAATGCTTGCCTACACTTTGGCTTGGTTTTCACTATCAAAATAAAGCTCAACTCTGAAAAAGGTGGATCGTAAACTGTGGTGGAAACACTCTCCACCCCCAAAGGCAGAATCCTATTCGTGTCCTCAGACAGCCTAACTGGAGACCCTGACTCCAAAGCACTAATGGGGTTTAGGGAGTGGCTGTCCTTATGTGAAACCTGAATAAGACCAGTAGTTTGTACACCCCCGAAAGTGCACCAGACAAGGCATTGTGGGATTATGCATACAAATCTGATCGAGGGCTGTGTAACTTGAAACCCCAGTGAGTGCAGAATCCTAAACTGGAGGAGAAAGCACCTGTTGTCCCAACTCAATTTTTCCTTCCAGGGATGATTAGTGACTTAGGGTGCAATCCAGAGTAACTACAAGGAGTCCTTGCTCTGGTGTAAGAACAATTTACTCTGGGTTGCAATATGGATTTCCCATAGGTTTTCACTAGATGGTGCAGTAACTACGGGTGCACCTAATGTCTCTTACATGCTCCCGTAGTTACTCTGGATTGTAGGGCTATTTTATTATCACCTTTAACAATGCTGGACAGGAGTTCTATCCTGCACCAGGAGAGTAGCGGGACACCCAGGCAGAGCACAAGAAGGGTGGACCATGGCTGGGTTGGGGTGCTGTGGAAGCAAAGGAGTGACAGAGCCAGCGGGGGAAAGCAGCAAGACACCCAGAACAGCTGCGCCGCTCCGAGCTAGCTACATTTCCCCCACGTATCAATCTCCGGGGTTGCTGCACCCACCCTAGAGGAAGCAGTATTCGGGAGCCATCTGGTTCCTGTGGGAAGTCTCGGGTATTACAAGAGGGAGTGCCTCCATGGGACTAGAGATGAGGATGTCGCCTGTACCGGTGCCCAGGTAACCCGACAACCACCCCTATAATAGCTGTCTTGGTGGATGGCAGAGAAGGACAAGCACTGGCAGACTTGGGTTGCTACTAAACGCTAGTGAGGGAAGCAGAAGGGGGGGGAGGCTCAGACCCTGTGAGTACGATATGTCCATGAGGACATTAAACCTTATACGTACTTTGCCACCATTGGGGTTCTGGGAGTGACGACTAGAATAAAAGGGGGAGTAGCCCCAGGGTTGGCTTATGATGCTATCATTGGAAGAAAATATCCAGGTTTTCCCTGTTTATCGGAAGAGGTAAAATTTGGTGAGGTAGAGCCAGAGGCAGCCCCAGAATGGGAAGGGAGCGAGATGGGAAAGGAACAGGTCATAGATCTCTCCCTTAAATTGGCATGGGAGCAAGCCCCCCAAAAGGGAAGCCCATGGGGAAGGGGTATGGTTTGAGCGTAGAGAAGGGGGATTGCACCATAGGGGCAAGGACCCACAGTCTCAGGAAGAGGTGGACCAATTGGAAAAGGCTGAGGGAGGTGGCGCTAGCCTTAGCCCACAAGAACCCGATGGCAGGGCACATGGGAGAGAGGGAGACTTTGCATAGGTCATTGTCATACACCATACACCATACACATACACCAAGCGACACCTACTAGCGACACCTACTAGTGACATCTATTGGCCAGGAATATATCAGAAAGTGAAGGAGCGCTGCCAGTCCTGCAGACCTTGCCAATATATTAAACAAAAGGGGGCCCCTGGGGCAGGTTGATATCCCTCCCGATCATAGCAGACCCTTTCGAGAGGAATGCTATTGATCTGGTCGGTCCATACAAATACATCTGGTGTATACGAATACATCCTGGTGGTGGTAAACTATGCAACCCGCTGCCCAGAGGCAGTCCCCCTTAGGAATACTAAGGCTCCTACCTTAGCAAAGGAGCTGCTTAGGATCTTCTCAAGAGTAGGTTTCCCACAGGAGGTAGCCACCGATCAAGGGAGAAATTTTATGGGGCGGGTTCTCACCAATCTCTGAAAACAGTTGGGGGTCAGACCCCTTAAAGCTAGCGTTTTCCATCCTCAAACAAACAGTCTGGTTGGATGCTTTAACCAAAGTTTTAAAAATATGTTGAGGATGTTTGCTATAGATAACCCCAAGAACTGGACCCCATTGGTGGAGGAGGTGCTGTTTGCAGCAAGGGAAGTCCCACAGGCATCAACTGGATTTTCTCCGTTTGAGCTCCTGTTTGGGAGAAAGCTCAGGGGCCTCTTGGATTTGGCCCAGGGCAGTGGTGGGGAGGAGAAAACAAAGCCACTGGAAAAGGCCCCATGGACCTTGGACAGCTCTGGGGATGTCTTAAACCACTGGCCAAGAGGGCTAGAGAGAATCTCCAAGAGATTGGACCAAAAGGCACGGTTTGACCAGAAGGTCTAGCTCTGGACCTTCTGCCCGGGAGATCAGGTGCTACTCCTTTTACCTACTAGTGACACCAAATCAATAGCTCGGTAGCAGGGACCCTCTGAGGTAATACACTGCCTCAGAGAAGTGGATTACGAGATAAGTAGGTGAGGCAGAAGACCCCCCACCAAGGTGTTTCACATTAACCTACTGAAACTTTGGAAATCTAGATTGAGGCCTAGGCGTGAGGTCTTGAAGGGAGAAACAGAGGACCTAGGCCCATCTGTAGAGCAGGTGAAGGAAGAGGAGGAAGAGGTAGCATTAGTAGCTGAATTGGAGGAAGGCCAGAAACAGCAGGTAAGAAATTTACAGAAGGTATTTGCCAGGATTTTGTCAAGAAAATCAAACATGGCTCAATTAGAGGAGCACAAGATCCAGGTGAAGGAAGGGAAGGTGGACAGGCTGCCACCCAGATGGTGGCCAAGGAATCTGGAGCAATCTAGGGCTTTGCAATAGGTTTTAATGGGGCTCAACTACTCCTACTATTCCCTCCCAACCCGTATCCCTAGTATAAGCACATGGGTTCATATGAGTCTTTCCTATTCTTTGAACTCAAATTTGACAGTTGAGACCGACTGGTCTGACAACCAATGAGATATAGGCTGCAATCCTAACCTCCACTTAGGCCAGCCTAAGGCCTGGCATAAGTCCCATGCTGACTTGGGAGTGTCACAAAAGTGCTGTAAAGCACTTCTGCCCCACTCCTGGTGGGGTTAGGCCAGTCCACAGGCATATGCCCACCTCCCCACACTATCACGGGAAGATATACCAGGATGAGTTAGGCTGGCCTAAATTAGTTAGGATTGCACCCATAATGACACAGTGAAGGATCAATATAGTATGAATCAGCTCTAATTTCCACAGATCAGACCTAACATTTGAAAACTTATTCACTTCTGTTTCATCTGGTTGACCACTGACTTTCTTGTTTGTTGGTTACTGATTTGTTAGGTGACCTGGATCACAATCCTAACCGGAGAAGAGAGAGAAAGAGCTGGAGAAAGAGTCCAGGAGGAAGAAGGGCACTTCTGAGTAGACATGCAAAAAATTGGATTGTGGCCCTCGGGAGACACCATTAATACTATTGTGGCTCTCTGTATGAAATGAGTTTGACAACCCTGATATAAATCCTGGTGATTTCTCTGGCCTATACACACCTGTTTAAGTAACCCTTTCAACTTAAGTGTAAAGTAGTTATACTTCATTATGACATTTCCACGTTACCGAACGAATAACCTGGTCCCCTGCAGTGACCATTTCATGCAATATCTTAATTAATCAGTACAATACCTTAATCAGGAATGAGGCTGTAACATGGATTTGTACATTGCCTTGTGAACACTATCCATTTTGGGGGTGGGGGGGAGAAGTGGCCCAGCTATAATTGCTCTGTCTGTATACCAAGAATTGCAGCCGAGCACCCCAGTCCTGTCCCCAATGGCGTTGTTGGGTGTAATGGTGCCAGAATAGTAACCACTGTATTGAGTAGCACTGTGAGAGCCATGGGAGGTATCCTCAGGGAAAGGGACTTTCATCTCGATCGATCGATCGATCGATCGATCTATCTATCTATCTATCTATCTATCTATCTATCTATCTATCTACAGTATTTATGTACTGCTTTTCAACTAAAAAATTCATAAAGCAGTTTACAAAGAAAATGAAAAAATTAATAGCTAATTAATAGCTAATGGGTCCCTGTCCCAAAAGGGCTCACAATCTAAAATGCAAAAAGGTATTTTAGGCAAATCTTAAAAAGGCAATCCAGTAAAAGCAAGCAGGTTCACCGAGCAAGCAAGCAGGCCACAGTAGCATCAAGTCTAATATATTAAAAATAGAATACACTTTGAAATGATTGGGGACCCACTTGAAATTGGCTCACGACCCACCTAGTGGGTTACAAACTACAATTTGAGAAACATTGTTGTAAGAGAAAGCATAGAGAGGAATGGTGATGGTAACCAAGTAGCAAAATTTCTAGTCTCCAAAGTGGACTTCATGCCTGAATGTCCAAGGATCAGGGTCCATTTTATCTTCACCTGGACTGATTTACCTGTTGTACTGAAAAACAAGATCATGGCATGGAGGTAGGTATTTTAATGTGCAAGTGTGTATTGTGATCATGTGTGCATGTGTATGATGTTTTTAAAAGTAAAATATATGAAGCTTTCTGAAGAGCCCAACTTGAAAATTCTGTCTGAATCAATGCTACACACCATGAATTTACTCACAAAATTTCAACTTTATTGTAAATCCCACTGGGGAAAAAAATCTCTATAGTTAATATTTATTAAGGCTTCACTTTGTTTTATAGCAACATATTGCATGACCTTTTTCACCAGTTTCAATGACATTTTACAAGCCATTTAGTTCAAGGGTTTTATGCATCCTTAGAAAGTCTAATAAAGATGTGGGGCACTGCAGCTCAAAGTAAACAAATGGAAATTAGTGGGTAAGGTGAAAGAGAGTCAACCAGGGGGCAGGATCAGTTTTAAATAACAAGCAGGTGTATAAAAAAACCTTCAACTAATTAGAAGGCTGCAATCCACAAATAGCTGAGATGGTAAATTGTTCTTTTTTGGTCCTCGGGTGAAAGGCAGCTATTGATTTTTAGACAATAAAATCTGCTGGAAGCTGATCAATCAATGAATAATTGAATCACTCAATCAATCAACCAACCACTCACTCATTTTATCTATCTACACTGTTGCTGAACATATGGCCAGTTATTCCTGCTTGGGGCTGTACGGTCTGAGACAGGGCTGTAGTGGCTCAGCTGGTTAAGAACAGCTCTATCATAGATTAACCAGTGAATCAATCAGCAAGCAGGTTATCTCTTACTAGTGCACCCCTTGCCCAATAAGCATACCAGGCAGAGACTTGGGTTGATGATTCTTCCTTCCTTCCTTCCTTCTTTCCTTCTTTCTTTCTTTCTTTCTTTATTTCTTTCTTTCTTTCTTTCTTCCTTCCTTCCTTCCTTCCTTCCTTCCTTCCTTCCTTCCATCCATCCAACTTTCTTCCTTCCTTCCTTCCATCCGTCCGTCCATCTTCCTTCCTTCCTTCCTTCCTTCCTTCCTTCTTTCTTTCTTTCTTTCTTTCTTTCTTTCTTTCTTTCTTTCTTTCTTTCTTTCTTTCTTTCTTTCTTTCTTTCTTTCTTCTTCCTTCCTTCCTTCCTTCCTTCCATCCATCCAACTTTCTTCCTTCCTTCCTTCCATCCGTCCGTCCATCTTCCTTCCTTCCTTCCTTCCTACCTTCCTCCTTCCTTCCCTCTTCCTTCCTTCCTTCCTACCTTCCTTCCTCCTTCCTTCCTTCCTTCCTTCCATCCATCCAACTTTCTTCCTTCCTTCCTTCCATCCGTCCGTCCATCTTCCTTCCTTCCTTCCTTCCTTCCTTCCTTCCTTCCTTCCTTCCTTCCTTCCTTCCTTCTTTCTTTCTTTCTTTCTTTCTTTCTTTCTTTCTTTCTTTCTTTCTTTCTTTCTTCCTTCCTTCCTTCCTTCCTTCCATCCATCCAACTTTCTTCCTTCCTTCCTTCCATCCGTCCGTCCATCTTCCTTCCTTCCTTCCTTCCTACCTTCCTCCTTCCTTCCCTCTTCCTTCCTTCCTTCCTACCTTCCTTCCTCCTTCCTTCCTTCCTTCCTTCCATCCATCCAACTTTCTTCCTTCCTTCCTTCCATCCGTCCGTCCATCTTCCTTCCTTCCTTCCTTCCTTCCTTCCTTCCTTCCTTCCTTCCTTCCTTCCTTCCTACCTTCCTTCCTCCTTCCTTCCCTCTTCCTTCCTTCCTTCCTACCTTCCTTCCTCCTTCCTTCCCTCTTCCTTCCTTCCTTCCTTCCTTCCTTCCTTCCTTCCTTCCTTCCTTCCTTCCTTCCTTCCTTCCTTCCTTCTTTCTTTCTTTCTTTCTTTCTTTCTTCCTTCCTTCCTTCCTTCCTTCCTTCTTTCTTTCTTTCTTTCTTTCTTCCTTCCTTCCTTCCTTCCTTCCTTCCTTCCTTCCTTCCTTCCTTCCTTCCTTCCTTCCTTCCTTCCTTCCCTCCCTCCTTCCTTCCTTCCTTCCTTCCTTCCTTCAGAAGCACACACCTGGGCAAAAATTTACAAAGAACATTAAAATGTAATTAGATGTTATGTGCCCCAAACCAGGCTACTTTGACAGCATTTTCCCAACCTGAGATCTTAGTGCTATTGGAGGGCATACGGTCCAGGGGAGAAGACAAGCTGCGCAGTGCCTGATATGAAAGGAGTTCAGTATTTCTGTTTCTGTGTTTCCACAACTGTACTTTTTGGACCATCATTTGCAGCTTCTCCTGAGCATCCTTTTTTGCTTAGAAGATTCGATGAAGATAAGATAAAGCAGGCAAAGCGTCCTTCCTTAAATATTTCATCACTGCGTGAGGAACGTGTCCCTCTTTATCCACTAGGATTCTGTTCTGGAACCTCCCGTGGAGTAAAAAAAATTCAGTGGGTAAAAAATAATGGAAAAATAGATTTACCCCTGAATTTAGAGTAACTACGGGAGCACATAAGAGACTTTATGTACACCCCTAGTTACTGCAGCACCTAGTGAAAGCCTATTGGAAATTCAGATTGCAATCCAGAGTAAGTTGTTCTTACACCAGAGCAAGGATTCCCCAAAGTTACTCTGGATTTTGCCCTTAAAGTTTTTAAAAAACCAACAAGTTTTTGTTCCTCCATTGTGTCTATCAGAATAAGGTAGTGCTTCAATGTCTGCCGGGCTTTCATTCTGGAAGTGAAGAATGGAATGACTGCTTGCATGACAACCTCTGTACAATAGTAGAAAAGCAGTTTTTAAAACTGATTTGCAGTGGCCATTTGTGTTCATTTAATCCCGTGAATAAAAAATCTGTGTATCACAAGGCTGGACCTGCAATAGAGTCTCTGCAAAACTAGGAAGACGGTTTAGCTTTTCCATTCTCAGATCTTGTTCCACAGACGTATGACCCTGTCGTTCTTATTCATGTGAATCAATAAACGCTCTGTATATATGAGAAGTGGAATACTGAAGGAGATGGGAATTTGGGAAATCACAGCTCCTCTCTGATTAAGGAGTAGAAAAATAAATCCCATCCTGTGATTTTACACTGTGCACATTACGCACCGGGCAGTAATTTGCTGGCTCAAATATTGTCCGAAGCAGATCTCAATTTCTTGCTTTGTAGTAACAGGATAATAATTCCTTTTTTGCCACATCATCAAGTGGTGTAAAAATGTGCCAGTTGATCAAATACAAAGAAGATTAAAGTGCTGAATAAATTTCAATGAGTGAAAAGTAGGGAATAGATTTTTTTAATGCCAACAAATTCTGCTATTTCTCTTCTTGTCTACTAAAATATGCACTTGTCTCCTGGGATATTATATTTCCAGTGAACAGAGTAATGACATTTTTGCAGAACTCAGGAAGGTTCACCTAAATTTTACCTTGGAAGCTTGTTAGGGAAATAGATATAAAAGAAGGAACAATATGTTTTTGTTAACTGAACGTGAGTGATCGCTCTGTGAAATCTAAATCCTTTAATAGAGATTTGTTTCAAAATGGTCTCTTTTAAAACTGTGATTCATTTGTCACCGAGAAGTTTAGCTAACCTTTATGATTAGTTGCTACATGGGTAGAAAATAAAGATAAATGCTAAATGAAGTGTACACCTCTCGAGGGGGATGTATAAAAAATGGCAGCTGGTATGCTTGGAATGTTCAACTACTTTCCCTTATACTAGAAGGCTTATAGGGTTTAATAAAATTTACTTTCCCTACAACAAGTGAGTGAATGTATGAAAAGAGCAGTTAAATATACCTCTGTACCAAAAGGAAAATGGCGTAAAGGTTGGAGAGCAAATTGCATTTGTGACGACTAATGGCCAAATTCAATGCGCTGATGCACTTAGAGTTATGCATCAGACTGGGCGACAGGGTGTCAACACTCAGGCTGCAACCCTAAACATACTTTCCTTGGAGTAGAACTCATTGAGCACAAAGAGGCTCATCTGAGTAGACATGTCCCCAAATCCAGAGTTACTACAGGAGCATGTAAGAGACTTTACGTGCACCTGTAGGTACTGCACCACCTAGTGAAAACCTATGGGAAATTCATATTGGAATCCAGAGTAAGTTTTTCTTATACCGGAGCAAGTTATACCCCGTAGTTACTCTGGAGTTTGCCCATGGTTAGGATGGCACACTCAGTGGCTTAGCTAATGGGGAAGATAGATGGTGGGAAGGCCTTGTTCCCATACCTAGAGATAAGCCTTTCCAGTATTGGTGGGACTACTCGAATCTATGATAGGCTCTATGTAGCCTCTATGTAGAATCTATGATAGCCTTTCCAGTATTGGTGGGACTACTAGAATCTATGATAGCCTCCACATTCACTTGAATCTAATGTGTCATCAAATCTAAAGCACATCCTATACTTACAATCAAAATACCACATTTCTTGAATCTAATCAACCATCAAATCTAATGCGCACCCTGATTTTGGAGAGTTAAATTCTGCTAAAGGAAGATGAGAGTTAGATTTGAGTAAATACAGGATTTTCTGGCATAGGTCTGCATGCCTCAGGATCAGTCCAGGGAAGGGGATTGTGATGCTGGTGGTCTTGGTAATCCCACCCCCTTGGACCTGATCTGTCCTCACTGCCCTGTCCCTAACCTTCCATGACCCATTTTTCCCCCTTCCCACCTCCATTCCACCATATTTCTTTGTATTTAGTGTCTGTTTTTCTCCAGAAAATGAAAATAATGGATAGAATCAGGCTGTCCTGCTGTAATTTTCCAAATTACACTTAATTGACGGTATATTCTACTGAAATCTATGGCATATTGCTCAGAGCAAACAATTCTGGACTAGGCTTCCTTCCAGATGCAAAGTGCCATGGCACCGTTATTGTCACATTGTTGCTTATGTGCAATAATTGCTTTTATGGACAAAAAAGGCATTTTCTGTTAAGTAGGAATTGGTTGTTATTTCTTAATTCAAGATACCTGATATAACACTATGGCATTTTTTCCTGTTTTTCTTTTAAACAACTGAAATATCAACAGATGGCTGAAGTTTGTCAAAGAGTTAGGATGGCCTCTGTATGATGACATAGGGTGAAACCCAGAGTAACTATGGGAAGTCCTTGCTCCGGAGTGAGAACACGTTTCTCTGGATTGCAATATGAATTTCCCAAAGGTTTTCACTAGGTGGTGCAGTAACTATGGGTGCACGTAATGTCTCTTACGTGCTCCCATAGTTACTCTGGATTGTGCCCATAAGGTGGTATGTTGCTTTTGAATTTACACAACAAGATCAATTATGTGACAGTTTAATTTTTTTAAATGATAAAGATTTATTCTTATTTTACACTGCCTGATCTCTAATTGGAACTATTTGTGCATTAATGATGAATAATAAAAAAGCAAAGGGCATTTAGAAAAAAATCTGTAATTAGAATGTTGCTCTGAAGTGCAAAAAAAGTCTCTAAAAATGGACAACACCATATTTCTATTAGGTTTTTGACTTCCCCCCCAGAAAATAAAGAGAATAAATGATGCTTATTAAATTGCGCGGAAAATAGAATTGATTGGTGACTTTGAGAAAAGTGTGGCCTCCGCTGTACAGAGGTGGAAATTGAATTTATGCGTTTCTTTTACTTTCTTCCAACAATCCACATTTTATTTTACAGTCCTTTTCTGGTGAGTTATAAGCAATAAATAATTGGGTTTTTAGGTATCTAGTCTGTATTTCTGAAAAGTTCTATTGTCTGCTTAACAGAATATGCTCATTGATAAGGCCAACCTCAGAAGTTATACATGCAAGATCAATAATGACTTTATAAAGCTTTCACTCTGAGTTAACGTTGAATTTTTTTTTAATATGTGGATATAATATGGATGGGCACAAAAGATTTACTTCGTCACCGTACCTTCTCGAGACTCTTAGCTTCCTCAAGCTTGATAATATGCCCAAAACAAATTATTCCACTAACTACAAATAGCAAATAGACCTATATTTATTTTGCCTTACCCTACAATCCAGAGTAACTACGGGAGCATGTAAGAGACATTACGTGCACCCGTCGTTATTGCACCACCTAGCGAAAACCTATGGGAAATTCATATTGGAATCCAGAGTAAATTATTCTTACACCGGAGCAAGGACTGCCCGTAGTTACTCTGGATTGCACCCAAAATGATGCTAGGAAGCATTGGCTATCTATGGACTTTTGATATCCTATTGCTCAGATAAAATCCCTACCAAGATCAACTGCCTTTCTGCTTCTGTTGAAAGACAACATCATCAAACCCTTGAGATGTTAGCCTGTGTCTTCTAATAGGGATTCCTCTTCCATGGCTAGATGCTAAATTTAGGATCGCCAATCAGATCAATGGATGATCGGTGAACAGATTTGCCAACACAAAGTTCAAAAAGGAAAGTGTGATGGTAATTAACCTCTAAATATGTGTACTGGTGATATTTCTAACTCAGGCCTTAGTAAAGGGGACCATTGACGGGTCGTTCTATCAATTAACATGATCCGTTCAGACGCAACCCAAATTGCCATAAAAGATTAATGCTTGGAATTTCCCCCAACAAACACCTGAGAAATATCAAGGTTTAATTAACAAGTCATGCAGTTTTGTATAGAGCTTTTGAATATTTATGATGACATTATCATTTTTGGTAATGACCAAGACATGCATGACATGAAACTGGGAAGAGTTTCAAATGTTTTTTTTTTTAAGGAAGACAATTAATGTTGAATAACAATAAAAAAGAACTTGAGATAGACTTCAGGAAAAAAGGTTGATAATATTTGGGGGGGAAATATGATACTGCTATATGGGTTGAGTTCCCCAATTGTGACATTTGGCTCTGAGAATCACCATTACAGTGGCGCCTCACGTAAAGAATGCCTCACGTAAAGTATGTTTCATGTAACAAACAAAAATTTCTCTAGGATTCTGCTTCACGTAAAGAAAGTGCTTCATGTAAAGAAAACATTTGTTGGCAGTTGGGGCAGACGCGCTGGCCGGCAGCCTGTTTAAATAGCATCAGGGCTGCCTTGCGCACCTGCCCATAGTGAAAGCAACATTTCCGTGCTGTTCCTCCTGTGGCCGGGCGTGCGCTGGGCAGAGGGAGAGGAGAGCAGTGGAGAAGAGGGAAGCAGCTCAGGGCAGCCAGAAGGGAGCAGGGGAGAGAGAGGCTCAGGATGGAGAGAAGGAGAAAGTGGGGAGACACTTGGAAGGTGTCTTGGATTGCAGCCTCCTAACCATGCCCACCCAGAGGTAAGCCCCATTGTGTTAAATGGGTCTTACTCCCAGGAAAGTGTCTTTAGGACTGCAGCCTAGTAGACTTCATAGGATCATGCACATTGAATTCATGTTTTGAATTCAATTCCAGTGTTTTGTCATCATTTTTACATCCAGTTAATATTTTTATCTGAATATTTTTTGGGTTGTGGAACCAATTGTCTGAGTTCCCATTATTTCCTATGGGAAAATCTGCTTCACGTAAAGAACGTTTCACGTAACAAACATGCCTCTGGAACGAATTAAATTTGTTACGTGAGGCGTCACTGTAATAGCTATTTTTGCATTATACAAAAGCAATTATTTATCATGGTAACTAATAAACTAATGAGTTAGGATGAATCAGTTTCCTTTTCCCTGGTTTAAAACAACTCCATTTCAGGTAGTTCTTTTCTTTATTCACATGCATGTGGGAAGCGATTATCACTCTGGGAAGGAAGGGATCTGCCTTCTAGGCTGTAAACTGGGATCCTTATTGCAGCCACAGAGTTGCCTACCCTATTACCATGGCAAGCAAGCTATTTCTGAGCCCTTAACTGCTAAAGAGACACTCCCTACAATCCAGAGTAACTATAGAAGCACGCAAGAGACATTACATGCACCTGTAGTTACTGCACCACCTAGTGGAAACCTATGGGAAATTCGTAATGCAATCCAGAGTAAATTGTTCTTACTGGAGCAAGGACTCCCTGTATTTACTCTGGATTGTGCCCATTATTTAAAGATCCAACCCGATTCACTTTTAGGCTGCAATCCTGAAGTGCACTTGGGCTACCCTATCTATCACTGGGCTGCCCCAATTCCAAGGGGCAGCCCAGTTCCACCAGAAAGTCAACAAAGGATGGCCCAAGACAGATGGACAAGGCTGGCTGTGCCACCCTTGGCAATTCAGGAGAGGCATGTTGAGGTCATGTTCAGCATGGCCTAGAACAGTGCAGTTAGGCTGTATCCAGAGCCTGTTTCCAGGACAGACATGCTCTCTTCCACCTCCTCAGAGTTATACCACCTCAGGAGCAGGAATAAATATGAGTAGACTCATAAGGGTCCATGATAAGCCAGAATAAAGATGGAAGTGTTGGCAAAAATTTTGAGTCCTTGGCCAGCCTATTGGCAATCCCTGCCTCTCAACCTCAGGATATGGCACAACTACGACAGCCCACTAACTTCTGGATATAGGACCACTCCAGCCGGCCACTCCAACAATCCCCTTGAATCCACCCTCTATTGTACTGCAGTCTCACGCTGCAGCTGCTACTGATTATCAGGGACTCCTTCTAAGGCAGGCACCACAGCTGTTCCTTATTCAGTGTGATCTGAGGGGGGTCTCCTCGGGAACAAGCCCTCCCCATGTGCCACTGACTTGATGCTCAGCAGCCTCAGCGATGTCTATCTTTCTATCCCGCCTTCCCTCCCCCGCAAGATAGATAGATAGATAGACAGACAGACAGATAGCTATAGCTATAGCTATAGCTATAGATAGATAGATAGATAGATAGATAGATAGATAGATAGATAGATAGATAGATAGGGAAAGAAGCGACAGACAGACAGGCAGGCAGGAGGCAAGCGGGCGGGCGGACAGACAGGGAAAGAAGCGATAGATAGACAGGCAGGCAGGCGGGCGGGCGGACGGACGGACGGACGGATATTTAATCAATTTATATCCCGCCTTTCCTCCCCCGCAAGATAGATAGATAGATAGATAGATAGAGAGAGAGAGAGAGAGATAGAAAGATAGACAGAGACAGACAGACGGACGGACAGACAGACAGACAGACAGACAGACAGACAGATAGATAGATAGATAGATAGATAGATAGATAGATAGATAGATAGATAGATAGATGTTGTAATCATATTTATATGAATACTTTTGGGTGGTGGAACAAATCGTCTGAGTTACCATTATTTCTTATGGGAAAATCACTTTGATATACAAGCATTTTGGATTCACAAGCATGCTTCCGAAATGAATTATGCTCGTAAACCAAGGTACCACTGTATTTTCCACTTCCATTACTGAGAACTATACTTGTATAATACCTTTGTCTGAAGTTGGTTAATTTTAAACAGCAAATTACGATGACCTTGTAATAATTTTAAGTCCCAATTTGTCTTGGTTTGAAAATAAAATTGCCAATAGCTTCCTTATTGCATTTTCAGAAAGAAGAAGTTTCTGGTGTGTCAGAGGGAAGGGGTGAGACACAATTCAACATTACACATTAATTTGCAATGGCGTTCTCTTCATTATTTTTATGTCACCCAGATACACCTGAGCAAAATTGCCAACGAGTTTGGCACAGCATATAATTGCCGCTCTCCGCGTGTAAACACATTGCCCTTAATTATAGAGCAATAACTTCTTATTGATGCAAACTTTTTCCTACAGGAGAAAAAAAGAGAAACTGCCACCTTCCTACATTGCCTTTTTTTGGGAAATAATTCACAAAGAAAGATTAAACTGTCAGATGTATTTCCTTATGATATAGGAAACAATGCCGTGTGCAGGATACGTCTGTTATCCTGAGATTTGCACGATGCTTTGTAAATTATGGTGGAGCTAAATTGAATTTATTCTTTATCAAGTATTCAACAGCTGGTCTTAATACCCATCAAATTCACTGGATACAGGCTCATATTATTTTTATGTAAAAGCCTATAAAATATTTATAAGGCGATGATGCAACTGTACTGTTAATTATATTGGTGTCTTTCTGCTCCATTTAAAATATTTATTGCACTATGAAAAGATATGCAAATTTGGCAAGAGTGAGGAAGAGGGGAAAAAAAATAAAATCATTTTTAATGTGCATGTAGATTACGCTCACATCAATTCCTTACATTATTTTTATCTAATTAAAGCATACTGTTGAAGCATAATTGGAAAATTCTTAGGTATATTATCTTAGGAGAAGTAAATCCCTTACAGGATCCCACACAGAAGAGGATTTGCAATTACTGGACTGAAAAATCCAGTGTTTTCTTAAATTGTTTGTGTCTTGAAAAGTCCACGTTCCAAACTCTTTTTTTAAAAATAAAATGCATTATAATAGTAAGAATTCCCTGGAAAATCAATTAAGCCTATTGTTTGCCCTCAAGTCTAAACAAATTGGTAATTGAGTAAATTTGTGACAGACTTACTTGTGACAGACATAGGGCACAATCCAGAGTAACTACGGGTGCACGTAAGAGACATTACATGTACCCGTAGTTAATGCACCACCTAGTGAAAACCTATGGGAAATTCATATTGCAATCCAGAGCAAATTGTTCTTACACCAGAGCAAGGACTCCCCAGAGTTACTCTGGATTGTGCCCTCAGTAAAACAACCAACTTGCACTTACCATCAGCAGCAAGTTGACCTGGGGCATATCTTTAGGATTAAGATATCCTAGGTTTAGGATAACCACAAACTTTACCACAACCACACTTTCCTGGGAGTAAGTACTACTGAACACAATGGACTGACTCTGAGTAGACAAGCTGAGAATTGCACTGTTTATGTGCAAAATGTGCAAAACTTGGGTTTCTCACTTTTATATGATAAAATTGTTTTATTTCCAAGCTTCTTTGGGCAAAACATAGCCATGAAGATACCCTTCTGACAGAACAATCCTAACCATGTCTACTCAAATGTAAGCCACATTGTGTTCAATGGGTCTTACTCCAACGACAGCGTCTTTTGGATTGCAGCCTGCGTCTCCCAGCATCCACATCTCCCAGTATACACCACATCTATCTACCATATTTCGGCTGCTTTCCTGGGAGTAAGAACTATTGAACACAATGGGGCTTACTTTTGAGTAGACATGGTTAGGATTGTGATTATGGTGAGTAAATAGCACATCTATCTACTGGAGGTGTTGAATGTAATGGCGTGTTAGGGTTGCCATATGTCTCGGAAAACCAGGGCTGTCCAGGTTTTCGGAGAGTGTGTTCACATACTGGCAAGTTTGATGGGGTTCCAGTGCCGGTTTTGTGGAAGAGAATTATGGCAACCCTATGCAGTGTAATGGAATAATTTCATTTCATGCTCCGGGCAGTCGCGGCTGTCGCCCAGCATCCCAAAGGGTTGGGACATCCAGGGAGACTCGATTTATGCCCCAATCAAGTAAGAATACATCGGGACATTTGGCAGAACAGTAACAGGGACCTCATTTTCACTACACAGAGGTTGCAGAATGCCAAGCTTAGCAGTGCCAAAATTTGCAAACAACACATTCTGGTATCCGATTTCCAGAAGGTGCAAATAAAAAAAAATGGCAAAAAATTACATAAATTGCCTTGTGTTGTTATATTGTGTGTATTTTGTTTGAGGTGTCAGTCTGCATCATCATCACCACCATTATGTTGCATTTCAACAAGAATAATTCCCAAAGTGCTTTACATAGTAAAATAAATCAATGTTTCCAGTGGCTGCAATCCTAAAGATACTTTCCTGGGAGTAACCAGTGGTGGGCTTCAAGGGGTTCTCACAGTCCTATAAGAACCCTTTGCTAATGAGCGCCTGGTTCTGAGAACTGGTTACTAATGGGACATAGAACCTGTTTTTAATTTAGGTTATTAGGACATACCCCCAAATCCAGAGGAACTACGGGAGCACGTAAGAGATGTAATGAATTCAGTTCGGGATAGAAATCAAGGTTTTCACCTAGTGAAAACCTATGGGAAATTCATATTGGAATCCAGAATAAGACTAGAATCCAGAGTAACTACGGGAGCACGTAAGAGACATTACATGTACCCGTAGTTACTGCACCTCCTAGTGAAAACCTATGGGAAATTCATATTGCAATCCAGAGTAAGTTGTTCTTACACCGGAGCAAGGACTCCCCGTAGTTACTCTGGACTGCACCCTATGTTGTTCTTACTCCGGAGCAAGGACTCCCCATAGTTACCCCATGGATTTTGCTCATAGAAACTGTTAATTTATTTGAATCCCACCACTGAGTAAGACCCATTGAACACAACGGGGCTGACTTTTGAGTAGATGTGGTTAGGACTGTGCTCTATGTTACTGTGGTAAGACGAGTCTTACTACAGATTGGCCTCCACAATAAGATCATTTACTCCAACTCAAGGAGGGAGTTTTTTCAATGAAGTGAGAAAAAATGAAGATACTGCCATTACTGGGTGAATATATTACGTGTTAATCCACTCCTATTTACTACTTCACAGCTTTTGCACTTGGAGTTAGAACAAAAATTTGTTCGGCTGACCCAAAGCAGCTTTCCTCGCTATTGTCTTCAGTGGCAATTATCAGCTCTTCTTTCTAGCACAACCAGATGCTTTTTTAATGCTCATTTAAATTCCAGGCTGACAGTTTTATATTAAAAGTGTAGTGCCAGGAACCAGTGGCATAGCTAGAGGGGGTGCTAAGCTCTTCGTTTCGCAGGAAGCCTCCCCACAGCATCAAAGTGAACTTTTCCACAGGGTTGCCATAGGTCCTGAAAAATAGGGATAATCCTAATTCTGGGGGGTTGTGTTCACATAAATACTGTAGTTGATTATATTACATTATATTACATTACATTACATTACATTACATTAGATAGATAGATAGATAGATAGATAGATACTCTACGCTCAGACAGACAGACAGACAGACAGACAGACAGACAGACAGATAGATAGATACTCTACGCTCAGACAGACAGACAGACAGATAGATAGATAGATAGATAGATACTCTACGCTCAGACAGACAGACAGACAGACAGACAGACAGACAGACAGATAGATAGATAGATAGATAGATAGATACTCTACGCTCAGATAGACAGACAGACAGACAGACAGACAGACAGACACTCTACACTCAGACAGACAGACAGACAGATAGATAGATAGATAGATAGATAGATAGATAGATAGATAGATAGATAGATAGATAGATAGATAGATACTCTACGCTCGGATAGGTAGATAGATAGATAGATAGATAGATAGATAGATAGATAGATAGATAGATAGATAGATAGATAGATAGATAGATAGAAAAGTCACTGACGCACTCACTCACTCACTCATCAACGCCCTGCCAAAACCACTGGGCCTACAAGCATGAAATTTGGGGTAGGTGTTCCTTCCGTGACCGAGGGATGCACTAAGAACCAGAAAAGGGTGAAATGGGGCGCAACGCGTTTTGCGGTTGATGCGCATGGAGGATGTTGCACAAGGGGGATGTTGCATATGGGGGTTGATGCACATGGGGGATGTTGTGCATGGAGAAAGTTGCGCATGGGGGATGAACATGGGAAATGATGTGCATGGGGGGTTGATGCACATAAGGGGATGTTGCGCATGGGGGTAGATGCTCATGGAGGACTGATGCACATGGGGGATGTTGCGCGTGGGGGGTTGATGTGCATGAGGGATTGATGCACCGTGTGGAGATGGTGTACAGGGAAATTTTACTCCCATAACGCAGGTACACATTTTGCTAGTATCTCTATAATTTATTTCTCAGACTGAGTATTTCTGAGTCCAGAATACACTGCATTGAATTTAATTTTTGATTCTCCTTCCCTGAGATTGTCTTAACCTTACAATAAAATTCTGCTAGTTTACCCTTGTCTTTGTCTTTCTTATACACATTTCCACTGTCATGCCATCAATCAGTGCACTCAATCCATGCACATGTTAACGTCAGTCCATTCCCCTGTGCACACAATACACGCATCTTAAAAGCATGTCCGAGAACAGTGTACTTTTGTGTCCACCCCGACAGCTGACATACATCTTATGTGTGATCTGGGATGGTTTAGTTACATTATAGCTTGCTTTGAGTTTGAAGAATGTTATTATAAATGTGGAGCAGCTTCGCAATGTCTCAAATTAGCACATTAATCTTCATGACATCCATATGGGAAAATGAATGAAATGTGGCCATTGAGTCAAAGGTGCTACATGATTCGATGTGGATCATGTGATGAATCTAAAGGACCAGGATCCTGATGGATGACAGATGTGTGCCTGAGAAGGCCAAAGCAATCCTCAAAAATGAGATCAGTTGGGGATATAAATCAAGGTGCCTTTGCCACAGCAGGGAAAGGTATGAGTGCCTTTCCCTACAATCCAGAGTAACTGCGGGAGCACGTAAGAGACATTACGTGTACCCGTAGTTATTGCACCACCTAGTGAAAACCTATGGGAATTTCATATTGCAATCCAGAGCAAATTGTTCTTACACCAGAGCAAGGACTCCCCGTAGTTACTCTGGATTGCGCCCTTTGTGTGGTTTGAAAGGTAGGAGGAAAGGCTATGAGGACACTCAGCCTGTAGTGTAGTGACAAGCTCTGATTTACAGCATTTGCACTGTTTTAAAATGTTTATATATATATATATATATATATATATATATATATATATATATATATATATATATATATATATATATATATATATATATATATATATAGCCTTGGGTCCCCTTGTACGGGAGAAAAGCAGGGTACAGATCTGTTAAATAAGCAAATAAATAAGCAAATAAATGAACAAAGGAACAAACAAAACAAATAAATAAATAAGCACAGCCTGGAATTAATTGGCATTAAGGAATGCAGGTTGTCCCTTGTTATCAACTAGGATCTATTTATTTATTATTTATTTTAAAAATTTGTATCCCGCCTTTCTCGGGTCATAGACCGACTCAAAGCGGCTCACGTTAAAACATGATTAAAAATATAAATAGAACATTCAATTAAAAACAATTAAAACATATAAGCTAAAAAAATACCCCCAAATCCAGAGTAAGTACAGGAGTACATAAGAGATATTATGTGCACCCGCAGTTACTGCACTGCCCAGAGAAAACCTATGGGAAATTCATATTGGGATCCAGAGTAAATTCCTCTTACACCGGAGCAAGGAGTCCCTGTAGGTACTCTGGATTTTGCCCATATACACTAAAAACATTGGGATTCCATTTCCCCAGTGGATAAAAAATATTTGTGGATAATAAAAACATCAGTGGAAGAATAGATTTAAATACACGTCCAGTTTTCTTGCTCCTCCTTTACTCTTAAAGGAATGAGGCAAGTGTTTGAATTCTGGGACCCTCTGCTGGTTCCTAAAATGTGTTAAATAAAGCAGTTTTTTTTTAAAAAAATTTAAGTATATTCTTTTGCAATTAAAAAAAAATTTTCTTTTATATAGAGGCAGTTGGTCTCATGTGACAAGTTCTGTAGCAGAACCGCTTTGATTTAGAGTGTTTGCAGTTGTTTCAATGAAGCCATTTATAGGTTTTATGTTCCATTTTCCGAAAGAGGCAATAATATTGAAGATATCTTTGCTACAAATATCTTTGCTACAAATTTCAAAATTGATGATATATGAAAGCTTTATGTCAGATTTTCTCCTGAAATGTTCCAGTTTAACACTGATGTAGTACAATTGATTTGAAACCAATTACACACGAGGAGTTCGCTGCCCAGCCGATCCCCTTGGGTTTAATTATCTCTCTAAAAAAATCTATGTTGAATCTTCCTTTTTAAACAGGAATCACTATCACACCCTTCATACGGTAATGTCACAATCTTCCATTCTCCAAGCCAAAAAAAAAAAAAAAACTATAATTAGCAGTGGGAAAATAAATAAAATGATGTGTTTTTTAAGTTGCCATACTGAATTATAATGGGGAATTTGTTTTTCCAGCTCTGTGGAAGTCACTGAACAGAAGAAACACAGACAGGAAAGAAGCATTTAATTTTTCCGTGAAATAAATTAACATAAGATTAAAGGAGAATCGGGAATGATTGACAGTGTGTGATGAATGTTCAGGAAGTACTGGATGTGAGACACTTGATAGACAATATTGCCCAAGTCTACATTTAATTATACATCTACATCTACAGTATTTATATACCGCTTTTCAACTGAAAAGTTCCCAAAGCGGTTTACAAGAAAATGAAAAAATTAATAGCTAATTAATAGCTAATGGGTCCCTTTCCCAAAAGGGCTCACAATCTAAAATGCAAAATAACACCAGCAGAAGCCACTAGAACAGACATTGCTGGGGTGTGGAGGGCCAGTTACTCTCCCCCTGCTAAATAAAAGAGGAGCACCCACTTGAAAGAGTGTCTCTTGACCAGTAAGCAGAGGACTAACCTAATTATACATTAGTTTAAGGGCACAATCCAGAGTAACTACGGGAGAACGTAAGAGGCATTATGTATACCCATATTTACTGCACTACCTAGTGAAAACCTATGGGAAATTCATATTGCAATCCAGAGTAACTTGTTCTTACTTTGGAGCAAGGACTCCCCATAGTTACTCTGGATTTCACCCTAAGTGGGTAAGTGGATAAGGGTGGGTGTCACCCCCTTTTATGACTCGACAAAATAGTTTGCTGAAGCAAATTGAAAATACAGCATTTTTTTCAAGTTTAGTTGCAAATGAGATTTTATAGGCAAATATAGTGTAAAGTAGAGTATGCAAATTTAATTGCATAATATAGTTGCATAAAGTATGCAAATATAGTGTAAAAAAGTCCTGACACTTGTTGAGTAAAAAGCAACCTCAGGAGGATACCCCAGCTTGGAGCAGAGAATAGGGTTGCTGTCCTTCGTAGTAGAGGAATATCTACTACTGTACAAGAGCACTGTTTGGTTGAGTAGTTCCAGGTACTGGAGGCAAATATACTCAATGTGAGAAATAAATTAACAGATGGAAACAGGTGCTTTCTGTCTGATGAGGGATAGACCTGCAGGATACATGCTCTCATTATTGAATTTTTATTGAATTTAAGAAAAGTTTCTCTTTTTGACCTAGGAATCATCTTTATGAATTCAAATAATGAATGTGTGATACCAGTGAAAAGTTTGTGATTAGGCACTGGGAACCTGAAAAATATGTTTTACGAGTCCGCAACTGAGCCCCACTATTGATGACATGCTGATGGAGCATATGCTGCATCTAATGGGGATGGAGGTTTAGTTCTGGATTGTAAAGTATTTCGGAAAGGTCCCTTGTAGTAGCATCTGAGGTTATCTGAAGGACCACCTTCTCCTTTACATTTCATCCTAATCTCTAAACTCATCAGAGGGGTTTCTCCATCAACTATATCCCAAGTTAGAGGGATGGCAGCATCTTGTTCTGGGGTGATACATCCCCTGTGCCTCTATAGCAGTCCTTTGGCTTTAATATCTTGCCCTTCTCCAGTTGCTTTATTCATCTCCTTTTGATTTTATTTATTGTTTATATATTGTATATTTTATACAATATTGTAGGCTGCTTGTACAATGTGCTTGTCTCTTCAGTGTGTGTGTGTGTGTGTGTCATATAAACCCACATAACACATATATTATTTCTGGAAACATACCCTACAATCCAGAGTAACTACAGGAGCACATAAGAGACTTTACGTGCACCCGTAGTTACTGCACCACCCAGTAAAAACCTATGGGAAATTCATATTGCAATCCAGAGCAAATTGTTGTTACACCGGAATAAGGACTCCCCGCAGTTACTCAGGATTGCGTCCATAATCTTTGACTACATGCCCCTGATGAAGATGTTGTAAGCTCAGTTTTTCAGTATCATGTTATATAAAAATCTGAGCTGGGAATGTGCATTCTGATATATCTATATATATATCAGATATATCTGACATTCTGATATATCTATATCTATATCTATATCTATATCTATATCTATAGATAGATAGATAGATAGATAGATAGATAGATAGATAGATAGATAGATAGATAGATAGCACAATCCTAACCATGTCTACTGAAAAGTAAGCCCCATTGTGTTCAGTGGGTCTTACTCCCAGGAAAGTGTCTTTAGGATTGCAGCCATTGATATATATATATATATATATATATATATATATATATATATATATATATATATATATATATATATATATATATATATATATATATATATATATATATATATATATATACACACACACACACACACACATACTCCACAGACTTCAAGGAATATGCAAAGCTATCTTTGGAGTGTTAAAAAAAAATTAGCTAAATAAGCTGGTGGTCACTGAGTAAATGAGATGGGTTTATTCCAATGCCAGGGTATCTCCCCCTCCCTACCATGAATGAATAGATGATGCTGTTCAAAGACTGCAACCAAGTAATTATTTTATTGTAACAAGCTTATTAGTGTATTGATTTATGAAGTATTAGGCTTCATTGACACTATATATCATTTGAAGAAAAGTCTTGCATTGGAGAAGAATAAGATGATTATGAACAACCATCAACAGCTGATTAAAGTGTCACCGTTTGCGACGGGATGGTTAAGGGACTGCCAGTTTTTTACATTTTCAATTCTCTTGCTTCAATAGTCTCTCTTCTTGCCTATTAAAATGATTCCAGATTGCAGAGCTATCCCATCAGTTGTTTTCATCTAACTATTTAGGGGTGACTCTAGTTTATTTCCTGTACATGCAAAAAATAATAATAACTTTTATTTCTTTATTTAGACATTTATGATCACATATAATGTTATTTTTTCTGGTATAAGCTATAAGTCATTAGTATGTTATTAAATTATACAGCCATGCAAAAGGTGTGTTCTGATTCTTCGTTCAAGTTTCATTCCAGGATCCTTCCTTGGGCCACCCCCTTCTCCCTCTGAAACATTCTGGCTGCAATCCTAAATACACTTTCCTGGGAGAAAGACCCATTGAACACAATGGAGCTTACTTTTGAGTAGACATGGGTAGGATTTTGTTCTTAATTGCATTGCAGAATGATTAAAAATGATTAAAATGGCCTCACCTGCAACAGGTAAACACGGAACCTTATAATGTTACATATACTCCATGTTGTGTGTTTACAAAATATAAAAATGTCAAATTATTTAATCTGCAATCACCTCTAGGGCTGAGTCAGAACCACAGTGGGAATAAGTGGTGTGAGATAAATATTGGAAGGGGAAATCTATTAAACAAGTATTTCTATAAGGAAGACGAATGACTTGCTTTGACATGCTCTGTCTAGCGTTAAAATTGGATTTTGTGTTATAATTATAATGGGGCCCATTGCACCTGTAGTATAAACCTGTATATGGAAGAAATATAAATGAATAAATTAAGCAATGGGCTTTAGTAACCAGGCTGCTCTGAATAATAGTCAACCTGAATAAGTTTATAACATCCAAAGGCATAAATGAAAAACAATCTTGCATACGGTATATAATCTGAGACACCGTATTTTTGGTTTACCCAGACACCTTAGCAGTGTTCTGACTCCAGTTTTGCTTTATTCATCTATTGTCACAGTAGCAGCCTTCCTTATCTCCTTTACACAACCAGTATATACATTAATTTATGTATTTATTGCACTATATCCTGTCTTAATTGACTCAACACAGTTTACCTTGGCAAGCTGGATATTAATCTGTGTTTCACTGATTCACAGACATTATTCCAGGAGAGTGTGATCTGTGGAACTCCTTGCCATGGGATGTAATATTGGCACCTGGTCTAGATTTTTTTGAAGGAGGATTGGACAAAAGATGGAGCATAACCCTGCAATCCAGAGTAACTACTTAAGAGACATTACGTGCACCCATAGTTACTGCACCACCTAGTGAAAACCTGTTGGAAATTCATTTTGCAATCCAGAGCAAATTGTTCTTACACCGGAGCAATTCCCATAGTTACTCTGGATTGTGGCCAAAGTCTGCTATACCCTTGATGGGTATATTCCAACTCCTGGTTTTAGAAAATGCAATATGAATTTCACATAGGTTTTCACTAGGTGGTGCCGTAACTACGTCGACGTAAATGTCTCTTATGTGCTCCTGTAGTTACTCTGGATTGTAGGAAAAATAACACATATTTATTAACACATATCCAAAATACATAAAAAGTTACAGTACAATGAATGATGACATGTATGGGCAGTGACTATCTTATGTATTAGAATGATGCTTATATACTGAAGAAAGTCATAAGGAAATGCCAAAAACTGTTTGACCACCATGTCTCATGCAAATCAACATAAGGAAAAAAAAACCAATTTTAGCCTTTAGACCAGCAGAGAGAGGTTGAAAGAGTGAAGCATGTGTTGAATGAATGAGTCCTGGGTAGAAAGGTGTTGAAAGAGTGGAACAAATAGAAAATAGGGGAGGGGGTACCTGTATATGAAATGAGAAACAATGCAAATGCAAAGCACTGGCCATGTTCAGAATATTTTGTACCCGTCCCAGAAAGAATCATTGCCACAGTAAAGCTGTCATTGCAACGGCAAGCCATGCGCTACTTCTGCTCATTCACAGTGCAGCCCTGACACAAAGCCTCCTGTGTGCCAGCTGGCCACATGCCAGGCAGATCCACTCACTGTCGGCAAAAGGTTAATTAATATTTGTGCTGTTGGTCACAGTACAGGTATGGAAACGGCATTTGTGGCCAGGCTGCAGAGGAAACCTTTGCAGGTATTTACAGCTTTTATTTATTTTATGCAAGCTCGAAAAAGAGCAGCTCTTTGGAAACAGCCATGATCGGCACATAGAAGTCTACTCGTTCATCTCTCTCAATCCATGTGTTGATGTGATGCTCGGAGTCCATAGAACTGTTGTCAAATGCGCTTGGAATCTGTGATTGTATTAAGTTGTGTTGTTGTTTTTTGAAAGCAACACATCTCATGTAAATTTATTTACCCTTCAAGGGTGTGATGCTAGTTTGCCTCCTCGTGATGCACCCCAGATAGCACAAAAGTGTGAACTAAACAACTAGCAATAATTGTCAGCCAGACTACACTGAAGGATTGGCAGCCAGACATCAATGTGGAATTCCTGGCTCTCAAAATACATGGTAATGAAACATTAACATCTGATTTACCATAAATTCATGTATTTGCCACGCACTAAATAAATAAGTCTCCCCTCCAAATTTTGGCTTCAATCCTATGCGTGTGCTTTGCTGGTGGCGCACCGAGTCCTCCGCTGAAAATCAGCACCAATCATAAAAGTTGCTCCAACAAGGCACCACTCAGTGTGCGGTTGGGCAAGAAGGACTGTATCTTTCTCTAGAGCTTCTCCTGTTCCTCTCTAGAGCTTTCTCTAGAGCTTCTCCTGCTCTTTCTCTAGAGCTTCTCCTGCTCCTCACCATAGCTGTAAATCAGCAGAAAAGATGGAAGGGGAGAAACAGGACAGGGTGATGACTAAGGTAGGGGATGGGAGGATTGAACCACACAGTGTGTACCACCGGCACCATCAATATCTTATCCTCTTTCCAGACCCAATGCCATGATATGGGACCATGCAGACAAGCACTAAATATTTAACTAGTGGAGGGATGGCTTGGAGGTATGGGTGCAAGGTGACCCCAAACTGTTCCACCAATGTGGAAGGGTGCTTGCTGGGATGGGAGTGGTGCCAGGAGAATGCCAAGTAGGAGGGGGCTCAATAGAAAGGTTGAACCTGGCCGAGACGAAACACAGTCAAGAGTCCAGAATGATCTACCTGGCAGGTAGATCTGAACTCCAAGTCTGGAAGGAACCCAAAGAACTTCACCCATGGAGGTCATCAAAGATCAACAGGGAGCCCAGGTATCCTCACCTAGTTGACTTGGACCATTGACTTAAGATAGTGTTCATGCCCCTTCCCTCCAACAAATATTCCTGTACACTGAAGTCAAACTCCTGAAAAAACCTAGTGCTTTGCAATCCTCCAGCTACTCACCTTGAGTACTTCTGGGCAAAAGTAACATGCCCTACAATCCAGAGTAACTACGGGATCACGTAAGAGACATTACGTGTACCCGTAGTTACTGCACCACCTAGTGAAAACCTATGGGAAATTCATATTGCAATCCAGAGCAAATTGTTCTTACACCGGAGCAAGGACTCCCCGTAGTTACTCTGGATTGCGCCCTTAAGCTAAAGTTGCCAGCAGTCAGGAGCAATTCTGGGCCCAGGGACACCCAAGAACTGCAATCCTGGTTCTTCAAGGGGATTTAAGCCCCCTCCACCCCTCTCTAAAAAAGACAGTTCCTAACCCAGTTGGAAAATCTCATGACTAGTAATAGTAATAATCTTTGTCTTAGGGCAAAAGCCAGAGTAAATATGAGGAGTCCTTGCTCCGGTGTAAGAACACCTTACTCTGGATCCCAATATGAATTTCCCATAGGTTTTCACTAGGTGGTGCAATAACTACGAGTGCACGTAAAGTCTCTGACATGTTCCTGTAGTCACCCTGGATTTGGGAATTACTCAGAGTTAATTTCAGCTTGTTAGCCCTCATCCAGTCCACTGAGCACAGATCACAGTGAAGCATGTTTCCATACATGGAGCAAACTGAGATGTGACTTGGATATGTGGGTCTTCAATGTGAGGCTCATAACAGTCCCATTGAACTGATGAATGCTTTGATGTAAGCGAATGAATTCCCATTTGGGCCACTAGTTGTTGCACGTGACTAGTTGAACCCAGCTAGAACTTGATCAAAGTTATCATATTCATGCTTGACTAACTTCCAAATCCAGAGTAACTACGGGAGCACGTAAGAGACTTTACGTGCACCCGTAGTTACTGCACCATCTAGTAAAACCTATGGGAAATTCACATTGGAATCCAGAGTACGTTGTTCTTACACTGGAGCAAGGACTCCCCATAGCTACTCTGGATTGTGCCATAAATTAAATTTAATCTATCAAAGGTGTCTATGGAATATAACATAACATTTTGACTTGCAGTATAATCTATGGGCGTATCAAAAATACTGCTCTTATGTTCTTTGTTCAGTATATTTTATGGAGGAATAGACTGACTGCATAGAACTGTTAATATTTCATGTCAACCAGATAGAACACTTTAGTTTTATTATCATACTAAGTAAAAAGGAGATGGACTTTATTTCTCTTTATAAAAAGTTTCTTATTGCTGAGGCAGAGATTTATGAACATGACCCATAGGGATGAAAATGTGATTTTAGTAGTGGATAAAATATATTCAAAATGCATCCCCAAATGCAACTTTAAAAAGCTTACACAAAAGCAAATCCATTTGCTGACAATGTGATGTACTTCCTACTATGAGTACAATCCTAACCATGTCTACTCAAAAGTAAACCGTATTCAGTGATGGGCTTCAAAGAAATTAAGAACCGGTTCTCTGTCCATCTGGCAGCCACTTTTAAATGGCTATTTTTAAACTTTATATTTACTATCTCTTGTTAAGATCCGGTTCTATAGAGTAGGTGCGAACCTGCTGGTGCCCACCACTGACCGTATTGTATTCAATGGGTCTAACTCCCAGGAAAGTGTCTTTAGAATTGCAGCCATACCCCCAAATCCAGAGTAACTACGGGAACACGAAAGACTTCACGTGCCCCCATAGTTACTGCACCACCTAATGAAAACCTCTGGGAAATTCATATTGGAATCCAGAGTTCTTTCACCGGAGCAAGGACTCCCCGTAATTACTCTGGATTGTGCCCTTATAAATGTGTTTAATATTGCAGCATTATATACTTTAGGAATTGCCTTTAAATATTACTCTGAATAAATCCTATTTATTTTACCTGGTAGTGCAATCCTAACCATGTCTACTAAGAATTAAGTCCCACTGTGTTCAATAGTACTTCTAAGAAAGTATGGTTAGGATTGCAGTCTAGATTTATTATTTTATATGATCTTAATTCTAAGATCTTGTTTCTCAGACTTATTTACTGATTATTAATTAATTATTATTATCATTATTATAATAATAATATTATATTATTATAATAATACAATAGGGTGGTGCAAGTGGCTAAGACACTGTGCTTGTTAACCAGCAGGCCAGGGTTCGAGACCCGGGTCGACCCCACAAGACAGGGTGAGCTCCTGTCCTTAGCCCAGCTCTGCGACGCCAGCTGGATCCAATCGTATCGGCTCTGCCTTTCCATTGGACTGATTCAGTGGCGGGGAGAGGGGGGATTTGCTGCTTGGGTAACAGCCTATCCTCCATAACAATCCAACCCAGGCTTTCGTGCTTCGCATGCAGCGTATGCTGCGCCGAGCACGATACCATAGTCTTTCAAGACTGACGGAGGCCTGCTTCTTTTTATTATTATCATTATTACTAGCAATAATTTAATTTAACCCTTTTTTCTGTATATATTGTATGTATGTATGTATGTATGTGTGTGTGTGTGTGTGTGTGTGTGTGTATTTGCGTGTGTATGTATGTATGTATGTATATATATATATATATATATATATATATATATATATATATATATATATATATATATATATATATATCTGGTGTACATATCTGTATATGTATGTATGTATATATATATATAGCTGGTGTATATATCTGTATATGTCTGTGTATGTATGTATGTATGTATGTATATATACATATATGGTGTATATATCTGTATATATTGTATATATATTTTTTCTGTATATATTGTAACAGTTATTATTTACTAGTAACAGCCTGCAGCTGTCACTTGTGGAGGTTTAGTATAACAACTATATAATATAAAAACATACAATATAAAAACCACCCCTTTTCCCGCATCCCAACAGCCTCTTTGGCACCTCTCTTCTCAGTGGCTCTCCTCAATTGCCCCATCCTCTTCGCAGCCTGACCTGTTATCAGTTGACAGCTGAAATATTGACAGTTGTGACTCCTCAGCCTGCTTGAGTGACATGGAATGTTAGCCTTAGAAGATGTGGACACCTGTACACACAGGTTAATTTAAGGCTTTAACTTAGAAATATTATTTACATTTTAACTCTGTGCACAGAAAATGTATGTAGCATGGAAATTTGATGGGTTGGATGAGATCAAGGGTGCTCACTTTACTCTTTATAGAATAATCCAGAAATCCCAATGGAGTTAACATATGCCCAACTTGTATATGAATTATCTCTGCAAACTTAATTGGAGACCCAGGACTTTGGAAGTAGCCAGTGGTGGATAGAACCTATATACTGTCTGAAAGTTCAATTAAAATTTTGTCGCTGTTAGAAATTTGGGAATGGAGGAAAAACCAGAGGAGGTCATACATCTCTTTTTTGCAGCTCAGAGGCTTAGGGCACAATCCAGAGTAACTACGGGAGCATATAAGAGCCATTACATGCACTTGTAGTTACTGCACCACCTAGTGAAAACCTATGTGAAATTCATATTGCAATCCAAAGCAAATTGTTCTTACACCGGAGCAAGCACTCCCCATAGTTACTCTGGGTTTCACTCTTAGGCTGCAATCCTAACCATGCTTTCCTGGGAGTAAACCCCATTGAAGATATAATGGGACTTGCTTCTGAGTTGACACGTATAGGATCGTAGCCATAATCATGATAAACTAAGAACATATCACAAACATAATACGTATCGCAAACGTATCACATTCCAGTGGTTTGTCTTTCTGGAAGAGAATCTAAAAAGCATAGGATGTGAAGATCAGGCATAGCTTTCCTGAAAGGTGATATAGGGCAAAATCCAGAGTAACTACAGGGAGTCCTTGCTCCGGTGTAAGAACAACTTACTCTGGATTCCAATATGATTTTCCCATAGGCTTTCAGTTGGTGGTGCAGTAACGGGGGGGGGGGGGTGTAAAGTCTGGTTACTCTGGATTTGAGGGATAATTTGAACAGAAAACACGGGCGCACACATCCATAAATGTAAAGCAAAGAGGAAAAAATGATAAAATCTCAACAGAAAATGGCTGTCACTCACCAGGCCAACATTACACCATCGTTTAAAAAATGAGGGTAGATATCAGTTCAGTAAGAACAAGTCTCTTTCCAGCTCATAATTTAATTCCCATCTCAAATGGCTGCCTCGGGGAAGGATAATCTCTTAATATACCATGTATCTCGGTCCACCCACTATTCAAGATTTCTGTATTTGCTTCCATGGCCCCCACTCCTACTCTGCACTAAAGATAAATCTTATAAAGTCGAACTACTCCGGAAATGAAATTGGAGACTCCGAGAAAGGAATTTCGATGCATAGAAGGAAATATTTCTTGATGGAAAAGGAAGGTGTTGTGATTGACAGTTTGATCTCGAGGAAGAGGTAAATTGCCTGCAGTTCTTCGCGGCAATGTTCGTTTCTGCGACTAAGCTGCTGTCATAACGGAGAAAGGAGATGGGGCAGGTGACTTATAACCCGATAAGGATAAGTGATGTGTTGCTATGCACAGCTGACCAGCAATCCTGATTCGTAGGCTGTTCCAGTCCCATGGGATTTCTGAAGCTTAATTCCAGTTTAATTAAGCAGGCATTCTGGATTTCAAGCTGTGCTGAAACAATTATGGTTCTGCCATAAAGCACTTTCAAGACACTGCGTGGTTTGGAAGTGGCAGCAGGAAGCCATGCGCCATCTCACAGGTGCTTCTCCAGAGGCCTGGCTACCACAGGAGGTAAGGAAAGCATTGTAGGATCTGGAAGATGGTTGCATGAGGGTGGTCCAGAAGTGGAGTACCTAAAGTAAAGGTACCCTGCCACTGAAACTGATGTGACTGTAATCATGACCGGCAGCTATAGGGTGCAGTACTCATCTCTGTTTCGAGGGCCGAAGACATTGCTGTGATTATGTGGCCATCATGGTGTATGGAACGCTGTTTACCTTCCCACCAGAAGTGGGCAGGTTTCTTGGCAGGGAAGGTAAAATGGGGGCAAAAAGGACCTCCATGAGGATTGATATTAGTTCAGTAAGAACAAAATTCTTTCCAACTCTTAATTTAATTCCCATCTACTGAGGTCTCCACCACTATATTTTAATCCCTTGCTGCCCAACAGGCATTATATTAGAACACTCAGATTTCAGCTGGCTATGGCAGAGATCTATGGGCAAAATCCAGAGTAACTATGAGAAGTCCTTGCTCTGGTGCAAGAACAACTTACTCTGGATTCCAATATGAATTTCCCATAGGTTTTCAGTAGGCGGTGCAGTAACTACGAGTGCATGTAAAGTCTCTTACGTGCTCCCGTATTTACTCTGGATTTGGGGGTAAGTCACCACATAGGTCAAGTAAGTCCCCTTATCCTGAAATCCCCAGCAGTCTCCTAATCTGCACTGGATACAGCACAGGCTTTGCAGTCTGGCTGTGCCAGTACAGGTTAGGATTCAACGGTCAAATATTTTATGTTCATGAATAAGAAACATCAGCTTTGGTATATTCATTGCTTTACAAGTCATACAGAAACATTAAGCTGGAATTACTGGAAGTGGAATTGGAGGTGGAATTACTCCTTTGCTGTCACCCAATGCATGGAACCAGTTTGTAAGTATATTAAATATCTACATCCCTAAGGCTACAGATACTGGAAAAAGTCCCTGATTAGATAACTTATATGCAAATGGATGCACATTTGCAAACAGCATTATTTTTCACACGGGCAACACTGGTGTCGGGTTTGCCATCTGAGTTGACAGCACCAAGGGCAATATGAACTCATTGCATCTCCATGACATTAAAATAGTGCAGTTGCATAATGTTGATCAAGTTCTTTCATAATCGGATCGTTGCAACCTTGTCGCTCCACGTCAATAGCTGCTTTTCCCCATTTATCATTGCTATTGCCATGTGCCAATTTGTCTGTAGAACGTGACCCTTACAAAATATAACTGTCAGAGTTGATTTCAAAGAAAGTCCAGTCAAGGATAAGGCAAAATCTGCACTTTTCAAAATCCTGGAACAATTTAGTTTTTTAAAAAATGCTCCTCTTCTATTTAACAGGGAAAAAAATAACCTTTCCTCTTTGCCCCGGCACAGATTCCCTAACCAATAAAGGAAACAATTTTCATTTTTTATTTAATTAAATTTAATTTTTTGTTGGGAGGGCAACAAAATCTTCTTTGACTCCTGATGGCAAGTGGGTGCCACTATAAAAGCATATAGGTGGTGAAGAGGAGGAGGCAGATTCCAATCGGGGTCAAACTGTCCCAATCTGAAGTTTGTGTTGTGTTTTTTAATGGAATTTATTATTATCTGATAAGAACTTGTGACTTTTTTACTGCTAACTGGATAGTTATAAACCCAAAAGCATGAATGTTTTGAATTGACATTTTGTTTTTGCAAATTCAAATTATTGCATCCAATGCTGGCAGGGTGCATCTGACCCATGTTCCTCTTCACTATTTATTCAATATTTTGCTAGCTAAAATTATAATCAAAACTTTATAATTTCACAATATTTCACAATTAAAATTAGTATAAACGCGATGCAACATTTATTCATTATATGTACAAAACTGTAGTACAGGGTGAATTTGACCCTGGCAGTACTAAGTGATACAAAATTCATGCTTTCAGATGTATTACTGTCTAATTAGCAGTAAAAAAGTAATAAATTCCATTAAAATGCCATTAAATTCCATTAAAAAACACAACACTAACTTCCTACAGGGTGACATATTAAAACTTGATGCAACATTTTTTCGTTATATGTATTATTACATATATGTATTATATGTATTATTATATGTATATTATATTTACTATTATATGTACATTATATTGTATATTAATAGTACATCGTATGTACAATATGTATATTATATGTACTATAACACTGTCTATAGTACTATATGTACTATGACACTGGTCGATTTGACCCTGGAAGTACTTGGTGATATAAAAAAATTGAGAATCTAATACCTGGGGATGTTGTGGTTGTGACATCATTTTTGGTTGTGACATCACTTTCGGGCAACATTTTGAGCTTTGCACCGGCGTACATGACCATTAGCTATGCCATTGACTGTATATAAAGTATTTGATATGCATTTACAGGCAACTATAGTGGTTTGTTCTACACCATACATCACAGCAGATATAGAAAAATTTAAGACGCAAAACATATAGTCTAATCCTATGCATGCCTATAAGTGCCATTCTTGCCAATGGATCTAACCCAGGGATGTCAAACTTATTGAACATAGAAGATCAAAATTGGCATTTATGGGGCCTGATGAGCATGATGGGCAGAAATAAGCACCTTTTTATATAGAAACTCATTTGCTGTTAAGTGACAGAAGAGAAATAGCACAATCCTAACCATGTCTACTCAAAAGTATACTCCATTGTGTTCAATTGGTTTTACTCCAAGGAAAGTGTCTTTAGGATTGCAGCCAAAATCTTGTTCATATCCTCAAGCTAGGAGAGATTAATCCTGTAGCTGTGGGCAGCGCAGGATTGGGTTATCCATGTATCTTTTGAGATTTTCTATAAAGGGTATGAATGGGGATCATAACCATATAAGTGTTCACAATCACATATACTTTCACCCAGAACCAACATGATTTTTTGACATCCATAACCTCAGATTTGGCCTCCACTGAAAGAACAATTTGCTCTGGATTGCAATATGAATTTCCCATAGGTTTTCACTACAGGTACACGTAATGTCTTTTACGTGCTCCCATAGTTACTCTGGATTGTAGGGATAGAACTCTAGTATCTGTAATGGAGCCAACCTAGAAGAAAAAGAAATTAGAGTTTAATAAATTCCTTTCACAGCAGGAACATCTGACTAGGTAGAGTTTTTGATTTTCTTTGGAAAAACCAGAAAAAGGACAAAGCCCGGACTTGCTGACTGTTTGTCCTTAAGTTTATGCCGCTCAACACTAGTGACTTAATTCTGTTTGTTGTACAGATAAATAAGGCACCAATAACCTTGAAGATTTGCTTTAGGATAACCTTGAAAAGTAACAATGCGGTTGACAAAACAACACGGTGTAATTACAAAAGAATGCCTTGTATGGGATATCTGGGGAGAATGATTTTTGGAGAATCATCTGTCTTTTCAACTTGTCCCTATTTGTTCTTCATTAGCATTCGTGCCCAATTATAACACGGGGGCACAGCAAGACCATGCTTTGCTAAGAAGGATGTGCCCTGTTTTGAAAATCAGGCATTATGTGTGTTTATCTATTTAAAAAAAACAAAAGAGTATCATCTTTTTTGTTTACTGGCATGCAAGATTGCATTAATTCTTTATTCATCAGGCACCCAGCTCAGTCAAACCTTCAACAATTATTATTGCGAGTCTTAAGATATTTGCTGTCTGTTGTTTAATTACTTGATTTTGTTTGATTTTATTCACAAAATAATTAGCCTCTAACCATCTCATTATTGCTAAGGCATGCATTATACTGATCATCCCCATTATGTAAACACTGTATCAGTGAAACATAGTAGCTTTTGAAACCTCCAATGCCAAGACTACAATCCGTAATTTATTCTTGTCGTTCTTTCAATAACTTTGGGCAACGTTCTTCATATTAATTCACTAGTTTCAAGTTTCAACTGGTTTTTTTAAAAAATAATTTGTGTATCTCAAGAAAGTCATAATGGCCAAAATCCAGAAAGTCATAATGGCCAAAATCCAGAGTATGGGGAGTCCTTGCTCCGGTGTAAGAACAATTTACTCTGGATTCCAATATGAATTCCCCATAGGCTTTCACTAGGAAGTGCAGTAACTATGGGTGCATGTAATATCTCTTACATGCTCCCGTAGTTACTCTGGATTTGGGGGTATGATGGCAGTCCTAGTTGCATCAGTAGGGTTTGTGACACCTAGCGTAGGTGGCCAGTGCCATCTTCCATGTGATAGACCTCCTCCCATGCATGCATATTTATCTATCTATCTATCTATCTATCTATCTATCTATATCTATATCTATATCTATATCTATATCTATATCTATATCTATCGATCGATAGATAGATAGATATAGATAGAGATAGATAGAGATAGATAGAGATAGATCGATAGATATAGATATAGATAATAGACAGAGATATAGAGATGAGATAGATATAGAGATAGATATAGATAGATATAGATAGATATATATATATATAGATAGATAGATAGATAGATATAATATAGATAGATAGATAGATAGATATAAATATAGATATAGATAGATAGATAGATATAAATATGGATATAGATATAGATATAAATATAGATATAGATAGATAGATATAAATATGGATATAGATATAAATATAGATATAGATAGATAGATAGATATGTATATGTACATATGTATATATATGTGTGCGTGTGTGTGTGTATGTACACACACACACACACACACACACACGTCCCAACACATTGTTCACAGATTCCAAAAACAGCATTACATTTAATGAGAGGTAGGTGGCAGTTCTTTGCCTTGTGCATAAGTGAATTCACATATATCAAATTCGCATATGCAAGATGCAAAATACTGATAGTATGCAAGATTTTGAATTCTTGAACATTATTTTTCTAGCTGGTGGTTCAGCAAAACAAGACGCATGAGACAAATTTGGGCATGATGGAAGAAAAGTCCCGAGGCGCACAGTTGGCATCAGCCATAAGATGAGGAACATGAAATTTCATGTGTACTTAATTAGATCAGGCCTTGCCGAGTTCAGTGTAAACTGCATTTCAGTTTGCACTGAAGGCAAGGGGGACGATGAAACTAAAATAGCTCTTCTCCTAGATTTTGAAAATATTAAACCCAGTAGTGACTTCAATCTGTCTACAGCAATAAAAGGAATAAAGGGGTCCCTTCCAAAGCCGAAAGCTGAAGTAAAGAGAAACGTGATATGCTTTCTATTGGCAAAACTGAAGATTAATTTTAGGTGGTTTTACTAGGTAAAAAGTCAATACAAGTTAAATTGACGTGTTCAAACATTGTTTCAAAGTGAAGGATGGAAGACAAATTGACTTTCTAAATGTTTTTTTCAGGCCTATTTTTAACTGATGGAATCCAAGGGCCATCATTTGGAACGGACACACTGGCAACTTGTACCACGTTATTCATTCAGTAAACTAGAAATGCCATAATGAAGTATAACTACTTTACACTTAGTGGAATGGGTTGCTTGAACAGGTGTGCATGGGCCAGAGGAATCACTAGGGTTTATAAAATGTGATGTGAACTCACTGCCATATCCCGTGGTGGACCTCCTCCTGTACAAGACCATACAGAATATATATGCACAGCCTAAATACAGTGGTATCACTAGGATTGGTGCAAACCCCCCCCCCCATTTTTTTAACACTACAGGGCTGCAATCCTAAACAAACGTCCCCAAGAGTAAGTCCCATAGAATGTAATGGGACTTAGTTTAGAGTAGACATGGTTAGACGTGCTCAGTAATCAGTAACCAACAAAAAAAGTCAGTGGTCAACTAGATGGAACAAAACTGAATCAGTTTTCAAATGTTAGGTGTGATCTGTGGAAATTAGAGCTCATTAATACCAAATTGATTCTTCACTGTGTCATTATGTGTGCAATCCTAACCAATTTAGGCCAGCCTAACTTATCTGGTATATCTTCCCGTGGTGGTGTGGGGAGGTGGGCAATGTCTGTGGACAGGCCTAACCCCACCAGGAGTGGGGCAGAAGTGCTTTATGGCACTTATGTGACACTCCCAAGTCAGCAAGGGACTTATGCTGGGGCTTAGGCTGGCCTAAGTGGAGGTTAGGATTGCAGTCTATATCTCATTGGCTGTCAGAGCAATCAGTCTCAATGGTCAATTTTTTGTTCAAAGAATAGGAGAGACTCATATGAACCCATGTGCTTGTACTAGGGATACGGATTGGGAGGGAATAGTAGGAGTTATTGAGTCCCATGAAAATCTACCACAAAGCCCTATTCAGAAAATATTGATATACTGGTGACTGTGTCAACACTTCATGATTCGAGCATCATCTACCAATGGCCTAATCTGCCCTGTATCCTCTCCTCCCTTTGGTGCAGTAGCGGGGGGAGCAGAAGACTTTGGAGGCTTAAGCCTATCACCCTGCAATGGAACTCCTTGGACCCTTGATCTTGAGCAAGACTAAGGAGAAAAAGATGTGCACTGTTGCCACCAGATCCAGCACCTCCTGTAACCTCCTCACTCCACTCCTCCCCCATCTTGCCTAGTTTCTGCCCTGACCTTCCCCCATTGTACCCCCTGTTCCTCCTCTCTATCCCTCCTGCTTCCTGCATTAGTTTACCTGCTCCATCAGGTCACCAATGCTGGGAAAATGTGGGGGGAAGCCTCCAGAAGGCACACTGGCAGATCCACATTGTACACTCCTTGTTAAAGTGGGGCAGCCCATTAGGATTGGGCCATAAAACTATCAATAGCAGTAATACTGTATCCCAATTCAATTTGCCAATTCAGGTAAAGTCCATTCTTGAATTACCATACTTCTTTTAGAGCACAATCCTAACCATGTCTACTCAAAAGTAAGCCTTGTTGTTGTCAATAGATCTTACTCCCAGGAAAGCGTAGATCCTAAGCTCCGTAGAGTGCAATCCTAAGCATGTCTACCAAGAAGTAAGATCCACTGAGTTCAATAGTACTTACTCCCAGGAACATGTTATTAGGATTGCAGCATTATTTTTAGAAGTTGTCTTCATCTAGTGGCATAGCTAGTGAGGGTGCAAAGCACTATGTTTTGTAGGGAGACTCACCATGGCATGGAGGCAATCCCTCCCCATTTTCTTTGTACCCATTCCAGGTGATGGGAGCAAAATGGAGATGTGGTGAAGCTCCTTACAAAAGTTACCATAGGTGCTTACTAATGGCTCTAGAAAAATACAGTAAATCTTATTGGTGTGGCTGTGTGTTCAGATATTGTGCTGAGAGTGTGTATGTGCTTGTACTTCTTGTACTGATACAAAAAAGGAATGATTTGGGGAGGAAGGAGAGTTAGGAGAGCTCCATGCTGAGTTGCTTCCCCAAGAGTCACAAATAGTGCAATCCTAACCATGTCTACTCAAAAGTAAGCCTCATTGTGTTCAATGGGTCTTACTCCCAGGAAAGTGTCCTTAGGATTGCAACCAAAGACATTCACACTGGCCACCCTTTTTATATCACTGCTTAGATACTGATTAGCACATGGCGGACTGGTGGGTGCTGAGTTTTATGGGATGCAAAAAAGATGTTCTTGATGTGTTCGGGTTCCCATACCTGACAATCTTTGAAGACATCTCTATCAATCAATGTCTCTGAAATCAACATATCTAAAAGAATGGTCTTACAAACCCAACACACCTCAATCTCCAACATCTCACAAATATTTTAGAATGCATTGCTACACCGGCATAAGGAGGCAGGTCTCTTATGACTGGCCCCACTTGAAATAGGGACATAAAGCAGTCTCTGATTATTAAAGGTGATAATAAAAAAAAATAAGTCACCGATCATCCCTGGAAGGAAAACTCGGGTTGGGACAAGAGTTGCTTTCTCCTCCAGTTTAGGGGTCTGCACTCACTGGGGTTCCTGTTTACACAGCCCTTGATCAGATTTGTGTGCATAATCCCACAATGCCTTGTCTGGTGCACTTTGGGGGTGTCCAGACAAACTATTGGCCTTTTTCAGGTTTTCACACTCCGACTGTTCTCAGTGAATTGGAAGCTGCTCTTTTAGTCATCTGCTCTTTTGATTTAGGAAACCAGTATTTTTGAAACTGGTTTATCCTTGTGTTGTCAGCATCCTGAACAACTAAGTGTAGAGGAAAACCATCCTTGGCCCCATACAACTGGATCCATAGGTGAACCTCATAGGTGGATCCACTGATGAACTTCAAGGTCTGCCAGCAGATCCTGTCGAGACCATCGTAGCAACCCCTCTGTGGCTCTGGGAGATGCACCCAGCGTAAGGTCCTCTGACTCTCACTAGAACAAATGGCACTCTAGCTATCAATGGGATCGGGAAGAGGGTGAACAAGAGTTTCTCAATTTATCCTCTGCCAATGCACAGGATACAAGTGGCTTCTCTATCGGCACCCCTGGGCACCAGCAGCGGCCACAAGAATCACCCAACTGCACTGGATCCAAATCCTTTCCCTCATCCATAGACCTTTATTAAGCAAGAAAAGCCTACTCCAGTGGTGGGCTTCAGGGGGTTCTCACAGTTTCTATAGAACCCTTTGCTATTGAGCGCCTGGTTCTGAGAACGGTTAATAATGGGACATAGAACCTGCTGTTAATTTAGGTTATTAGGACACACAATCTGTGATTAATTTATTTGAATCCCATCACTGCCCTACTCTGCTGACTGTAAACTGACGGGATGTGGGGAAGCCACTCCCTCCACCCTTCAGTGCTTTGGGGTCAGTGTCTCCAGCTGTGCCTTCTGAGGACACGAATTGGATCAATACAATCTGCCTTTGGGGGGAGTGTTTGCACCACAGTTTAGGACTCAACTTTTTCAGAGTTGAGATTTATTTTGATGGTGAAAACCAAGCCAAAGTGTATGCAAGCATTTAAAAGGAAAGTATTAGGATGGCATAACATTCCCTAAGAAGGATGGAAAACCAACTTGATACTATGTGTAACTTAGGGCTGTTCAACTGACGGTCCATGATTTGTAAGTATTTGTGCTGAATTTATTATTAGTGCAAATTTGGGACGAAATTTAGACAACGACTGACCAGAGCACAGTCCACAGACACAAGAAAAGAGTAACAGGGGAAGTGGATAAATTTAATTTTAGTTTTTTTAAGAATAAAGAAAGAACTTCTTATCACACAAACAGTGAAGAGATAACAGGCATTTTTCTAAGATCTCTGCAAACCACAAAACCAACATTAACAGGCATCAGCTGCATCAGGTTTCACTCCTGAGTGGATTTCTGATGCCTACTAAGACAACTACTCTGACTTTCCATACTGCCAACATTTATAGGGTTTCTCCATTGTGGGTTTTCTGGTGGTGTTTAAGGCTGGCAATACAAATGTACATAGAATTCCACACTCCTGGCAATTATATGGATTCTTCCCTGTATGAGTTCTCTGGTGGATCTTAAAAATCCCATTCTCAGTGAAGCTTATACCACACTCTAGACACTTAAAGGGTTTCTCCCGTGTGGGTTCTCTGGTGGCATTTAATGTACCCACCATGACTGAAGGTTTTTCCAAACCCCTGGCAATTATAGGATTTCACCAGTGTGTGGGTACTCTAATGGATCTTAAGATGCCCACTCTGAGAGGATGTTATTCCACACTCTTGGCACTTATAGGATTTCTCCCCTGTGTGGGTCATCTGGTGGATCTTAAGATTCCCACAGTGACTGAAGTTATTTACACATTCCTGGCACATATAGGGTTTCTCCCCTGTGTGGGTTCTCTGGTGCTTCTTAAGAATCCCACTCTGAGTGAAAGTTATTCCACATTCCTGGCACTTATAGGGTTTCTCCACTGTGCGAGTTTTCTGGTGGCTTTTAAGACTCCCACTCTCACTGAAGGATTTTCTGCAGTTCTGGCACATATAGGGTTTCTCCCCTGTATGGTTTCTCTGGTGGATCTTAAGTCTCCCACTCCTAGTGAATGTTAGTCCACACTCCTGGCACTTATAGGATTTCTCCCCTGTGTGGGTCATCTGGTGGATCTTAAGATTCCCACAGTGACTGAAGTTATTTACACATTCCTGACACATATAGGGTTTCTCCCCTGTGTGGGTTCTCTGGTGCTTCTTAAGAATCGCACTCTGAGTGAAAGTTATTCCACATTCCTGGCACTTATAGGGTTTCTCCCCTGTGTGAGTTTTCTGGTGGCTTTTAAGACTCCCACTCTCACTGAAGGATTTTCCACAGTTCTGGCACATATAGGGTTTCTCCCCTGTATGGTTTCTCTGGTGGATCTTAAGACTCCCACTCCTAGTGAATGTTAGTCCACACTCCTGGCACTTATAGGGTTTCACCCCTGTGTGGGTTTTCTGGTGGATCTTAAGACTCCCACTATGAGAGAAGGTTATTCCACACTCTTGGCACATATAGGGTTTCTCGCCTGTGTGGGTTCTCTGGTGGATCTTAACATACCAACCGTGACTGAAGGTCTTTCCACACTCTTGGCATTTATAGGGTTTCTCCCCTGTGTGGGTTCTCTGGTGGATCTTAAGATTCCCACTCTGACTGAAGGTTATTCCACATTCCTGGCACTTATAGGGTTTCTCCCCTGTGTGTGTTCTCTGGTGGATCTTAAGAAGCCCGCTCTCAGTGAAGAATTTTCCACAGTTTTGGCACATATAGGGTTTCTCCCTTGTATGGGTTCTCTGGTGGATCTTAAGATTGCCACTCAGAGTGAAGGTGAGTCCACACTCCTGGCATTTATAGGGTTTCTCCCCTGTATGTGTTCTCTGGTGGACCTTTAGACTTCCACTCAGAGTGAAGGTTATTCCACACTCCTGGCACTTATAGGGTTTCTCCCCTGTGTGGGTTCTCTCGTGGATCTTAAGACTCCCACTATGAGTGAATGTTAGTCCACACACCAGGCACTGATAGGGCTTCACCCCTGTGTGGGTTCTCTGGTGGATCTTAAGATTCCCACTGTCAATGAAGGTCTTTCCACACTCTTGGCATTTATAGGATTTTTCCCCTCTGTGGGTTCTCTGGTGGATCTTAACATACCAACCGTGACTGAATGTCTTTCCACACGCTTGGCAATTATAGGGTATCTCGCCTGTGTGGGTTCTCTGGTGGATCTTAAGATTCCCACTTTGAGTGAAAGTTATTCCACATTCCTGGCATTTATAGGGTTTCTCCCCTGTGTGGGTTCTCTGGTGCTTCTTAAGACTCCCACTCAGAGCGAATGTCTTTCCACAATCCTGGCATTTATAAGGTTTCTCCCCTGTGTGGGTTCTCTGGTGGATCTTAAGATACCCACTCTGAGTGAAGGTCATTCCACACTCCTGGCATTTATAGGGTTTCTCGCCTACGTGGGATCTTAGATGAAGTATAAAGCTCTTCCTGGCACTGAAGCTCTTTCCACACTGTTGGCACTTATAGTTTTTCTCGTTCATGTGGCTTCTCTGGTGGGTCTGAAGTGCAGTTCCCTGAGTGAAGGTCTTTCCACACTCCTGGCCTGGAAACAGCCTCAACACTGTGTGGGGTCTTTGCTGTGTAGACTGAGCCTGTTCCTGATGTCTTCCAATCTGGTCCCAAATGGATTCTGCAGAAATAAGGAAAGAAATGCTGTCAGGACCAAAGGAAGAAACTGCAGCCAATTGGGGAACTGTTATGTCCATGACCCACGTGCCCCTCAATCAGGAAGGGGGCAGGGAATCTAAGGGGATTTCTAAATCGTGGGTATGGCCCTCCTGAACTCCCTCACCGCTTCCCAGGATGAGGATCTACACAAGGCAGCAGATGCTCCAAAAGTGGCTTAATTTGCAATTCTAACCAGTTTATGCTGGCCAAATTTATCTGACAGGTATCTAGTGACACCCCTAGTTCCAGCAAGGGACTTATCCTGCGGCTTTGGCCAGTCTAACAGAAGGTTAGGATTGCAGCCTCTTTCTGCCTACAGAGTGACCATTCATGGTGGTCTCTCAGCCCATAAACCATCAGGTGCTGTGGCCAGCCTGACCCCTTTAGATCTCACCAGTGCCTCTCAGAGGACAGGGACAGCTCTTTTGGCCAGACTTGGGCATCAAAGAGCAGTTTCCTCTTTCAGGTGCTTTGTAACCCACCATGGCTTGTCTCCTGATGGCAGATCTCCCTTGCAGCTGTGGCCACCCTCACCATTGAGGCCAAGTAGGCTGCCTTGGCATGGCAGATGCTCCAGCACACGGCCAGGTTACGGGGAGTGATAAGTCTTTGTCCCACCAGGACCAAATAGCCACAGAAACCTTCTTAAGAGACCTAGGAAGGCCAGAAAGGTCACCACTGGAGAGAAGAAATAAGAAAGAGCCAAAGAACATGGAAAAGAAAGAAAAGGGAAAGGGGTTTTTGTGAGTCGATCCTGAGGCTGCACCAACAACCAAGTTTCTCAAGTCTGCTTTTGAAGAGTTGTGGGGCTACATCTGTCAAGACGAGCACTCCTGTCTGAATGGAGACGCCCCTCCCACAAGAACTGGCTAGACCACTGGCTTTTGGGTATTCGATAGGAGAGAAATGGGGAAGGGACTGGAAAGGTGAGGGCAAGCAAGTGGTTACCAGTCCTGAGTGTTGGTCTGATAAACTGATGAGTATTAGTTCAAAATTGGGGTGGTTACTGGGATGCCCATGGAAGAGAGGAAAGATCACAGCAACAAGGCAGACCGATGCACAAAGCAGAAAAGACAGAAAACTGAGGTTTTTATATTGTTTTTTCTCATCACATATACACACACACACATATGTATGCATATGCATGGTTAAAATGTATACTCCAGACACACAAATGTAGTGATAACAAAAATGAAGAAATATATCTGACTAATATCAGTTCTTTGATCACAAACTTAGACAATGCTTGCCTCTAAGGCCTGCCCTTTCCTTCTCCACCAATTTCTATACACAAGATTTTTCAGAAATGTACATAGCACATCTACGCATGCCCACAGCATCAATGCCTGGGGACACTCCAATCTTTGGTTGTGATGCACACACACCTGCAAACTGTCAACATTCAAAAATGACATGGGTCTTTATTCGGAGGACATTCAGCTCCAACCAACTAAGTTCCTGGGGATGCAATCCTAAGCAACCTAGGCCAGCACTACTTACCCATCTCCCCATTCCTGCAGTAGGGTGCAGATGATGACGCTTGTCTGTGCACTGGCCTAACCACCCTAGGAATCGAGCAGATCTGCCTTTGGGCACTTTTGCAACATTCCCAGGCCAGCACAGGACTTGTGCTAGACTAACCAGGGGACAGGATTGCTCTGTGACAGTCTCAGCACAAGTCTTGTTGAGGAGCTACCCTCCTCTTCAAGAGATTCAGATCAGGGCTGGTCAAAAGGGGAGAATCTGGGGCTATCAGGGTAAGAGCAGCCATGCTGATTTCATGCAGCCTGATCATCAAGTCCCCTTGGCAATAACCACTGGAGAAGAGTTTCCTATTCAGAACATAAAGACATTCAGGACCATAAATTCCTCCTTACCTACAAACATCAGGTTTTCATGATTTTCCAACATGACATCCTCATAAAGACCCCTCTGGCTTGGACTCAGCAGCGCATACTCTTCACTGCTGAAATGCAGGGCTATCTCTGCAAATGAAATGGGGATCTGAAGGAAAAAAGAGAAATATCCTCTGAGCAAGTCAGCCAAGGTCATGCCTGCAGGCCAAGGAAAAAAGGAGGAAAATCTGCATACTTCCATCCTCTGAGAAAGAGGTAGGCAATGTCACCCTTCAACAACATAGGGGAACTCTGACCCCCAACATCCCCACACAATATAGTTCGAAGGAAAGCAGGTAGAAGGAGATTCAGAAAAGAAATCAGCAGAGCTAAGATGGAGGGAATGCAGGCGGAAGAGGTAGATTGGTTGGGTTTTTCAAGGAACATTAGAGAAGGAAGGATGTTGGGATACAAGAAAGTGCTTTTCTACTCAGCTACCAGGGGTTAATTGTGTTATGATATAGGGAAATGGGAGCCACTCCTGATCATTTCAGTTCTGTATTATTAGCTACATACAGTATCATGAGTACCTCTCATTGGCTCTAAGAGCAATGAGTGTCATAGGTCAGTTTTGATGGAAAGAAATCCACTTTTTGTTCCACAGGCAATTTATGGACTTATCTGAAACTGGCCATATCTATTGATAGAATACAGAGATTTAAATACAGTTTGTTTTATAGCATTCTGCATTAGAGTACCTTTCCAGTGATAGATGATATGATGGTGTTATTATTTATATGTAACAGGTTTTTACATTTTTGACCACTCCAGTCAAGCTCAGATTGTTGCACACCTAAAGTTTCTTGTCCAGTGCCACTGCTATCCAATGGATCTCCTTAGCTCCATCACTGGTAAGCCCAAGGTGTCCCCGCCAAATATCCTTTACCTGGTCTGGATGAGCAGCAGCCATGTCTGTCCATGCACAGGGTTTCAATTTCTTCGATTCTGTTTCTCTACTTTCTGTCAGGGAGAGAAAGAGGTTTTTTACCTTTGCACACTTGCTTCATGTACATGCAAGTGTTGCATTCCTGTCCCATCATTTGGGGGATGTTGCAGAGAAGATGGGCACAGTATATTCGGATAGTGAGGACAAGTCGTACCCAGTGGTGGGATTTGAATAAATTCACAACAGGTTTTATGTCCTAATAACCTAAATTAACAACATGTTCTATGTCCCATTAGTAACAGGCTCTCAGAACCAGGCGTTCATTAGCAAAGGGTTCTCTAGAACCTGTGAGAACCTCCTGAAGCACACCACAGGTCGTACCCCATGGCTCTTTATTCCTCGTGCTGACAAGCTGGATATCTGTGAAGGTAGAAGCCATCTTGGCTGGGAAGAGCATTTCAAGGAGCTCTACTCTCCTGGATCACCACTTGGTTCGTTTTGAATGTGATTGTAAATTAAAATCTATGAAAAATAACCCTTGTAAAAAGATAAATACTGCACAAGTGCTTTTAGAATCAAGAATTTTTGTATTTTTTATTGGGGTGGGGGAACCAGACCTCAAACAGATCCTCCATCTGCAAACAGTTTAATAGATCTGAGTAGTCTGGGGGGCCCTCCATATACCTGGGAGCATCAAACCATCCCAAAGTGGCCTCCATCAGGCCTTGGCTTTGAAGGTGCAGAAAGAGACTCTGGCAGGTCCTTCTTTTCCTGGGTTTCCCTGGAGGAGCCTCTGCAAGAACCACAGAGCCACAGCTCTGGCTCCGTCTCTCTCTGCAGGATCAAGAATCGGCCCTTTCTGTGCCTGCCTGGGCCTTCTTGGCATAGCATCTCCCAGGCCTTCCCTCTCTCTCTGGGCTCAGACCTTCCCATTCCCTCCTGGCTCCAGCCCCCTAGCAGGCTTTCCTCCTCCCTTTGCAGGTTCCTGGAGGGTGCAAGTTGTGCCCCTTCCTCCCTCCAGACCTTCCCTCCCCAGTCTGTTTTCTCACCCCAAAGAAAGGCCAGGCAGGCGTCACTTATGGGGCACACTCAGCCTGAGCTGCAGCCGATGGTGGGCCTGACTGGGGAAGGAGGGAGCCTGGAGCTCCGGTCAGCAGCTGGAGGCAGACCCAGATCAGCTCCCAGAGCCCCGAGCGAAGAAGGGAGCGCTGTGTGGAGCCTCCTTTTGGATGCGCCTTTGCACAAGGCCCTCTCTGCGCACGGCTGTGGTCTTGACTCAGGCCCTCCTGTCTCTCCTGCTGCTTTCCTGGGGGGGCAACAGTGGAAGGGAAAGGAAGGTGAGTTTGCAGGAAACCTTCAAGTCTTGAGCCAGTCAGAGGCCAGATTCAGACATGCCTGGAAAGGGACACACAACAAGGGAAAATTCTCCGTAAACACAAACCACTCCCAAATGTACAGTCAGTCAGTCAGTCAGTCAGTCAATCAATCAATGGACTCTTACAGCTTTCCATATTTGAAATAATGAATTAAAAGCAGGTAATTCCACTTTCTGCACAGAAATGAAACACAAATCCCCAAATCTCCAAATATTTAAAGCATTCTCTACACCTTCTATTTTCCCTTGAGAAGCAAGGCCTGTTGTCACTACACCTGCCTAGTGGACCCTTAAAGCAATTCTAATAGAGTTTTTCCATGGCTTTTCCCACGTTGACTTGAGTGGCTTGAGTGCATGGGGGAGGAAAGGACACATGTAAGAGTGTGGACAAGGTCCCCCCACCACCAAGCACCCAGCTGCAGGGAGCAGGGCTCGCAAGGTACCAGGGACCAAGGGAACAGGTACTGGGGGCAGATGACATCCCAGCCCACACCCTTCTCCCAGGAAGCAGCAGCACTGGCACTCGGTCACAGCCCCGGCTGCATCATCCCAAGCCAGCTGCCATGCCCTGGAGGGAGTTGAAATTATGTCTCTTGGCCCCTTGGAAAGTAACTCTGATCATCTGAGGTGGCTATGGGGGGAGAAAGAACATGCGTCAGATGAGAGGATTCCTACCACCTCTTGGCAACTCAAATCACCTCAGGTGGCTGTGGGGGGAGAAAGAAGGTCTCTCAGATGAGGGGGTTCCTGTCACAAAATGCCCCCTCTTGGTCCCCTCAGAGAGCAACTCAAATCACCTCAGGTGGCTGTGAGGGGAGAAAGAAGGTCTCTCAGATGAGGGGATTCCTGCCACCAATGTCCCCTCTTGGTCCCCTAGAGGAGAGAGTAGTTGGGGGTAGTCAAGAGGGATTGAGGTTCTGGTGGAGCCAGACAGTATTTTCCTCAGGAACAAGCGTCAAAATGGCTGTCCTTAAACGATGTTAGAACAGACCAGGGCATGCTTTGGGGCTTCCTCCTGCACTGCTGAGGACAGACACAGATCCCCAGCCTGCTTCTCCTTCTGCCCCCAACTTCCACCCCAACTGCCCCCAACTGCTCTCACTGCCCCCAACTGCCTCTTCTGACTGGCCCAGCCACAGTTCTGAACACACCAGTCCAAACCAGGGTCACCAGATGGCCTCTTTCCCAGGACTTGTCCTCCTTTTAAGTCTTGTGTCCTCCTCATTGGGAGCAGGCAGCAGAGAATTAATAAATTATAGTTAACAAATTATATGTATTTGTTTTAAATTCATAGTAAATCATAGAGTGTTGAAGGGTGCAATCTAAACCCCACTTAGGATGCAATCCAGAGTAACTACGGGGAGTCCATGCTCCGGTGTAAGAACAACTTACTCTATATTGCAATATGAATTTCCCACAGGTTTGCACTAAATGGTGCTGTAACAATGGGTGCACCTAATGTCTCTTATGTGCTCCTGTAGTTACTCTGGATTGTAGGGATAGTCTGGCATAACTCCTGGCGGGGTCAGTTCAGTTAACATTTATACTGTGAGTGGATTGTCTGGTGGTTGATCAGAGTATGACTCTGGTTGAAAGTCCTACAGACTCCCTCCACTTTCAGAATTTCTCACCTGCAGATATTATTTAATGGAATATAAGATGGTAACAATTTCTCGATGCCATTCTGCACGCCTGGCATCTATAGGGTTTCTCCTGTATGCCTTCCTACGTGGCTCTTAAGTACCAAGACCTGTGGGTGGTGAAAGCAGTTAAGACGCTGTGCCTGTTAACCAGTAGGCCAGGGTTCGAGACTCGGGTCGGCCCCACAAGACCGGGTGAGCCCCCGTCCTTAGCTCAGCTCTGCAACGCAGCTGGATCCAATTGTATTGGCTCTGCCTTTCCATTGGCCTAATACAGTGGTGTGGAGAGGGAATTTGCTGCTTGGGTAACAGCCTATCCCCCATAACAATCTAACCCAGGCTTTTGTGTTTTGCATGCAGCTTATGCAGCGCCGAACATGATACCATAGTCTTTCAAGACTGACGGAGGCCTGCTTAAGTACCACTCTGATTTAAGTTTATTCCTCACTCCTGACACTTACTGGTAGTATTCTGCATCTCCTTAGCTGCGCCACTGCATTCGTAAATATATTTCATTATAAATTTCCTCATTACACGCTTAGCTACAATTTGTAGGGCTTGGGGCTTTTCCTAGATTTGCTCTTTTAAGATTTGCCTAAAATTCCTTTTTTCATTTTCGATTGTGAGCTTTTTTGGGACAGAGACCCATTAACTATTAATTAACTATTAATTTTTCATTTTCTTTGTAAACTGCTTTATGAAATTTTTAGTTGAAAAGCAGTGTATAAATATGACTAGTGAAAAGCGTACCCATGTTGCGGGACTAACATTTCCTCATGCACAACATTTCCCCATGGGCAACTTCCCCCCATGCGCATCATCCCCCCATGTGCATGAACTCCTCATATGCAACATCACCCATCTGCATCAGTCCCCCGTGTGCATCAAACCCCATGTGCAACTTCTCCCCATGTGCAACTTCCCCATGCGCATCATCCCCCCATACGCATCATCCCCCCTTGCGCAACTTTCCCCATGTGCATCATCCCCCCATGCACATCATCCCCCCATGCGCATCATCCCCGCATGCGCAACTTTCCCCATGCGCAACTTTCCCCATGTGCATCATCTCCCATCTGCACAACTTTCCCCTTATTTGCAATTTCCCCATGCGCAACTTCCCCATGCACAGCTTTCCCCATGCGCATCATCCCCCATCCGCAACTACCCCCATGTGCAATTTCCTCCCATGCGCATCATCCCACTATGTGCATCATCCACCTATGCGCAACTTTCCCCCTAGGTGCAACTTCCCCCATGCACAACTTCCCCCATGCGCCACTTCCCCGCATGTGCAACTTTCCCCCTTGTGCAACTTCCCCCATGCACAACTTCCCCGCATGCGCATCATCCTCGCCAGTGCAACCTCTTCCTCCGAACATCATCCCCCCAGTTCACCAGGCACTGAGCACCAAACTGGCTGGATGTTATTCAGTCTCCCATGTTAAGTATAGGGCAGAAACACGTTGCCCCCTTTTCAGCCCCTGAAGGGTTAAATTTCTCCAGATGGTCCTTGGTGGGAGTTCAGGTGACAGAAGGAACTCCCAGAATTCCATGCTTCAGGCCCAGCAGTTGGGGCGGAATGTTGATGAGTCAGCAATTCTCAATGCAAAGTATAGGGAGGAAAACGCATTGCGCCCCTTTTCACCCCCTTCTGGATGGAATTTCAGAAAACCGGTTCTTAGTGCACCCCTCCGTCACGGAAGGAACACCCACCCCAAATTTCACGCTTCTAGGCCCACTGGTTTTGGAAGGGCGGTGATGAGTCAGTCAGTCAGTCAGTCAGTCAGTGACTTTTCTCTTTTAGATAGATAGATAGATAGATAGATAGATAGATAGATAGATAGATAGATAGATAGATAGATAGATAGATAGATACTCTCACAGTTCTACTCAATGCAGTGGTTTCCATTTTGGTACCATTGCACCCAACAATACCACTGGGGATAGGATTGGGGTGCTCAGCTGCAATTCTCGGTATACTGACAGAGCAATTATAGCTGGGCCACTTCCCCACCCCAAAAAAATGGATATGCACAATGAACACAATGGTGCTTCCTTTTGAGTAGACATGGTTAGGTTTGTGTTCTTAGGGTGAAATCCAGAGTAACTACAGGGAGTCCTTGCTCCAGAGTTACTCTGGATTGAAATATGAATTTCCCATAGGTTTTCAGTAGGTGGTGCCATAACTATGGGTGCACATAATCCCCCAAATCCAGAGTAACTACAGGAGCACGTAAGAGACTTTACATTCACCCACGTTGTGAAAACTGTACACTGTTGTGAAAAGGACACTGTACATTTTATGCTGCGTATAATCAAAATCAGCAATATATACAGAAGCAATAACGCTTACTTGTTAGCCTTTTTTTGGACATCTTAGCCATTATGTCCTTATCCAATTTCCCCATGCAGAATTCCAATTATTTTTAAGATAGCTGTGTCCTTATTGATTGCCAAGTATACGCTGTACACATAATACAGATTTCAATGGATAAATCTGATTAGATCTGAGAAATAGTTATCTACACACTTATTACCTTGCTACATCTAATTAAATGACATAAATTTAGATTTGCATGCAGACGTATATCAATAGACTACATTGATGGGGAATTTATAGGAAGTCACTCTCTGCTCGCTGCTTTGAAATTAGTCCAGTTTATCAGAGATGCCTTAAACTAATATCTAGTGTTAGGTTTAACCAGCAGGTAGGTTGTTCCTACAGTTAATTCCATTTGTGAATTACTGAAAAGTCCAAAGCACTGCATTAAAAATGATTCAGACTGAGCAGAATTTGCCTTATTTTTTATGTAGGCAGTTTTATTTGTTTATTGATAACCAGATATTTTTTCTATGAAGATCTTGCTTCTCAGACCTATTATTATTATTATTATTATTATTATTATTATTATTGTTGTTGTTGTTGTTGTTGTTGTTGTTGTTGTTGTTGTTGTAGTAATAATAATATTTAATAATGATTCAGCCTTTTTTCTGTTCAAACTGTTTTATTATTTTCTGATATGTTTTCTAGTATTATTTAATAGTATCAGTAAAAAAAAACCAGCATCTCGACTGCCTTTTTGCTCCCCCTCTCCCCAATAGCTCTCCTCATTTGCTCCCCAAGCCTTTCCACAGCCTGCTCTAGTATCCATCCCAGAGAACTGAAATGAGTATGGAATGTCAACAGTTTCCTCTCCTCAGCCTTCTCTGCCCCAGGGGCACATTGCAATAGAACCCTCAGTTGGCGCCTCTCCTCAGCCTACTTAATTGGCATGGAATGTTGGTCAGAAGATGCGGACACCTTAACACACGTTATGACTTTTACATAGATGCTTGCTGTTCAAGGAAAGTCTTTGGCAGCAATCCTAAACACACTTTCCTGAGAGAAGGTTCCATTGAATACAATGGGCCTTACTTCTGAGTAGATATGGTTAGGATTGTGCTCTTTGTGAATTTGTTAGGCGTATTTGAATGTAAAAGGAGACCATAATGACCTTCTATATCCCTACCTTTCCTCACAGTTTGGGAACCATTGCCTTAAAACTTTCCTTCACTGTGGTATAGTTTGGACATCTTAGCAGAAGCAAACACTTTGCACACTCAACAGTTTTATTTACAGTTATTATGTATGTTCAGGGGTAGGCATATGCCAGTTCGGGCCTACTCGCCCGAACCGGATCTTCCCTTTTCCCTGCTGTTGGCGAACTGCCAGCAGCAGGGAAAGGAAAAAGAGGGCGGACCGGTTCGCGCCGGCCGCCCTCTTTTTCCCCCCGCATCTCCTCCTGCTGGAGGAGATGTACTAAGCACGCGCCAGTCTCGGCGCATGCGCAGTATATCTCCTCCAGCTGGATGAGACACATTGCGCACGCGCCAACCCCTGGCGTAGGCACACGCGCGTGCTATGTCTCCTCCAGTTGGAGAAGACGCAGTACGCACGCACCAACCCTCTGGGTCGGTGCGTGCGTACTGTGTCTCCACCAACTGGAGGAGACACATCGCGCATGCACCGGAGGTTGGCGCATGCGCAGTGCGCCGGGGTTTGGGGTCCACCCCTAGCCCCACCCCCTGACCCTGGCCCCGCCCCTTCCCCCCAACTTCCGGCGAACCGGATCTTGGGGGAGGCTCAGGCCACCTCTGTGTATGTTGTATGTAGTATGTATGTTCACTAACAGGAACATTATGTATGTTCACTGGCATGTGCCGTTTAAACATGTTCACACCAAAAAGTGCCTGAAACTACCCCTCAAGGAACGTATGGTCTCTCTTAGGGCTGTAGATAAGGACACTCTTCTTAATTCCTTCATTCATCAGTGTGGTTTTCTAATTACCACCTCGTCCCCTCCTCTCCTTTTTCTACCTCTGGAGAGGTCCCTGACAAGGCAGATTAATAAGTCTGAAAGAGAATTCTTCACTTTATTCTCTGTGCCATAAGGATTCCTGAGGGTTTATTTCATTACCTCAGTCCGGCCAGCATCCGTGCTGTTTTTCAGGGCTATTAATCAATGCCTTAATGAGGGATGCTAAGGATTTACTTAATATTTCAACCTTAGCCATTGCATTTCAAGGACAAACTGAGGGTAGGGTGTCTCTTGCCCTCTTTTTTTCCTCTTATTAAATTAAAACAGCTGCTTGTGAGGATGGTGGAAGTGAAGAAGGGGCTGCACAAAGATGGGTCTCTCTATGGAAATGCTTTCCCACACAGATTCGTGAACATGACTGGTTGCGCCGATAATGGGAATGCGCACTGACACCTCCTGCTTCATTTGGTCTCCACTCTGGAACGGAAAGATCTTTGGAGATGTTACTTAGTCCAGTCAGACTGAAAAGGATCAGGCAACTCTCTTTTTCCAGGGGACTTTCTAAAAGCATCTGGATGATGAATGGAATAATTATATGTTTCTAAATGATTTCACCCCAACCCACTTCCCATTGTGGACATCAAGCTGCCACATAAAAAGGGAATCTGTGTAAAAATTGGCCAGGTTTTTTAGTAAGATATGTTTGAATTGTCCATGTCTGGATACATTTAAATATATGGAAACTGTAGGCAAAAGTTTGAACATGAATTTGGATAAACTTTGGAAGTTAGTGGAGGTTAGGTTGGCCTGGCGTGCTGCAGCCCATGAGGTCATGAAGAGTTGGGCATGACTTAACAACTGAACAACAATACAGGCAACAGTTAAACATGTATCTGTAGGATAATCCCTGCTGGATCAGTCCAGTTTCCTAATCTCACAGTGACCCACCAAATGCCTCAAGGAGCACACAAGGAACCAGACCCCTGCAACCTTTTGCCAATCTTTTGCCTTTGTGAGCAGATTAATATACTATTTATTTATATTCCACTTTCCTCTTACAGACTTAAGGTGGCTCACAGCATAATAGATGTACACAAAATCAATATTAAAAAAAATACCATTATGCTAAAACTTCATATAAAATTAAGCAATTAAAAAATCATAAAATAAGATTGTGACTGTCTTTTAAATCAGGTATTTTATGGCTGACTGCACTGTAGTTAACTGGTAAAAAAAAGTTTGACGGGGATTGAGATTCAACCCAGTATATGATAATATTAGTACTAAATTCTCAGGTCAGAACATCATTGTTAAGTCACTGATAAGTTAATCATCATGGAAATCTAAAGTTTTCTTTGTAGGATGGTGAGTGATGAACCCTTGGGAACATATGCCTATCAGGACACAATCCTAACTTAGGCCTGTGTAACTCATTGGTCTTTCTGTCCCTGTAGTGATGTAGGGAGGCAAGTGCATTTCTATGCACTGCCCTAACATTTCTCCAGGAGTGGCGCAGACGTGTCTTACAGCACTTTTGAGCACAGTACTTATGCCGGGACTTATGTCAGCCTAAGTGGTGGCTAGGATTGTAGACTAAGAGGGTTTTTTTTTACTGTGGGGACTCCTGGCAATGTGGAGATGAATTCCACATGCAAAGAATCTTCCAGAATGAGAGTTCAAGCCTTCTGTTACAATTCAGGGGTAACTTCTCTACAGACGCACAATAAAAATATCACAATATATTTACCGACAACATTGTTTTGCCAGTGTTTTTCATAAATCAGAGCATCTTTTTGGTAGGTAAATAACTTGGGAAGGGCACTCTTGTCGTTAATGTTCTGAACGTAAATTACAGCGAGGTGGTTACTCATGGATATTATCTTCTGAGTGACTAATATCCTTTCAGAACATTGTGATTTAAAACAATCTGTGGACAGGAAAGAGATTAAATGTGTTTGTTAAATAATAAATTGTTCCAAATTGTTCTCCTGGCCACATCGGAATCTTTATGGCATTAATGGACAGTTCCATGCAAGTAAACATACCGCATGCGCATTGTCAATTCCAAACAGTGGTGGATGCCCTGTTGCTTGTTTGATTGTGTGTTAATGTTGCCAAAGGTCAATCTTTTGTTTTTAAATCATTGGTTTTGACAGTCCCATTGGTTAATCTTATTCCTCCCAGCAGGTGCCTGGTTTTAATGGATAGTAGGTGACTGCTTGCTGGGACCATCTTCTCTGAAAGTCTGACACAAAACATCTTTTCAGTATGGGCTGGATAGAGGAGATTTTAAATTCTACTCCATCATGTGTTCCTTGGGTTTTGGAGTGGTCTTATATATCAAACCGGTTCTGATTTACAACTTCTGGGAGAAAATATCTATTTGTCACCACCTACAGTTTTCTAAAGCAATTTAAATTCTAAGTTGAAAACCAAGGCAATGAAGAACAAATCTAGACAGCATAGGTCAATGGTTCCAAAACTGTGAGTTGTGACCCACCAGTGAGTCAGATCTTGGTCATTGGCATACCATGAAACTGACACACTGATCCTATGGTGGGAAAAAACCCTGATCCTATGGAAAGTGAAACAGTGCAGTCCTAAGCATGTAAACTCAGGAGTAAGTCCCATTGTGTTCAATAGTTTGTACTCCCAGAAAAGTGTGGTTAGGATTGCAACCTGAACCACACACATGCATTTTCTTAGAAGGAAGACATGCCCCAATCCATCAAGGAATGTAACACCACCAGAATGGTCCCGATACAAAGAACATAGCCCCCCAGAAAATACTTGAAAAGGAAATTCCCCCACTCAAAACCAACATGAAAAGTTGAGCCCAATGGGGGAACAAACCCTGTGCTACATGTACATGCTTACCAGGGCTGGATTTAGGTTTGATGAGGCCCTAAGCTATTGAAGGTAATGGGGTCCTCAAGGTATGTCCAGCTGTCCTTTGTCAACAACAAATTGTTGTTGTTTTTGTGTTGAATATACGATATGAGTACAATCCTAACCATGTCTACTCAAAAGTAAGCCCCATTGTGTTCAAAGGTTCTTACTCCCAGGAAAGTGTCCTTATGATTGCAAAGTGTCCTTAGGCTGCAATCCTAAAGGCACTTTACTGGAAGTAAGCCCCATTGAACACAATGGGGCTTATTTTTGAGTAGACACAGTTAGGATTGTGCCCTAAGTGGTAATTTATAGACCTAATAGTTATCTAAAGTCATTTGCACAAAACACAATATGTATTTTATCAAAGTACCATAATTGTTGAACTGAAATGCAGTTTCTTTTTTGAGGGGGGCCCAAAAAGTGGGGCCCTAAGTTAAATCTTGTTTAGCTTATACATAAACCTGGCACAGATGCTTATTCATGAGTAGCTAAGCATGCTTCAGCTCTTATTGAAGGGCAGGAAACCTGATGCAGGTTCTAGATCTGGGTAGCACTGGCTCAGATGGACTGGTGTAGAGCTAGTGCTAACTCAGTACTAAGTATAACAGTCATGTCTTATGGCACATGTGCAATACTCAGTGCTGGCAGACGGATTTAGATCCAGTCAGATTTAGATCCTAAGGGTACCAAAAGAAGATTTGAAAGGTCCAAAAATGGAACATAAGACCCCTTTTACTTGATAGGCACGTGGTACAAATATTTGTGAATATCCCAAATGTCACCGATAATGGAAGGCACGATGGAGGAACCCATACTTAAAATGGAGACCACAAAGGTTAAGTGGAGAGCAATTCAATTATCGTTCTGCCATTTCAAATAAGGCCATATTTTGCTTGTAAAACAATTTCTATTTCAGAATGAATGCAATTGGAAACTTTAGTTTAATTAATTCTCCAAAGGATTTCTGTCTAAAATCAAGAGATGTCAGAAGGTACCTATCTAATGCTTGTTTAATTTCTCCAAATCAATATGTGGATATACGTGCACTTCCATTCCCCATCTCTCTCGTGTCTTCAAAAGTGTCTTTAGGATTGCAAGAAAGTGTCTTTAGGATTGCAGCCAAAGACTTTAAGGTTGTAGGAATTGATATTACAGAAAGGTAAATTTAGAATTCTGCGCCTGCCACGTAACTTTTATTTTTATTACCAATATTTTATTTTATTCTTTGTTCTTTCTTCTTTTCTAAAATCTTTGCGTTGTTTCTTGATAAAATTAATAAAAATAATTTATTAAAAAGATAAATATTTGGACAGCACATTTCCCAAGTTACAGCAGCCTACGACTGCAATTTTCTCTCCCCACTGAATCAGTGGTGGGCATCAAATAAATTAACAACCGGTTCTCTGTCCATCTGGCAGCCACTTTTAAATGGATATTTTTTAACTTTATATGTCCTATCTCTCGTTAACAACCGGTTCTATAGAGTAGGTGCGAACCTGCTGGAGCCCACCACTGCCACTGATCTTCTGTCATCTTACCCAGTTGGTACTTTCAGGTGCAAATTTTCAATTCTGATTTTCTTACCTGAAATAAGCTATTGTTATAGATATTGCAACAGAAGCCTCTGCTTACATCGTTGCAACTGAACTTGGAGCAAAAAACTGAGCCACTTAACCATTTTAACATGGATTGTATGAGTCACATTTTTCTGCCGTCTATTTAAAAGTAATCAGAAGTGCCTAAAGTGATTTAAACACGTTCACACCCTCCCACACACTGTGAGTCCTCCAAAATTTTGCCTCGTGGGTTACTTTCCCTTTGCCCTGAGCTTTTTATACAGCACTTCAAAGAATTTTTTTAAGGGGAAAAATATGCCCTGAAACAAATGAAATGCAATGATTGTATGGTAAGTATTTCGTTAGCAAATGTTCTTCTGGGTACCTTAAGGACAGATTCCACTTGCTGTTATTATTACTATATTTGCTGGTTCAAACATATACATGACCTTGGTGTCTATGGGAAGAAATATGCATTGGGTTTGACTTCCTACAGATGGTCAGATATCTTCTTTTCGCATCATTAATACTAAGTGCCAAGTTGTTGTTTTTTTAATGAATTTGAGACCTGAAATATTAAATCCATATCATTTTGGCTGTGATCATAAAGACACTTTCCTGGAGTAAGACCCATTGAACACAATGGGGCTTACTTTTGAGTAGACATGGGATTGTTTGTCCACAAAAGTGGAGAATTTGGAATCCAGTACCAGGAATAAGTGTTATGTCAGTGCACATTTCATCTGTCGCTAATGTCCTGCTGGCACATGTAGAGAGGCACATGTTACCCCATGCAAAACAACATTCAGGAGAAGACCCATCAATAAAGGTAAGTAAGGAGAGATTGAGGAAGACAGAACTGGAGGAGGGGGATGGTAGCAATAGGGGTAGATAGATCAGGTGCAAGTTCAGCAGCAGTGCCAGCCACAGCTGAACCTGATCCTACTGGATCTTCATGGACCTGATCTTTCTGGATCTTCTTGGACCCGAGGCTGTGGTCAGGGTCCATATTGCCCTAAGGATGTAGTGTGGAGTGTGTGTGGTGAAGCAGAAATGTCCCATCCAGCAAAGCGCTGCTCCAGTGTAGGCAGAAGTTCTGGTCTACAGAATCATAGACTTGGAAGGAACCCAGTGGATCATCTAGTCCAACCCCCTGCCTGGGTAGTGTCATCTCTATGCCCAGAGATCACACCTGAAGGTCACCACCTCAAGAACACCAGAAGCTGAGTATCCAGATGAAGGAATCAGATGCAGCTGTTTTTCAGAGGCCAATGTGAATGATCAAGACATTAAAGCATCCATCTGTGTGTAAGATGTTCTTGAAAGACAGAACATCTTTACTGTAAAGGTCTTTGGGATTAGAATTGCCTCCCCATGTGAATAAAGCCAGGAGAAAGGCAATGGCCAGAAAGGTGGTAAGGCACCCCCCACTTTCTGACGGTTTGGCTCTTAGGTGTACGGAGAGCTTCCTTGGGTGTAAGGAGGTGGGGCAGCTGTAGTGTTTTCTATGGTAAGGTTCTGCCTATCTTTGATCCTGCACGGCAAGTCTAATAAACTTGTCTAATAAATATTCATGTAGTCTAATAAACCTTTCTTGGTTCAACCAAAGATTTTGTTCATAGCATTAACAACCTACCAGCAAGCCTATCTGGAATCCCAGTCAAAAACCTGTCCCTGGAGGCAACATTCAATGGGCTGCATATCTTTCCAAGTGTGTGTAGCTCCCAGAAACTCCCTATTTTTACTTGAATCTGTCTGAGCAGTTAATCATGGCCTCTATTTTTGCTTTTTGGGGGGAATGCCTTGTTAAAATTTTTATGAGCCTGAGTTCCTGCCATTTTCATTCACTGGAGTTCAGTTCCCAGGATCTACAGAACTGAAATCTCTTAAGTGGAGAGATTCCTCTCGGTGTCTCTCTTGTATACTTATAAATTAACAGACTCAAATGTCAAGACTACATGCATTGCATAACCTGCCATCTCATATAGCAATAAAGCTCATTTGATAACTGTTTGTAAAACATATAATCTACAGCTAAGAAATTTATCTTATTTAACTAATGCCCAGGTGTTTAAAACATTTTAGGAAACATTCTTGCATATAGAAGTAAGGAAGCTACATGTAGTGTAAGAGGGAGGCTTGTCACCTAGATAGATAGATAGATAGATAGATAGATAGATAGATAGATAGATAGATAGATAGAATTTTTTAAATTTAAATTTAGATGGATAGACAGATGTAAATCCTCTATGCCTATATATATATATATAGCTCCAGATGTAAAGCCTCCACACCTATATATAGGAGTCAAGCCCCCTCTTACATTACATGTAGCTTCCTTACCTCTATATGTAAGAATGTTTCCTAAAATGTTTATATATATACATGAACACTTATATATAAATAAATATTATAAATAGTAAATTTTATTTTATTATTATAAAATATAATGTATAAAATGTTTATTATATTTATTTATTTATTTATTTATTTATTTATTTATTTATTTAATATTCTGTTCAGAAAGAAACATATAAAATGGTCCTTTCAGACAAATATTTCAAATCAAAATGTCATATCAGACTATATTTTAGACCCAGCCAAATGCCCCCTCCGATGTAACAGCTCTATGATGATCTCACCAGAGCTCCAGAGTAACTAACCCCCAAATCCAGAGTAACTACAGGAGCATGTAAGAGACTTCACATGCACCCGTAGGTACTGCAGCACCTAGAATCATAGAATCCTAGAGTTGGAAGGGACCTAGTAGGTCATCTAGTCCAACCCACTGCCTGCAGCAGGAAATCCTCCTAGAGCATCCCCGACAGGTGCTCGTCAAGCCTCTGCTTGAAGATCACCAGTGAGGGAGAGTCCACCTCCTCCCTTGGCAATCTGTTCCACTGCCGAACCACCCTCACCGTCAGGAATTTTTTCCGGATATCCAACCGGAATCTCCTTTCCTGCAGTTTGTCCCCATTGGTCCTAGTTCTGCTTTCAGAAGTAGCTATGGACAAATGAGCCCCTTCCTCCCTATAACAGCCCTTCAGGTATCTGAAGAGGGCAATCCTGTCTCCCCTCAGCCTCCTCTTCTCCAGGCTGAACATCCCAAGTTCCCCCAACCTTTCCTGGTAGGGCTTCCCTTCCATCCCACTGATCATGGAAAACCTAGTGAAAACCTATGGGAAATTCCTATTGGAATCCAGAGTAAGTTTTTTCTTACACCGGAGCAAGGACTCCCTGTAGTTACTCTGGATTTTGCCCTTAGTTGATTTCCACCCCCACCCCCTGCAACAAGGAACAGGCACAATCAAGCCTGTAACGTTTTCATATTTGCATGAGATTAACTGTAGTTGGTCACTCTCATCCATTTCCTTTTCCCTCTGAACATTTGGCTTTAAAAGTAACATGAATATTTAAATCTTTAAAAGGAACAAGAAATGCATTTGAGAGGCTTTCTGGCCTAATTTAATCTGCAGCACAAAGTTCTCGCAATTGAGTTGGCAAATACAGTTTGTGACATTAATCCATCCAGTACAAACGGGATGAAGTTTGTCACACCGAGGAGCAAAACAGCCTCATTTTGTGCTTTGGGTTCTCATCTATACTCATTAAAGGGTATAGTTGCTGCTCTTGGAAGGAGTTGCTGATTCTCACATCATTGCTCTTTAAAGGGTAGTGTATATCAAGCCGTGGGAAGAAACGGTTCAGGTCTCATCACCTGAATCTGAAGTCTGCCAGTGGCACCGCTAACGATGTCAGTAATTATTGATCCTGCCACTTAACGAGCAACAGGTTCCCTTGAAGCTTTGATATCAAGCTGAAATACAAAGAAGTTTCATAGACTGAGGATCAAAGCTGAAGGCATATGGGAGATCTACTGTATTTACTCGAACTTAACTCTCACCTTTTCCAGCCAAATTTAGGGCAAAATCCACAGTAACTATGGGGAGTCCTTGCTTCGGTGTAAGAACAACTTATTCTGGATTCCGATATGAATTTCCCATAGGTTTTCACTAGGTGGTGCAGTAACTACAGGTGCATGTGAAGTCTCTTACGTGCTCCTGTAGTTACTCTGGATTTGCGGATTAATCTCCAAAATCAGGGTTTTGGCATTAGATTTGATGACGCATTAGAGCAGGGGTCCTCAAACGTTTTAAACAGGGGGCCGGTTCACGGTCCCTCAGACACTGTTGGGGGCTGGACTATTGCTTCCTCCTGGCTAGCCCCACCCCACGCCTGTGATATCACATGCAGCACCTACCCACTTAAAAATTTGTAGGACACCCCAAAAATGTAGGACAAAATGTAGAACATGTTCAACTGAAGCAAAAATACTTGTATTGCTTTCCTGTACTTAATTTCAACACTTTTAAAATTGAAAACCTTTCAACATACGTGATTCTGACCTAGACATGTAAGATGCTCTCAAAGCAATTTGCAGCAACACAAGGAATGTCGGTGACATGCACTGACATGTACACCATGCATTCTCTCACACGAACACATGCATTCATACACACACACACACAAACACAAGCTCACCTCAATTTTGGGCATGCTCAGGAATTTTGCATTTGTCATCTGGTGTACTCAGAAGTAAGGCCCATTAGAGTCAGTGGGGCTTACTCCCAGGAAAGTAAGCCCAACCCCTTGCATGTCTACTCAGAGGTAAGGACCATTAGAGTCAATGGGGCTTACTCCCAGGAAAGTGTGGATGGGAGGGTGGCCTTAATAGCCCAGCTCTCTGCTTGTCTACTCAGAAGTGAGCCCCTGGCAGCTGGGGCGGCAGGAGGCACGCGCAACAGCCTGAAGCCCCTGCTGGCTGGGGCAGCCATGAGAGTGCGGTGGGAGGCGCATGCACCAGCTGGAACCCCTGGGGCAGATGAAGCCACTGCTGGCTAGGGCAGCCGTGAGAGAGTGGTAGGGGGCGCATGCACCAGCCGGAACCCCTGGGGAAGATGAAGTGCGCACGCAGCTCCAGCTGTGTGCGCAACATTTTAAAAAAAATTTAAAGGGCCAGTTTGAAGCTGCCCAAATTCTGGGGCCCCGAGGGGCTCTCTCCCTTTGCACAGGGCTGCCACAACTGGTGGATCTGCGCAGCGGCAGCCTTGAACTGCCCCCCAGTCCCCACAAAGCACCCCCAAACCCCCCAAAAGGTCCATGGGCCTGATTGAGGCCCCTGGCGGGCCTGATCCGGCCCACGGGCTGTAGTTTGAGGATCTCTGCATTAGAGTCAATTAAATATGGTATTCTGATTATAAGAATGGGTCGGTATTTATTTAAAATTTACTACAGTGACGCCTCACTTGACAAATTTAATTCGTTCTGGAGGCATGTTTGTTATGTGAAACGTTCTTTACATGAAGTGGATTTTCCCATAGGAAATAATGGAAACTCAGACGACAACCCCCAAAATATTCCACAACCCCCAAAATATTCATATAAAAATATTAACTGGATGTAAAAATGATGACAAAACACTGGAATTGAATTCAAAATATGCATTCAGTGTGCATGATCCTATGAAGTCTACTTAGGCAGCAATCCTAAAGACACTTTCCTGGGAGTAAGACCCATTTAACACAACGGAGCTTAATTCTGGGTAGACATGGTTAGGAGGTGGCAATCAAACAAACCTTCAAAGTGTCTCCCCACTTTCTCCTTCTCTCCATCCTGAGCCTCTCTCTCCCCTGCTCCCTTCTGGGTAGCCCTGAGCTGCTTCCCTCTTCTCCACTGCTCTGCTCTCCCTCTGTCCAGCAGATGCCCAGCCATAGGAAGAACAGCGCACAAGTATTGCTTTCGCTGTGGGCAGGCGCACTAGGCAGCCCTGATGCTTTTTAAAAGGGCTGCCGGCCAGTGTGTCTGCCCCAACTGCCAACGAGTGTGTTTGTTACGTGAAGCACAGTTTGTTACGTGAAGCAGAATCCTAGAGAAATTTTTGTTTGTTACGTGAAACATACCTTACATATGAGGCGTTTGTTACATGAGGTGCCACTGTATATTGTAATAAAAAATGTAGCATAAACCCATTCTTGTATAAAGTAGTGCAAGTAGGTAAAAAGCATTATATAATCCTGTCATCACCATCATTTAACTCGTATGCAGAATTAAATTTTGCAGTTGCAATAAAATTGCCAGTAAAAATTTTTTAAATCTTAAGCCTTTTAAAATCGAGGTACACATTAGATTCAATGGTGCATTAGATTTGAGTAAATATGGTATTAATGATTTGTCAGTATCCTTGATGAAGAGCAGATGTGAGGATAGGAACCTATTTGGTCTGAAGTAATTGCAATGGGGAATGACCTAGCAGGGTCAAGGGGGGCAAATTCCCTAGAGCAGTGGTTCTCAATCTTCCTAACGCCGTGACCCCTTTATAAGTTCCTCATGTTGTGGGGACCCCCAACCATAAAATTATTTTCGTTGCTACTTTATAACTAATTTTGCTACTGTTATGAATCGTAATGTAAACATCCGATATGCAGGATGTATTTTCATTGTTACAAATGAAATGTGTGTTCTATGCACACATTGAACACAATGGATTTATTTCAGAGTAGGCATGCATAGGATTGGGCCCTGAGGCTGCAATCCTATCCACATTTACATGGGAGTAAAGGCCCCCTGACTATAATGGGATTTTTCAGAATAGGCATGCAAAGGATTGGGCCCTGAGGCTGTCAGTCAGCCCCAGTGCGTGTGCAGCTACAGCCGGAGGTCTGGCAAGCCTGACCTGGCCCCCTGCGCCAGGGGTCTTTCGGCGACCCCCAGGAAAGCTCTAGGCGACCCCCAAAGGAGTCCCGACCCCCACTTTGAGAAACGCTGCCCTAGAGTGTCATCAGTGATGGGCACCAAAGAAATTAAGAACCAGTTCTCTGCCCATTTGGCAGCCACTTTTAAATGGCTATTTTTAAACTTTGTATGTCCTATCTCTCATTAACAACCGGTTCTGTAGAGTAGGTGTGAACCTGCTGGAGCCCACCACTGAGTGTCATGCCTGAAGGTTGGCAACCCTTTCTTCATCCTCACTTCCCTTGCATTTGATTACTGTTAATGAATCAGTATGAAGAATATTTATACAATTGGCCTTCTTTATCCAATGGCACAACTTCCACGGATATCTGTGGTTATCCATCATTGACATCCTTCAGTCTTGAAAGACTATGGTATGGTGCTCTGATTGGAGGTCCTAAAACAGCAACTGGTGTGGCTATAAAGGCCAATTTGAGAGTGTCCATCCCTTCCACACTGAGGACAGATAAAGTCTGTCCTCTGCCCAGCCCCCAGATTTTGCTGGTTCCAGGTCTGTCTCTTTGCTTCAACCTGCCAAACAAGTGTCTCTTTGAGTTGGAGAAGACCATGCTGCATCTTTTGCCTCCAAGCAGAACGTTGAGGTCAAGGTTTTCCAGCTGTTGATGTCCATTCCCAAAGCCTTTAGGTCCCTCTTGCAGATGTCCTTATATTGCAGCTGTGGTCTCCCTCTAGGGTGCTTTCCCTGCAACTAACTCTCCATATAGGAGATCTGACCATCAGCCATTCTCACAACATGCCCAAACCAGTGTAGATGTCGCTGTTTCAGAAGTGTGTACATGCTACAGATTCCAGCACGTTCCAAGACTGTGTCATTTGAGACTTTGTCATGCCAGGTGATGTCAAGAATACATCAGAGACAGCGCATATGAAAGGTGTTCAGCTTCCTCTCCTGCCATGCATAAAGGGTCCAAGACTTGCTGCAGTACAAGAATGTGCTCAGGACACAGGCTCTACAGACCTGGATCTTTGTATGTTCTGTCAGATTCTTATTAAGCCATACTCTCTTTGTAAGTCTGGAAACATGCTGATATCCACATACGTGAATATCTGTGCATGCCAAGCCAGCTGCTGGAGGGCATTGAAGGATCTCACACACATGAGCTAATGGTGCCTACTGGAGAGCACTTGTAGGGTGAAATCCAGAGTAACCATGGGGAGTCCTTGCTCTGGAGTAAGAACAAGTTACTCTGGATTGCAATATGAATTTTCCATAGGTGGTGCAGTAACTACAGGTGCACGTAATGTCTCTTACGTGCTCCCGTAGTTACTCTGGATTGGGCCCTGAGTCCTTCTCCCAGGGAAGTTGTAGTAGCACCACCATATTCCCCCAGGGATTCAATTCTCCACTGAATTTGATATCCACAGGGGAGAACTAGAACACATGCCCTGTGGATACCAAGTATGTTTTTAAGATACATTCTCAAAACAGTTTACACAACAAATAAACAAGATTTACCTTACTTTACTCCAAAAGGATTCTCATTCTTAAAAAAGAAATCAAAGGTAAACCCACAAGCAAGGGAGAGCCACTACACTGCTTGCCCCTTGCTTAGTATAAGAGAGCTAAAGGGACCTCTCTTTCCATTTAACAGATGAGCTGAGGTTTGCCAGCTGCCCACGGCAGACCCCAATTGTCCTTATTCATTGTGGTCAAATAGGAAAGCCTATTAGAAAGTGAAAGCATTTAAGACTGGAATATCAGGAGGAAAAAAAGCACCAAGAAATTACAACTGGTTCTCGGATAACTTGTGTAGGAAAACACAATTTGCTCAAACAACCACTTTTGCAGGATTTAGATGAGCTTAATTATTGCCGAGAAAATATAAATACCAAAGCTCTTTTCAGGCTTGCATTCTAGAACTTGGAAAACATAGATAACTGGAAATAAGAAAATGTGAATTATCTACAGCTGTGAGGTTATTTTGAGAACACTTTTAATCTTTCGACTTGCTTTTTTCCCTCCGATGCTGTCTGTGCGCACATGCTGCATTTGGTCTGGATTGCGCATTTCAAAGCTGTTTCTCGAAATGCACCTGGGCTCAGAATTGTTTTGCTCCGTCTGTCCTTTCTATTAACACAGCTGATGCAGGGAGCAGGGCTGACTCTGCAATGGAATGAAGGGGTTTGGGATCCCCTTTGGGATTTCTTCAAAGCATACGAGTAGGACCCCAAACAATGCACTCTTAAGAGTAACAATTCCCAACTGCTGTGTTGCAGCACATTGGTGTGCCATGAATGTCTGCAGGTGTGCCATGGGAGATTGGGGGTGAACCAGTTTTTAGTAGGGTAATTGGGAGATGTGAGTCTCTGGACACCACAATGGTGTATCTTGACAGTTGTCCAAAAAAAGGACCGTGTATTTTAGCCATATGTCATGAATTGCTTCATCCTGAGTATTTATCTAGGTCTAAATATATGAATCAACATAGCACATTCTTCCTTGGTTTGCAAACTATTGTTCTTCCCTTTTTCTGTGATCTTCCTTGTATGTTCACAATGAAGGTGACTCACCCTACAATCCCGAGTAACTACTGGAGCATGTAAGAGACATTACGTGTACCCGTAGTTACTTCACCACCTAGTGAAAACCTATGGGAAATTCATATTGCAATCCAGAGCAAATTGCTCTTACACCGGAGCAAGGACTCCTCGTAGTTACTCTGGATTTAGCCCTTACCCCCACATCCCGAGAAACTACAGGAGCACATAAGAGACATTATGTGCACCCATAGTTACTGCACCACCTAGTGAATACCTATGGGAAATTCATATTGGAATCCAGAGTAAGTTGTTCCTACACCGGAGCAAGGACTCCCCGTAGTTACTCTGGATTTTGCCCATAAATTCTGGTGCTTTCCAACAGATTAAAAAGTAGGTCCTGCTATTAATAGTTTTCAGAACTATTCATTTAGCACATTCCTAAGAAATATGAACAAATATAAGATTGAAGTGTGCCTCTGAAAATATTCTGATTTCATTATACGTACAAAGCAAGCGTTTTGTATTTTTGCAGGATTTTTGGATACTTGAGGGTAAGTATCCAAAGTTCTGAGCCTCCCTTGTTACTCTTGAATCAAAGCTTGCTTTTAAACTTCATTGGACATGGAAAGAATTGTTTGGCTTATGAATATCCTCTGTGCACTATCAAGTGAGAGATACCGCCAGCTTTCCAAGACTGATGACAATAAAAATGGGACTGACCTTGGGAAAAGAAGACACTGGAATAGAAAGGTCAATATATATCCCTTTTCACATGACAGTTAAAAATTAAATAAATCCTCTCATCGACAGGTGCCTGTTTGTCATCTGACTATATCAGTGATGTTTGAGTTCTTTCAAAGACAGACGTATGTCTTCGGATTGAGTTTCTGAATGACGACCCGGTTATCGAAACGCCTATATTTTTGTTTTCCACCATTTAAGAAAGACATCATGATGCATAATTTGTGAACCCCTTATTTGCGGGGGAATGAAGACATAGGAACAGCAGAGGAACAATAGTGGCTAAATGGGGAGTTCTTGAGAAATCCACCCAATTTGAAAGATCCAGGGGCATAGCTGGAGGGGGGCAAAGCACTCAGCATTGGAGGGAGGCATGCAAAGGCATGGTGACCATACAGGATGGAGGACAGAGTGCCTGTACTTTTAACCATAGCATTTAGGCAGGTTTAGCTCAGGTTTAAAAAGTAGCACCTGCCTAAATTCCCTCTTCTATGCAATGGTTAAAGGTAGAGGCACTCTGTTCTCCAGTCTATATGGTCACCCTGTGCAAGGGTTTCATCACTTTTGGGACCATTCCAAGTTTAAGGGGCAAAATGGAGCTGTACGACTTGGTATGGCTCTATAGGGGAAGGAACCCTTGCATGCCTCCCTCCAAGGAAGGCTGACTACTCCACCCCCTCTAGCTATGCCACCTCAAAGACCCTTAAAATGTTGAGGGTGGCCAGCTAGTCAGATGATGTGGTGTGACTCTGGGATTCCATGTATTCAGTTAATTAATTTTCTGCTTCGTAAAAGCAGACCTCTCCTTGCCAAGTGCTTCTAGTCACGCTGAGACTATCCACAAAAAATGGGATGTTCTTCTATATAAAGCACCATTAATTCCTTTTCCTCTTAGAAATAATATCAAGTTCACATAATGTGATAATTTTTAATGTCACCAAAGTTTGCTCTTATTAATTCTATGTGTGCTTTGGCTTTATGGTATGTAGCAAAAGTTCTATTTGAACCATCATGTTTGTGTTTTTTTTTTCTCTCCTCTATAAGAGCATGAGTTTGGAAGGTATGAAAGATAAACTGGAAATCCATTTTGTTTTTCTCTATGATAAATTACATATGAAAATAAGAAGATACCTACTGGATCAGGCCAAAGGCTCGTCTTCCTCTATTCCACCTAATGCCTCAAGGAGCAGACCAGACAACCAGAAACCTTTATCTTTTTGCAACTCCCTCAGTCTGATATGATGAGGTATACGACTTAGAAAACCAGATTGCACATACTTATTATGGCATATAATCTGTGGTGAGCTTTTCCACCATAAATCTTCCATTCCTTTTAAAGACCGCTAGGCCATATTATTGGAGAATACTGAAGCAGTGTTCTTATTTGATTGTATGTTCTGTATGTATTGTTTGTTATTTATGAGTTGGTGTTTGTATGTACGCAGCTGTCGCCGAAGCCAAATTCCAGGTATGGAGATCATACTTGGCCAATAAACAAACCAATCAATCAATCAATCAATCAATCAATCAATCAATCAATCAATCAATCAATCTATCTATCTATCTATCTATCTATCTATCTATCTATCTATCTATCTATCTATGACGTATACTGGATCTATCTATCTATCTATCTATCTATCTATCTATCTATCTATCTATCTATCTATCTATCTATCTATCTATCTATCTATCTATCTATCTATCTATCTATATGCCTAACCACATCCTGATGCAAGGAGTTCCACAGAGTAAAGAAATTGAACTGGGGGTTTCAATTTAGCGGAAGAGAAACAATCCGACCCGTCACCAAAGGTCATCTGAGTGGGCCCTACTGACTGTGCCGCCACTAAGAGATGTGAGAGGTGCGGTGGCCAGAGATAGGGCCTTCTCGGTGGTGGCACTCCAGCTTTGGCACTCCCTCCCCTTAGAACTGAGAAAAGCTCCCTCAATACAGAGCTTCAGGTGGAGCCTTAAAACCTTTTATTTTTAAAAAGCATTTTAATGGGGCAGAGGTTGGGGGGGCTGTTGTTTGTATTGTTTTTAACATATATGTTTTTAGCTTATATGTTTTAATTGTTTTAAATTGAATGTTCTATTTATGTTTTTAATTATGGGCGCAATCCAGAGTAACTATGGGGAGTCCTTGCTCCAATGTAAGAACAATTTATTCTGGATTGCAATATGAATTTCCCATAGGTTTTCACTAGGTGGCGCAGTAACTACGGGTGCATGTAATGTCTCTTACATGGTCCCATAGTTACTCTGGATTGTGGGGTAGGTTTTAATGTGAGCCGCCTTGAAATGGTCTATGACCTGAGAAAGGTGGGATACAAATTTTTAAAATAAATAAGAGAAACACAGAGAAGCACATATTGAGATGCACAGAAAAATCATGTCTAAGTAATATAGGTACATCTATGGTTTATAGAGAAATAACTTGTGCAGCTAACATTGTTGAGTTGGCAGATGAAAAGTCTCTAATAAATATATTACTGAGATTGAAGAATATGTTTCAAGCAGGCAGGGAGGAAGTTCTTATAGGAAATGTAATCAGATCACATGCCGAAGGATTATGTTATGTGGTGATCCTCAGTGACATAAAGTAATATAAGTGGATTTGCAGCAAGTCCTGAGGAGCGTATCAGGCTTCCTGGAGGCCTCAATTATACTGTACTTTTCACAAGCACTTCAAGCAAAGCATTTGCACGTCATCCACATAGATAGAGATTTACTACGATCGGACCTGCTGATGGTTTTTGGTTTGGGTGTTTATGCGCATGTGCGTTCATGTGCACTTCTGTCAAAAGAAGATTTTTCAGAAGCCTTTTCCTCTGTTGTGGTCCCCCTGAACAGAATCACTCTGAAGAGGAGGAGGAAGGCCCATTGCATGTGGACATGAGGCTCCCTGCAAAATGTAGTGCTTACCACCCCCTCCAGCTATGCCACTGGCCCGTGACCAAGAGGACCGAAAGTTGAATGTTTTTAGAATACAGTGGTGCCTCACATAAAGAGCTTAATTTGTTCCAGAGGCATGCACTTTAAGTGAAACGCTCTTTAAGTGAAGCAGATTTTCCCATGGGAAATAATGGAAACTCAGACGATTGGTTCCACAACCCAAAAAAATAGTCATGTAAAAATATTAACTGGATGTAAAAATGATGACAAAACATTGGAATTTAATTCAAAACATGCATTCAGTGTGCATGATCCTGTGAAGTCTACTTAGGCTGCAATCCTAAAGACACTTTCTGGGGAGTAAGCCCCATTGTGTTAACTTCTGGATAGACATGGTTTGGAGGCTGTAGTCAAAGACACTTTCCTGGAAGGCTTACCTGGGCTGCTGCTGGAGGTTCAAGGTGGCTGGTGAGGGCACTTGGGGGCAGTTGGGGGCAGTTGCCTCTGGCACCCCAGAGGGGGGCAGTTAGAGGCAGCAGCACTGGCCGGCAGCCCTTTTTAAAGAGCCTCCACGCGGAGCATCAGGGCTGCATAGCACGCGTGCCCATAGCTTGCTTGTTAAGTGAAGCGGAACTTGTTATATGAAGCAAGATTTATTGGAAATTTATTCTTGTTATGTGAAACACTTGTTATGTGAGGCACTTTTTATGAGCGGTACCACTGTACCAAATACTATTGAATACAAAAGTACTATTGAGTACTTGAATACTACAGTATTTAACTGAAGAATCTGTTCATTAGTGTACCCATTAGTGGACACACATATCTAAACAACCACAACAATGAACAGCTAGCAACTATCAAAGTGAAATACTGTAGTGTTTTTGATAAGAAAGTCATCAGGATGAAGAAGGCACTAAGGAAGAGAATTATCACATGGATATTCTTGTTTATTTTATTCTAAATAGCTAAAAATTTGAGTAGACGTGTATAGGATTACATTGTAATTTGTAGATTAACCAGTCACATAAATTTGTTTTGGATTTTTTTAAGGTTGATTGGGTTTAATAAAAACAAAATAAAAATTAATCTGTTTCTTCTTCCAGTTAAGGATAATTCATCATTTAGGGACTGTAATAAAGGATGCAATCCTAATCTCCATTTAGGCTGGCCTAAGCCCCAGCATAGGTCCTGTGCTGACCTACGTAGTAAGACACTTCTGCCCCACACCTGGGAGGTTAAGCCAATGCACAGGAATACACTAACCTCCCCACACCATCACAGAAAGATAGGCCAGTTCAGTTAGGCCAGACTAAATTTCTCAGGATTGCACCCAAATTAGCTAGCATGCCCAGTGGAAAAACAATCACCAATCTCCGCTTGGATTTTTTTCCACAATACTGTAGTATGGCACATATAGTGAATAAATCTTGCTTCACGTTTCAGTATAACGTCATAAAACACTTTGTTTTTTATTAGGAAGTGTTGTGGAACAACGGAACAAAGAATTTTGATATATTACACCTTGCAAAACATTGATTAACCATATATCTGACATAAAGTTTATAGTTGATAGTTCATAGTTTGTAGTGTAGTCCTGTAATGCAGGGCAGCACAGGAGAGCAGCACAGGAGAGCAGGTGAAGCTGTTGGCCTAGCAAGGGGTGAGAATATTATACAGCCAGAATATTATATAGCAAAAATAATATTATATAGAAAAATAATAAAGCACATGATGGTAGCTGATAATTGTTTGTGAAGACAAACATTTCTGATGGTTATCGATGTGCTATTGATGTGCTGAGGAATAGCAGAAATGAACCATCTCTGGCTTTCTGCACAATAATGTGCAATACGAGGAGGAAATATTTAGGGCTGCTTTAGGCCTGCTAAACCAGAAACACAAATCAGATAGATAGAAAAACAAATGAGCACAAACAGTTCTCTTTCAGATAGGCTTTCTTCCCTTTTACAAAGATGAGGCCTGGAATTTAGCAAGCAGTTCTAAATGAATTTAGCAAGCAGTTCTAAATGAATTTAGCAAGCAGTTCTAAATGAATTTCAAAGTGGAGGCAACTACAGAAAGGCAACTACACCATTTGTTCACATAATGGTGGTTTTCCTGTTCCCAGAGATGCTAATCAGTCATCAGCAGGTGGGCCACACTAATCCATCTTCATTGATGCCTTGCCATAAAGTCAAAGCTACATACAGATACAATTTGAATGGAACTTTAGTGTTGGAATTTTTTCCACCTGGTACCAAGTGGTAACATTTTGATTTTACAGGAAAAATAAAAATTCAAAAAACTCATGATTTCAGATTTAAAACTGTCTAGGTATAAGAAAAAAAGTCACCAGATCTTGTCAAATTATAAGCAGAACTTCCATTAGAAAAAAAGAAAAACCGACCAATTTTGGAAAATCTTCCATCTGGGCATGCTAGGGTGCAATCCTGACTTAGGCCAGATAGAATGGTCCAGATAAACTGGCCTAAGTAGGCCATATCATGAGCTGACAGGCCAATTCCTAAGGACTAAGAGGCCTCTAGGCTGGCCTAACTGCTGCTGAAGAGGCAGCAGCACAAGGGCAGCCTGCTCACTGGGTTGGTGTAGTTGTTTTGTATGCTGAGGTTGAGAGGAAGGGGTTTACATGTAGGTTGGCCTAGGACAGCGTTTCTCAAAGTGGGGGTCGGGACCCTTTTGGGGGTCGCCGGGAGCTTTCCTGGGGGTTGCCTAAAGACCCCTGGTGCAGGGGGCCAGGTCAGGCTTGCCAGGCCTCTGGCTGTAGCTGCGAGCACACTGGGGCTTTCTTAAAGGCTGCCTCAGGGACTTCTGACTACTGGGGGGCTTCCCCCAGGCATGTACGCCACCCGCCCAGATTCTGTGGGGGGCTTCCTTGCAGGCATGCATGCCGCCCGCCCAGATTGCATGGAAGGGGGCTTCCCTCCAGGTGCACGTGTGCTGCCTGCCCAGATCACACAGGAGGGGGGCAGTGGCAAAATTACAGTTATAAAGTAGCAATGAAAATAATTTGGGGGGTCCCCACAGCATGAGGAACTTATAAAGGGGTCATGGCATTAGGAAGATTGAGAACCACTGGCCTAGGAATCAAAATATTTTCCCATCACTTCCATTTTTACTCTGGCTTATCAGGGACTGCTATTGTCTACTCATATTTAGACCTGGCCTAAGTCAGAGGAGCCTGAGTGGGGCATGTCTGCCCTGGAAACAGACTCTGAATATGGGCTAACTGCACTGTTCTAGGCCATGCTCAACATACCCTTAACATGCCTCTGCTGAGCTGCCTAGGCCAGCACTGCTAGGGCTGGCCAAGGACCATATGTTTTGGGCCAGCCTAAGAGCATGATCCTAACCATGTCTATTCAAAAGTAAGCCCCGCTGTATTCAATAGGGTCTTACTTTCAGGACGGTACATTTAGGATTGCAGCCTAAATGAACATACGCTAACCTAGCTTTGGAATTAGGCCAACCCAGTGCTAGAAAGCCTAGCCTAAGTGTACCTAAGTGCAGCCTAAGATAAACTAGACATAAAATTGTTGGAATGTTTCAATGCTTTTTGGTAAACCATGTGCTTGTACATGTGAATCTAGTTCATAACTATAACCCCTATAAATACATTTCAGAAAATTCAGCAGGGGAGACTTTTCAGACCTTAGCACAGCAAATAAGGGTTGGACATTTCTAACCAGTTTTAAAGAGATTCTTGTTTCTGTCATCAATTATTGTTATTTTATTGTTATTTTGTTATATTATTGTTATCAATTCTGTTATTTGATTGTATGAAATTTGTTCTTTTAATGGTTTTATTAATGTTAATAGTTTGTTCTTTAAGACTTGATTTCCCCCCAGTACATTGCTCATCATTACTCATCAGCTCCAGATTTTGGGGTGGGGGGAGTTGAAGCAGCCAGTCAGCTGCATTTCCAAATATCGGTTCCTCGTGGATTTAAAATGTCAGTTCCCATTCAGAAAGCTATTATTAAGCAAGATAAATCATAAAGCAGGAGTTAAAAGGTGGCATAGTGGAGCAGAAGAGCAACTGAAAGAGGAGAGCAGCCAGTAGTCAGATTTTAAAATTGTCATGCAAATCTGAATTGGGGTCATTCAGAAATGGAGAGATCACAGGTAACGGGAAAAGATAACTGGCTTATTTATATGGCACTGTTCTGCAAAAATCAATAGAGCATCTTTAAATTGATACCACCTGAGAGTTAATTTTTACGTGACAATACAATAAAGTGGCTCTTGTAGATCTCCAGACTTATTAGATAGTATCAGTTAATTTGGAATCAAGGGGCAAAGGAAACAGATTGCAAGGAACAGGGGTGGTCATACTTGGCATTGATCAAGAACCCATTCTTCTTAGGGGTCCCAACTGAGCCGTTGGGCTAGCTGTTTCCTGAGCTGTTGTGACCCATTTTACTATAAATCTTGTGACTTATATGAGGGATACCCAGCCAGTGATTGTGCAACTTGTGTCCAGTTCAAAAAATGGACACGCTGTCCATTCTGCTCCAATGGCTGTCTCACAATTGTGGCACTCTCTTTCCTTAGGATGTTCTAGTGTTGGGAACTTAATACTGTTTTCATGGCATAAAAAACTTCCTGAGGCTTGAAGGGGTACTCAAGGACTAGTAAAGCCACAGCATTATGACTTGTTTTCAACTCCAGTCAAACCCCATGGGATTCTTCTCAACACTGGGGGGTACTAAATCCTGAATGTGACCCCCAAATCAGAAGAATTTTTATTTTGGCTGCAATCCTAAACACACTTTGGGAGTGTCTTTAATCTGGGAGTAACATGCACTGAACACAAGACATGGTTAGGATTGTGCTCTTAATTTCATTTATGTTATTTCTTTCCAAATTTCTTATTATCTTTTATTACTTTCCAAAATATCATTTCAATATTTCATATTATTTTGTTTTTATTTCATTGCTTCTTCTTTCGGTGAACCAGCTGCTTGAACTATTTTACAGTGCCATGTATGCATGTTTACTCAAAAGTAAGTGTTTATTGGGAGACCCAGGAATTTAGCCATCCAGTAGCTGTATATCGTACTGTATATATTGAAATAAACAGGTCAGTTTATCAGCTGAAGTGAATTAATCCAATTTACAAGTTTGGTTTTGCTCCGAGCAGAATTTACACACCAATTTGCCAAGTTGGTGAGGGGAAGGGTAAAAAAAAAAACCCTCTAAAGATTTCTTTTCAACTGGAAATGCCTTATTGTAAGAAGGACATACCATTTACAGCGTATTGATAAATTTCTAGATAAAGTCAATTTTCCTTTGCCTTCCAAGAAGATTCAGCAGAAAAGCATAATTAGTCCTTGTCTGTGCAATAGATTAATAAACTTATTTGAGCTCTAAGTCTGGGATAGTTCCAGGGCTTGACAGCTTGGGAGCAGAGGTTAATAAACATATGATTATGCTGACTTAAAAAAAAATATCTAATGGTTCATTTTGGAATGGCTAAACATTTGAAGCATCAAATGTGCCCATTTAAATATAATTATTTTTTAAATAATCTTTCTTGGGGCAGCCTAACTTGACTTATGCCAGCCCAAGACTTTCTGGTGTAACTGGGCTGGCCTAACATGACATTGGGCAGGCCTAACATGGAATTGGGCCAGCCCAGTGATAGATAGGCTAGCCCAAGTGCACTTCAGGATTGCAGCCTTACCCTACAATCCAAAGTAACTCTCTAGGCAAAGAGAGATTTACATTGATGTAGTTACAGCCTCCATCAGTCTTGAAAGACTATGGTATCATGCTCAGCGCTGCATACACTGCATGCAAAGCACAAAAGCCTGGGCTGGATTGTTATGGAGGATAGGCTGTTACCCAAGCAGCAAATCCCACTCTCCACACCACTGAGTTAGTCCAATGGAAAGGCAGAGCCAATACGATTGGATCCAGCTGGCATTGCCGAGCTGGGCTAAGGACAGGAGCTCACCCTGTCTTGTGGGGCCGGCCCGGGTCTCGAATCCTGGCCTGCTGGTTAACTGGCACAGCGTCTTAACTGCTTGCGCCACCCACAGCCACCCACAGCCCAGTTACGGCACCACCTAGTGAAAACCTATGGGAAATTCATATTGCAATCCAGAGAACATTGTTCTTACATCAGAGCAAGGACTCCCTGTAGTTACTCTGGATTGCGTCCTTAGTCCTTCAGGAGTTTAAGGTGTCTATTCCCAACTTGTGTGTGTGTGTTAAGTGCTATTGGTAATGAACTGGGATGGAGATTGGGCACTAGATTTTATAAACTGTTGTTAAAGCTTTTGTTTAACTTTGGGGAAAACACCCCCATTGAAGAAAACACCTGGTATACAAAATTTTCTAATCAAAATCAAAACCTTTGCGTTGGTGTTCTGATGCCAAAGGTGCTTGATGTAATTAGAGAGGCTAATGTGTTACAAACTGGCTGAACCAGGACATCCTTTTCCAAATGCATCATTTTGTTAACTCTGGAATATTTGGATGCTGAAACTATGGCTCCAAATGCAATTATTTTGTAATGGACTGTAACTTTTGGCAAATTATCCCGGAAAGAAGCATCACTGTCTATGCATTCTCCAGAGGAAGCCATAATTTTTTTTTATAATTGATTTAATGTAATTCACTTTGTGACAAAATTTGACCATGATGTGTTAGGTCACTTGAGCATCTTTAATTGAGTGTCTTAATCTCATCACAAAACTTAACTTTCCAGTGTCACCTTTGTTGTCACATACAGGTGAAGAACATGCCACTGAAGAACCTGCCTGTCTGGTTTTAGAAATTGTATGGTGAAATCCAGAGTAACTACGGGGAGTCTTTGCTCCGGAGTAAGAACAAGTTACTCTGGATTGCAATATGAATTTCCCATAGGTTTTCACTAGTTGGTGCACTAACTACAGGTGCACATAATGTCTCTTATGTGCTCCCAAAGTTATTCTGGATTGTGCCCTTAGGCTGCAATCCTAAAGACACTTTCCTGGGAGTAAGACCCATTGAACACAATGGGGCTTACTTTTGAGTAGACATGGTTAGGATTGTGTTGTTATTGTGACTTATCAAATTGTAGGCAGTGTAGGGAATGTAGGCAGGTGTAGCTCAACATAGCAGGTTTTAAAAAGCAGCACCTGCCTACACTGCCTCTTCTATGCAATGGTTAAAGGTACAGGCATTCTGTCCTCCATTCTATATTATCATCACCCTATACTGGGGTAATGACTCAAGTTGTACATCACTGTACACTAAAACAGAAATGCACAAAGTGTTTTTAGGTGCAATTACTTTATAGACATAACTTGACTTATTGGAGTTGAAAGATGCTCACAACTCTTTGTTTTCTATTGCCAAGAACTCAGCAAACCTTATGTTGCATTAACCATCTTTGGTATCTGTTAAATGTCTCTCTATATAAAGTACATAGGTGAAAATAAATGGGAACTGCACCATTTTTTGTGGTTGCAAGTTAGAAAAGCTGAAGCAACATTTTTTAATGTCAAGAGATTTCTTGAAGATTAATTTACAGTGAATATCGAAAATGGTGCAAGTTCGAGGTGGTCCATTGTGGACTCGAAGGATTGTGGACAGGTAAGAGGGTTTAAATATCCTTTCCTTTTCAAAAATCTCCTTTCCCGTTGGATACAACATGTTCCTTTTTGGTCATTAACTCCGTAGTGATATCACAATCATAAGTGACATCAAAAAAAAAAAAAAAGCAGGCCTCCGTCAGTCTTGGAAGACTATGGTATCGTGCTCGGCGCTGCATACGCTGCATGCGAAGCATGAAAGCCTGGGTTGGATTGTTATGGAGGATAGGCTGTTACCCATGCAGCAAACCCCCCCTCTCCACGCCACTGAATTAGTCCAATGGAAAGGCAGAGCCAATACGATTGGATCCAGCTGGCATCGCAGAGCTGGGCTAAGGACAGGAGCTCACCCTGTCTTGTGGGGCCGACCCAGGTATAGATAGATAGATAGATAGATAGATAGATAGATAGATAGATAGATAGATAGATAGATAGATAGATAGGGAAAGAAGCGATAGATAGATAGATAGATAGATAGATAGATAGATAGATAGATAGATAGATAGATAGATAGATAGATAGATAGGGAAAGAAGCGATAGATAGATAGATAGATAGATAGATAGATAGATAGATAGATAGATAGATAGATAGATAGATAGATAGATAGATAGATAGGGAAAGAAGCGACAGACAGACAGACAGACAGACAGACAGACAGACAGACAGATAGATAGATAGATAGATAGATAGATAGATAGATAGACAGACAGACAGACAGACAGACAGACAGACAGACAGATAGATAGATAGATAGATAGATAGATAGATAGATAGATAGATAGATAGATAGGGAAAGAAGCGACACACAGACAGACAGACAGACAGACAGACAGACAGACAGACAGACAGACAGATAGATAGATAGATAGATAGATAGATAGATAGATAGATAGGGAAAGAAGCGACAGACAGACAGACAGACAGACAGACAGACAGATAGATAGATAGATAGATAGATAGATAGATAGATAGATAGATAGATAGATAGATAGATAGATAGATAGATAGATAGATAGGGAAAGAAGCCACAGACAGACAGACAGACAGACAGACAGACAGACAGATAGATAGATAGATAGATAGATAGATAGATAGATAGATAGATAGATAGATAGATAGATAGATAGATAGATAGATAGATAGGGAAAGAAGCCACAGACAGACAGACAGACAGACAGATAGATAGATAGATAGATAGATAGATAGATAGATAGATAGATAGATAGATAGATAGATAGATAGATAGATAGATAGATAGATAGATACTGTGTTACTATGTTTTCTGTTATAGGAAGAAAACATTTTGTGGAAGTTCAGAACAGGGTGTTGAAGCTACAGTTTTATTTCAGTGTTCACTGATTCTTCTTCAGATATCAATTAGGGTCTAATTAGGACAAACTTTCAAGCTTCCTACTGCATAAATACCTTCAAGTAAACAAACAGTAACAATAAAACCATAAACAGAGACAATAAATCATTATTAGGTTTAATAAGATTTTATGTTCAAGAAAAAAATCTTTGTGGAGCTGCAAAATAATTTAATGTAAAGTAGGGTAAGTCAGTAAGCAGGACTTGGAAAGTGGAGACGAAATATTGGAAGATGTTTGGTAAATCACTGAAATAAAGTGTATTTAAAATATTCCAGATTGGTTAAGTACGGTGCACAAGTAAATGTCACTTGGGTATCAAGTTAATGGGAATAAACACGCACTGAAATTAATAGTCAGATTCAGTTTTCAGAGTTATCACTTCCAAAAGTCACCCTATGAATTGCAGAACCCTGACGAGAATACGTAAAAATGTGGGGAGAAAAAGACAAAAAAAGGATATTAAAAATGCAGGGAGATGAAATAGATAACCATGGAGAATGAAGAAAAATGGTAAAACTGATAAAGGGGATATTAGAATAGAGAGAAAATTGAAATAGATATTTGTATCAAGAGATACTAACCACATTTCTAAAAGGGTTTGAATACTGCAGAAGTAAGAGATCACTGAAGCTGAGAAAATTCAAGATGGAATAAATAATGGAGTTTAGAGGGGAAAAAAGAAAAAGGAAAAGAGCAAATCCATTCAATTAACTTTTCTTCAAGATGCTGCACAGTATTTATGAGGGAACAATGAAATCATGTCATCAAGGATTAGCTGGGCGTTTGGGGTCTTGAAGGTTTTCAAAATCTATGAAGAAGAAATATTGTTTTTGGACAACCAACTCAGGGCAAAGTCTTGAAAAGATAAATTATTATGGGATGCGAGTGCTGAACTCCACCTCATTGGAAGAGAGTTTTTCAATAGTTCACTGCAAAATAGTTAGAGACTATACCCCAAATTATAACTACAGGAGCACGTAAGAGACATTATGTGCACCCATAGTTTCTGCACCACCTAGTGAAAACTTATGGGAAATTCATATTGTATCCAGAATAAATTGTTCTTACACAAGAGCAAGGACTCCCCATAGTTACTCTGCATTTTGCCCTATAGCTGCAATCCTATAACACTTTCCAACATTAGAGTATGGTGTGTTCCTCCCCAATCACTGAAGGAACAAGCCGATCTCCCCGACTCAGTATAGTGCGGAGATCTGGAGACAGTGGGGGGGGGGGGGAAACTGGGGCACTCTGTAGCAGGCAAAGGGCAGGACGGGGTTGGGTCACTTTGATCTGCCCCATTTCTTTCGGTAGTGCAGGTATGAATAGCCGCATTACCCAGGCTAGGGGAATGCATATCCGCAATCCTGCTGCAGATAGAGGGCAACCCAGCTGGCCTCCCTGTTCCAATGCAGGTTAGGATGGGATTGCATGAGCCCAATCCTATATCCTACCAACCCTAGGACGCAATTTAGAGTAACTATGGGGAGTCCTTGCTCTAGTGTAAGAACAATTTGCTCTAGATTTCAATATGAATTTCCCATAGGTTTTCACTAGGTATAGTGTAGGATTAAGCTCACAGAATCGTTAACAGAGCATGTTCTGTGTACTGTGGGAGGACAACCCAAGTAAGAGAGGTAAGTAAACTTTTTCTTCCTGATTTCTGTATAGAAAACACATAGCCAAACGCCCAAATACACATATATAGTACATATATGGCCAATAGTTCCTCCATTGAGTCAATGGTTTGGGAATCACAGTGATGGACCTTATGACACCATATGCCCTGGATAGGTTTGGGTTGATTCCATATTGCTATTAACTGAAGGATGAAAAACAATCACATCTGCTAAGGATCTAGCCTATGTTATCGTTGTTCCCCTTTAGGCATCATCTTATTCATACCTGTAAAACTACAGTTTAGTACATTTCATCCTAGTACAGCCTCGTACATTTCAACTAGTACTGACAGATTTTATGTTTCCTGTATACCCTTTGCTTTTTTAAACAACATTCACAGCTGTCATGGTTGTACATATCTCAATAGCAGTGCTAAACCAAGTGCCATTTTGCCCCAGGTATGTGGGGCAATGATGGAGGAGTCTCAGTGGGTACGTCCTGGAAATGTCTGGCATTATAAGACCTTCAAAATTAATTTGGATACATCCTACCTGTTCCCAAATGTATTTTTTGAAGGGTTGCGTTATGACGGTAGCAAGTTCAAACTGCATTTGCACTTTCAAAATTTAAAGATGATCACATCACAACAAAATTCAAAGATTATCACATGCATCATCTTGTGACTGGTAGGCCAGTCCAAACATTGAGTTTGCCATAATATTACGTATTTCTTTGCTTGCTTGTTATATTTTTATATATCCGGCTTTTCCTGATAAATGCTATCAAAGTGCTTTAATAAACTTATATATATATATATATACTCAACGTTATTCTTTATATATATATACTCAACTTTATTCTTTTTATATATATATATATATATATATATATATATAAACTCAACTTTATTCTTTTATATATATATATAAACTCAACTTTATTCTTATATATATATAAACTCAACTTTATTCTTTTATATATATATATATATATATATATATATATATATATATATATATATATATATATACTCAACTTTATTCTTTATATATATATACTCAACTTTATTCTTTATATATATATATAAACTCAACTTTATTCTTATATATATATATATGTAAAAGAATAAAGTTGAGTTTATCAAATTATTTTACACCTCTGATCCTGGTCCTTGTGCCACCCTCAGCCAGGACCACAGCGTGCCACTCCCTGCCACCGAGTGCTGCCCTTGCCCCCATCTGGGGTCTTTTGGAGGCTGATTGCAATGAATGGTGATGTTCCTGGTAGTGCTGGAGGAATCCCATAGCTTGGTGACCCTGAAGACCCTCAGACCTTTAGGTCTTTGTAGGTCTCAGAATAGTCCTCAAAAACTTGTCACTTAAGTTTTTGAAAGCAAATTGGAAGTGTCTTATGGAGGCTTCCAGGCCTTTATGAGGCCCATAAAGACCTTATAGGGTGGGTTGCTGGACTGGAAAATGCCTCCTGCAGCTCCAGTAATGGGCTTCTGGAATGGCTCCAGTAGTGTTTAAAAAGGAGAAAGAAACCAAGAACACAAGGGTGGGTTGAAGGGCCCAGATCATGATCCACTGGTTGGTGCTGGGACTCAGAACCCACGAATGGGTTGCAACCCACACTTTGTGACACTGAACTATGGTATAACCCAGACCCAAAATATATCCGCCACAAATATATATTCTACCTTGAAATGCAGTGGTTCCTGTCAATGATGGTTGTGATTGCGGAAGCCCTATACTCACTGAGGAGCATGCAAGTGTACTTATCTGAACAAACAAGTATAGAAAGGTCAGCACTTGAAATATTAAAAAGTGGACATTTATATATATTCTACACTATATTCTACAAATATGTATAGCCACAAATATATATTCTAACATCAATTATGCTTCTATGACTGCGGAAGCCCTACACGCACTGAGGAGTGTGCAAGTGTACTTCTCTGAACAAACAAGTGTAGTAAGGTCAGCACTTGAAATATTTAAAAAGTGGACATTTTCCCTTCCAACAAGGGCACTTGAACAGGGTAGTTAAAAAGAAAAAAGAAAAAAAAAACATACTTGACCTTCCTCCAGGTTGAGTGTTTAAATGGGACACGAGAAGCAAATACCCAGCTTTAAAATTCAGTTATAGGATATTGATGGAAGTCTTGGATATTGTAGGACAGCTGGTTTCTACATTCAAAGGACAATTTTAAATTTTATTTCGGAACGATAATTTCAGAATTTCCTTCTAACTTCTCACTTTGCCTGCTGCAAAAAATAAGAATAAAGAAGCATTTACGCTTTTATCAAGCCAGAAAAAGGTGAGATTCTAGCAAGATGAAGGTCAGGTTAACAATCTTTTTGTTCCATTTATTAACTGCGGTTTTCATGAGATGAGAACAAGTCACAACCCTACAAGTTTTGTGTCTCTGTATTCTATGGGTTGTTGAAAAGTAGTTTGCTGGTTTTGATCCTGAAATTGTGCAAAAGAGTTTCCTTAAGATTAGGAAATTGAAAGGCTGTCACATGTGAGATTGCCGGTTGTGTTTTAAAATGCAACTATTTAAGCTTGGGATTGTGTTTGCTATTTGCAATGCATCAGTAGCTCTTTCAATCAATCAGTCAGTCAGCAGTATTTATATACCACTTTTCAATGATAGTTCAAAACTTTAAACCAAAACAGTGTAAAGGGAAATGGCTAGTGGCTATGAGCATTTCTAGAGCCACTATGATTACATTTAAATTTACCCTACAATCCAGAGCACGTAAGAGACATTACATAAACCCATAATTATTGCACCACCTAGTGAAAACCTATGGGAAATTCATATTGCAATCCAGAGAAAATTGTTCTTACACCAGAGCAAGGACTCCCCATAGTTACTCTGGATTGCACCCTTAGATGATTTATATGATTTAGGGCACAATCCAGAAAGGCACTTGGGTTCCCCTGTCTATCATTGGGTTGACCCAACTGCAAGATGCTCCACCCTAGATGCTCTGGAATAGGCTTAGGGCAGAGCAAGGCGACATAGGATGCCCCAAGAGAGATGGAATTGGGCTGGCCTAACTGGGCCAACCGAGGCAGTTCAGGAGAGGCATGTTGAGGGCATGTTCAGCATTGCTGAGGGCAGAGCAGTTACTCTGCATCCAGAGCCTGTTTCCAAGGCAGAAATGCCCTCTTCCAGCTCCTCAGAGTCCTACCACCTAAGGAGCAGGTAAAGTGCCATAGGGGTCCATGATAAGGCAGAATAAGAATGCCGGTGTTGACCAAAAATATGAGTTCTTGGCCAGCCTAGCTGCAACCCCTGCCTCTCAACCTCAGGGTATGACACAACTACGGCAGCCACTAACCTCAGGGTATGACACAAATACAGCAGGCCACTCCAAGAATCCCTCTGTATTCACTATAGACTGTACTGGCATCTCATCAGGGACTCCTTACAAGGCAGGCACCATAGCTGTTCCTTGTTCAGCATGATCTGAGGGGGTCTCCTCTGGAGCTAGCCCTCCCCAGGTGTCACTGACTTGTTGCCTACTGAGCATGCTCTGGAGCAGCTAGGGCAGCCCAGGTGTCATGACTGTTATGCCCACAAATTTGATGGAGGGCTGTGTAACCTGGAACCCCAGTGAGTGCAGACTCCTAAACTGGAGGAGAAAGCAACTCTTGCCCCAACCCCATTTTTCCTTCCAGGGATGATCAGTGACTTATTTTTTTATCATCACCTTTAATCATCATAGACTATATGTCCCTATTTCAAGCGCCGCCAGTCATGACAGACCTGCCTCCTTATGCCGGTGTAGCAATGCATTCTAAAATATTTGTGAGACGTTGGAGCTTGCGGAGTGTTGGGTCTGTAAGACAATTCTTTTCAGATATGTTGATTTCAGAGACATTGATTGACAGACATCTTCAAAGATTTTCAGGTATGGGAACCTGAACACATCAAGAACATCCTTTTTGCATCCCATAAAACTCACCGTCCACTAGTCTGCCATGTGCTAATCAATCTCCAAGCACTGATATAAAAAAGGTGGCCAGTATGAATGTCTTTGTGACTCTTGGGGAAGCAACTAAGCATGGAGCACTTCGAACCCTCCTTCCTCCCCAAATCATTCCCTTTTCTGGTTTCAGTGCAACAAATACAAGCACATACACACTCTCAGCACAATATCTGAACACACAGCCACACCAATAAGATTAAGGGCACAATCCAGAAGTGCATTTGGGTTCCCCTGTCTATCACTGGGCTGACACAACTGCAAAGTGCTCCACCCTGGTTACTGTGGGAAAGGCTTAGGGACGCCTAAGGAAACATAGGGTGCCCCAAGAGAGGTGGACCTGGGCTGCCCTAACTGGGCCAGCCGAGGCAGGTCAGGAGAGGCGTGTTGAGGGCATGTTCAGCATTGCCGAGGGCAGAGCAGTGACTGTATCCAGAGCCTGTTTCCAAGGCAGAAATGCCCTCTTCCAGCTCCTCAGATTTATACCATCTCAGGAGTGGGTACCGTAATGAGTAGACCCATAGGGATTCATGATAAGGCAGAGTAAGAAAGGCAGTGTTGACAAACTCTCAAACCCCTGCCTCTCAACCTCAGGATATGGAACAACTATGGCAGCCACTAACCTGGGGATACAGCAGGCCTCTCTAAGCATCCACCCTCCACTAGAGGTACTACTGTTACTCAAGCTGCAGCTGTTACTGGTTGTCAGAAACTTCAGGGCTTCCTTGTAAAGCAGGCATCACAGTTGTTCCTTGTTCAGTGTGATAGAAAGGGGGTCTCCTTTGTGTCACTCCCCAGGTGTCACTGACTTGCTGCCTACTGAGCATGCTCTGGAACAGGTAGGGCAGCATAACTTTCTGCTCTGGATTCAGAATAGTTGGGGCAGCCCAGCAAGGGCACTCCTCACTCTCCTAACTCTGGATTGGGCCCTCAGATGGTAAATATGTTTTAAATTTGAATTTAGATGGCCTAAAGACAGTGGCATCACCAGTGTTGCTATCACCCTCATTAACGTTATTTGTTTGTTTACAGCACAGATCACCCACAAAAAAAACTATTGGCCAACTTGGTGACACCCACACAACTGAATAAGGATTCTAGTATTAGTTCTGGTGCATAGGAATAAGATCTGAATCATACTAACACCTCATTAGTTCCCTGCTGTGCATATCTCAATGGCTCTCCGAACAATTTGTCCCACTGGTCAGTTTTGAGTTAGGCAAATGTATTTTTTGTTACATAAGGCACTTGTGTTTTCCTCTTCTAGTTATTTAACCATAGCCTTTGATGGAATACAGATATTTCAATGTGGTTTGTTTCATTGTTTCATAAAATTGCACATCAAATGATATACAGTGGTGCCTCACATAAAGAGTTTAATTCGTTCCCGAGGCATGCTCTTTAAGTGAAGCGGATTTTCTCACAGGAAATAATAGAAACTCAGACGATTGGTTCCACAACCCCCCAAATATTCATATAAAAATATTAATGGTATGTAAAAATGATGACAAAACACTGGAATTGAATTCGAAAAATGCATTCAGTGTTCATGATCCTATGAAGTCTCCTTAGGCTGCAATCCTAAAGAAACTTTTCTGGGACTAAGCCCCATTGAACCCAGTGAGGCTTACTTCTGGGTAGACATGGTTAGGAGACTGCAATCAAAGACACTTTCCTGGGAGGCTGTCCTGGGCTGCTGCTGGAGGTTCAAGGTGGCCGGTGGAGGCACTTGATGGCAGTTAGGGGCAGCTGCCTCTGGCACCCGTAGGCAACTGCCCCCAAGTTGGGGGCAGTTAGAGGCAGCAGCGCTGGCTGGCAGCCCTTTTAAAGAGCCTCCGTGCGGAGCATCAGGCTTGCACAACACGCGTGTCCATAGCGTACTTGCTTGTTAAGTGAAGCGGAACTTGTTATGTGAAGCAAGATTTCTTGGAAATTTATACTTGTTATGTGAAATGCTTGTTATGTGAGGTGCTTGCTATGAGAGGTACCACTGTATAACGTGATAGTATTATTCAAAAAATGCCCATAACTTACTAGTTGTGGTGACACCCCTACCTCACCAAATGTGTTCCACACACCCCTAGCAATGCCACTAGTAGAATTATTGTGAGGACCTTCTCACTATGTTCCCTAAAGACAGAAATTCTCTATAATGTCAAGTAGCAATTGCTGGGGGACTTTTTTACGCGTATTCTCAAGTACTTTTCAAGAGACTCATTAAAGCTCTTTGCTTGGATATCCATCAGCTTTGCAGAAATACTAAAAAGTCTGCATTTCCACCCATTTTTAGAAGATCATCGCTTATTCTTTTGATGAAAGAAAACGGATTCCTTTTTTATGGCAACTGACTAGATTCTCCAGGCATTGACCCAAGACTTTTATGTACTGAAATCTCATATTAAATAGCTGCGTTATAAACCCTCAGTCAGACTTACAGAATCTGTAAATAAGTCTGGTATATAAATAACAAAGGGACTGTTCCCAGACATCACTGAGTTGACTTATTGAAAAGATTAAAATGAATATTTCTAAATAGAGTGCTGCACTACAAAACAGAAAGTCATACAGGAGCCAGGATGGTGTTGTGTTTAGGGCAGTGGTCTTCAAAGTGTGTTGCGAGAGGGTGGAATCCACTATCTTGAAATCTGGCACTGGGCTTTCCTAGAAGTAAGTCTCATTGAACAGAATGGGACTTGTCTGAGTAGACATGGAAGAACATTCCAGTAAGTTTGACGGGATCCCAGATAGATTTCTAAATTTGAAAGGAGGTCCTGGGCTGAAATGCCTGGTTACCACTGGTTTAGGGAGTAGGACTGAAACCTGGACTATCCACATTCAGATCCTTCCTTGGCCATGAAGCTTCCTGGGTGATCTTCCTGGGTGATCAGGGTGGACCACTGTGGGGTGGCCCATTGACCGATTTTGCTGGGCCATGTGATGCTTTGGAACAGCCAAAAAGGGATTCACCAGTTCTGATAGTTACAGAACACTATTTCTGTAACACCCTATAGAGCAGAACCTGGTGGTCCTTTACAACACACATTTTGGAAACCACTTGTTTTATGTTCCTCTAAACAAAAGGCTATACATTTTATTTATCCTATTTGACCCATGTGGATTTAACCTAAAATTTCTTATGGATTTCAGTTCCAGTTTTGCAACTGAAAAACCACCGCGTAAATCAACCAAACTTCTTAAACTCTAACTTTTGATTTAATTCTGGACAGGAAAGTCAATGTGTTAATGAACTTATATTTGCAATACATCCCTGCTCTTTTTTCTAAATATGCTTAGCCTTTCTTCATGACAGAGAAGAAGACAGATTTCTTCCTCAGCCCAATAATCATTGTGGTCACTCTTTTCTGCAGCTTTTCTAGGTTTGCCAAGTCAAAATTTAAAGGAAAGGACATATTTCCTTTATATATAACTTACAATATATAAACTTACATATTACATACATAAAATTTATAATACTAACAGGCAATGAACTCAAAAACATACAGTATTTGCTCAAATCTAACACTCACCTTTTCCAGCCAAATGTAGGCTGCAATCCTAAAGACACTTTCCTGGGAGTAAGACCAATTGAACACAATGGGGCTTACTTCTGAGTAGACATGGTTAGGATTGTGCTCAAAGTCTCCAAAATCAGGGAGCACATTATATTTGATGGTTATTTAGATTAGAGTAAATAAAACATTTTTATTATTAAAAGTTGTGCATTAGATTCGATGGCACATTATATTTGAGTAAATATATATTACACTGTCTAGATTATAGTAGGCTAATGATAATAAGCTACCTTACAGAGTTGTTGTGAGGATTAAAACCCACCTTTGGTGAAAGAAAGGTTGCCTATAAATCAAACAAATAAACGAAGAAAGGTTGCCTATAAATCAAACCTTGATTCTTTGGGAAGAAAGGTTGCATATAAATCAAACAAATAAATGAAAAAGGCCACAATCCTAACCACACTTACCTGGGAGTAAGCTTCATTGACTATAATAGGGCTGAGTAGACAAGCATAGGATTGGGCTCTAAATGAATAGAGATTATAAAATAATAAAAAGTGCTAGGTAATCCTCCTTGGGCGTTTGGGTTAGCCTGGGAAAGGTGGGGCATAAATCCCTTAAATAAATAAATAAATAAATAAATAAATAAATAAATAAGATCTTAATCCTATAAACTACTACAGAGGTTCAGAGTTCAAAAACGTAGAATATCCATAACAATCTTTGACGCTGTCTTGTTCTGGAAAAGGGGACATTCTTTAAAAATAAGGCACATCTGTCACCTTTGAGCCTGCCTTTACTGTCCCATATAATAACCTGGCCATAAAGAAACATTATTTATAAAAATTCCTCCATGCAGCTATCCCCTTGTTTTTCAGACTCCTAACTCCCTGGCTTATTTTTAGCTGAGAGGTAAGAATGATTTGTGTGCCGTTATATGCAATGAGAGTTGTGTTTGGTCACCATCTGGTGAGGTTGCGGCCCCTGCGCTCACAGTGGGAGGCTGCTTGCTTAACCCGACTAAGAAAAGCCACCTGCACTGAATCACTGACTAATTGAGCATGTCTTGCCTTCCCTTCTTTTTCAGCTGATAATCAATTCCACAAATTGATTTGAGTGCTTATTGGACCTGCTTCCCTAAACCTAACATACCCCCCAAATTGTTTTTCTTCAACAACAACTTCTAAAACGTTGCTTTACAAGGAAGCCAATGGATAACGACAATGGATTTCATTTCTGAAATAGATCTCTCATTACAAGCTTAGCTCAGAGATATCACATTAACAGAGCGATTTTCAGGTTCTTTTTTTAAATCTTGTGGCACACTGATAAGGCACGAAAACTGTTACGGCACACCAACAATTTTTTGACCCTGTGGCACACCAGTGGACCATCTACGGCACACCAGTGCTCCACATCACAGTGGTTGAAAATCACTGATGTAACACATATACCGGTCTTTTTTTAAAACTGTAAGTTGGAAATCACTAGGTGGGTAGTGAGTTAATTTCAACTGGGTGACTTACCCCCAAATCCAGAGTAATTACGAGAGCACGTAAGAGACTTTACGTGCACCCGTAGTTACTGCACCACCTAGTGAAAACCTATGGGAAATTCATATTGGAATCCAGACACTGGGCAAAATCCAGAGAAACTACGGGGAGTCCTTGCTTCGTATAAGAACAACTTTCTCTGGATTCCAATATGAATTTCCCATAGGTTTTCACTAGGTGGTGCAGTAACTATGGGTGCACGTAAAGTCTCTTACGTGCTCCTGTAGTTACTCTGGATTTAGAGGTAAGTTGTTCTTACACCGGAACAAGGACTCCCCGTAATTACTCTGTATTTTGCCCATAGTACCTAGCTCAATTGCCATTGAAAATTCAGTGTTGAAAATATAGGGTACAGAGCTGGTGGACAGGATGATCCCAGTGGGAGGGAGACCTGGTGCTTTTCTCTGAACAGAGAATGTGGGTGCCACAAAATCAGAAGGCTGTGTTGTTGGTGAAGGATCCATGTCTGTGTTTGGCATTAATGTCCAAGCTAAAATGTCTGAATTCCAAGCCATGAGAAATAACAACATGAACATGCTCTGTAATGGGACCTGTGGCTGATCACAGCTTCTGCCTAAATTCATGATATCACTTCCGATCATGATTGGCAGCACAATCCAGAGCAACTAATCTGTCCACATAAGAGTGCTTGGGTTGCCCTATCTATCACTAGGTTGGAGCAACTGCAAGATGCTCCAGCCCAGTTACTCTGAAGGAGGCTTAGGGCAGAGCAAGGCAAGATAGGGTGCCCTAAGAGAGGTGGACCTGCTCTGCCCTAACTGGGGCAGCCTAAGCAGCTCAAGAGAGGCAAGTTGAGGGCATGTTGAGCATTGCCTGGGGCAGAGCAGTTACTCTGAATCCAGAGCCTGTTTCAAGGCAGAAATTCCCTCTTCCAGTTCCCCAGAGATATACCACCTCAGGAGCAGGTATAGTAATGAGTAGACCCATAGGGTCCATGATAAGGCCTGAGTAAGAATGGTAGTGTTGACCAAAAATCTGAGTTCTTGGCCAGCCTAGCTGCAACCCCTTCCTCTCAACCTCAGGATATGGAACAAACTACGGCTGTCCACAAACCTCAGGGTACAGCAGGCCACTCCAAGCATCCATCTTGCACTAGAAGAACTGCAGCTGTAACTGGTTGTCAGGAACTGCTGGGCTTTCTTATAAGGCAGACACCACAGCTGTTCCTTGTTCAGTGTATCTGAGGGGGGTCTCCTCAGGAGCAAGTCCTCCCCATGTGTCAATTACTTAGCATGCTCTGGAGCAGTTAGGGCAGCCCAGGCTTCCTGACTCTCTGGATGCAGCATAACTTTCTGCTCTGGATACAGAATAGTTAGGAGAGAGCAGTTAGGACAGAGGAGGCTGAACTTGCTCTGGATTGCGCCCATAATTTCCAGGTTAATGACAAAGCTTCTGGTTTGTCCCAACAAATTTGCATACTAAAAAGTGGGTCCCAGTGCTAAAGGGTTTGAGAACCTCCAACATAGGCACAGTCCAGAGTAACTATGGGGAGTCTTTGCTCTGGTGTAAGAACAATTTGCAGTATAAATTTCCCGTAGGTTTTCACTAGGTGGTGCAGTAACTGCGAGTGCACGTAATGTCTCTTGCGTGCTCCCGTAGTTACTCTGGATCAATCTGATATAGGCATGAGTTTATTCCCATTCCCCAATTTCTTCCTTAAACCTGAAATATCCACATCAAAACTTTCAGTACTAGTAGTTGACGAATGAAAATATATTTATTTGAATCTACTCCCACCTTTTCAGCCAAATTTACTCTCCGAAAAGAGGGTGTGCATTAGATTCGATGGTGCATTGGATTTGAATATATACCGTATTTTGATTAGAAATATAGGTCAGTAATCAGTTTAACAGTTTACTATAATGTAGTAAAAATGTAACACAAAATCACAGTTGGATAAAGTAGTGCAATTAGGTAAAAATCATAACATAAACCGGTTGTTAAATTAATATCATATAACTTGTATGCAGCAAAATTAAATTTTGCACCTGCTTTGCACTATTGCCAGTAAACCTTTTCTAAACGCAAGCCTTTTAAAATGGGGGGGACTGGATTAGATGGCACATTAGATTCTAGTAAACAGGGGGTATATATATATAGGATCTAGGATCTTGATTCCATGCTGACAGAAGTGAGCACCAATGATTCCATGGCTTTATATGTGAAATAAAAAATGGGGTCTGTGGTTAAATGTGCACAAAGAAATTTCCATCAGCGCACATGCCCTTGCATGCAGTCGTGCCTTTGAACTTCTCTATAGGATCGTTGCCTCCAAATCTGGCTCTCAGCGTCTCTCTTCTCTTCCTACTGGTCCTGGTCTGAATAATATTTTCACCAAAGGTGATGGATCAGCCATGTTGACCTGACCTGCTTTAGCAGAGCCAAGTATCCCTGAACATATTGAACAATCAGCAGGAAATCATGAGTTGATACAAGACATGTGTCTTCTTTTCCAGTAGAATTGGACAAACAGCGTCAAAATAATTAATATAGGCACTGTCCACCACATCCACACTATCAATCTTTTATTAACCAACAGTGCTATCCAATGAAATGGGATAATTAATGTATCTAACCCTACAATCCAGAGTAACTATGGGAGCACGTAAGAGACATTACGTGTACCCGTAGTAACTGCACTACCTAGTGAAAACCTATGGGAAATTCATATTGCAATACAGAGCAAACTGTTCTTACACCGGAGCAAGGACTCCCCGTCGTTACTCTGGATTGTGCCCTTACTTACAAGTAGACACGCCTAGCATTGCACTGCATTCACCCAAATGAGCCTCACCACCGAGACATGGCAGTTGCATGTTTCCAACACAAAACCCCCTTGGTACACACTGGATTCACCATTTGCTGGACAAGCACCAGTTGTCATGTGTATGAACAATATTTTATGCGTACATCTGTGTTATATTCTGAATACTTTCCCTATTTGTCACAATTTTGCTGAATTTTAGTTTACTATTGTTATATTGTGCCATCTTATTCACTAGCCCTACAATCCTGAGTAACTACGGGAGCACGTAAGAGACATTACGTGCACCCGTAGTTACTGCACCACCTAGTGAAAACCTATGGGAAATTCAATCTATTCAACCTATTGCAATCCAGAGCAAATTGTTCTTACACCAGAGCAAGGACTCCCCATAGTTACTCTGGATTGCACCCTAGGTCTCTATTCTGGAACCCCTTGTGAATTTTTTTAAAATGTGGATATCATATCAGTGGGAAAATACTCAAAAACTGACCTATGAGACCAAGGAGCACACTCCTAACCATGTCTACTCAAACATAAGCCCTATTGTGTTCAATGGATCTTCCTCCCAGGAAAGCGCCTTTAGGATTGCAGGCTAATTTATTGTTCTGTGAGCCAGTGAGATTTTAATATGGTACAGCTATGGAAGCTATAAGATGTTAATAAGAGCGCAATCCTTTTCTCATAGTTAGGTCAGCACATGTCCTGGCACAAATTCCAGGCTGGCCTGGCGGCATCACAAAAGTACCATAAGCCTGCATTATGTCTGCAATCCTATGTACACTTTCCTGGGAGTAGGGCTGTAATCCTATACACATTTTACAGAGAGTAAGGCTACAATCCAGAGCAACTACGGGAGCACGTAAGAGACATTTATGTCGACGTAGTTATGGCATCACCTAATGAAAACCAATGGGAAATTCATATTGCAATCCAGAGTAAATTGTTCTTACTCCGGAGCAAGGACTCCCTGTAGTTACTCTGGATTGTGCCCTTAGAGCACAACCCTAACCATGTCTAATCAAAAGTATGTCCCAGTGTGTTAAATGGGACTTACTCCCTGGAAAGTGTCTTTAGGATTGCAGCCCAAGTCCCATAGGACACAATGGAGCTTACTTCTGAGTAGACATGCTTAGGATTACATCCAGTGTCATTTCCCATTGTGATCTGGGGTATCATTTTGAAGTTGGCACTGGGTGACATGATCATGCTATCCATTAATAAAATAAATTAATAAAATACCGTAATCTAACAATTTCTCTGTTGAACCTAGATGTGGATGGGGGAATTGGGCAGATTATTGGGATGTTATTTGGAGAACACTTTCAAAATGGGGACTATGCAGGGAATGTCACCAGAGCTCTTTCTTTTGTCAGAGCATGCACTAGAAAATGAGATACCATCACATCATTTCCACAATTCCTTGCCTTGCTTTTCACCCACACCCCTGGGGCGATCCTTGCATAATTTTCCCCCTTCCAAACGGAACAGAGGACTAAAAAAAAAAAAGTACAATGCACATGATTAACTGTGGCAGACGCGCATGATTAACTCTGGCAGAAGTGGGCACATGCATGACTGGTTGCTGGCAGCTCCTCGGAAAATGCAGCGCACGTTTCCGAAAGTGCGTTTACTTTCGTGTGATGATAAACGATATTCCCTCTTCGTTTACTATCCATTTTCCTACTAATGTGTTAACATGGAAGCATTCAAAAAAATTAATTACATTTTGGCAGGCCATCAAACATAACAATTATAGCTTCGGTGGGCTTTCGGATGCTGCTGCTCGACAAAAGGGGCAGCCTGGGAGGATCACCTCTCCCTTTTTATTTTTCTGAGTTAAATTGGTTTATTTTTCTTTCTGTGTGTGTTTTTTAAAAGCCTTTTTCATTTTAGTGGAATCTCCACAAAAGCAGATGTATACATTTTGAGCACATACGTATTTTGCGCCCATAGAATTAACGTACTTCTTTATTAAGCTTGCTCAGGAATTTGGCCTAAATTTTGAAAGATATTTTTTTTCCTTTGACTGGCTGATCATATTCCTAAAGTTGTTTGAAGATGGTGCTATTTATTGTACTCAGCAGGTTGTGTAGTATGACAGCCCAAACCTAAGCTCTGGTGGTGTCCAGCAATGGTAACAATATGGCCTCTGCAGCATACTATGGGGCAAGGGCAGCTTTTGGAGCCTCCTTGTAAGGGAATGTGGATCCCTTACTACTGGTTGAACACAGCTGGCACCAGTGGTTCTCCTTGACATCAAGGAGACCCATGTCAGGCTTTTCAGCTTGGAACATGACAAGTGGCAGAGTACGCCGCCCTCCTCACCCTTCTACCCTTCTGTTGCACAGTTTTGCCCCCACCCCACCTCCCCCCATCTTTCACATGCCTGGAAAAGTCTCACTGCCAGCTGGCCGCCTGGCTCTGCTCCAGCATCACCTTCTCTGCACTGAGGCCATTGGCCAACTGGCACCGGCCTTAGTGCTGACCCAACACACTTACCACCAATGCACTTACCACCAGGGTGATTAACCCTACAATCCAGAGTAATTACGGGAGCACGTAAGAGACATTATGTATACCCGTAGTTAATGCACCACCTAGTGAAAACCTATGGGAAATTTATATTGCAATCTAGAGCAAATTGTTCTTACACCGGAGCAAAGACTCCCCATAGTTACTCTGGATTGCACCCTATGGCAATCACTCATGGCAGTTCCTGAGACTGGCTTTAGCGCTGACCCAATGCACTTACCACCAATGCACTTACCACCAGGGTGATTATGGCAATCACTCATGGCAGTTCCTGAGACAGTGTGGCAGTCACTGGTCCTGCCCCATATAGGATTAGACCCTTAGGCTACACTTTTGTTTTACTCACTGGAAAAAAATTCTCATTTTTTACTCACACATAAAATTCATATAATTCTATTTTACTCACTAGCCCTACAATCCAGAGTAACTATGGGAAGACGTAAGAGGCACTTACTCTGGATTGCTCTATGCATTTCCCATAGGTTTCCCATAGGTGGCATTGTAACTACTTTGGTGTAAAAGGTCCCATAGTTACTCTGGATTGTAGCCATAATTTTACTCACACATAAACATAATTCATATAATTCTATTTTACTCACCTCTATTTATGCCACCTCTGTTTATTTATTTGTGCTTGTTAACAAGCAGGCCAGGATTCGAGACCCGGGTCGGCCCCACAAGACAGGGTGAGCTCCTGTCCTTAGCCCAGCTCTGCGACGCAGCCGGATCCAATCCTATTGGCTCTGCCTTTCCATTGGACTAATTCAGTGGCGTGGAGAGGGGGGATTTGCTGCTTGGGTAACAGCCTATCCTCCATAACAATCCAACCCAGGCTTTTGTGCTTCGCATGCAGCGTATGCAGCGCCAAGCACAATACCATAGTCTTCCAAGACTGACGGAGGCCTGCTTTATATTTATGCCATGTCAGAAATGGCTTTTGAAATGTTTATTTCAACAGTCCCTTTTATTTCAGAAGAAATTTGTCATGTGGCTTGGGTGTTCCTGCTTTAGACCAATCCATCCATCCATCCATGTGGGAGAAGTCAAGATTCTAGCATATAATATAATATAATATAATATAATATAATATAATATAATCTATCTATCTATCTATCTATCTATCTATCTATCTATCTATCTATCTATCTATCTATCTATCTGTCTGTCTGTCTGTCTGTCTGTCTCCATAAATGTTGTAAGGCACTGCTGAGCCACTCCTGGAGTGGTTAGGACATGTGCCAACCGCTCCACATCACCACAGCACTAGGGAGACAGGTGAGTTGTGCTGGCCTAAATTAGTTAGGATTGCATCTGCATTGTGTGTTCCTTTTAAGTTTATATGATGCCTTCTAACAAGGCACCAAATAACCCCTTTTAAAAATACTACCCCTTGGCATCATCCACTGCAGAAAAGCATCCACCTGGGAACACCTGGCATCACCCAAATGCAAATCAAAATCTTACAGAAGTCCTAGTGTTTATTGATTGTCTCTCAGGGCAGCTGTAGGTTTAGGTCTGAGGGCAGAGCACAAGATCTCAGCCATAAAGCAGCCTTGCACATACACCGTGTTGTAAGTAATCAGTGTTCTGGCCATAACATCAAAAATCATCTACCACATAGGGTCATCATGCCCTGACAACATCTTTCGGATGATTAAAAGAAAAAAGGAAAAAACTCACAATGGGGAGAAAGTACATTTTAATCAGCTGCTATTCATAAAATTGAAACCAATGCCAGAAGCAGCCTCTCTGTGGCTACTAAAACGCACAATCTGGACTCTGCTTGTATTCCTTATTGTGTACATGCAGTGGATAAACTATTATCTTTCCATTTCAGAGTTGATACATCTTATGAAATGTGACACTGCTTAAAAAATGGCAATCCCTAAAAAGCCAGTTATTGTATTAAAGATTATATATTTGGGGCATTAACTACCCCACCTTAAGGTGAACTCTGTTGATTTCAAGGTTAAGAATGCTCTGAATTCCACACTGAAATGGGCAGGAGTTCAATTATCTGGCCTCTGCCTAATCCTTTCTGTTTCAAATTAAAACACATATTATGGGCAAAATCCAGAGTAACTACGGGGAGTCCTTGCTCTGGTGTAAGAACAACTTACTCTGGATTCCAATGTGAATTTCCCATAGGTTTTCACTAGGTGGTGCAGTAAATACGGATGCATGTAATGTCTTTTACATGCTCACATAGTTACTCTGGATTTGGGGGTTACTCTTTTTTTGGGGGAACCTGAAAAACATTTAGATACTTCTCTGTCTAGAGTATGTTATACACTGGATAGTAGGAGATCAAGTTTAAATCATTAAACTTTGATTCAGATTGATTCTCCAGTACTAATCTTTGTTGTTATTGGAAGTGAATTTAGACAGATAAGAATGATTTGCAGGGGCTACAATCCTAAACACACTTTCCTGGGAGTAGTCCCCAATGAATACAATAGGGCTTACTGCTGAGTAGATAGGCTTAGGATTGCACATTTTAAGGTTGGATTCAAATGGCAGATATTTCACCACCAGTCCCTGCCCATCTTGAACTACCTGACCTAATAAAATAAAAGTGTTGGATAAAAATTTAATTTCAAATGAAAACTCTATAATTTTGATTCCAAGCCTGTGGCTGAAACAGAGAAACCGAAGCATGATTTGAAATAGTAGTTGATGATCACACCGCATTTTGATCATATAAAAAAACTAAAATTAAATCTTTGAACACATAAACAAGTTTGCAGAAAGAAATCTTGTTCAGTTCCACTTCTATACATTAAAATTTGATGGAAAGATTTAAGATGTTTATCCATGACAAAATGCTATCATCTCTTATGGAGAACATTTTTACATCCCGGTATTAAATAATTCCTTCCTCGCTCATCCAGTTGTACAGAATGGAGCATGGACTATATCCTGTGGCTGCCTCAAGGTAAGGAAACTTGTATTTCCCATACCTTGGGGTGAATCTCTCCTGTCTTAATTGCCCTACAATCAAGAGTAATTACGGGAAGACGTAAGAGTCACTTACTCTGGATTGTTCATAGGTTTCCCATAGGTGGCACTGTAACTACGTTGGTGTAAAAGATCCTATAATTACTCTAGATTGTAGCCATACCCTACAATCCAGAGTAACTACGGGAGCACGTAAGAGACATTATGTGCACCCGTAGTTACAGCACCAGCTAGTGAAAACCTGTGGGAAATTCATATTGCAACCTACAGTAAACTGTTCTTACCCCAGAGCAAGGACTCCCCATAGTTACTCTGGATTGCACCCTTGGTCTTCTTGAATCTGTGCTGGGTATTTGGCAGTGCTGTTGCCATTTGAAGTGGTAGGCCAAAAATGGCTACCACTGGTGCCCTGCAAGCATCATCATAGAACCCTTTATTTTATTTTTTATTTTATTTATTTAGTATTAGATTTGTATTTTGCCTTTCTCCCCAAAGAGCACCCAGTGCACCCACCTTTTATAGTAATTGAAATGCCAATGTTTCTTGTTTCCCTTTTATAGTAATTGCAATGCCAAAGAATACTGTATTTACTCAAATGTAACGCTCACCTTTTCCAGCTGAATTCAGCCTCCAAAATCAGGGTGCGCATTAGATTTGATGGTTAGTTGCACTCAGGTAAATGAGGTTTTTTTATAGGTACAGGGCGCGCATTAGAATCGATGGCACATTAGATTCGAGTAAATGTAGTATTCAAACAAAAGGTTTGCACAAACTGCACACTATGGTTGCAATCCTAATCTGCAGTTAGGCTGGCTTAAACCCTGCCCTAAGGCTGCAAACTTAGCCTCTAGTTAAGCACTGGCATAAGCATGTGATGATGTGGGGTTATCACAAAAACTGTTGTAAGGCACTTCTACACCACTCCTGAGGGAGGGTTAGGCCAGTACACAGACATGTGCCTTCTTTCCTACATCACCGTGAGAAAGGGAAGACCAATGAGTTGTGCTGGCCTAACCCTACAATCCAGAGTAACTATGGGAGCACATAAGAGACTTTTATGTCGATGTAGTTACAGCACCATCTAGTGAAAACCTATGGAAAATTCAAATTGCAATCCAGAGTAAATTGTTCTTACGTCGGAGCAAGAACTCCCCGTAGTTACTCTGGTTTGCGCCCAACGTAAGGCTTGGACCCTTCTGTAGATTCCCTCACGTCCTTGTATTTCCCTTCATTTCCCTTGACCTCCTTGCACTTCTCCTGACACTTAACTCAACTTTTGTTCTCAAAATGGAGGCCACCTCACAAAATGGAGTCCTACTATGTTCTCGCTGTATCTGGTTCTTTACACCTTTGTGTCAAAGAGCTGCATGGGACCACTAACCACAGTTTGCCCACTACTGGCATATATAAGCCCACTGTACCCATAGCTAGGATTAGATGCCAGTAACTCAATATTATGGAATATTTTATTTATTTATTTATTTATTTATTTATTTATTTATTTATGTATTTATTTACTCACTCACTCATTCACTCACTCACTCATTTATTTATTTATTTATTTATTCATTCATTCATTCATTCATTCATTCATTCATTCATTCATTCATTCATTCATTCATCCCAATCCTGCCTTTCTCAACATATGGGAAATTCTCTCTTCAAGTGCAAGATAGCTTACTTTTAAAAAGCTCATATGCTACAATCCAGAGTAACTATGAGTGCAATGCAGAGTAACGACAGGGAGTCCTTACTCCGGTGCAAGAAAAATCTACTCTGGATTGCAATATGAAGTTTCCATAGGTTTTCACTAGGTGGTGCCATAACTACAGGTGCACGTAATGTCTCTTATGTGTTCCCGTAGTTACTCTGGATTGTAGGGTAAGGGACCTATGCGAAATCCAGAGTAAGTGCCTCTTACATCTTCAGATTCAAGGAGACAAAACCCCAAATCCAGAGTAACTATGGGAGCACATAAGAGACATTATGTGCACCTGTAGTTACTGCACCACCTAGTGAAGACCTATGGGAAATTCATATTGCAATCCAGAGTAAGTTGGTCTTACACTGGAGCAAGGACTCCCCATAGTTACTCTGGATTTTGCCCAAAGGCCACAATACAGAGTAACGACGGGACCTTTTACGCTGATGTAGTTATGGTGCCACCTATGGGAAACCTATGGGAAATGCATAGAGCAATCCAGAGTACGTCTTCCCGTAGTTACTCTGGATTGTGAAGACTATATTATTTAAATCGTTACTGTAAAAGGCTGAGAATTGTAAGACTTCTTTAATTCTGCTGTCATCTGAAATCCTTTGGACTGAAAGGATGTTTCATGCGTCTAATTCTGTTTAGGAAACGAGTGCTTCGGTTTAGTTCCATAGATATTTCCCAAAGTAATTACAAAACCTCAAGGGTTGTATATGTAGGTGGGCATAATTCCATCGATCATTTATGAAATGGTAGAGTTTTTAAGGTTTTCCAAATGAAATCCATGGCACTGAGAAGATTTTTTCCCCCTCTCTGGTTCCTAAAGAGATTTGTCATCATGCGCTCCCTTGCCTGGATGTCGGCGGCTGGAGAAGCTGTCGCTCTCTGGCTAGCCGGCCTCTTGTGACACTGACAAGTGAACAGCTCCAGCAACAACAGCAAGAAGATACAGAACGGCACTCCAGGCTTAAGGATGATAAATTCCCCTCATTTTTGCTCTGTGGCACCCTTGAGATCAGAGAGAGATGAACCTGACTGCGTCTTCCTCGCCGCATGTATAAACAGCGGCCGATCAATTAACGAATGGGTTTGTTTCCACAGCCGCCAGGCCCTGATTACAAGAGTTTGAGATGCGCCGTCGACTCAAGAACGACCACCTTGCCGAGTTGACAGGGTCGCCAGAACACCAAGGAAGTCATTCATTATGGCTATTCATTAAAGAAAGGTTATAGGCATCCTTCTAATTACTTTCCTGACTTAGGGACGGGGAAGTTGTCCCAGATTGCTTGTCACTTGGACTGACCTCTGTTCAAATCAATACATATTTGCATTTTTTGGGTGTTCATTACAATGAAGACGACGCTATTGGTGAATAAAACATGTCTTTCTTCCGAACGGCAGGCATGAGTCAAAGATTTAGTGGTGTCAGAGGTATCATCTCCCCACTCACCCCTCTCACCTCATTCCACAAAACAGGGTTATTCGTGGCCAGAAGTGCTACTCAGTTGAGAGACAATTCCCCTTCCAGACACTAGAGTGAACAGTGTTCATTTCTGGGTAAGACATTTCTGGGGGTTTTTATACAGTTTTTTTAACCTAGGTATTTCCTTTTTTATGTAGGTTAGATTGTATTTTATTGTTTGATTATTTTATTGTATATCTATTGTTTAAATTGTGTTTTATTCTCTGTTGTTTTAATTGTTATTACCTACCTTGATGGTCCTTTTATGAAGAAAGGTGGGTTATGAATGAATGAAGGAAAGGAAGAAAGAAAGAGCACAATCTTATCTCTACTCAAAAGTAAGCCACATTGTGTTCAATGGAACCTACTCCCAGGAAAGTGTCTTTAGGTTTGCTGCGAAAGAAAGACAGACAGACAGACAGACAGACAGACAGACAGACAGACAGACAGACAGATAGATAGATAGATAGATAGATAGATAGATAGATAGATAGATAGATACATAGATACATAGATACATAGATAGATGTGAGATTCTATGAAATGCAAGAATCTTGACTAGTACCACATGGATGGATGGATGGATGGATGGATGGATGGATGGATGGATGGATGGATGGATGGATGGGTCTAAACATGACAGACAGACAGACAGACAGACAGGCAGACGATGGATGGATGGATGGATGGATGGATGGATAGATAGATAGATAGATAGATAGATAGATAGATAGATAGATAGATAGATAGATAGATTTGAGATTCTATGAAATGCGATGATCTTGACTAGTACCACATGGATGGATGGATGGATGGATGGATGGATGGATGGATGGATGGATGGATGGGTCTAAACATGACAGACAGACAGACAGACAGACAGACAGACAGACAGACAGACGATGGATGGATGGAAGGATGGATGGATGGATGGATGGATGGGTCTAAACATGACAGACAGACAGACAGACAGACAGACAGACAGACAGACAGACAGACAGACAGACGATGGATGGATGGAAGGATGGATGGATGGATGGATGGATGGATGGATGGATGGATGGATGGATGGGTCTAAACATGACAGACAGACAGACAGACAGACAGACAGACAGACAGACAGACGATGGATGGATGGAAGGATGGATGGATGGATGGAAGGATGGATGGATGGATGGATGGATGGATGGATGGATGGATAGATAGATAGATAGATAGATAGATAGATAGATAGATAGATAGATAGATAGATAGATAGATGACAGATAGATAGATCCTTCCAAGGTCATGTTGGTCCTCCATGGAAGAATGAACATGAATTTATTTTAAATTGCTAAAAAAGTTTCAAAAAATCATAAAAAAATTGCACAGGAAATATTATTCTTTAATTTAATATAATTTTTTTTGAAAATTGCACAGCAGATTATTCTTTAAACTTATTCTACACACAGTCCTTTTGGTCACGTATGTGAACAGAACCCTATTCACATCCATATTTGGAAGTATGGTAAGTGGAGACTTTGCATCATTATTTTAAAAAATATCGTAAGCTACTTTTATAATGCATTTTAATGCAGGACTGGCTTTGGGGCAAATTGGGTTGGGTTCAGTTGGGCTCCATCCAGAAGGTATCAATGTACTAAGGTATCAATGTACTCAAGTATTTATAGCAAGTCAGTTGAGTCTCAGGAAAGGGTGGTGCTCGGTACCTTCTGAGGTTTTGGGATCATGCCTTAAGTGGCTTCGTCGAGGTCTTTGAAATGCACTTCTGATTTTTGGTGATAACAGAAATGCTCTTCAGAGGCATTTAAGAGACCCCCTCAAGGCATTTTGTCCTGGAGAAATGTGTCCCCTTAGTTACACCAAGGGGTTACACCAAGGGGTTACACCAAGGAGCAACCCCTTAGTTGCTCAAGGTCAGTGGTTCAAATCCACAGTAATTCAGTCCTGCCACAGAAAACAGGGTGACCAGATGCCCAAACCTCAGAAGGAGGACAAGGTCTTGGATTCCTCTCAGCCTGGCCTTTCTGGTAGACAATGGCACATTTGCCAACTCATGAGCAAAAGCCGCAGTATTGGGCACTTTCACTTTCCCATAGAGCTCAATGCATATTTTTTATTTTTAGTTTTTTGGCAGTAACTTTTTATAGGAAGGAGATATTTCAAAACTGATTTTTGCATTGGAGTCTGATCTTCAATACGAATACAACGACATATAACACGATGGGGGTACTGCACACCATTGCAAAATTCCAAAATGAAGCAAAAATGGAGGACAATGAAGCCCTTTTGGAGGACATCTGGACAGGAGGCTAAAAAAGAGGAAAAATACAGAAATTTCTAGTCATATGGTCACTCGTGGTGGGCTTTCCAAACAAATTTCTCACCTCAAGAATGCATGATCTTCCGTCACAGGGTGACCATATGACTGGAAAAATTTGGATTTTCCTGGATTTGTCTAGATTTTTATCCTCCCGTCCGGGTGTCCTACATTTTGGCTCAATTGTCCTACATTTTGGCTTCATTTTTAAACCCTGATGGTGCAGAGTACCCCATCATGTCATATGTGATTGGATTCGTACTGAAGAGCAGAATCCAATGCAAGAATTAGTTTTGAGATATCTCCTTCCTATCAAAAGTTATGGCCAAAAAACAAAAATATAAAAACAAAAATAATTACACTTTTTGGCAATTTTTTAAGCAGGTAGGAATTTTGGCTTTGGGGGTCAGGAATTTTGGGTTTGGCCTCTGGTCACCCTGCAATTACTTCACATACCTGGGCTATGACCAATTTCATTTGCTTGTTGGACATCATAGTCAACTTTTGAGTATGACTCCTCCGTTCCCCAAACTATGAGTTTTCTATATGCTCGATCCATAGACTTTCCTTCGAGAATTTAGTTACCAAGAGGTCATCCCTTTCTGAACAATTTTGGCTCTGGTCCTCTGTAGTGCCAACAGGAGCTGTTAGCATTTTAGATAAAAGAGCATCCTGAATTGTGATCAATATACGCCAAGGAGAGAAGAAAGTTAAAGTCTAAGTTGTTCAAGGTGATCTATAGATTATTCTCTATCTTTCCCAAGAGGGGAGGGAAGTAATATAAGCAATGAACAGAAGTCATGTCTTACAGATGATCTTCTTCTTTTGTCTTTTCCTATGAAAATATTCCTGTTTATGACATTTTGAGATGCATTTTTATAAAAGTAAAAAAAATAAATCCCTGTGCATAAAATTAATCCAAACTATACAACAAAATAGGTTTATCCCCAGGAAACAGGGGAGTATATTCATTATTTGAGGAGGTTCATTAATCATATATATATATATATATATATATATATATATATATATATATATATATATATATATATATATATATATATACATATGATTAATAAATGAATATATATTCATTTATATATATATATATATATATATATATATATATATATATATATATGATTAATAAATGAATATATATATGATTAATAAATGAATATATATTCATTTTTATATATATATATATATATATATATATATATATATATATATATATATATATATATATATATATATATATATATATTCATTCATTTATGATAAATGAATATATATATATATATATATTCATTTATCCCGCAATCAGGAATATATTCATTATTAGAGGTGGCCTTCATTATTTGAGGAGATTCTTTTCCAGGAACCCCTGCAGATGCCCAAATCTGCAAATGTTGGATTACACAAATTTGGGAACCCGAAAACCTCCAAACGCAGTCCCTGTTGGGTTTGGAACATTATAGGAGGGCAACCCCCAGGTTTGGAGTTCGTGGATATTCAAATCTGTAGGTATCAAACCCGCAGATACCAAAGGCTGCCTGAATTTAATTTTTGTTATTATGAATGTTTTGGTTCATGCTCTGATGGTGTTCTGGAGCTAGCTTTTCCAAACATTTTATGCTTAAAATAAAAAATCAAGCTACTAATTCCCACAAACATGTGGTTATCACCCTTGAATTGTTCTCATTTTTTGTTTTTACAAACAGCACGGGGTTTGTGGTTACCGAATGAGTGTTCCTGAAACTATGGTGTGGATACAGTCGGGCTGTTTTCTATTGAAAGTCAATATAAATATTCTAAAACTATACTTATGTCCCAATCCTATAGGCCCTAAAGTTGGCACAGAGGCTGCTGGGCTGGTGCTAGCCATCACAAAGCACATTTGTGATATCTAGAAAGAAAGGTGTGCCAGGGGAAGCCCTATGTTGTCCCACAGTGTTGAATCTGGACACGTGGCCACTGGTATAGCACTGGTGAGTACACAGCCGAGAGGTACAGGATGGGGGGCAGAATGGAGACAGAAAGGAGGGTTACAGGTTGGGGAAGGGCAAAGAGGGGTTGGATTAGGTTTAGGAGGATTGACACAATCAATAATCAGTCAATCAATCAATCAATCAACGGAATTTGTATACCGCTTTTAAACAAAAGGTAAGGGAACAAATTTATTCCCTTGAACACTCAGCAGGAAACAAATGTTCCTTTGCTTTGCTTAGGGCAAAATCCAGAGTAACTACAGAGAGTCCTTGCTCTGGTGTAAGAACAATTTACGCTGGATTCCAATATGAATTTCCCATAGGTTTTCACTAGGAGGAGCAGTAAATACAGGTGCACATAATGTCTCTTACGTGTTCCCGTAGTTACTCTGGATTTGGGGGTAAGTTCCCATCTTATTTGGTTTCAGTACTGGATACAGTATTGATCCAGTGGCAGTTCCTATACTTACACAGCAGTTCCTACTACTAGGACCCCGTTTCCTAGCATTGCAAAGGATTGGGTCATGAGTATACAATGCAAACAATTAAGGTTAGAACTGCATCATTGGCAGAAACAGAACCGCTATATAAGACGGCTTGTTATACAGGTTGATTGGAATGTAATGTTGACAGGACATTGTTCAACTCACGTTGGGTATAAATCACTGCGGGGTTTGCATCTCCCATATCAAGGTTAATATGTATTTCTTTTTCCTTTCTTTTTTGGCAGATATATGAGCGACTAAGTGAGGCAGAGTAATAATCATAATGCATTATGTTTTAAGAAAAGGAAAAAAAATCTGGCGTATTTTTGAATGATTTGTATTAGCAATCCATTCTTTTGACGGCCCGTTAGCAACAATCCATCATTTTTCTAATTTTTTGCAGGAGCGCAGATGGCCATAGTGGTCTGAACATTAGTGCGCTTTACACGGAATTGCCTGATTGATTAAAAATTGTAATCAAAGATTATGACGTGTAATTGGGATTAATACCAGTTTACAGTCTTGAAAATAATTGCTCTCCTTATCTTCCTCCACCTCCTAAGACAGTGGCATGGACTTGGATCGTGGCTGGAAAACAATCAGAAGATACTTACAGCCTAACTAATCAATTTGATTTTAATTAAAACATATGATCAGTATAGCCAGAACTGTTTATTTGAAATAGTTTGTAGAAGGAGACTATTGCTGTTTTTTTTTTCCACTGATAACTTTGTGGCTTTCCCCCCCTCCCTCCAAACACTGGCAATTGCTCTTTAGAGGAAAGTGACAGATAATAATTTTCTTGTGTGATATCTTTTCATACTATTTTTAATTTCTTTGGCACTCTTAGACTTTCCTGTGGTGCTTAGTTACAGCCAAAATTATTATTTTTTGTCTCCAGAAGAATTCACAGTAAATTCAAGAATTCAGTTTTTTTCTCCTTGAATGGCCTTCTTTTTAAATAATCTGAGAATAAACCAGGGTGACTAAGGGCGCAATCCAGAGTAACTATGGGGAGTCCTTGCTCCGGTGTAAGAACAATTTACTCTGGATTGCAATATGAATTTCCCATTGGTTTTCACTAGGTGGTGCAGTAACTATGGGTGGACATTAATGTCTCTTACGTGCTCACGTAGTTAGTCTGGATTTGGCTGCAAATGTCTTAAATAGAAAAAAATAAAATATCCCCAAAAAATGCAAATTTGCAAAAATATGCACTAAATATGCAAAATATGTAAATCCAAAAATTCAAGTCCTTTGAGCATATTTGTGCCAAATTCAAAAACACATCACCTTCCCTCATATATGTTCCTTCCATCAATAAGCTTCAACTTCAGAAATCAGAGGAAAACAAAGAAAACTCAAGGAAAGTTTTGACCATGGAAAGTTTTCCAACTGACCTCTCCCTGCTCTTTCCTATATCTGAAAAAAATATGTTCTTTTACCTTGTTTCCTCTTCTTGTGGGCATCTTGGGCTGCAAGCAAAAGTTCAAGAAAGTTCCTGCCCCATGACAGATAACATGCTATGGGGTGGTGTAGCAGGAAGCAAGACATATAGTTCAGAGCTCCATGCTTTGAAGCAGAAACAGAGGCACTGAATGAGAAAATTATGTAGGTTGTAGAGCAAAAAATAGCTGCAGGAGATTATTTTGCTATGGATTTATTTTAGACTGGAAGGGGGACTTCTATACCACTGCAGATATTATGCTGACAAATATAATGATATATCCTTAATATAGGTGCCTATATTGTGATACATCAACCTGGTGCCAATATTTGATTAAAAACAAAAATCCTAAAACAGTAGGCAGCCAAATCCTAATTAATTAATCCTAATTTAACTACATCCAGCATTGTCCCTGGGGCACCTATCGGATCCATCTTTTGGGATTCTTTTCAGCTTGGAGAAATTGAGGACGTGGACAAGATTCTCTGTAGTGTAAGACCAGCTTCTTGCGCACTGGACCCTTGCCCAGCTTGGCTAATCAGATCTGCCCAGGATGGACTGGCCGAACGGACAGGGAGGGTGTTGAATTCCTCTTGAGGTAGGAGGTGTTGCCTCCTGCACCAAGAGAGGTCCCACCAAGGCCCAGAAATAGGGCCTTCTCTGTGGCGGCACCCCAGCTTTGGAAATCCCTCCCCCTAGAATTTAGGAAAGCGCCCTCACTACAGAGCTCAAGTCGGAGCGTAAAAACTTTTTATATTTAAAAAAGCTTTTTGTTGAGGTGGAGGTTTGGGGTTTTTTGTTTTTTATTGTTTTTAACCAGCATGCCAGGGTTCGAGACCCGGGTCGGCCCCACAAGACAGGGTGAGCTCCTGTCCTTAGCCCAGCTCTGCGACACAGCTGGATCCGATCGTATCGGCTCTGCCTTTCCATTGGACTAATTCAGTGGCACGGAGAGGGGAGATTTGCTGCTTGGGTAACAGCCTACCCTCCATAACAATCCAACCCAGGCTTTCGTACTTCACATGCAGCGTATGCAGTGCTGAGCACGATACCATAGTCTTTCAAGACTGGCGGAGGCCTGCTTTAATTGTCTTATTGAATATTTTAAATATGTTTTACTGTGAGCCATCTTGAGTCGGCTACGGCCAAGAAAGGCAGGAAATAAATAAATAAACAAACAAATAAACAAATAAATAAACAAATAATGGAACTGCATGCTTATCCAGCACTGGTGAATATCAGGCACACAATTTCCTTAAGGTGAAGAGGAAACTGTCCTCCAACCTTGTTTAAAGTCCCAGCCTGTTCAATGGGGCTACTCAGATCAGCATCTTCAAATAGTCAGCATGAGTTCAAGTTGTGTGTTGGGCATTCAACCCTGAAGGGAGCGCAGTAGGATTCACTGTGCCGCAGATCCTATCCTCTCATGGACCCAATTTGCCCCCATCTTCAATCGCTTCATTACCATGCCCTCCCCATCACCACATTGTTTCAACTCTTTCTACCTCTGTTTCACCTGCTCTCTCTCTCTCTCTCTCTCTCTCTCTCTCTCTCTCTCTCTCTTTTGTTAAGTTACCATCAATGGCAATTGGCAGGAGACATGGTGGCAAGAAGGCATTGGTGCTATCAGAAGCATGCTGTCTAGTACACTGATAGATTGCCTTTCTACAAAGTGCCAGCAGAAATGAAGACAGTTGATGGTTGGCTGAAAAGTATGCCTGAAAAGTATGTATGAAAAGTCATACATACATACATACATACATACATACATACATACATACATACATACATACATAGACCTTTATTAGGCATACAAGACAATACATTAACAATCAAGGGGTACGAGCAGTACAAGGTAAGTATAAATTTGGACTGTTCATAGAATCATAGAATCATAGAGTTGGAAGGGACCTAGTAGGTCATCTAGTCCAACCCCCTGCCTGCAGCAGGAAATCCTAGAGCATCCCCGACAGGTGCTCGTCGAGCCTCTGCTTGAAGATCCCTAGTGAGGGAGAGTCCACCACCTCCCTTGGCAATCTCTTCCACTGCCGAACCGCCCGAACTGTCACATCTGTCTGAACCGCCCAAACTGTCACATCTACACGTGTGAAAGAAAAATCAAATACAGGGCATTCCTCCCAACTGAAACCCATAGCTTCAATTATCTTCAGTTTTTGGTGATTGAATCTGCCAAGGTGGTTGTTGAATCCATGGATTTCAGGGCCCACAATTCCTCAGAAGACCCTCAGAAGACACAACCAGAGCCCATATCTTCATGGATTTGGAAGGCAACATGTGGCCATGCTGTGGCCGCACAAACCTACGACTAGTAAGCCTTTGGATACTGAGGGTCAGTTGTAGAAAGGCAAAAGAAAGTCAGAAAAATATTTTTGAATTCAATCATGGAATAACATTTCTTTTGACTTTTTGCTTTTGTTTGTCTTTATAATTTATTTTTTCTCCATTTTTCCCTGGTTCTTCTCCATTTTCTTTCTCTTAGTGTTTATGGTCGATGGTATTCTTTGGATAAATTCCAGTGCTCCACTTATGGCTTCGTTTTGTTGTACAAGTCAGGCTTTTCAAAGGCTCTGTATTGACAGGATGGAAAATGCCCCAGGAGTGCTACAGAACCCGACAGCAAGTATTCATGGAGTGCCGAAGGGAATGTGCTGATTCAATGCATCCCATTCTAGCCTCTAGGAGTTGAACTAAAAGCCTGAAGCAGAACTTAAGTCTGGTTTCCCTTTTCTGCCTCTCGTGGGCTCCTCCTCTGTGGCAATGCTTGCCACTTCCATTTCTGTAACTGAGTGCGGAGGAACTTCTGGTATAGAAGCTTTCACTAAAAAATAATAATAATAATAATTCTAAGAGTTTTGCTTCAAGATCTTTGGATTTTTTGTTTGTTTTCTTTCTACTGATCACATTGTATTGTCGCCTTGACGTTTACACCACTATATTATTCAGTAGCATCACAAGAACATCAGAAGATTCCCACTGGATCAGGCCCATCTCGTCCACCTTTCTGTATCTCACAGTGGTCCACCAGATGTCTCAGGGAGCACACAAGACCACAAGAGACCTGCATCTTGGTGCCATCACTTGCACCTTTCTTGAAAAGCAGTATATAAATAGTATGGATTGATGGAATGAATGAATGAATGAAAATGGTGTCCTTGGCATGCATTGAAACCGCCCAAACAGAAAATTGAGATCATGGGGTGGGTGGCCTGTCCATCCCACGTACCACATTTATGCACAGATGTTTGTATGTACATAATGCTCAGGTACATGGAAACACCTTGAACTTTTCCTTCAGGCATTTACCTCTTTTTGGAGTTGTTCCAAAACTGGTGCAAAAACACACAGCATTGGCTCTTGTGTGGCAATGCGCCATCAGCATTGGTACCACCAACCCATGGTAGCACCTTCCCACTTGCCACATCCTCAACGCACCATTGCCACCTGTCCACCTGTGGCTCAAACAGCTGCATGCACATACACAGACACATTACACACACAGACACCCAGAAGCAATTGGCAATGATGTCAATTGACGTCAATTGATGGCAATTGACACAATGATGTCATGTCAATGATGAACAGCTTCTGAATGGCATGCTTAATGCTGTGCATCAGGTGTCGGTGATCTGGGCTTGCTACTGCTTACTAAACTGGTTGCTTAGCATGATAAGGGGGGATGTTACATAGTGGGAGGGTGCCACAACCCCAGAGGGGTGTACTCCAGCAGTGCCACTGTTAATAATGCTGCAAAAGATTGAATGCTAGTAATGCTAAAGATCTGCTAAATCTAAAGTTACTGGTTTTCTGTTAATGGTTCCAAAATTTGCAGAAAAATGCAAATATTGTAAACACTTGAAGTTTAATTATTAAGGCTTAGAATGATACTTTCCCAGTGGTGACAACTAAGATTTGCAACATCTGGCATGGAAGACCAATGTGTCACTCCTGTGAAGGGTCTCCTCCCATGCAATGTGCAGGGCAATGCCTAGAGTGGCATAACATTGCATCGCCCCACTGGTTCTGGGAGCTATAACTTTTGATAAAATTGAGATATTTTGTTTCATTTCACTCTGCACGAAATTAAACATTGTTTGATATAAAACATTATGGTATTGTTAAAAATATTGTTAAAAAATGGTGAATATTGGTGTCACTGCTGAGTGCAATCTGCATCCCCTGCATGAACATCAGTCCTTTAAATTTTAGAGCACAATCCTAACCATGTCTACTCAAAAATAAGCCCCATTGCGTACAATGGGTCTTAGGACAAAATCCAGAGTAACTATGGGGAGTCCTTGCTCCAGTGTAAGAACAACTTACTCTGGATTCCAGTATGAATTTCCCATAGGTTTTCACTAGGTGGTGCAGTAACTATGGGTGCACGTAAAGTCTCTTACGTGCTCCCGTAGTTACTCTGGATTTGGGGGTATCTCCCAGGAAAGAGTCTTTAGGATTGCAGCCTATACTAACATTCTGGAAGAATATAAAGGACATAAAGAAATAATGGTAACGTGTCAATTTATTTTGAAATATTTATTGTTTTAACTTTCTTTACGAAGTGTTTTCCGTGCAGGACATGAAGGTCTCTGAAGTGTAATCTTCCAATGAAGCATAATAGGTTGTTCCCTTATGACTTCCATGGCCTTATTTTTTTTCCTTTAAAGATTTTGCTTGCAAACAAGAAACTGATGGGGATTGAAACCCAAGGCTGTAGTGTACTGACATCTCATCCTCATGGAAACTGAAGGTGCATTGAACTGTATTCTGTAACATATAATATTTATGCTGCACCAGAGGGGCTGCCTGCAGAACAGTTAAAGACTTACAGCCCAATCCAGAGCAACTAATCTGTCCACATAAGAGCCCTTAGGTTGCCCCATCTATCACTAGGGAGGAGCAACTGCAAGATGCTCCAGCCCAGTTACTCTGAAGGAGGCTTAGGGCAGAGCAAGGCAAGTTAGGGTGCCCTAAGAGAGGTGGACCTGCTCTGACCTAACTGGGGCAGCCTAAGCAGCTCAGGAGAGGCAAGTTGAGGGCATGTTTAGCATTGCCGAGGGCAGAGCAGTTACTCTGAATCCAGAGCCTGTTTCCAAGGCAGAACTGCCCTCTTCCAGCCCTCAGAGTTATACCACCTCAGGAGCAGGTATAGTAATGAGTAGACCCATAGGGGTCCATGATAAGGCCCGAGTAAGAATGGCAGTGCTGACCAAAAATCTGAGTTCTTGGCCAGCCTAGCTGCAACCCCTTCCTCTCAACCTCAGGATATGGAACAAACTATGGCTGCCCACAAACCTCAGGATACAGCAGGCCACTCCAAGAAGCCCCTGGTATTCACTGGAGAATGTACTGGCATCTCATCAGGGACTCCTTAGAATGCAGGCACCCAGTGGCATCACCAGACTGGTGCGGCTGGTGTGGGCTGCATTGGGATGCGCTCCGTATGGGGTGATGTGCCGGAGGAGTTTGACTGTCCTTTGGCAGGCCCCGGGCGTCAGCACCCCCATTCAGGCCTGTTCCAAGGCGGAGCAGCAGCCAGAAGCTGCCACTTGTCTGAGGAGCTGGCCTGAACGGCCATCTGAGGTGCACTGCGCAGAAACACACTGAGCATGCCGAACAGCTTCAGAGGAGACTTCCTTAGAGCAGAGAAAGTCCGCGCCTCTGCACAGCCATTCGGCCTCACTCAGGAGGCGGAGCGGCAGCCGAATGGCTTCAGAAAGAGTACTGCACAGGCACCAACTCTGACGCCTGCACAGTCTCCCCCGAAGCCAAAAGGCTTCAGAAAAGTACTGCGCAGGTGTCAGAGATGGTGCCTGCGCAGTACTCTTTCTGAAGCCAGTTGGCTTCAGAAACAACTGCGCAGGCGCCAACTTTGGTGACTGCGCAGTCCAGGTGGGGGGCGCGCATCCCAGGGATGACGCACAGACTTCCGCACCAGGTGATGTGCAGTCATGTCACCACTGTAGGCACCACAGCTGTTCCTTGTTCAGTGTGATCTGAGGGGTGTCTCCTCAGGAGCAAGTCTTCCCCTTGTGTCAATTACTTAGCATGCTCTGGAGCAGTTAGGGCAGCCCAGGCTTCCTGACTCTCTGGATTCAGCATAACTTTCTGCTCTGGATACAGAATAGTTAGGAGAGTGCAGTTAGGTCAGAGCAGGCTGAATTTGCTCTGGATTGCAGCTATAGAGTCAAATTCATCCCCAGTGTAATTCCATATTGTATAATAAATACCGCATACATTCCTGATAAAGGGCATGGAATATATGGGTGATCCTTTTAGAGGTAGCTGAAGAAACCCTCTCCTTTGGACCTCTCTCATACTGATCCTAGAAAGCTGTCACATACCAAGGACATGTTGCATAGATCTTTCTCTGGACATTCATGCAGTCCGATCAGTTGTGTGGAGGGTCTCTCATGGTGATCTCCATGTGGTCCACATAGCAGATATGCTTGATGGAGAAACATTACTCTTTCTTAACAAGTGGAGTACAAACTCAGCGGTGGCGTTTCCCAGGCTTGTTCGGCCCCAGGCTTGTTCCTCTGCATTTCCAGTTGAAAAGTTTCAAATTACAGATCTGAAGAAAAATAAAAGAATTTGGAAAACCACTTGACACTTGCCCTACAATCCAGAGTAAGAGACTTTCCCTACAATCCAGAGCAACTACGGGAGCCCGTAGTTACTGTACCACCTAATGAAAACCTATGGGAAATTCATATTGCAATCCAGAGCAAATTGTTCTTACACCTGAGCAAGGACTCCCCGTATTGGCTCTGGATTGTGCCCTTTCTGTGCACCCATAGTTACTGCACCACCTAGTGAAAACCTATGGGAAATTAACTTTGCAATCCAGAGTAAATTTTTCTTACACCAGAGCAAGAACTCTGGAGTGCGCCCTTGGACAGTTAGAGAAGGGAGTAGGAAAGGGGGGATGAATGGTTAGATTAGATGTCCAATGTTTTGATATGGTAAAAACTGGCTTCATACATGGTAAACCTCATTGAAATATAGATACATTTCAGAAGACGCAGTGTAGTGACTGACAGCCTGATCCTATTGGACCTTTATAATTATAATTTATTAAAATGAGCCCTTGGAATAAAAAACATTTAATACCACAATTTGCTATTTTGCAAATATTTTTGCAAATTTCATGCATCCCTTGTTGTGAGTCATCAAATAGTTATGAAGCAAAATAATAATAATAATAATAATAATAATAATAATAATAATAATAATAATAATAATAATAATATTGACATCGCCATATCAGGTGACGGCAGAATTGAGGAGAAACAACTGGAAAAGATCTCTTGCTACCAAGACCTAAGAATCAAATTACGTCTCTGGTGTAAGCCAGTGCAGGTGGTTCCAGTGGTAACTGGCACACTGGGTGCAGTGCCCAAAGACCTTGGCAGGCACCTGAAAACTATTGGCGTTGACAAAATATCACTCTGCCAACTGCAGAAAGCCGCTCTTCTGGGATCAGCATGAAATATACGCCGCTACATCACACAGTCCTAGACTCTTGGGAAGGGTCCAACTGGTGATGTGAATGAAACCAGTACAAAATTGTTCGCTGTGTATTTATGGATAATAATAATAATAATAATAATTCAGTGTGGTCTGGCTACAAATGTAGGACCAGCATAAATGGGATCAGCACAAATAATACACCGCTACATCACACAGTCCTAGACTCTTGGGAAGGGTCCAACTGGTGATGTGAATGAAACCAGCACAAAATTGTTTGCTGTGCATTTATGTTTGACAACAACAACAACAACAACAGCAACAACAACAACAACAACAACAACAAATGAATTTACATTATCTCTGCATCCTGTTCTACAATGGAAAAATGAATTGCCCTATTTTAACTATAGTTGCATTCCTAAACACTCTTTCCTGGGAGTAAGTCCCACTGAACAAAATGGGGCTTACTTCTGAGTCGACATGGATAGGATTGTGCTCTATGGGCACAATCCAGAGTAACTACAAAGAGTCCTTGCTCCAACATAAGAACAATTTACTCTGGATTGCAATATGAATTTCCCATAGGTTTTCACTAGGTACCAGTGTAAATGTCTCTTACATGCTCCTGTAGTTACTCTGGATTGTAGGGTTAATCTGTTCCAAATCATGAGAATATACTGCATATTATTAATCTTCTAGGGCTCTTGGGGTACACCTGTAGATACGGGCATGTCTTATAGATACCATGAATCCTTTACAGATTCCTACTCATCTCACCCAACCTTCATGATTCTTATTGTTTGCAAAGTCTTTCCGTTCCTAAAGTGAACATTACCTTAAAGCTCAGTTTTACAGTTTGAGAAGGAATCTGTTTCGGTATTTCAAGTCTTTGACAACAAGCAAATATTTCAAAGCATTTCAAACTGCAGGCTCTGTTTGGCTCAACATGGAAGGAAAGAGAAGAAATAAATTGCAGAAAAGGGAAAGGAAACCCCAAAAAGTCAGAAAACAAACTAGAAGAAGGAAAATGAAAACGGAAAGACCATGAAAAAGTAAAACAATGCACTCTTGATTGTAAAATGTCTGGTTCTTTGTACTATTTAAGATATGCTTGCTAGTTGTTTTGGCATAAATAACATTTGAAATTCAGGAAAGCTCCCTGTGCAGACTGCGCTTTTTTGGTTTGAAAATACATACTGTTTGAATCCATATTCAGAACTTTTGCCAAACTCCTAAACTGATTACAAGAGGGAAGGTTGACCAAAAATCAATGGCTATTACGTCGGCATAATCTGGTTTCGACCATGAACGTATTGGGCAGACTTCTAATTATTATATTAACCATTCCTTTTAAATAAATATCAGTATCAATATTGGTAATAATAAATATCAATATCAAAATATTTTGACGGCTGATCTCCTGCTTTTTGAATACAGAAGGATTCTGGCATTACCTAAAGACTGGTATGGAGAAAAAAGTGTTGAACTATAGTGAAAATAAAACCTTATCAGTGTGCCAAGAGCTGGAAAAGGTTAAAAATCACAGTTCTGGAGGGAAAAGGGTACAAGAACAACCATAGAAAGTGTCAAATAGTTGACACCTCCGGGGATCCTTGCTCAGCAAGACTGGTTCACATTTGACTGGTTGAGAAAGCGAGCATGGAGATGTCTGATAATAAGACAAGAGAACTTTTCTGTACAGTTGTTTAATTCTCTTGCTGAATGGTCCAGCGACTGAATTTCTGGCTGTCCAATTATGCTGCTCTTCACTTTGGGGAACAGAATTGGTTCCAAAAACTGTTGACATTTGCACGTCTCAGGTGTGTTGAATGCACTGTACAGATGTTGCTCATGAAAAGTTTATATTGTTTTGCAAGAGACAACCATCAGCCTTTCCCAGGTGCACAGCAACAAAATGCCTCTTGTTAGAAAAAAAGAAGGTAGTCTGCAAGCAAGTGCCGAGGAAATACTGATTATTGCTTCCAAAATAACATTCTATTTTCATCCTTATTCTGTTTTTATTTTACACTGTCCACTTTATCAGGGATGAGGTCTGAAATAAGATTTAGGTTGCAATCCTAACTTGGAAGTAAGACCCACTGACATAATGGGACTTTCTCCTGAGTAGACATGCTTAGGATTGCACTGTTACATAACTAATATACAGTGTGGTTTACTCCTACTTAAGTGAACATAGGATAGGATTTATACCAAAAACAAACAAAAAAACTTGGCATCTATTAGTCTTGAAAGACTATGGTATGGTGCTCGACGCTGAATGTGAAGCACGAAGGCCTGGTAGATTAATATGGAGGATAGGATGTAACCCAAGCAGCAAATTCCCCCTCTCCACGCCACTGAAATAGTCCAATGGAATGGCAGAGCCAATACGATTGGTTCCAGCTGCGTCGCAGAGCTGGGCTAAGGACAGGAGCTCACCCGGTCTTGTGGGGTCCCAGATCTCAAACCCTGGCCTACTGGTTAACAGTTAACCACTTGCACCACCCACATTTATACAGTGCCATCCATAAGAACATCAGATGAGCCCTGCTGTATCAGGCCAAAGGCCCATCTAGTCCAGCTTCCCATATCTCACAGCAGCCCACTAGATGCCTCAGGTGGCATATAAGACAATGGCAATCCCAATCCCCAGTTAGGCTGGCATAAATTCTGGCATACGTCCTATGCTTATGCTGGCCTGGGGGTGTCACAAGTGCCATAAGGCACTTCTGTGCACTCTTGGGGGTGCATAGGTGGTATGTGCTGACCTTTCCACACTACCACGGAAAGTTATGCCAGGCGAGTCATGCCGGCATAAATTTGTTAGCATTGCACCTCAATCTTCCAGCATTATGAACATCTACACAGAAATAAGCTGCATTCAGTCCAACTGGACTGATATCCAAGTAATGCTACACTCCTAAAGACACTTTCTCGGGAGTAAGGCCCATTGAACACAATGGAGCTTACTTCTGAGTAGACATGGTTAGGATTGTGCTCTTAATGTGTTTAGGATTGCAATCTCGGTTGAACAGGCAATGCCATAGCTTTGTGTATAAGTTTGTTCTGCTACAGATATATTAATAATAGTATTTTCCACATTAACCAAAATTAATGATATTAAGAATAATATTAATAATTAATGTTGGGACTAGAACAGCAGTTTGCAAACGGTGAATAAATGGACACAAATTTTGCCATTTTTGGTCGGATTGTTGGCAGCCGAGATAAGTATTTCACCCTACTTGGTCTCTCTTTGCAAAATCCTAATAATACGTGATGGGGTTGCTTTTCTTGCACTTAAATAGCAACTATAGACTCTACGCATGCCTTTTTCAATGCAGGAAAGCAATTTTTGTCTTCTGTGTTTTCTATCCCAGTGTGCAAAAGAGTGTAGTCTGGGATAATGGAATTACTTGTAGGGGATTAGCGTTCCTCACTTAAATGACTGCATTTTAACTGAGGGGTTGCAATATGTAACTGTTGTACAGTGAATTGATTTTTATTGCCCGGCTTCATTCAGTTGCAAAAACCAAGTCCTTTTAATGAACATGAATTACTGTCCAATTAGATTCAATTTTCCAATAATCTGTTTTTGCTGTATAGCATCAGGATGTCACCATTCTCTACAGAATGCTATGAAGTAGTCTTAATTATTTGGGGGGGGGGGGGAGAATATTCTACAAGCTAGTGATTATGTATTGCAGTGCTAAGAACTATACACATTTAAATAGGTTTTTAATTGAATCCTACATAATTTTAATTTGTTTCACCAGCCATGCATTCTTGCTGACTTCCGTGGGCTCCAGTCAATCAACTGCAAGTTGGAAGGCTCTGTTGAACTGTGTCCTTAAATTGGATCCCGGGTAATATATGATCACACTGTTGCATTGATATCCTGATCATAACCAGCATCCCTGTCTCGGAAGGAGGTCCTGATGATCAATAGAAATTCAACAGCAAAGTATAAGATTGGGTCCTAACCAGTGGCATGAGGTGTCTTGTGCCATGGGCACATATGTGATGGTGGGCCCAAGTTCACTCACCCACTTAGCAGGTCCCCCTCAGCACCCTTCTATGGCAACTGGAGAACACTCAAAGCTGGCGTGGAAGGGCATGTGGTGTGGAAGGGCAAGGACTGAGCCATGCATGCACCCTTCTTTACCAGCCAGAGAACACACAAGTTTGTAAGGGCACATACATGACTAAACTGCTGAACCACACATGTGTTCCTCACAGCTGGCCATAGGGTTGCTCTGGCTGGCTGTGAAGAGCCTGTGTACATGACATGTACATAGTGTACATGATGACAATATGATGCCACATGGCATCACGATGTCATGTGTGCCATGAGCAACAGTGCTGTCAGTAAGCCCCTGGTCCTAAAACTGCCATGGGTCTACCGTTATGGTCTAGCAGCAATCTATAGTATGAACAGGAGGAACGGCGAAGGGCCCAATTCTAAAGGCCAATGTTGCCAGTGTTGAGCTCCAGTGCTAGGTGCTGTAAATGTGTTGTAAACCATTCTTATGACAGTGTGGAAGAAGGGCGCACCAGCGCTGGGCAAGTGTCAGGGGGAGGGTGTGGTGGGGAAGAAGAACCAGCCCAGGAGGGTGACCAAAAGTGACTTCTACCAGATCCTATTCTCCATGTTTGGCTGATCCTATCCTCCACTTGTGGGCTTTGAAGTTAGATGAGAACTATTTTGTGCATACGTGTATGCCTACCATTACAATGGACCTTATAAAAAAATAAAGAATACAGAAAGAGTAGAGACTGGATGGACATAATTGACTGACATTTCTTTTTCTTTTGCCTCTTGAAAATTTTTCTTCTTTAGATCATCAATTTTTCCAGTTCTGAACTAGGCTGAGCGCAGGTCACTTAGATGCAAAGAGTTTCCAATGGATTTGGTTCTTCCTTTTCTTAAATGAGCACATTTGCTTTTCTGTAATTAATGTCAGGAGCCAACTTGGTTCTTCGTCTGAAGGTGAGTAAACAGGGGAAAGCCTAATGGGATTTTCAGTAGGGACAGACATTCACAAACATTATCTCGGATGTCGAAGGAAGCACTTAATGGAGGGAGCTGCAAAGGTCAGAACAGTCTATTCAAATGTGTACTTTTCTTCTTTTGTACTGAAGTACAGAACAGACCTGGCAACCCGGATCTCTCTGGAGAACTGCTCTTTACGTCTTCATTCCACACTTCAATCTCTGCTGAGAGCTGAACAAACCAAGGGTTCTTGAAAAGTGGAAACCCACTTGAAAGCATGCATGTCAGAATCACCTTCCATTTCGGATGCAGAGTTACTTTATTTGTCCATTTTGCCATTCACCAATAGTGGATGGCATAGCTAGAGGGGGTGCAAGGTACTATGTTTTGCACGGATCCTGACAGTAATATGCAGGTAGTCCCCCCTCTCTCCTTCAGAACCACTTTGATTTTGCTTCTCCAGCCTGGAATGGCTGCAAAGGGGAGGAGAAGTGGCTTCTTGCACATCGCAGTGAGGCTCCCTGAAAAAAAAACAACTTAGTACTTTGCATCCCCTCTAGTTATGCCGTTGGAACATCATCTAGGAATTTTGTGACAAGGACAGTGGTGGTGAACCTATGGCATGTGTGCCAGAGCGGGTACTCATAGCCCTTTCTGCTGGCATATGGCCATAGTGCCCCCGGATGACTGCTTTAAGCCCCTTCAAGCTCTGAGCATGCACAATGGGTCACGAATGGACGCATCCCAGTGCACATGCCCAGAGGTCCCTTCCAAAACCATAATTCTATGAGATCATTGCAAGAACCTCCACACATAATGTGTTAACTCTACGCATTAACTCCAAACCCCACACATATAACTCCAGGATAATGTTAACTCCAGTCTCCACACATATGGTTAACTCTATTGCCGGCAACGGCAGCTTGGTCTTTCAAAACTGATGCTGGTGGTGGCTGCAGTTATTGACACTGCAGCTCACACACATCTGTGTGTGTTTGTACATTTGTATGTGTTTTCTTTGATCAAACATGTCAAGCTTTTAATCCATGCATTGGTGACAGGAGGTGCCAGACCATCTTGTCTGATCATCGCTTACGTCTGCTGCTATTCTTGTATCACCCCATTTGAAACTTGACTCAGACCATCTCCTCTCATCCCTTCAGCCTATTTTCAAGTAAAGAGTAGTTGTATAAAAATACAATTCATCTCACTTGAACTTGTCCTTCAGAATCAAGTATGCCCAGAGGTGCTTTTGACCTCATTGTTTATCATGCCCCCTCTCAACAGATTTTTCCAGATAGGGCTTATGTAGGATTGCCATACTTCTCTTCCACAAAATCAGGACAGGATCCCCCATTTGCCAGTATGTGAACACAATCCCCGAAATCAGGATTGTCTGTTTTTCATGTCATATGACAACCCTAGGCTTGTCCGAGTCCCAGTCTGGACACCACCGCTTCACTCCAATTGGCCATACAAAAATGGCAATTGATTCCCTTCCCAAATGTAGAAGGAATATATGACATGCCAGCATAAATGGATTTATATCCTGCCAACTGGCCTTGAGTAAATGACTTTCAATTGCAAGTCATGCCACCGGGACAATGCGGTTCACAAAATATTTTGCACAGTTCATTGAAACCTCTGGCGATTTTGCAATCTCCCGTTTGCGAGGAAATCACACCAGACAACCTTTGCCTCCGTAGACTATAGACGAAAGGAGTTCCAGAGTGCTTCATTAGGAAAATGCCCACAGCAATCTTCCCAACCCTTCGTTAGCGCTAATAGGAGATGATAATCCATGCAGATAAACATTTTGTGTGTACTTACAGATGCAGCAGTGAGTTCAAACTGGGGCAAACGCTTTGATTCCAGCCTGGCTTTTGAACGCCATCAAAATGAATACATATTTATAAGGAGACAAGTTTGGTGTTCGATGCTGAAAGAATGACTGTTTTCACCTGCTGTTTTTGGATTGGGGCAAGGTTACCCAAGCACAAAATCTGCACACCGCACTTACCCCCAAATCCAGAGTAACTACAGGAGCACATAAGAGACATTATGTGCACCCGTAGTTACTGCCCCTCCTAGTGAAAACCTATGGGAAATTCATATTGCAATCCAGAGTAAATTGTTCTTACACCGGAGCAAGCACTCCCCGTAGTTACTCTGGATTTTGCCCATTGGGTGCAGTCCTAAGCCATACATACTTACTTACTTACTTACTTACTTACTTACTTACTTACTTACTTACTTACTTACTTACTTACTCAGAAGTCCCATTTTTTCTATGGGGCTTACTCCCAGGATAGTGTGTTTAGGATACTCCCAGGATAGTGTGTTTAGGATTGCAGCCACAGACAGACAGACAGACAGATAGATAGATAGATAGATAGATAGATAGATAGATAGATAGATAGATAGATAGATAGATGATTGCCATATGTCCCAAAAAACATGGACGATACCAATTTTGGGGGATTGTGTTCACATACTGGCAGATAGGACAGAGTCCTGTCCTGATTTTGTGGAGTTATGACAACCCCAGACAGACAGACAGACAGACAGACAGACAGATAGATAGATAGATAGATAGATAGATAGATAGATAGATAGATAGATAGATAGATAGATGTGAGTTTATATTAAATGCTAAGAGTTTGAGCTTTCCTGCACATTACTCCCTATTACTTGAAGTCAAGATGAACATATGCCCTCTTTTTTCAGAACACGTCCTCTTTTTTACACTGGAAAAAATCTTCACTATCCTCCTTTTCCTTGTGAGCAGGAAGTGTGTAGCCTTCTTGTAATTATCAAATTAGATGTAATAGTTTGAAGTTAATAATAAGTAATATAGTTTTTAAATTAATCACATGAAAACAATAGATGTTTTGGTAATTCTGTAGCAATGGACACTGGGAAGCACAGGATCGGGGTGATCACATTAAAACCCTAAGAGCTTGAATGCTTATAGCAACCTCTATAAGGAAGATAATTTTCTCCCCATTTCTAAGGCCACAATCCAAAACACAAATTTCTGGGAGTAGGCCCCACTGAATACAATAGGACTTACTTCTGAGTAGAGAGGCTTAGGATTTCATTATAATTGCATTACATTAATGAGCTCATGGGCAATTGAATCTTCGGATATTGGATGCACAGGTATTTATTCTTTTTTTTAAAAAAATGAGACCATTTCATTTGTTCCTACTCTGAGGTCTGCACATGATATAAAACAACAGCCGTCCTGCCTGCAGATAAAACAAGAAGAGGAGAGAGGATAAGAGCTCCCATCGCAGCTTCCTGAGCATTGCACGCAATCACTCATATGCATGCCAACTTTATGAGCTGACATGTTTGGTCAAGGTGAAAAACACTTGCAAATTCAAGAGAGCAGGCAAGTCCAGAGGTGTTACCATGTTGACGTTGGCAGCAATTGCTAGAGGCAGTATCGTTCGCCACCCGAGAGACCCATGCAGGAACGTAGCAGTGACAGCAGGAGGGAAGCCAACTTGGAGATGACCCAGCAGAGAGAAACGCGAGCGTCTTTCCACAGAATAAGGGACCTGTCAACTTCCTGAAAGTTCATTCCATAACTGAGAAGTATATATAATACTGTTCTACAGAACAGCACAACACAAACTTGCACTACCACATGGTGTGCAATGCAGCATCTGGCGCAATCTTAGTGCCATCTTATGGCATTATCTCCTGCCTGGGTCTCACAAATGTTTGGGTGTCACAAATGTCACGACATGTTTGTGATACCCAGTACTGAAGCTTATTGGTGGCTCATAGGATTTGGCCCACTGACTCCAATCCTATGCATGTGTGCTCCAAAATAAGTTCTATTGTAATTAATGGGGCTTATTCCTATGTAAGTGTGAATAGGATTTTAGACTGACCAACCTATAAGATGTACTGACTGCCTGATTGAGGTCTGGGTGTTGGTTCTATTGATTCATAAAATTAAATTATGTTTGTATAGATGATGGCTGCTGAAGAATTTTATATGCCAAATATTGGAATGTCTCAGAGATACCTTCCATTGAAGGATCAAGATATTGGACTTTGCGAAGATGGACAAACTTACAACCTTTCTTAAGGAAAAGTCAGTAAAAATTGATATGAACAATCAGAAACCATTCCTACACATAGGGTGCAGTCCTAAGCATAACTACTCCAAAGTAAATCCTATTGTGTTCTATGGGACTGACTCCCAGGAAAGTGTATATAGGATTGCAGCCTGTATAAAGATACAAGAGTTTTACACTTGCCATATAATTTTCAACGCTGTTTTTATTGTTTTATTCTCTAATCACTTTTCTTTTTTATACTTTATTTTCTCTGATTTAAATCAATAAATTTTTTTTAAATATCAATTTACATAGTAGCTGTGTGGAATCCCTTATTGTGATGGGACTCCATGGGAGAAGTTTTAAACCTACCTTTGCCACACACTTCATTCGCATGAAGGACATTGTTAGGCAGGACTTAAGACTTCAAGTTGCTGTAGGATTACCATAGCCAGTTCAATTATTTACCTTTATTTTAATTTTTTTTAAGTAAATAAAACCAGATAATTCATTACCCAATATTGGCCATCCTCAAAGTGTTTGCTGATGGTACTCAATCAATAAAATTTCAAGCAATTCAGGGTACATTTCAGAACACTGACGATCACAGATGCTGGAGCTTTCAACACATGCCACGAGACGCTTACAATAATGGGACAATTCCAGTAATGGGACAATGCAAACTGTTGCACCACCACAATGGTTGTAATATATGTATCAACTCATCAATCCCAGTATGTATTTTGAAAGTCTGACCTGAAAAATGCACCATCCATTATGCTCGGAGGAGTTGATTCTCCATCCTTAGTTTGCCTGTTTTGCTCTATTAAGGTCAATAACACCACTTAGACATAAAAATAGATTGTGTCTTTAAAAAAGAATGCATATTTATAGATTTGCTGCTGCCTTAAGGCATCTTTCCTTTTCCATTTTTTTAGGATGTCCTCAGATTTCCTCCTGTTTCTGTGTCCTTTATATATTTATTTCTTTTCTACCTGAGTAACTTTTCCTTCAAAAGCCTTGTTGTCTCAGTGACCTTCACTGACTTTCTTTGCAGTGGATTCTCTGGATAATCGGTCTCCGGCCAGGTAGATCTTTTGGCATAGATTGATTCTGACATGCAATTTAGGGGTCATTAATGTATCATTTAAAGTTTTGATTTTAAATGATGGGTGACACAATGTAAGGAAAGAGGAATTAGCAATATAAAGAAATAAAATTTTTGTACAGGGGAGGCGATGTTGATGGAATTCTGTGAGAGATTTTGACCCTATTTCTTATTTGGTTTTCCAGTATAGTGTGGTACATTAATTGCTTAAAACTGTTCAATAAATTAATTCAGAAATTAAGATTACTCTATCATTTGTAATGGCCCCCCAGTAGCTTAGTGGTTAAAAATTGGCAGGTCAGCTGTTAGAGACCCAAGTACTGCAAGACTGGGTGAGCTCCTGTCATTAGCCAACTGAGCAGTTCGAGAGCATGCAGTGCAAGTAGATAAATAAGTACCACCTTGGTGGGAAGGTAACAGAGTTCCATGTGCATGTGGGCCACATGTCGATGGAGGTGTCTTTGTACAATGCTGGCTCTTCGGTTTAGAAACGGGGATGAGCATCACACTCCAGTGTTAATCACAACTAGCGGGGACCTGCACACAACACCTTTATCTTTTTGAAAGGTCCTCTCATCAGCAGTGGGCATGATGATGAAGCATGCAATGGTTCTACCAACATAATGCCCTCCAACAAGGGAATTCAGAAAACACAGGCTGTGATATTTAAAAACCACATTCCCAATAAAATATGTACCTAATGGGAAAATTCTGTGGCAACCTAGTGTGCCAGACACCTCATGGAGTTAGCTGAGGGTATGGACTCAATATTCCTTTAAATTATTTTCATTTTCCAGCTCTTATTTCCCATCACGTAGTGATGTCTTTCTTTTACAGTCCAGCTCATTAAGAGCAAAATCCGGAGTAACTATGGGGAGTCCTTGCTCAGATGTAAGAACAACTTAATCTGGATTCCTATATGAATTTCCCATAGATTTTCACTAGGTGGTCAGGGGTTGGCAGATGCCGGTTCGGGCCTACTCGCCCAAACTGGATCTTGCTTTTTCCTGCCGTTGGCGAACCACCAGCGGGAGGGAAAGGAAAAAGAGGGCGGACTGGTTCACGCCGGCCGCCATCTTCCCCCCCCCCCGCGTCTCCTCCTGCTGGAGTCGACACTGTGCTAAATGCTAGAAAGACAATGTGGAGCGTCAAGCAGTTATATGCTACTGCCAACCAGCAGTGAGGAGTTTTTGGTTGGGGAAAGCATGGATGGTGGAACTGGGATATAGCAATGGCCATTGCACACCATACTGGATCATCTGGAACCCTAAATATTCTTCAGAATAAATTTCCACCCTTACTAGCTTTGTTAATTTCAGCTTGAAAACTGGGAGTGAAAAGTCTTCAGTGCAGCACTAGTTAAAAATCACCAGAATGGCAAATCACAGGATCAATGCCCATTATGTTTTCTGTACATAAATCAAAAGTTAGAAAGAGTCCAGACAGGTTTGCAAAGTAAACTATTAGAGTTTGCTACCTTTGCAGTTTCAGACTGGCGTGAATGACCTGATGCCACTTAAAAAAAATTAGGAAGGATGTTTTGTTCCTGCACATAGCTCCATGGTTCCTGCACCGTTTCATAGCCAGAATTTTACATAAAATGTGTTTGTTTCCGTCCAACACTAATAGCCTTGATATAGCACAATCCTAAACATGTTCACTCAAAAATAATGAGTATGTTTAATGGGTTTTGATCCCTAGGAAAGTCTGTTAGGATTGCAACCATATTCTAGTTACCCTTTTGATGTCCTTTAAAAAGATTACTATTGTCCTCAAGGTAAGAATAGTTTTGAAAATTACACAAATACTGTCGTAATCCAGATCAGGAATTGTAATGAAAATATCTGAAGGTACGATTTAACTAAAACCATTTCAACTAGCGATGGAATTCACTTTTTATGACCCATGATATCACTTACACCTCATCATGTAAAGTAAACTCATTTACCTAAGTTAATGACAGGTTAGTAGGACTTACTGATGCTGAATTAATGGGAGTCAAATGACATCATACTGAATTTTAATTAAGTCCAGATTGAAAGCTGTTTTGAAAGAACTGACAATATTATAGGCCCCCAAGGCCAAAATGAGCTCTTGATACGTATTCTTGCAGAAATTTCCACTATAATTTAAGCTAATAACTTAATAAGGTTAAAGGCCTCAACTGTCATCCTTTCCATTTTGCCTCCTATTTATCTTACTATGTCTCATTAGGTCTCCATCGTTGAATATTCAGGAAATATTATTCATCATTTACATGTGGCAATTTAAGATTTGAAAAGGCAGGACTTTTTATTTTTAAAGAAATGGGACAATTTGGTGGGGGGGGGGGAACTAGACGTAAGGCACATATAATTGGGTACGCCACTGGCTGCAATAAATGCTTTAAAAGACATGTATTGAGAAGGAAAGACTTGTATTGAGGAAAAGCATGTGATTGAAATGTGAATTTTGGCATTGGGTGTCCCTCCTCAAGGAAGAAAGGTGGGATATAAATAATAATAATAATAATAATAATAATAAGAAGAAGAAGAAGAAGAAGAAGAAGAAGAAGAAGAAGAAGAAGAAGAAGATGATGATGATGATGATGATGTTAAAAATTTGCATCCCGCCTTTCTCAGGCTGTCTATTTTGGCATTGGGTGTCCCTCCTCTGGGAAGAAAGGTGGGATATAAATACATACATACATACATACATACATACATACATACATACATACATACTGACAGACAGACAGACAGAATGAATAAATAAATAAATAAATAAATAAATTTTGAAGGTATTTGGGGCTTGGCTTGTAAAGACCTTAAGGATTCTTAATTGAATATGGCAATTTCTGCCTCCCTAGACCTCCCCACACAGATCCAATATCTAAAATTGACTTTCCCCCCCAATCCAGAGTAACTACGGGAGCACGTAAGAGACTTTACGTGCACCCGTAGTTACTGCACCACCTAGTGAAAACCTATGGGAAATTCATATTGGAATCCAGAGTAAATTGTTCTTACTTCGTAGCAAGGACTCCCCGTAGTTACTTTGGATTTTGTCCATATTCGTTTTGGTGGCCGGATAAAACTTGTAACAGTGTTGGAGATGGTAATGTCGATGGTTGTTTAGGGATTTGCCCTACAAATGTGTGTCCAGGAAAGGCAAGAACTGCTTTTATTGGGGGAAAATATGCATTACTTCTTAAATATTACAGCTCTCAGACATCTCTCTTGTGGCATCAAACATTTGACGATTATCGTATGTGACTCTCAAACATGTATTAAACACGTTTGGCTATAGTTGAACAAAAGGGGGTTGCATACACATGATCACATTATTTAATTCCATAGTCATCATTCCAGTCACAGAATAATATAGCTGTCACTAGTGCTCACCCTCTTTAGTGTGAATTACATTCAGTCTTCCACAGTTCAGGATGTGTCTTAGATTTAATACAAATTCATTCTTCCTTAACCCATTCTTAAGTGCAGTCAAAAAGATAAATGTGTCAAGTCTTTCTCCTTTCAAAATATATTTATGGGATGAATTTTACTGTCTTAAATTAACACTCTGTATGTTTTTCGGTGTTTAATATTCTCAAAATTGTGCACACCAAAAGAAGGATATAATGCTTTGCAACTGATCTCTGGGTAATGTTAGCCCTTTTCTACATTAATTGTGTCAGTTCCGTTTGGATATAGTATATAAATATAATAAATAATATGTCTGAAGTGTCCTCATGCATGTATTACTTGAAATGAGGGATGGGCCATTTGACTTGTAAAACTTGCACTTGAGTCACCAAACTGGATTCCTGCAGACTCAAGAGATGCATGTTTTGAAACCAGACATGACTCAGGACTCTGGAGCTTTTCTCAGGAACAAATATTGATGAAGGGTGCAATCCTAACCAATTTAGGCTGGCATAACTCACCCACTCCTCATTCCTGTGGTGGTGTGGGGAGGCTGGTGCATGTCTGTACACTGGCCTAACCCCCCAGCCCTGGAGTGCTAGCCTAACTGAGGGTTAGAACTGCAGTACTGGAAACTGCACTGCTTCACTCACTTGAAGAATATCATATATTTTTAATGGATTGGGTTGCCATGCATTGGAAAACTGGGACTGTACCAGTATTGGGGGATTACATTTACATAATGGCAAGTTTGACCGGGGAGGGGGTGTCCTGGTTCTGTGGAAGAGAATTATAGCAACCCTATTTACTAGGGTTACCAAATGCTCTGAAAAACAGGGACAATCAAGATTTAGGGGGGATTTTGTTCACAAACTGGCAAATGGGACAGAGGGTCCTGTCCTGATTTTGTGGAAGAGAATTATGGCAACCCTATGGAATTATGGAAACCCAGTGTCAGAACTGACACTGACACATTTAGAGTTGGGTTGGAGGTCTGTAAATGTTAAAGAGAGTATAAAATTTGTGTGATTTGAATCGTAGCACTTGCTATGGCTACAATCCAGAGTAACTACAGGACCTTTTACACTGACGTAGTTACGGTGCCACTAATGGGAAACGCATAGAACAATCCAGAATAAGTTCCTCTTACATCTTTCCATAGTTACTCTGGATTGCAGAGTATGTCTCCAAATGTCCTCCTACCCAAGGAGTATCCCCACAAGAAGAACTGTATTGCCACACAGGGATTTGGTTAGCATTCGGCTACCTCTTATTGTGGTTTCATATTGTGCATATCTGTCAGGTTGATGCACCTGAGATTTCTAGTATGACCTATAAGAATGCCAGGATTCCCAATATCCAAAGTCTGTTTTGAAGACTTAAGTAAATTGATGTACTGTACATTCAAAGGCACTGAACACATTCCAGATGGTAGGTGATGCAGATGCCGAAAGAATATAAATCATCAATCAGAACTAGCTTGTATCAACAGACCCGATAAGCCCGGTAGACTTTGCAGAATGCATCTCGTAAAGTCGAGTAATACAAGTACAAGCATCCTGGGACTCGCCTTCGGAATAATCCCATGTTTTCATTTTACAGTTATTTATTTCTTTAAACCTTTTCTCCTTTGATCTGCCTGACATCTGGAAACAGAAAGCAAAAGAAAAGGCACAGGCTTCTGTCAAATATCACCTCGTGCGCAACAACACAGACAAAGTGTGCGTGAAATCTGGTCCCACAAGACCTTCTGACAAGCTCCACACAGGTTTCAAAGGGCTTGGGTAAAATTAATGACCTTCGTGCAATCAAAAGACGATTATCAACCCAATATGGTGGAACACCTGCATTCTTGAAAAAGTTTTTTAGGACAGAAGACTGTGTGTGTATGCACATATATATTTTAAAAGTACATAATACTATTGTGTAGTTAGTGAATCTATAGTGGTGCTTTTTGTTGACAATATCCTGTTGACAAAGAGAAACACAGAGGCCTTGTTATAGGTTAGCACATTAAATTAAAATATAATCTAGATGTTTACACTAGATGTTGTTTCAGGACCTCCCATCAGAGCACGATACCATAGCCTTTTGAGACTGAAGGATGCCAATAATGATGATGACGAATCTGCAATGTAGGCTGCAATCCTGAAGTACATGTGGGCTAGCCTAATTATCACCGTCTCCTGCATCATCCAGCTAGAGGCGCCTTCTCTGTAGGCACATGTTATTTAGCATTGCGTACGCCACAGTAATCCTTGGGGCCTGGAGTGTTGTTCTGGAGAGATGTACAGGGCAACCGGGGGTGGACAGCTGGCCTTATCAAAGTGCCCAGGGGTCCAGATGCAGCTACTGGGGTCAGGGATGTCCTGGGGAGGTTGGTGGGACCAAGGGGGAGCACCCTGCTTCAGAGAGGGTGGCAGTGTCCCCCTGCTCTAGTGTGGCAACCCCAGGTCCCCTCTGCCCCAGGAAGTACTTGTGCTCCCTGGCAGACCCATGTGGGCTCCTGTTCTCTCTTCCAGCCTTCCCTCCCCACAGAAGCCCTCTCACCTTCCCCCAGCCTTCCCTCCCCACAGAAGCCCTCTCACCTCTCCCTCTCCTCCCCCTCCCCTTCTTCTTCTTCACCCACTTTGGGCGCTGAAGATGTAAAGACCTGGTTCTTGCATTTCTAGCAGTCTCCTCCAACCAAGAAGTTGTTCTCTTCCTGCTTGCCTGAACTGTAAATCCAACTAAACATTGGGGATATTTATCTACTGCATTACCATTAAAGAAACAAAACAGAATAGTACTAAACTGATAGGTGGATCAACTAGGGTGCTACAATCCCAGGGCGGCCAGGCAATTTAATCTGCAACCACAACTTTGCATGATTCCCCATCATACTGGAAATACCCTCATCAGAACCTTATACAATACAAACTTAAAAAAAAACCAATCCAAAGTAATTGAACAAAAATGTGCGAGCAAAAATACCACTGCCTAAGGCTAATAGAGACTTGATTGATGATGTCACAATGATAAATGAACCCTCATTTTAAATTCTGTCTGCAAAGTAATTAGTAATGTCAGTGATAGTATTACTGGCTCTTCCTTCAACTTCATCACTAAGCTCTGCTCATTGCTCATCTTTGAGTCCTGCTTTTTGTATCTTTTCCGTCATGGACTCTTGCACCTCCGTGGAACAGATCTTTAGCGACTGCCCAGGGGAGCAGGGAGAACCACTTACCATGCAGAGTTGGTCTTTTTTGTGAAAGGTCAAGCAAATTTTTATTGGAAATGGCACCGGCATATTTTGATGTAGTCATTTGAAAGTCTGTAGCCTGGTAACGGAATGGTTTCCTGGTCTGATTTTATGGAAATAGTTCCCAAAGCTGAACTTCAATAAGATTACAAAAGGAATGAGCTGCCCTGTGCATGATTTGTGCAAAGGAAAGATTGCAGAGTCATGGCTTGCGATCAGTGATTCCCAAACTATGAGCTGCGGCTCCCAGGATTTCTGTTCATACACTGTCCATCATATCCTTGCCAAAAAAAAAAAAATCCTTGGAAAGGGGAGTTTGAAGGATGGTCCCCTGAAATGTAGAACACACAAGAAAAAAAATATTGGACAAGACAGAATAAAAGCTAAAAACACTCATCTATATTGCTTCCAGGTGGTTACTTTAACACTATATTTCTTATTACTAAATTTAAAACTATTACCTTTGGGATGAAATCCTAAACATATCTACTCAGAAGTACATCACATTGTATTCTATGGAACTTACTCCCAGGAAAGTGTGGTTAGGATTGCAGCCACAATTTATTAATTACAAGGCTGCCATGCTGCCTGCTTCCAAGGAAAAGGAGGACAATGAAGAGGGTTACCTGGTTACCCTGTATCAACCAAGCAATTTGAAAGCATGTAAATGCAAGTAGTTAAACAGGTACCATCTTTAATAGGGACACCTTTATACTGGCCTCTCACCCAGAGGCGTCACAAGGATTTGCATCACCCAGTGTGAGAGCTCATTGCGTTACCTCTATTAAGACCTTTCCTGTACCAGATAATGCACAATAAATTTTAATATCATACAAACAACCTAAATGCAATGGTATCAGTACAGTTAGTGTAATCCCCATTCACTTCATTTAGAATAAAATAAAGCAATTGAGCTCACTCATCCAATCAGTCACCAACAAAAACTCTCATTTCCATGTATCAGAAAAATATTAGCTGAAGTTCCAATATATTTTCTGATACATGGAAATGAGAGATGTTCCCTATTGATTCCCTTTAATGTCATAATAACACCTCATTGGCTTTAACTATCAGTCTCACTGGTCAGTTTTGATTTTTGAAAATCCACTTTTTTGTTACATAAGGCTGTTGTGTTTTCCTTTTCTGTTTTTGGTAATAGCTTTTCGATTTACTGATATTTCAGTGCAGTTTGTTACATTGCATTCTGCATTGTGGTGGATGATGTGATAGTATTTGCATTTGCATTAGCATGGGAAAGGTGGGTATAAATCCCTTAAATAAATAAATAAATAAATAAATAAATAAATAAATAAATAAATAAATATTAGTGAAATTCTATCAAGGGTTATGCATAAATGGAGAAAAAATAAGTGATCTATCAACTTCATTCATTCATCAGGAGACTAGTGCATATAATATTAAATAATTAGCGTGTCACTGTATTGTAACTCACTGGATGGCTAAGGCTGCAATCCTTAAAGACACTTTCCTGGGAGTAAGATTCATTGAACACAATGGGTCTTACTTTTGAGTATTCACGGTTAGGATTGCACCCTAAATGTGGAGCTTAAGAAAGTGCCTCTAATAAAAACAGAAGATTTTCTTCACAGATGTTGTCCTTGATAGGAGACCAGTAGAGCTTGTGTTGCTACTTCAGAATGTGGAAATTCACTGTGGTGTATTACCCCCGGGTAATCTGCATGATTCAGCTGAGCAAGCCTTAAGAATGCTAATTTCACTTGATATCACAGTGTTTCTATTTCATCATGTGAAGCAAATGAATTAATAACACCATCCAAGACCCAATGTTCATGTCAAACCTGCTTCAGGAACAACTCTGTAAAGGTGCTTGTGATGGAACAATCCATGTGATGTTGTGTGGAGCTTCATATCACCTTGTGAGTTTGTCATTCTTGGTATTGTAACTGTCTCTATACGTATGACTTTTAACAGAAAAAGGCTACAGTTTTAAAGACACTTTCCTGGGAGCAAGACCCATTGAACACAATGGGGCTTACTTTTGAGTAGACATGGTTAACATTGTGTTAAAATCAGGTATCTGTCACAATGAGAATATGTTGTGTTTGTGCATTTGCAGTTTCCACTTTCTATTATTTTTCTTGAAAACACAAAATTAGCATCAAGTCTTGGTCCCAAACAACCAACCCATCAAAACAATGGGTTTAATCAACCTTAACCAACCCACCAAAACTATGAAAGCAGTGGGAATGTCCCTTGCCAGTTCTGATCTCTTTTCAGTGGCTTGGGACATTATGAACCAGTGGCATCACATGGGAAATGTGGGAAGCACTAAAATGAGTTTTGAGCACTAAAGTTAATCCTGTTCACACCTTTCACCCTCACCTTCATCCTTTCTTTAAGAAAATCACAATCTTAACCATACTTACTCAAAAGTATACCCCATTGTGTTCAATGGGTCTTACTCCCAAGAAAGCGTCAAGGATTGCAGCCTATTATGCAGGTGTGCCATTGGCCACTACACATGATCCTTGCACATGATTACTTTTCTCCCATGTGCACATTGTTCTCTGGCTTTAGCATGCTGATAAATTGAATTTAGAAATGAAGTTTAATAAATCAGATTCTGGTAATGGTAATTCATAATTTTGATGTTAAGTAAGGGTGCAATCCTAACCTAGGCCAGAACAACTAATTGGTATTCACATTCCTGTGGTGACATAGGGAGGCAAGTGCATGTTTGTGCACTGGACTAACCTTCCCTCTGGAGTGGCGCAGAAGTGTCTTAAGGCACTTTTGTGACATTCCCAGGTCAGCACAGGACTTATCCCGGAGCTCAGGACATCCTAACTAGAGCTTAGGGTTGCAGCTTTAATTGCATTTGGTAGGTGTATTTTGGAAAGTAGGGAGGTAGGAATATTTTGAGAGTAGGTGCGCACACACACACACACACACACACACACACACATACCGTGGCCACTAGACAATCCTTGTTCAGCTTATTTTTAAGCTGCTTGTTACACATGCAAAAGATTAAAGAGCGCTGGCATTACAGGCCTCTTGGCGGTTCAAAGTCCCAGTGCAATTCACGAGCTGACAAACTCAATGGTTTGGAACTTGGAGCAGACAGGCTGCCCAATAAAGATGGAAGTCCACATGCACCTCCAATTCAGGCTGTTTTGGAAAAAAATAAAAGCAATAAAGCAATTTTAAGGCAAATAGGCTTGAAACGGGAACAAGAGGATTGAGGCCCAACTAATATCAGTCTTTTTCAGAAATATCTGCTTCAGGTGAGGGGAACCGTTATCTGAAAGGTCAAGAAACAGAAAAGCTCTTTATTTTGTAATATTTGTTCTTCCCTTTTCTCTTTAATTAAAAGCTACATTTGTGTAGCTGAGATAAAATTAATTCCAGATCGTAGAGAAATTTTGTTGTCTATTTTTTTTTAGATGAAGAGTGGAAATATTTTTGGAAACCTATTTTAAAATATAAAAGGTAAAGACAAGAACAGGCAGATAACAACACAGCTGGCCAAGTTTTTGGTGGCAGCAATAAAGACAAGGACAATTTTTGCCTCTAATAATGGATAATCTAAAGATATTTTAATGCCCAGAGGCCATTTTATTCTTTACTTTTTATTTTACTGTACTGTTTGCGATGGCATTGTGCTAATGCAATTTTAAATTAAAAAAGGTAAAGTTCTTCATCAAGCCCAATCTTTACTGAATATGGCTGTAATCCTAAAGACACTTTCTAAAGTGTCTAAAGACATTTTCCTATAGACACATCCTAATGACCTGGGAGTAAGATCGATTGAACACAATGGGGCTTACTTTTGAGTAGGCATGGTTAGGATTGTGTTCAATGATACCAATCCTAATCCTAAGCCCCAGCATAAACCCTGTGCTGACCTAGGGGTGTCAAAAAAAGTGCATTAAGACTCTTCTGCACCCCTCCTGGAGGAGTGTTAGGCCAGTGCACAGACATGTGCTTACTACCCCACATTACCAATGGAAATGGAGGAATGATGAATTTGGCTGGCCTGTTAGGATTGCACTAATTGTAAAATCCAGAGTAACTACGGGAGCACATAAGAGACATTACGTGTACCCATAGTTACTGCACTGCCTAGTGAAAATCTATGGGAAATTCATATTGCAATCCAGAGCAAATTGTTCTTACACCAGAGCAAGGACTCCCCGTAATTACTCTGGATTGCGCCCTAAATGTGTTGCAGTGGCCATTTTAGAAACACCACCATAAACAGCGTTAAAGGGCACAGATAAGCTGGTGTAGAAGGGAATAGGTGGTGGGAGGGATGGAGCAGGAAGGGAGAGGTTCAGGAGATCTGTAACTGGTGGACCCCCAAGTAACCCCATAGGGAAGGCTGAAAAATGATTAAGGATAGGGAAAAATATCCCCTTACCATGAAGAGACTTTCATTTTTCACCTTACCTGTGATGGGTACATCTCAGGCCATGCAGCCTCAGCCTAGGATTGGGCTACCTATGTAATTGAAATAGGTGGTTATTGATAACATTCCTTTGATGAACGGAAGGAACAGGTCAGGTGACTTCAAGAAACTTAACACCTGACTTTCCCTTCCAATTTACTGTTGAAAGTTAACAACAGTATTTCACTCTGCTAAAAATCTTGACAGTCCCTTACCTGCTTAAGGGTGGCCATTTTGATGTTTGATCCTGAAGATAATACTGCTTGGCTCCCCCAGAACCCCAATCCCTCTTGACTATGCACAACTATGTTTACCTATAGGTGACCAAGAGGGGGCATTGGTGGCAGGAATCCCCTCATCTAAGGGACATTCTTTCTCCCCCCCACAGCCACCTGAGGTGATTTGAGCTGCTCTCTGAGGGGACCAAGAGGGGCATTGGTGGCAGGAATCCCCTCATCTGAGGGGGCGTTCATTCTCCCCTCAGAGCCACCTGAGGTGATTTGAGTTCCTCTCTGAGAAGACCAAGAGTGACAGGAATCAGTGAGAGGAATCCCCTCATCTGAGGGATGTTCTTTCTCCCCTGACAGCCACCTGAGGTGATTTGAGTTCCTTTCTGAGGGGAACAAGAGTTGACATTGGTGACAGGAATCCCCTCATCTGAGGGATGGTCTTTCTCCCCCCACAGCCACTTGAGGTGATTTGAGTTCCTTTCTGAGGAGACCAAGAGTGACAGGTATTGGTGAGAGGAATCCCCTCATCTGAGGGATCTTCTTTCTCCCCTCACAGCCACCTGAGGAGATTTGAGTTCCTTTCCGAGGGGAACAAGAGTTGACATTGGTGACAGGAATCCCCTCATCTGAGGGATGGTCTTTCTCCCCCCACAGCCACCTGAGGTGATTTGAGTTCCTTTCTGAGGAGACCAAGAGTGACAGGAATTGGTGAGAGGAATCCCCTCATCTGAGGGATGTTCTCTCTCCCCTCACAGCCACCTGAGATGATTTGAGTTCCTCTCTGAGAAGACCAAGAGTGATAGGAATTGGTGAGAGGAATCCCCTCATCTGAGGGATGTTCTTTCTCCCCCCACAGCCACATGAGCTGATTTGAGTTCCTCTCTGAGGGAAACAAGAGGGGGCATTGGTGGCAGGAATCCCCTCACTCAAGGACATCCTTCCTCCCCCCTCCAGGGCATGGCAGCTGGCTCGGGATGATGCAGCCGAGCCTGTGACTGGTACCTCTATTGCTGATTCCTGGCAGAAGCGTGTGGGGTGGGATGCCATCTGCCCCCAGTACCTCTTCCCATGGTCCCTGGTGCCTGGCTAGCCCTGCTCCCTGCAGCCAGGTGTTTGGTGGTGGGGGCCCTGATCCACTCTCTTTCCTTTCCCATACACTCAAGCCACATGGGTGAAGCCATGTAAAAACCTATATTAGAATTGCTTTAAGGGTCCACTCGGAAAGTGTAGTGACAGCAGGCCTTGCATCTCCAGGTAAAATAGAAGGTGTAGAGAATGCTTTACTTATTTGGAGATTAGGGGATTTGTGTTTTGTATCTGTACAAGAAGTGGTGTTACCTGCTTTTAATTCATGATTTCAAATAGTAAAGCTGTAACAGAGTCCATTGATTGATTGATTGATTGATTGACTGATTGACTGACTGACTGACTGACTGACTAACTGACTGCACATTTGGATTTTAACTGACTGCACATTTGGGGGTGTTTTGTGTTAACAGAGAATTGTCCCTTGTTCTGTGTCCCTTTCCAGGCATGTCTGAATCTGGCCTCTGACTGGCTGAAGACTTGAAGGTTTCCTGCAAACTCACCTTCCTTTCCCTTCCACTGTTGCCCCCCCAGGAAAGCAGCAGGAGAGACAGGAGGGCCTGAGTCAAGACCACAGCCGTGCGCAGAGAGGGCCTTGTGCAAAGGCGCATCCAAAAGGAGGCTCCACACTGCGCTCCCTTCTTCGCTCGGGGCTCTGGGAGCTGATCTGGGTCTGCCTCCAGCTGCTGACCGGAGCTCCAGGCTCCCTCCTTCCCCAGTCAGGCCCACCATCGGCTGCAGCTCAGGCTGAGTTGCCCCATAAGTGACGCCTGCCTGGCCTTTCTCTGGGGTGAGAAAACAGACTGGGAGGAAAAGTCTGGAGAGAGGAAGGGGCATGACTTGCACCCTCCAGGAACCTGCAAAGGGAGGAGGAAAGCCTGCTAGGGGGCTGGAGCCAGGAGGGAATGGGAAGGTCTGAGCCCAGAGAGAGGGAAGGCCTTAGAGATGCTGTGCCAAGAAGGCCCAGGCAGGCACGGAAAGGGCCGGTTCTTGATCCTGCAGAGAGAGACGGAACCAGAGCTGTGGCTCTGCGGTTCTTGCAGAGGCTCCACCAGGGAAACCCAGGAAAAGAAGGACCTGCCAGAGTCTCTTTCTGCACCTTCAAAGCCAAGGCCTTATAGAGCCCACTTTGGGATGGTTTGATGCTCCCAGGTTGGTTGAGCCTCCTCCAGACTTCTTAGATCTATTAAACTGTCTGCAGATGGAGGATCTGTTTCGAGTCTAGTTCTCTCCACTCCCAAAAGGAAAAAAATAATCATGATTAAAACAGCACTTGTGCAGCATATATCTTTCTTCAAGGTTTCATTTTTTAATAGATTATAATTTATAATCACTTTCAAAATGAACCAAGTGGTGATCCAGGAGAGTAGAGCTCCTTTTGCAATGCTCTTCCCTGCCAAGATGGCCTCTACAGTCACAGATGTCCAGCTTGTAAGCACCAGGAATGAAGAGTCTTGGGGTATGACCTATCCTCACCATCCAAATATACTGTGCCCATCTCCTCTGCAACATCCCCCAAATGCAACACATGCATGTACATGAAGCAAGTGTGCAAAGGGGAAAAACCTCATGCAGTCTCCTTTCTCTCCCTGACAGAGAGTAGAGAAACAGGATCGAAGGAATCCAAACCTTGTGTCTGGACAGACATGGCAGCTGCTCATCCAGACCAGGTAAGGGATATTTGACGGGGACACATTGGGATTACCAGTGATATAGCTTAGCAGATCCAGTGGGTTGCAGTTGCACTGGACAACAAGCTTTAGGGGTGCAACAATCTGAGCTTGACTTTATTGGTCAAAAATGTGAAAACCTCTTACATATAAATAATAATACTAGCATATCATATATGAAAATCTTCATATATGAAAGATCTTCATATATGAAAGATCTTCTTCCTTTTCCCTTGGCCTGCAGGCATGACCTTGGCTGACTTGCTCAGAGGGCATTTCTCTTTTCTCCTTCAGATCCCCATTTTATTTGCAGAGATAGCCCTGCATTTCAGCAGTGAAGAGTATGCGCTGCTGAGTCCAAACCAGAGGCACCTGTATGAGGATGTCATCTTGGAAAATCACGAAAACCTGATCTTTGTGGGTAAGGAGGAGTTTTTGGTCCTTAATGTCTTGATACTCTGAATAGGAAACTCTTCTCCAATGGTTATTGCCAAGGGGACTTGGTGATCATGCTGCATGAAATTGGCATGGCTGCTCTTACCCTAATAGCCCCACATTCTCCCATTTTGTCCAGCTCAGCTCTGAATCCCTTGAAGAGGAGGGTAGCCCCTCAACAGGTCTTGTGCCAAGATTGTCACAGATCAATCCTATCTCCAGGTTAGTCCAGCACAAGTCATGTGCTGTTCTGGGAGCATTACAAAAGTGCCCAAAGGCACATCTGCACAATTCCTAGGGTGGTTTTGGCAGTGAACAGACAAGTGCCACCATCCGCATGCCACTGCAGTAATGGGAAGATGGGTAAGTTGTGCTGGCCTAGGTTGGTTAGGGTTGCACCCCCAGGAACTCAGTTGGTTGGAGCTGGACATCCTCTGAGTACAGACCCATGTCATCTTCTTATGGTCATGGGTTGCAGGTGTGTGTGCATCACAACCAAAGAGTGGAGGATCCTCAGGCATTTCTGCTTTGGGCATGAGTACATGTATATGTACATGTCTCAAAACGTTTGTGTGTAGAAATGGGTGGAGAATGAAAAGGCGGGCCTTAGTGGCAAGCATTGTGTAAGTGTGTGATTAAAGAACTGGTATCAGTCAGATCTCTTTGTTCATTTTTGTTATCACTCCGTATGTGTCTCTGGAACATGCGTTTTAAAAAATGCATATGCATACATATGTGTGTCTTTGTGTATGTGATGAGAGAAAAAGATATGAAAGCCTCAGCTTCCTGTCTTTTCTACTTTGCATGTTTGTCTGTCTTGTTACTGTGATCTTTCATCTCTTCCATGGGCATCCCAGTAAGCACCCCCATTTCGAACCAATGCCTGTCATTATATCAAGCCAGCACTCAGGACTGGTTACCACTTCCTGGCCCTCACCTTTCCAGCCTCCTTCCCTTTTCTCTCCTTTCAAATAACCAAAAGCCAATGGTCTAGCCAGTTATTCTGGGAGGGGTGTCTCCATTCAGCCAGGAGTGATGGTCTTGACAGATGAAGCCCCACAACTCTTCAAAAGCAGACTTGAGAACCTTGGTTGTTGGTGCAGCCTCAGGATCGACTCACAAATACCCCTTTCCCTTTTCTTTCTTTTCCTTGTTTTTTGCTCTTTCTTATTCCTCCTCTCCAGTAGTGGCCTTTGTGGCCTTCCTAGGACTCTCAAGAAGCCACACATATTATTGTTGAAGCCTCTTCTGGTTCAAGGTTTCTGTGGCTCTTCGATTCTGGTGAGTCAGAGGCTTACCTGTCACCTGGCCATGTGCTGGAGAATCTGCCATGACAAGGCAGCCTTTGTGGCCTCAACGGTGAGGGTGGCCACAGCCGGCAGGCCAGTTGGGGGCTCTGCCATCAGCAGACAGGCCATGGTGGGTCACAAAGCACCTGAAAGAGGAGGCTGCCCTCTGATGCCCATGTCTGGCCAAAAGAACTGTCCCTGTCCTCTGAGAGGCACTGGTGAGATCCAAAGGGGTCAGGCTGGCCACTGCACCTGATGGTTTGAAATGGGGATGAGAGACCACCATGAATGGTCACTTTTTCTGTAGGCAGAAAAAGGCAGTGCCTCTCAGGAGCTTTCTCCTGGACCATCACCAGTGGTGGACTCCAGCAGGTTCGCACATACTCTACAGAACCGGTTGTTAATGAGAGATAGGACATATAAAGTTTAAAAATAGCCATTTAAAAGTGGCTGCCAGATGGGCAGAGAACCGGTTGTTAATTTCTTTGAAGCCCATCACTGACCATCACTCTCCTTGATAGTTTGCAAGGCTCGAGGGCATCAGAGGGCAGCGGAGGCCACCACAGACTCCACATGGATATGCCTCCTGCCCACCGTGTGGCAATGAGACCAATTCCAGTGGTAGCAACTCTGTGGCCCCTATTCTTTGCACGAGAATGCAGGTTGAAGTAGACCCTCTAGAGCACCCCTCAATCCAACTGGCTCACATTGATCCTTCCCAGAGCAAGTCTTCTGTTGTGGGAAGTGAACCCATTCCTAAGAAGACTGGTTGCAGGTTCTGTGATCTAACAGTGATCTGGGCACAACAACTGATGCTGTAATCATAATCTTCAGTTAGACAGGCCTAAGCCCCAGCATAAGTCCCTTGCTGATACTGGGGGTGTTACTAGATCAGATAGGTGAGTTAGGCCAGCATAAACGTGCGACCTGTCAAAATTAAACCACTTTTGAGCATCTGCTGCCTTGTGTAGATCCTTATCCTGGGAACCGGGTAGGAGGGCCATAGCCAGGATTCAGAAACACCCATTCAATTCCCTGCCCCCTTCCTGATTCAGGGGCACATGGGTCATGGACATAACCGTTCCCCGATTAGCTGCAGTTTCTTCCTTTGGTCCTGACAGCATTTCTTGACTGATTTCTGCAGAATCCATTTGGGACCAGATCGGAAGAAATCAGGAACAGGCTCAGTCTACACAGCAAAGACCCCACACAGTGTTGAGGCTGTTTCCAGGCCAGGAGTGTGGAAAGACCTTCACTCAGAGAACTGCACTTCAGACCTACCAGAGACCCCACATGAAGGAGAAAAACTATAAGTGCCAACAGTGTGGAAAGAGCTTCAGTACCAGAAAGAACTTTATTCTTCATCTAAGACCTCACACAGGGGAGAAACCCTTTATGTGCCAGGACTGTGGCAAAACCTTCAGTCACTGCGGGCATCTTAAGATCCACCAGAGAACCCACACAGGGGAGAAACCCTATAAGTGTAAGAAGTGTGGAATAACCTTCACTGAGAGTGGGAGTCTTAAGAAACACCAGAGAACACACACAGGGGAGAAACCCTATAAATGCCACGAGTGTGGAATAAACTTCACTCAAAGTGGGAATCTGAGGATACATCACAGAACCCATACAGGGGAGAAACCCTATAAGTGCCAGAAGTGTGGAATAAACTTTTCTTGGAGTGGGAATCTTAAGATCCACCAGAGAACCCACACAGGGGAGAAACCCTATAAGTGCCAACAGTATGGAATAACCCTCAGTCAGAGAGGGAATCTTAAGGTCCACCAAAGAATCCACACAGGGGAGAAACCCTTTAAGTGCCAGGAGTGTGGAATAACCTTCACTAAGAGTGGAATTCTAAAGATCCACCAGAGGACTCACACAGGGGAGAAACCCTATAAGTGCCAGGAGTGTGGAATAACCTTCAGTCTCAGTGGGAATCTTAAGATCCACCAAAGAATCCACCTAGGGGAGAAACCCTTTAAGTGCCAGGAGTGTGGAATGTCCTTCACTCAGAGTGGGCATCTTAAGATCCACCAGAGAACCCACACAGGGGAGAAACCGTATAAGTGCCAGGATTGTGGAAAAACCTTCACTCTGAGTGGGCATCTTAAGATCCACCAGAGAACCCACATGGGAGAAAGCCTTTAAGTGCCAGGAGTGTGGAAAAACCTTCTCTCTAAATAGGAGTCTTAAGAGGCACCAGAGAACCTGCACATGAGAGAAACCCTGTCTAGATTGAGGAATTTGATGTATTTGTATTGCCGTCCTTAAAAACCACCAGATAACCCATAAGGGTTAGGAGTATGTTAAGAGTATGGAAAATCAGAGTGGTGGTCTTAGTAGCCGTCAGACAATCCACTCAGGAGTGAAACCTTATACAGTTGATGTGTATTAACATTGGTTTTGTGGTTTTCATGGATCTTTAAAAAATGCCTGTTATCTCTTCACTGTTTGTGTGGAAATGAAGTTCATTCTTTATTTCTTTAAAAAACCTAAAATTAAATTCATCAGTTTTCCCCTTTTACTCTGTTCTTGTGTCTAAGGACTTGCTCTTTCAGTCATTGTCTAAATTTTGTTCTAAATTTGCACAAATCATAAACTCAACACAAATGCTCACAAATCGGTTTAAGTATATTTCTCCATGCAGTGCTCCACATACAGTAGTCTATGGAGACTTTATCCTAAGATCAGTATATGGCCCCTGGGAAGGAAGATAAAAACTCTTTGGGTAAGGTAACTATATAGCCAATGTGAGTCAGGTAAAACTTGCTATATCAGGTAGTTGTGGACCACTCTGGGGAGTTCCACTGTGTTATCATGTGCCCTCACTCTGTATAGATCTGGCCTTATCTTCATTATAAATGTGTAGCGCAAGGTTTATGAAACAATAGAAAAGGAATTAAATATTTTGTTCTGCCCAGACAAAAGGCTTAAAGGTGGTGTGATAAGAGTCTTCAAATATTGAAAAGGCTCCCATAAAGAAGATAGAAAAAAAATGATTCCTCTTTGCCTCTCTGTATAGAATGAAATGAATTTTAGATAACAGGAGGTTAAATATTAGAAACACAGTTTTATCTGATGGTGGTTGAATATGTTACCTTAATATGTCATAGAGGTTCTTTTGGGTAGATGTTTCTGCCAGAGGCAGGCAGTAGATAGTAAAGACAAAGACCCAGGGACTATAGCGCCCTGTCAAAGTTCATGCGCTCGTTGTACAGGAAGTTTTATAAATGACCCATTTTGCAAAATAAGACAGTCAGACCTTATCCCGTGTGTTCAAAAAATATTTACATACAAATGGAAATGGAGAAAAAAGATAGGATGTAACAACAATTTTACCAACTTTCACAGATAAAGGATGCAATCCTAACCTAGGCTGACACAACTCATCGGTCTTCCCGTTCCAGTGATGATGTAGGAAGGCAAGCGCATGTCTGTGCACTGGTCTAACCCTCCACCAGGAGTGGTGCAGAAGTGTCTGACAGCAATTTTGTGACAGCCACAGGTCAGCACAGGACTTATGCCGAGGCTTAGACTGGCCTAACTGGAGATTAGGATTGCAGCCAAAGACACACTAAATATATACAACTGTATCCCTTGGGGGGCAGTGTTCAAAATACTGGAAATGAGTTTTGGAGTTACATGTCTTCAAGCAGTGTGGTTCAAAGCCAATATATGACATTATGGATCTGGGCTGATAGGGAAATAAAAGAAGTAGGATTTTGTGTAAAAAAAAAAAAAAGTTTGGAAAATTTGTGCATGGACAGTGTTATTATGTTGAAAATGGACTATTATATGATTAACCCTACAATCCAGAGTATCTACGGGAGCACATAAGAGACATTACGTGCACCCGTAGTTACTGCACCACCTAGTGAAAACCTATGGAAAATTCATAGTGCAATCCAGAATAAATTATTCTTACACTGGAGCAAGGACTGCCCGTAGTTACTCTGGATTGCGCCCTAAGCTTGCACAAACCTCATACTCTGAATATGAATGGGACACTGTTTCAGCCAAAATATACCAAATACTATTGCAGTGATACTAATGATACTGAAATATTAGTGAAAGGAGACACAATGGTTAATAAGCAACACTTGTGCATCAGTCCCTTCTACAGAGAAACAAAGATACTGTTACAATTATGGAAAGTATGGGTCGCTGATCTATAGATCAACAACAGTGGATACTGGACCTACTAAAATGAGGAAGTTGCCTCTATTTGGAAATCTGATTTGGGATTTTAAAATACTTCAAGTCAATATCAAAACGGGCAACTTAAACATGAGAAAGCTTAGCAAAGGAAGCTGGAGAAATAACTTAGGATGATGCCTTAATTATGTGGTTGGCTATGCCCCATAAATATATAATACTTCGCCTGAACAGATATACCTGCTCGATGACATTGCTGAGACTGTAATTAAGTTTGGGGATGAGGGAGATTAATGTGTTGTGTGCTACCTTATCTGTTGGCGACAGAAAGAAGTTCTTTGAGAAAATGTAGTGTCTGCCACACTGAGAAAAGCATTGCTATATAAGTACCTCCCTTTAATGAAATGGTACCATGAAGTGATATGGGGGAAATGGTAGATTTGCAAGCTTCTGTGATCAGGAAAGAGATGTCACACAAAACCTGCCTTAATTATTTTCAAAAGGATTGGGTTATAGCACTGTTTTAAATTTGCATTACAATAATGTTTGCAGTAAAATAAAACTTTGTAAAGTGGAAGTCAAATTTTCAGAAAATGAAACTCACACTCACAACTCTACATATATACTCAATGCCTTCTTCCATAGGGCAAAAAAGGAGCATGGAAAGGTAATTTTATGTCTAGAGCAGCTTTTTTTAAGCCGTTTCCATCTTGTGGCAGACTGACAAGATGCTAAAATTTTTTTAACACCACTGATTTTTTAAAATTTATTTTTATAATTGACAAGGCACACCATTCTGGTAGGGAGGGGGAGTTCACATCTCCCAACCCCAAACTCCTGCACACCTGAGGACCATTCATAGCACACCAAAGTGTCATGGCACATTGGTTGAAAATCACTGCTTTAGAGGAACTACTTAGGGTTGGTGCAAATTAGCTGGCCTAACTCTGAAAATGCCTATCATTAGCAGGTTGTGTTACAATATACGCCAACGCAGAGTCTGCAGTGGCCATGTTGGAAGAAGGATGAAGGTGGCTTTTTCCATGAAAAAATCTCTGAATTGAATGTATGGTTGCATAACCCATAAGGGACAAATCTTGTGGATGTGACTCACAACCTGAGTCTATGCTTTACATTATCCCGGGCTGAAATGGTAACAGCATGGCTATTGGTCCATCCAGATGTGCTGAGAAGCAGTGCTAGGGCTTCTTGGGATAAGTAAGGGAGCTTAGCAGAAGCAGGAGCTTACCCCAGGTGACCTTGATGGGTATTCTTGGATCTGTGCCAACTATTGAGGGGCATAGGTTCAAGATCCACATCAGGTCTCCCAGGCTGGGATTAGGATATGGCAGCAGGCCTTGCCACCATCTCTGTTCCCCTCCTGACCCACTTCCTCTCTCTGCCACACATTACCTACTGTTCTCCTGTCTTGGAATGCCTTCCCTGCCCAGACTTACCTCTCCATCAGACAGCACTTGCCCAGATCTCCATGTGGTTGTCCACCATCCTTTGCTCATGCTAAGCCTGCTCTGGCATTGGACTGGCATAGACTATCTCATTGTGACAGTGCTCTCCATCTCTGGATCAAGCCATCATGGAGGTAGTTTCCCATGAAATAACTGGGAAATAAATAATAACAAATAGATAATAAATAAAATAATAAATAATAATAATAATTCTGTGCCTGAGAATGGCCCATTCTTCACATATATGTGGCTCAGCTGGAAATGGAAAATAAAATTATTTAAAATTATGACCCATTTCTCTCTGTAGTTTTCATATTTGCAGTAGATTCTTGGATGTGAGTGGATACCTATTTTTATATTCCTAATTATCATATTTGCATTAGGTTTAACTTCAGGGGTCCAGCTGAGTTTATTTAAAAAACAAACTCTTATTTCTTGGGCATAAAAACTTAATTTGTTACATTGCCTTTCAAAGAAGGCCATTGCAGTTCTCGTAGACTTAAAATTAGTCAACTGAGAATAACCGGGGAACGAGCTCACAAATTCACTATGCAGAAACCTCTTTAGATCACTTGGGAAGAAACTTTAAGTGAATTCTGAGATGACAGATGATGAAATCATATAATTCCCTGTATAGATAGAAAGTGGAACTTTATCTTCATTGACAGACAGACAGACAGACAGCCAGACAGACAGAAAGTAGGTATATGGATGGAAGGATGGATGGGTAGGTAGGTAGGAAGATATGTATATGGATGGATGGAAGGAAGGATGGATGGATGTGTGTGTGTATATCTATCTGTCTGTCTGTCTGTCTGTCTCTCTCTCTCTCTCTCTCTAGATGGAGAGAGAGAGAGAGAGAGAGAGAGATACTGTACCAGCAATACTGCATAACTGATTATTGGTCTGAAGAAGGAGATTTGGAATTTGTGGGTACTGCTAACCTACTCCTTCTCCAACTGAATCTGCCCTCCTCCTTGCCCCATTACTTTCCCATTCCACCCACTCTTTGACAGATTCCCCTCCAAAACCTGCACAACCCTACTGTTGCATAGGATTGCACTGAATTCAATGAAGCATCCTTCTGAGTATTCATACACCCATAAAGTTAAGACAGACACCAGATGAAATTAATTATTAACTGGTGACTTATGCTGTCCCAACATCCTACTGATCCCAATATCCTACTGATGTTCTGAAAACCATGTTATTCAGGTGGCCTTTCATATCTAGGGGTTTGGTTGGTACCTGTTGGCCACCTCTGTACCTTGGGACCCAACTGGAGCATGAGCTGGGTCCCAGCCTTGTTTCCTGCTCCCTTCCAACCTAGAATGCTCATCACCCACCGTCTCCCCCCCATAAAACAACTCCTGACACCAGCCCCCTCCTCTCTAAATGTTGCAGGTGTATGTATAGTACATTCGAGAACACTCAGCTGGTACAAGTACAAGTAACTTGTGTTGGCCCAAGTGGACAGTTTGGACTGTATTGCCCAATTCATTTTTATTACTATAATTTTTGTACCAACAATTTTTTTAAAAAACAACAACAACAATAACAGCATGGCATGAATGAATGCAGATTCAAGGGGTGGAGCAAATAAAAAATATTAAAATGCCTTATGGCACAGATTGACATCTGTTTGACAAATAAGATTGACACTGACTCAAAGCAGCTCCAGATCAGCCAAAATAATTTCACAAACGATCAAGCAGAATGTTATAATCAGTAGTGTCAAAAGTGGCACTTGGATCAAGCAAAATTAAAATGCTTGAACAGGCCAAGTCAGGCTGCATTAATAAATCATTACAAAATGTAAGCATGGCGGATTCTGCTCCGTAATATGATTTTTTCCCCACTTTTTTCTTTTTTTTAAGAACTCAGACTGCTGTTTTTTAGAGGATATTTCTCGCTAAGTAGTAGTATAATATAGTAAGAATTTATTGTGGGTGAAATCCAGAGTAACTATGGGAAGTCCTTGCTCCGGAGTAAGAACAAGTTACTTTGGATTGCGATATGAATTTCCCATAGGTTTTCACCAGGTGGTGCAGTAACTACGGATGCACATAATGGGCGCAATCCAGAGTAACTATGGGGAGTCCATGCTCTGGTGTAAGAACAATTTGCTCTGGATTGCAACATAAATTTTACCATAGGTTTTCATTAGGTGGTGCAGTAACTACGGGTACACATAATATCTCTTACGTGCTCCCGTAGTTACTCTGGATTGTAGGCAATGTCTCTTACGTGCTCCTGTAGTTACTCAGGATTGTGCCCTGTGTTTTGTCCCAATTTTGAGCCAAGTTGGATGAACACGAATATTTATTTATCTGATCCAGAGGTGCCAGAGATCCAGAGTATCAGATCCCGTCACTGTGCAGGATGAACGCTGAAGAAAAAAGATTTATTTTATTTAATATAGTATTTATACACCACCTTTTTCACAGACCTAAACCTTGTAGATTCAAGGTGGTTTACATATGCAAAATCAGTGGTGTCACTAGGGTGCGGGATGCCAATGCTTCAACCCTATGATGAACCTCCTAACATGCTCTATCTCCTTTTTATGTGCGCACACACAGAGACACACACAAACACACACCAAAACATTTGAATCATCATGCCATATCCAAATCAACAGGAGCAAGAACAATTTAAGCCTTTGAACAGTAGAGAGAGGTTGAATGAATGGAGTATATGTTGAACGAATGGCAACTGGGTTTAACTGAAAGGTGTTGAAAAAGCAGATTGTCATTAAAAAAGTCAGAGTTACCTATAGACATTGCTTCAGTGACCTTTGTTCTGCAGTGTAGTGTATCCACATATGAAATAGAGACGGCATCTGAATAATAACAGCACTCAATAAGAAAAAAAAGCCATTTCTACAAGGCTGAGGATACTGATAAATTGGCTTTACTGTCCGCCATCCACTTTTGGAAATCTTTTTAAAAATTCATTACCTTTTTCAACAGAGTGTATCAAAGCTTCACCCCGACTCAGGTAATGTAGCTGTAATTTCCAAGTCTGCCATCTCCATGCCAGTCTATTACTAAAAGCTTTCATATGCTTGAGAGCATATTTATGTCAAGGAACTGTGTGCATAAAATTAATCGGACAACCATGGACACAGTATCTATATCAGGAACAGAAATCTCTTCTTGGGGGCAGCCTGCCAGCTCTTTCCAGTGCCTCATGTTCAGCCCTAACATCTGGTTGATCTTTCGGTTACATTTGAACTACTTTTGCCTGGTGCAAAAGAAGTACGGGCAGCATTTTTGCTGGTTTCTTTTTGCTTGTTCTTTAAAAATTTCAGCTCTCGAAAGAATTTATCGTGTTAGGGATGGACAGGTCCTGGTACAAGTGCTGGCCTAGGGATGTTGGAAAAGTGCTGTTAATACACTTCTGTGCCACTTCCGTGGGGGTTAGGCCAGTGCACAGACATGCGCCAGTCTCCTTATGTCACTGCGGGAACAGGGAGAAGAGTAATGTGATGCTGGCCTAAATTTGTTAGGATTTCATTCATTCATTCATTCATTCATTCATTCATTCATTCATTCATTCATTGCTCTGAATTCAGTGCAATTTACTCCCCAGTGAATATATATAGTTGGAAGGGATCTAGTAGGTCATCCAGTCCAACCCCCTGCCTGTAGCAGGAAATCCTTCTACAACATCCCTGACAGGTGCTCGTCAAGCCTCTGCTTGAAGATCCCCAGTGATCTTAGGATTATATAGGATTGGAGCTTCAGTGTTGCCCCAAATATTTTTACATTACTAGTTTTTATGGGTAGCATTGGGTAGAACAGAGCTTTTAACATAAATAATTTCTCCTCCAACATCTTGCACATAGCAGATGTCAGCTTTATTTTATGTTTAAATATCCCATTCTTTCTGCATCTCTTTGGATAAATTTAAATGTATGGGGAACAAAGATGTATTCATAAATTCTAAAAAAAATGTAAATATGCATTATATCAAAAAGTAAGCTTGAAATATAGGGTAACATTTTTATTCCTATATTTGCAGCCTAAATTTAAACTTTGTGAAATTTCAGAAAACTTACTTTTACCTGTTCCAATTTCTCTTCACAGAAAAGTACATATTGATTTTTCTCAGGATATTCTGCAAGTCCATGGCTGAGATGGTAGGTTTGAAGAGACTTGGGCTATTTTGGATTTCTAGAGAATACGGTATCTTTCACTTTATATATATATGTATATATATATATGTGTGTGTGTGTACATATATATGCTTAAAATATATTTCTTTAAAAATGTCTTAGATATCTAAACTTCTGAGATCTAAAAGGCAAGAAGTATTAAAAGTTCAAATATTTGTCCAAAATTATAGTAGGATTCTGAACTATTTTGCCCTATAATGCAGTAATACTTAAAATATATTTCTTTTTTCAGTGCAATTCTATGTGTGTCTACTCCAAAGGAATTCCTTTATGTTCAATGGAACTTATTCCCAGGATAATGTGTATAGGATTGCAGTGTGTGTCATTGTCCCTGCATTCAACGTCACAAATGCTTAAATCTCCACATACACGAGACACAATATCCAGCCTTCTTGATTCCCGGTTTTGAGGTTTCTCAAGCATGAAGTAACATATAATTGTCAATTTAAACCAATTTTATAAACAATTTTTTAAAACTACTGAGTATATTGTGGCTGAAATCCCAATACCATTGAAGACCACTGACTTCCATCAGATTATGATAAAAGTTTTGACAGTTTATTCAGAAGTAGCTTTGCATCATGCAAATAAATATATCTAAAAGCAATGACAAAAGGTCACAGCTTTATTTGTTTCTGACTCCTGATTGCATTTCTATGGACTTTCAAAGCAATGCATTATTTTTACCAAGCATTTAAGGTGCAATCCTGACCATGTCTACTCAAAAATAAGCCCCATTGTGTTCAATGGGTCTTACTCTCAGGAAAGTGTCTTTAAGATTGCAGTCTTAGTGCAATCCTGACTTTAGGCCAGAGAGAATGGCCCAGATAAGTTGACCTAAACAGGCCGTATCCTGAGCTTACAGTCCAAAGACACAGAGCTAGAAAGCCGCTAGGCTGACACTTAGGCCAAATCCACAGGACTAGGAGGCCTCTAGGCTGGCCTAACTGCTGCTGAAGAGGCAGCAGCACAAGGGCAGCCTGCTCACTGGGCTGGTGTAGTTGTGCTGTATCCTGAGGTTGAGAGTAAGGGGTTGCACGTAGGTTGGCCTAGGAATCAGAATTTTTTGCCATCACTTCCATGTTTACTCTGGCCCTATGGACCCCTATGGGTCTACTCAAATTTATTCCTGCTCCTGAAATCTGAGGAGCTGTAAGGGGGCATTTCTGCCCTGGAAACAGGCTCTGGATACGGCTTAACTGCACTACTCTAGGCTACGCTCAATATTCCCTCAACACACCTCTGCTGAGCTGCCTAGGACAGCACTGAAAGGCCAGCCCAGGTCCATTTGTGTTGGGCCAGTCTAAGTGGACTTCCACTGGCCCAAGCCTCTTCCGGTGTAGCTAGGCTGGAATATCTTGGAATTAGACCAACCCAGTGGTAGATAGGCTAGTCTAAGTGCACTTCAGGATTGCAGCCTTAGGCACTTGAGGGCGGTTCGGCAGTGGAACAGATTGCCAAGGGAGGTGGTAGACTCTCCCTCACTGGGGATCTTCAAGCAGAGGCTCAACAACCACCTTTTGGAGATGCTCTTTGTGGATTTCCTGCTATAGGCAGGGGGTTGGACTAGATGACCTACTGGGTCATTGGAAGGGTCCAACTCTAGGATTCTATGATTCTATGAATATTTCATTGCACATGCAGATCCCAGTTTAGTAAAAAAGGCAAGAAAGCAGACTTGCTCCATTGAATACTAAAGTCAAGGGGCTGTAGTTGCAAACAATGTTATCTCATTTTCTTCAGTTTTGTGTTCAGAGTGGTAGTAGTAACGCAGTGGTGGGCTCCAGCAGGTTCGCACCTACTCTATAGAACCGGTTGTTAACAAGAGATAGGACATACAAAGTTCAAAAATAGTCATTTAAGTACATACATCCAAGTACATACATCCAAGTGCTTACTTGAATGTGCTTACATACATTACTTGCATCCACGTTTCCTGTAGAAAAACTCATGACCCTTGAGGAGTTTTCTAAAATCCGTATCTAAGGCTTTTTTCCCAGTATCCATTGCCCTTCCATTGATTATGCACAATTTAATGTCATGGGTTATGAAAAGCATGTTCTTCGCGCAAACGCCTTGACCAAAGTAAAGACCTGTTAATGTGCTAAAAGATGGATCTCCTTCTGTTTATTGATCTTTGCATTTAGAACCAATCCATTTTCAAACAGCCAACATTTTTCATATCTTTCTTTTTTTTTAAGAACAAAAGATGGATTAGCTCTTAATCAATGACAGATGAGCTTCATTGGTTACAACTGAAAATAGATGAACGATGATCAGCAATATTTTACCAAGCCATAGAAATGCAAGATTTTAGACTGCTTTATAGTTGGACTCACGTATGAAGCAGTTGCCCTTAAAAAAGTGGGGAATATATATTTATAGGCAAGTCACATACCTCAGATCAAAAGCAAATATACTGTACTGGGAAAGTTGTTGCAAACTTTGTGTAAAGATAAACATATGACAGTTTATACAACTATTTTCTGGGAAGTGAGTGAATTAGTTATATACTAATTCAATACACGCAATCGTATCTTCCAAGGTTATATAGTGGTTGTCATCAAATCCCTACTTGCTTGGAATGAAAGGCTACTTGCAGTTTTAACAAGTTTAGTGGACAGTTTTGAAACAATTTTTGACTCAGGCAACTTCTTGGGGGATGATTGATGGTAGGTATATTACCTACCTGTGTGTATCTTCAGGATTCAATTATGAGAAGCTAAAATAATTTTTTTCTCTTCCTCTGTGTGCGAGATCCTTATGTCAAAACACCCGAAATGTCACCCATCAACTTGTTTTGTTTTGGACTTTTCGTTTCCAATTACAGGGAAAAAAAAGTGAGCTGAAAAAGAAATCTGTCTGCCTTTCTTTTCCAGGACCAGCACTATGAGACAAGAAAGATGGTTGTGGCTTTTTCTAGGAAAAAGGAGAAGGTTATTGATATTCACTTTAATCACTTTAAACCCTAGGAAAGGGTCTTTGCTATTATTAAAATAATGGAGTAATGGAGACATTAGAATTCTTGTCTGGTGAAATAATTCAGATTACTGTCTCTAGTTTTGTTTATTTGGCACTGTAGTGGTTAAAAGACCTCCTTGGAGCTGAAGGATACCTGTGATGGTCCTGTGATGGTCTCCTACTGGGAGAAGGTGAACAAGGTTCAGAGCACATGAAACTCTCTATCCTGTGCCATGTTCTTTGTTTAATGCAAAATGGGTATATTTTTTTGCCATGAGAAAGGGGGTTTGTCCCCAAACCGAGGCAAAACTGGAATTCCTTTTTCCACTGAACCATCCAACACCCAAGACCAATGTTCCATTTGTATGCCATGAGATGAAAAACATTTGGGTACATGTTACCTGGGTCAGAAAGGGGGTCCAGGGGCCAAAGGATAGGCCAAAAAATTTTCTGGGATCTAACACTGATAGATTGGTATTCACATTTTGTTTAAGCCTGCTTAATTATATATCATAACTCATAGCAATTAGGATCTAATGATCTGATAATGAAATTATTAGCAAATTGCAATTAGATCAATCTAATGATCTAATAATGAATTATGATCCCAAGGAGAAAGGTAGGGGCCCAAAAAAGATATTGTACCCCCTGATAAAATTCCTATTTGAGGCTTGGGACAGTGCCAATGGAATGAGCCCAATGATGCTCTGTTCCTAGTTATGTTGGAAGGCATATTAAGGGCAAAATCCAGAGTAACTATAGAGAGTCCTTGCTCCGATGTAAGAACAATTTACTCTGAATTGCAATATGAATTTCCCATAGATTTTCACTAGGTGCTGCAATAATTATGGGTGCAAGTAATGTCTCTTACATGCTCACGTAGTTACTCTGGATTTGGCTGCTGGTGATGTAGAAAGGTAAGTAGTGATGTGTCATAATTGTCGTCGTCATCATCATCATCATCATCATCACACGATCTTTCCCTGGCACTGAAAATATTTTTACCACTGTACTAACTGACTCCCAATTTCAATTTCCTTCTTTTCTTAAGCAGGTTTTATTCTTATTCTTATTTCATCAGACCCAATCTACTCTGTAACCAAAACAGTTTAGATCAATTTATGGACCGGTTGCTTGTTAAAAAAAATGTGCTGAGAAGCATCTGAAAGGAAGACTTCCTCTTTTTGAGTTGTAATATAGCTAAGAGGGAAAAAATAAAATAAAAAACCTACTGAGAATGACGTCTTTGGGAGGAGAATAAACAAAAGAGCTTCTGGCTGGAAGGTTTGTTTGCCAAGTTTCGACACAGGCGGAATTTTTACAGTTCACTTACTTTAAAACAGCCTGGAAAAAAATGATGGATTCATGAATGAGCAGAAGAAATATAAATAACCGATTGGCTTTCATCTTTCTTAACAGGAGTGTCTGCAGGCAATGCAACCCTGTGCTATAATTAGGCTGTCGTCCCGTCCCCCATCCCTGACCCATGTGCTTCCTTTAGCTGGAAGCAGGCATATTAGCTACCAAATTCTTCTGCATAGGACTGCTCTTTCTCTTTCTCTGTAAGTAAAGCCCTTAGGGAAATGAGGACCCATTTCAAGCTCTTCCTCCTACTCGCAACGCTAAACACACACTGCTAAATATAGCCAAGAAGATATTGTTTCCCTCCATCTTTTTTTGTGCGCAATACCTTTCCTTTGCTCGCAGCGCTATCTGACAATACTGGCTTTATGACATGAAGAGACATTTAGTGGACGTTTTTGTGGCTGCCCCAATTATTCTTACATCAGGCTGAATTCTTGCAGAAAAAGAGAAAAACTAAGTAGCATTGCACCATTTGCATGCTCTAATCAGCATTTATTTTTAGTAAAAATAATTATTCAAAGTTCACTGGATGCTGCTACCTTTCATGCGGATTTGTCTGAAGTAAAAAATAGCTTTGGGCTACCGATGTGCTGATTTTGATATAATGCGCCACCACTGCGTTTGAGCTAAAGATGCAGAATATTTGGACTTAAGTTGTGGCAGTGCAAGTTTGGAAGATGCACTAATTGAATGCTGAACCAACAACACATAGACACATCAGTAGTCCATATTTACTCAAATGTGATGTGCCAATTAAATCTAATGCACACCCCAATTTTAAAAGTTTTGACATTAAAAAAAAATGTTTACTCGTGATAGTAATGTGCGGCTGGAAGGCAAGTGAAAAATTTAATTTTTTTAACAATATACAGTAAATTTAATTTTACATTTTTGCATGATGCATTTAATTTTAATTTTGCTGCATATATACAATAATAATATACAATAACAATATGACAATGCACCATCAAATTGTACACAACAATGGGTTTATGTTACTTTTTTTACACTATAGTAAACTGTTAAATTAAATACTGACATAATAAAAATACTGAATTTACTTGGATCTAGTGAACCATCAAATCTAATGTGCACCCCAATTTTGGAGACTGAGTCTGCAATCCTAACCACATTTTCCTGGGAGTAAGTGCTTTTTAACACAACCGGACTTACTTCTGAGTAGACATGCCTAGGATTGCACTGTTAATTTGGCTGGGGGACGACGACACCTGGATGCAGTTGTTTTATATGGGTTGTCCAAAATGCTTCACACATATCACAGGAATCCCTATCACAAGCCTCAGTCTGATCAATATCATACTCTGAAGCATCTGGTGGGCATCCTGTGAGATACAGGAAGCTGGACTAGAGGAGCCTTTGGCCTGATCCTGTGGAGGCTCTTCTTATGTTCTTAACTTAGCAGGGTTAAAATGAATATCCAATAAATTGTTGTGTGTATTTCCCCTTTATTTTGTTTATATTAACATATTTATTAAGTGACTCCATCTACAATTATATCGACTCTGTCAGGTCCTGATAAACCAACTTCACATGTAACGTACTTCAGCCTTTTTAACATTTCAGAAGCTTGTTCATTACAGTTTTATTTTTTTTTAATTACCTACCTTTGGTCTTGATTTACATTTATATTTCTTCCCTTTTGAAAGGAATCAAATCACCAACATGATCATGGTATTGATCAGACTGAGGCTTGTGATAAGGATTCCTGTGATATGCGTGAAGCATTTTGGACAACCTCTATAAACTTATAAAAAAGGAAAGAAATCCCTACATGCACTGTTAAATTAAAACTCGGTGAACAAAGCTTAACTAAGGATTGGAGAACATGAATAAAGATAATTGAGGTTCTGCTACAAAGATAACATCAGAGCACTCTCGGGAAGTGGGAGACTTTCAGCCTTGGCCTACAGGGTGGGCAAAAATGCAATTAAAATGATTTCTGCCCAGCAATTTAATTACTTAGGATGAAGGTTTATTTAAAAAAAAAAAAAACCTAGAGACATCTTCATTGGTTCATAAATCCATAAAAGCAAATATACCCAACTTATCTGCGTCAAAAAGGAGACCCCAGAATGAAACCAAAGGGATGGCTAATGCTTCGCAATGTGTCTATGTGGATAATGCTGTCTGATCAATACATGCCGCAATCCTTCAATCAAGGTGCTCCGAAGTGGAATCGGTGCGTATTCAATGCACAGAACTTATGGCAACACCCAAGGTGAAAGATCCAACAGATTCCAGGAAATACACCAGGACACTCTATCCAGAAAAGCGCAATGCTAGGAACAGCTAAGATACTGCGCAGAACCCTCAAGCTCCCCGGCCTCTGGTAGAGAACACGAGATTGAGGATAACACACACACACCACCCATGAAGGGTTAAGTCTTGAATAGCCGAGCCCCAGCTTGCGTAATAACAACAGCAAGAAGCGCAGGTATAGATTCAGTAGATTATATTGTCAATAAGTCTTTGCAGCATAGTAACAGCATAGTAACAAATTATATACAGCTCAAATAAAATAAAATACAGAGCATCAAAAGCTTACGCATACCTTCCGGTATGTCCTCCCCCCAAATACATTGCACTGAACCAACATTTATATATACATTTATATATATATATATATATATATATATATATATATATATATATATATATATATATATATATATATATATATATATATATATACACACACTCACACACACACACTCACACACACACACACACACAAACACACACCTTGTCCATTCTTGATAATTGCCATTCTACTCACTGAGGAAGCTATACAATGAAACTACAACTCCCTACAATATACCATCTCTCTCCCCTTCCATCGAAAAAGAGAGATGACAGTGATTGTGTGATGTTAAGCTTAAAAAAAGTCTCTGCAATGAAATTGTTGGCATCAAAGAAGAGGCTCCTTTGATCAGTTTCTGATCCTACTGCATTTCTTTATTTGAAAGAAAGTTTTCCAGGTTGTAAAGGAGAGAATTTCACTTTACTTTCACCATGGGTTGCAGGGAACATATTATGTACATGGCTTAGTGGTTAGCAACAACCCTTCACTTCACAGTCCAGTTGGGCATACTAAGAAAGCAATCCTCCTAAGAAGAGATTCCAATGGATCAGGCCACAAGCCCATCTAGTCCAGCATACACACCCTACAATCCAGAGTAACTACGGGAGCACGTAAGAGATATTACGTGCACCCGTAGTTACTGCACCACCTAGTGAAAACCTATGGGAAATTCATATTGCAATCCAGAGTAAATTGTTCTTACACCGGAGCAAGGACTCCCTGTAGTTACTCTGGATTGTACCCTTTATCACGTATTGCCGCCATAGGAGATGAGGAAGCGGAGACAGATAGAGGCTACCTTGCGAAAACTCTTTGAATAAAAACTTCTGTTCAAACACTATGCAGGTACAACCTTGTTATACACTGATTTTTTATACACAGATTTGACTCAACACCAAGGGTCACGGCAAATCAGTTTTAAAATCTGCTTTTCTACTGTTGTAGAGAGGCAGCCATGAAAACAATGCCATTTTTTCAGTACCAGAATCAAACCCTTGAAGATATTGAAGCATAATTTTATTCCTTTAGGTGCAATGGAGGTGCAAGAAACCTTGAATTGGATCTTTAAACCTATTTTTCCATTGTTTTTTGGAGCACTATGGGAGCACGTAAGATACATTATGTGCATAGTTACACTCATAGTTACTGCACCTCCTAATGAAAACCTATGGGAAATTCATATTGGAATCCAGAGTAAATTGTTCTTACACTAGAGCAAGGACTCCCCGTAGTTACTCTGGATTTAGCCTTTAGTTATCCATGGATTTTCTCATCCACAGGCGGTTCTAGAATGGAACAGTAAAAGTAAAAGCCTTTCACTAATATTTCTACTAATATTGTTAGTAGAAATATCATGAAACTTGGCACCCATCAGTCTTGAAAGACTGGTATGGTGCTCGACGTTGCACGAGAAGCACTAAGGCCTGGGTAGATTGATATGGAGGATAGGCTGTTACCCAAGCAGCAAATCCCCCCTCTCCACGCCACTGAAATAGTCCAATGTGAATATTTCTACTCGTATTAAAAATATTAAATAAATAGTAGAAATATTATTTATTTATTTAATATTTTAATACACGGAGAAATATTAACTAATATTACAGCTGGTGTTAAATGCTCTGAACACTTACCCACAAGCGAAGGTAAGTGGTTTTGGAAAAGCAGCTCTGCATCAGAGTTATAAAATAAAGCACTTTCATTATCTAGAATAATTCACATCTCTCACTAATCAAAAGCACAGACTGTACTATAGAACAGAATCACGACGGGACACTGACGTGCAAAATGTGTGCAAGTTCCCGTCCCTTCAAAAGTACAGAAATTGACAGCCCAATCCTAATCTGTGCTGGAGTGCTAACCCCATATCCAACATGACGTTGGGGCTGGTGGACCCAAAGCTAGGAAAATTTTTATCATTATCCTGAGTAATGCTATAGTAATTCCAATGGGGCTACTCAGATCTGGAACAGTTAATGCTCATCTGGGAGTGGGATTAGGATCCAGCACAAGGGCCAGATCCTGGCTCTCCCCCAGCCCACTAAGTCCTGGCCCACCCATGGAACAAGTCCTTGATCATCCTTGATTTTGCTGTCACAGGCTCAAGTAGACACTCACCAGTGAAGAGGCTTACCTGTGGGTAAAGGAACAAATGTTCTCTAATTTAAAGGACACCCTGCAACTGTCTTTCCACCATGTTGATACAGTTGCATCAACAGAGATTGCAATCCAGTGCTCAGTTCGGTGTGCTTCAGTGCCACTGAAATCCATAATGCTCCAACATTGCACTTCATTGTGCATACTATTTGTTTGTTCATTGTGGAGCATCACCTCGTATTTCTTGGCATGTTAATTATATTATTTGGTCCATTATAATACTTTTATGAATACTGCTCGGGGATCTTCAGTAATGTTTTGTGGTTTCATTACCAGCTTTCCCAATCCATCCAATGGATTTATTATCAATATTCATTTTTAAAAACTTAATCAGTTCCTCTTCCACAAAGCTAAATTATTCCTCTCCCTCATGGGTGTTTATAACTTTCAGATATTTCTTAGAGTTATTACGTCCTTCCCTCCACTCAAACGTAATTGCTTCCCTAAATTATTGTATTTAATTTTTTTTCAAATGAAATTCTCTCTAGCTTTCCAATCAATTCCATGCTCTTCTGTGAACTGCCTCCTGTTCCTCAATTCCTTTGCTATGACTAACAAATGCTGTTTGCTTCTTTGTTTTTGTTTTCTCTACCTCCTAATTGCCTAGAGCAATTTTTCTTTTTTCACTTTCTGATTTTTATTTTTTATTTTTTAAGAAGACGAATGAAGATTGGGATTTGGTGCTGTCACTTTTAACAGACTATTTGGATCCTATTGATTTATTACCAGCTCTGTTTTTTTTTCTTAGAATATTTAGAGTCTTTATTACCATGTCAATTGCACACATAAAAATAATTGTGATTTATGGCTGACAAACTTCCCTTGATTTAGAATGGAACTGAGCAAAGAGTGCTACTCCCTCCTCTCCCCGCCACACCTTACCCCCCACCCAAAAAAACACCCATTAAAAATAGCTCAATATTACTATTTCTAAATGCTAAAATGTGGACTTACAGCCCAATCCAGAGCAACTAATCTGTCCACATAAGAGCCCTTAGGTTGCCCTATCTAACACTAGGTTGGAGCAACTGCAAGATGCTCCAGCCCAGTTACTCTGAAGGAGGCTTAGGGCAGAGCAAGGCAAGATAGGGTGCCCTAAGAGAGGTGGACCTGCTCTGCCCTAACTGGAGCAGCCTAAGCAGCTCAGGAGAGGCAAGTTGAGGGCATGTTTAGCATTGCCTAGGGCAGAGCAGTTACTCTGTATCCAAAGCCTGTTTCCAAGGCAGAAATGCCCTCTTCCAGCCCTCAGAGTTATACCACCTCAGGAGCAGGTATAGTAATGAGTAGACCCATAGGGGTCCATGATAAGGCCCGAGTAAGAATGGCAGTGCTGACCAAAAATCTGAGTTCTTGGCCAGCCTAGCTGCAACCCCTTCCTCTCAACCTCAGGATATGGAACAAACTACGGCTGCCCACAAACCTCAGGATACAGCAGGCCACTCCAAGAAGCCCCTTGTATTCACTGGAGAATGTACTGGCATCTCATCAGGGACTCCTTATAAGGCAGGCACCCAGTGGCGTCACCAGACTGGTGCGGCTGGTGTGTGCTGCATTGGGGATGCGCTCCGTATGGGGTGATGTGCCGGAGGAGTTTGACTGTCCTTTGGCAGGCCCCAGGCATCAGCACCCCCATTCAGGCCTGCTCCAAGGCGGAGAATCAGCCAGAAGCTGACACTTGTCTGAGGAGCTGGCCTGAACGGCCATCTGAGGTGCACTGCGCAGAAACACACTGAGCATGGCGAACAGCTTCAGAGGAGACTTCCTTAGAGCAGAGAAAGTCCGCGCCTCTGCACAGCCATTTGGCCTCACTCAGGAGGCGGAGCGGCAGCCGAATGGCTTCAGAAAGAGTACTGCACAGGCACCAACTCTGACGCCTGCACAGTCTCCCCCAAAGCCAGTTGGCTTCAGAAACAACTGCGCAGGCGCCAACTTTGGTGACTGTGCAGTCCAGGTTGGGGGGGGCGCATCCCAGGGATGACGCACAGACTTCCGCACCAGGTGATGTGCAGAGTCATGTCACCACTGTAGGCACCACAGCTATTCCTTGTTCAGTGTGATCTGAGGGGTGTCTCCTCAGGAGCAAGTCTTCCCCTTGTGTCAATTACTTAGCATGCTCTGGAACAGTTAGGGCAGCCCAGGCTTCCTGACTCTTTGGATTCAGCATAACTTTCTGCTCTGGATACAGAATAGTTAGGAGAGTGCAGTTAGGTCAGAGCAGGCTGAATTTGCTCTGGATTGCAGCCTTAATCACAATGTCAATTTTATTTATTTATTTATTTATTTATTTATTTATTTATTTATTTATTTATTAAATTTATTAAATTTATATCCCGCCTTTCTGGGACCATAGCCAATTCAAGGCAGCTAACAATAAAACAAATTAAAAACATTCAATAAAACAATTTTATAAGCATTAAAAACATACATAAGTCAAAAAGATTAAAAACAATAACAATAACCTCCCCAAACTCCGCCTCCATAAAAAACTTTTTTAAGATAGAAAGTTGAATTAGAATTAAAAATATGTTGAATTATATATTCAGTTATATACTTTTTGGGGAATCCTAGACAGGTGCTGCGGTGAAATGCTTGAGAACCACTACTCTACTGGATCTCATGTCATCATGACATTCATTCATTCATTCATTCATTCATTCATTCATTCATTCATATCTATCTATCTATCTATCTATCTATCTATCTATCTATCTATCTATCTATCTATCTATCTATCTATCTATCTATCTATCTATCTATCTATCTCTGCCTTTCTTCCTAAAGGAAGGATACCCAAGGAGGCTGTTATAATCAATATGTTAAGGCACAACCTTATTCTATTAGGTGCAATGAAAGAGTTAGATACTTGGAAGTGGGTCTGCTAATCAATTTCTCCATTATTTTGTCTATCTACTGATATTTTTTTAATCCATGGGAGGTCCTGGAACAGAACCCTAGCGGGTAACAAGGGACAACTGTACATATTTGCCAGGAAGGTGACGGTGTAGCAATGTTCTGGACCGTAGGGAGAAGGTAAGTAGGAGTTCATTTATATGGAAAGACCTTCATTATTCAACCATACAAGTCTATGGCCTTATTTTTATCTGTGCCTATCATGATAACATGAGGCACAGGAAAGGAGACACATCGGTATAAAAGGAAACCGATTCTGAATTCAGTAGCAGCAATTGCTTGCAGCAACCTGCTCTCTGTTCCCCCGATGGATCCCTTCTTTATTTGAGGTCTCTGCTCTCCTCACATTAATTGCCTGCTTTTGATTTCTGTTGGCACTCACTCTTGACACTGCTCCACTCCAACGCCAGACAAGTCTCCTTTGCTAAGGCACTTTTTGGTGTGTTTTCTTTGTTTCCCATCTGAACCGACATGTCAGATTTCTTGCTGCGTCTTCCCTGCCAATAATCCACTCTGGGGTGTTTCAAGTGTGGGTTTTCGTTTTTGGGAGAAGGGAGGGGGATTTGAGGACAAAATGAAAACACATGGACATGTTTGCAGATGTTGAAAGGATTGCAGCCTTTTGCATGAAACTTTCTACATAAAATCCTTACCTTGTGTGTTAGGGTATCCCAGGATGAACAGATGCCTGAACCCTAAAAAGGAGGACAAGCAGTGGTGGGCGCCAGCAGGTTCGCACCTACTCTACAGAACCGGTTGTTAACGAGAGATAGGACATATAAAGTTTAAAAATAGCCATTTAAAAGTGGCTGCCAGATGGGCACAGAAACGGTTGTTAATTTTTTTTGAACCCCATCACTGAGGACAAGGTCTTAGATCCCTCTCTGCCTGGCCTTGCCAGCAGACAATGGAACACTTGCCTACTCATGAGTAAAGCCACAATATTGGGCACTTTCACTTTCCCACAGGGTTCAATGCATATTTTTTAAAATTTTCAGTTCTTTGACCATAACTTTTGATAGGAAGGAGATATTTTTGCATTGGATTCTGCTCTTCAATACAAATCCAACAACATATGACATGATGGGGTACTGCACACCAATGTAAAGTTCCAAAATGGAGGACAATGAAGCCCTTTTGGAGGACAAATGGACAGAAGACTAAAAAACAGGACAAATCCAGAAAAATACAGTCATTTGGTCATCTTGAGTGGTATCTGCATCTTCTGGAGGGTTTCTTCGATGGGGGGTGAGGGGCAGGGGGAAGAAAGGATTAGAATGCATGAACATTTTTGCAAATGGTTTGTTACAGCAGATGAAATGTGATTAATTTTCTTCTTTTTGTCATAGATTTGCAGCACAATCCTAACCCTTGGTTAGGCTGGCACAAGTCCCCTGCTCGCCTGGGGGTGGGGGGGTCATGAAAGTGCTAGTACTTCTGCACCATTTCTGCATTAGGCCAGTACGCAATGCAAATTTCTGACTTAGTGCTTGCACCCCTCTAGCCATGCCACTGTATGGCTGGAATGGAACAGAAGATATTGTTAAGCAACTGGTATTGCGATCCACACTTCCCTGAGAGTAAGTTCCATTGACTATAATAGACTTACTTCTGTGTAGACAAGCATAGGAAGGTCTTTCAGTAACATGTTGAGTTTGGACCTTAGTTTGGGTGACATAATACCAGGCATACTGAAAAAATATTATCATTTTTTAATATTTCATATATGCGCATTTGAAGGCTGGCTGCTATTAATTACATAGTAAAAGCAGTTTTCATTGCTAGTGATTCAGATGTTATGATCTAATTATAAGTTACACTTGAACCCTTTCGTTTATTCTGGCATTATAATGCTAACATGATTAACAGGAATACCAACCAGGGTCAGGCTTGACCTGCCAGGTCAAAATGTTGTGTTTTTTCTGGAATTTATTATTATTACCTGACAAGACTTTCTGACTTTTTTCATGCTATTCAGACAGTTACAATTCCAAAAGCATGAAACTTTTGAATATAAAATTTTTCTGCAAATTCCAATTTATACATAGGATACCAACCGGGTCAAACTTGACCCATGTTGCCTTTCACTGGTTATTCAATATTTTGCTAGCTAAAACTGTACTAAAAATCATTATACTAATTATAATCACAATTATACTAAAACTTGACATAACATTTATTCATTATATGTACATTATATGAACATTGTATGTACCTGACTATAGAACAGGGTCGCACGGGTCTAAATTGACCCGTGCAATCTCTTAGGTGATAAAAATTGTACTAAAAAAAATCATTATTTCACAATAAAAATAATTATACCAAAACTTGACACAACATTTATTCATTATATGCACATTATATGTACATTATATGTACCTAAGTATAGTACAGGGTCCTATTGGACTCATTTTGCCTTTTTTTGGTTATTCGATATTTTGCTATCTAAAATTATACTAAAAATCATTATACTAATTATAATCACAATTATATTAAAACTTGACACAACATTTATTCATTATATGTACATTATATGTACCTAACTATAGTGCAGGGTCATACGGGTCAAAGTTGACCCGTGCGGTCTTAGGTAATACTAACGGTATCCTGGTATTCCTGGGGTTATTAAAATGATCACCCCTATTGAATGCTGTTGGAGTGCACTGGATGGGGAAAGTTGCAACACTCAGATGGTTTGAATTTTCCTCCTGAACCAGCAGCATGTGGCAAGACATAAGAGTACTGGCTCCGCCACATACTTGCATGTTTCTGGTCCGGTGGTAAAACAGGCTAGTAATAAATGAGAACAATCCTGTTCCAGCCTAGTGTTAGCACAGTAGTGGCAACACTGGCCTAGGGGATTGCACAGCATCCAGAAAGTAAGTTGCACTAGTGGGAAGGCCTGCACCATCCCACCGGCGCCAAATGTCGAGCAGCACATGATGTAGAAGGAAGGATATGCTCCAGGTGGCATAGGGGCAGAGCATGAATGGGGAGGTGACGTAACAGGATATGAGGAGGGTGGAGAGGGGATGGATCAGGCCACGAATGGGTGCAATATTGGCTGTATTGGTGCACATTACAATATTGCTGGAGCACATTCACGTGTAGCCCATTGGGCAATCTGGGAGTCTACATAGAGTAAAGAAATGTTATCTTACCCCAAGTAGACCTCTAGCCTGCTCCAAACTTGTGGATCTTGTTGCTAAGAATCCCAAAATCCAGAAAGAGACTACTTATACACGAAGCCATGTTCATAAATGAAAAGTTACTCATTGTTTTCCATAACTTCAAAAGTATAAAAATGTTTGCCGTTAGAGCAGGGGTGGGGGTGGGGGAAAAGGCTATTAAAATGAACAATTTTCAACTACTGTGGGAAGCTTGCAAGATTTGAAAGTCTTTAGCCTTACTGAATTATACACTAATTGAAGCAAAATTTGAATACTTTTTGCCATTAAAGCACAATCCTAATCATGTTTACTCTAAGCCCCATTGTGTTCAATTTTCTTACTCCCAGGAAAGTGTCTTTAGGATTGCAAACAAGCCAAAAACAACACCTCAGCAAATAAATTCATCAGTTGATTTAAAAGTGGATTTTCAAAAGATGTTTCAAAAATGAGCATTTATTTATTTTCTCAAAAGGATTTTTTCCTCCAAAACAAAAAAGGACATTATTTCGAACCCCATTAATAAAGAGAGATAAATATTTAAATGTGTTGCTTTAAATACACCTCCCTAAAGATTTAATGATAGATGTGGGCACCATAGTAGGCAGGGTGATAGAGACAGATGTATTTGTTTTCATGGTTCAAGTGTTCATCTAATCCATCACAGTTTCAAAGCCTGGTGTAACAGAAGCACACAATCAGTGTGGAAGCAAATGTGTTTTTAGAGGCTGTCCATGCTCTCAATTAGGTTCCCCCCACTATTGTTTTAACAAATTGCTTTAAAAAAATCTCAAGAGAATAAAAGCAGCTTTTATTTAGAGACTTCCAAATAAATAGCTGTCCCATTTTTAATCCAAATGGACTGTTATCCATTAAATCCCCAACAGGCAACCTCCACACACATTTCCAACAGCTGCAAGGTGGGTGCCACAAATGAAGATTTCACAGTTGCACCACTGATCATTTCAGAACTAGATATAACATTGACACTGTTTTAAATAGGGCTGTGGGTGGCGCAAGCGGTTAAGTTGCTGTGCCTGTTAACCAGCAGGCCAGGGTTCAAGACCCGGGTTGGCCCCAAAAGACAGGGTGAGCTCCTGTCCTTAGCCCAGCTCTGCGACGCCAGCTGGATCCAATCGTATTGGCTCTGCCTTTCCATTGGACTAATTCAGTGGCGTGGAGAGGGGGATTTGCTGCTTGGGTAACAGCCTATCCTCCATAACAATCCAACCCAGGCTTTTGTGCTTCGCATGCAGCGTATGCAGCGCCGAGCACGATACCATAGTCTTTCAAGACTGACGGAGGCCTGCTTTTTTGTTTTAAATATAAGATCAAAAACCAATTCAAGAGTTACAAATTTTAATATACTGGATCCACTCATGCAGAATCAGTTATTTGTGGTTTCCCAACCCTATTGCTTTAGTCCTGTGATTTTCAGTATTTTTCAATTTGTGACAAATTGGGAAAGCACTAAAATATTCAAGGCTAAGGGCAAAATCCAGAGTAACTATGGGGAGTCCTTGCTGCGGTGTAAGAACAAATTACTCTGGATACCAATAGGAATTTCCCATAGGTTTTCATTCGGTGGTGCAGTAACAACAGGTGCATGTAAGGTCTCTTACATGCTCTTGTAGTTACTCTGGATTTGGGGGTCAGTTTTATTTGAGATTTGGCAAGGTACACTACATAGCTGGTGGGGGCTCACATCCCCTAATGTCCCTACCAATAAATAGCTCTCAAATTTCCATGGCACACCTGGAGACTATTCAAGGCACATCAATGTGCTAAGGCACAGTGGTCGAAAATAATAATGGATGTGGGTAATGGGTGAGAATTGGTGGTGCAAGACAAGGGTTGCCATAATTATCTTCCACAAAATCAGGACATGATCCTCTGTCACACTTGCCAGTATGTGAAAACAATCCCACAAAATTGAGATTGTCCCAATTTTTTGGGGGGGTGGGGGGTGGGGGCATATGGTAACCCTGTGCGGGCACCATGGAGCTAGGATTCTCCTTTATCTGTGGTTTTTCAGTCGGTCCCTGACACCATCCTCGCTCTAACACCAGCTCATTAAATTTAGCAACATATAAAACCATTTCTGCCAACACTTCATATATACAACAGGGATCATATGGGTACAACTGTAGGGCCAGGAAGTAATGGGTTGAGTGCAATTTGAAATTTCTGGAAGGCAAATCCCAAAGCAGAGATAGGGGAAAAAATTGATGTTTTCGAGGATGTTTTTGAGCACTGCATTGAACCCCAACCTTTTAAATTAAGTTCAATGTATATTATATCTACATTTACATTTACTATGAATATAATGAAATTTGCTAAGTTCAATACATATTGCAGGCCTCCGTTAGTCTTGAAACACTATGGTATCGTGCTCGGCGCTGCATACGCTGCATGCGAAGCACGAAAGCCTGGGTTGGATTGTTATGGAGGATAGGCTGTTACCCAAGCAGCAAATCCCCTCTCCACACCACTGTATTAGGCTAATGGAAAGGCAGAGCCAATACGATTGGATCCAGCTGGCGTTGCAGAGCTGGGCTAAGGACAGGAACTCACCCTGTCTTGTGGGGCCAACCCGGGTCTCAAACCCTGGCCTGCTGGTTAACAGGCACAGTGTCTTAGCCACATGCATTTACCATTCTAAACCTGCCTAACTACCCTGCTTAGTTGTCTCAGTATGCTAATTGAAATTAGGATCTTTTGAGCACAATCCTAACAATGTCTATTCAAAAGTAAGCTCCATTGTTTTCAATGGGTCTTACTCCTAGGAAAGTATCTTTAGGATTGCAGCCTATCCCCCAAAACCAGAGTAACTATGGGAGCACGTAAGAGACTTTCTGTGCACCTGTAGTTACTGCACCACCTAGTGAAAACCTATGGGAAATTCATATTGCAATCCAGAGTAAGTTGTTCTTACACCGGAGCAAGGACTTCCCGTAGTTACTCTGGATTTTGCCCACAGTCACACAAGCTAGTAAAAGTCAATTATACCTTCCCGCTAATCAGGACAGCCTCGTAAAGTCATTGACAAAACTTAGACATATTAGCATTCTGTGTGGGAGATGATTCTTCTTGATTTTTGAGCGTGTTGGGGAAACTCAGAGGACATGATATGTCAACTGTGTCAAAAAGAATTTCTCTTTAAAAAATAAAGCATAAGGGAATCTGTACTTGGCACCACTCACGTAAAAGTCAGACAGGTTGAAATTGTTGTGACAATTGTACTAGCAGGTCTCCGTCTCCAGATACTGTCAGTGTTTCATTAGATAATAATCATTTGAGTGACACTGCCATTTTTCCGTCTGTCTGTCTTGGGTCTTTTGTTCTCTGTCATTCTGTAACTGAAAATAAACAAAGAAAGATGGAATCTCAAATCACTGCTAATACATTATCTTACCTGCCAGCTGGTTAAATTCTGCATTTCTTGGTATATTTTATATTTATGATAAATAAAAGATATATACCGTAAATCCATGGAATAATGAATTCTACCTGTTGGTGGGCATGTATTATCAGTAATTTGAGATTCTGTCATTTGTTTTATCTATCTATCTATCTATCTATCTATCTATCTATCTATCTATCTATCTATCTATCTATCTATCTATGACGTATACTGGAACTATCTATCTATCTATCTATCTATCTATCTATCTATCTATCTATCTATCTATCTATCTATCTATCTATCTATCCCCCAAATCCAGAGTAACTACAGGAGCACGTAAGAGACATTACATGCACCTGTAGTTACTGTGCCTCCTAGTGAAAACCTATGGGAATCCATAGTAAATTCATATTGGAATCCAGAATAAATTGTTCTTACACCAGAGCAAGGACTCCCTGTAGTTACTCTGGATTTTGCACTCTATCTATATATCTATATCTATGGTCACAAGACACATACGCAAATATATGCCAAGGCCACAACACACATCCACACATCCACTGTGGCCACAACATAAATACATACACCATAGCCACAACTTTCTCTCTCTCTCTCTCTCTCTCTCTCTCACACACACACACACACACACATACACACCATGTTCACAAGATATACATGCAAAAATATATCAATGCCACAACACACACACACATCCAGACGCACACCCACTGTGGCCACAACACAAAACCATGGCCACATCTCTCTCTCTCTCTCTCTCTCTCACACACACACACACACACAAACACACACACACAAGTTTCTTTGGATGGATTTTTTGGTTATTCTTAATGGACTTTGTTAAATTTCACAATTTATGCAATTGAAATGTCCAACATTATGATGTTAAACAAAACTACTAGTACTAGTACTAGTTCATTAAGAAATAGTTCTTTTTGTAATTTTGTAAATTCCCCCTTTCTTTGTCTACAGAACCAGTCATTTGGGGGCCATTTGAATCATGCTCTGCATACCAACTCACATCTGCGCTTTGTTATCCAGTTTGTGGGTCCTGACTCCCCAAAGTGCTATCTTGATGCTTTAATGCTTGTTCCAAGTTGACAGCAAATAGATGGCAGAGCAAGTTTCCCCCCCAACCCCAGACTCTCCACTGTAAACATTTCCACTGAAGCCCATATTGAATGCTGTTTAACCTTTGCAGAAACACAGTTGCACTTGGGAAGGCCTGTTTAGTATACAATAAATCACAATCCATCATCCTAATCTAAGATACATACAGCTGAGAGACTCTCCAGAGAGAAGCTTTTTTGGGGCAAAGTCAGCAGCATTTAGATTATGGGAACGAGAACGGGAAAAAAACAAACAAACACATAGTAGAGGAAACAAAGCAAAGATGTTTTTGTTTTGTCTAGTTTAGCTCACTTACAGCCCAATCCAGGGGGGATCACCACGTCGGCTGGTTGTCGCAAATGTGCCATGAAGCACATTGGTGAGCTCAACCGCCAAGACAACATTGGTGCTACCCCAGCAGACCGGCACTGCTTAAGTGCTGGGCCAGGGCCAGTTGTTGCAGCTGAGTGGACCGCATGGACTGAGAAGGGCATGGGGGAGCTAGGAAGGAGGCATTTAAGGAGGGGAAGGTCATGGGGAGAACTACATAGCAGGAGAATGAACTTTCTTAATTTTCAAGTATTTTTCCCCACATCTCCCTTAAAGTCAAATATGCTACTGAATATTGCAATGAAAACTTTCCTTCAAATTAAAAGAGATACTGCATTTTTGTAAAGAGATAAATATCTATAAGACTTATGAGAACAAACCTAACCATGTCTACTCAAAAATAAGCCCCATTGTGTTCACTGGATCTTACTCCCAGGAAAGTGTTTTTAGGATTGCAGCCTTTGCTACAATGGTATTGGATATGTACGAGTCCCACAACACGCAGCCTTAAAAGTATATCTCTTACATGGCCATTATTTAGGTGCTGACTTGTTTGCATATAGTGTGACCATTTTTGTTTGCAGTGACCATTTCGTGCAATATCTTAATCGGTACAATATCTTAATCAGGAAAGAAGCTGTAACATGGGTTTGTACATTGTCAGGTGAATACTGCATATCCATTTTTGGGGGGAAAGTGGCCCAGCTATAATTGCTCTGTTGCGGTAAAGACGCTGTGCCTGTTAACCAGCAGGCCAGGGTTCAAGACCCAGGTCGGCCCCACAAGACAGGGTGAGCTCCTGTCCTTAGCCCAGCTCTGCGACACCAGCTGGATCCAATCGTATTGGCTCTGCCTTTCCATTGGACTAATTCAGTGGTGTGGAGAGGGGGGATCTGCTGCTTGGGTAACAGCCTATCCTCTATAAAAATCCAACCCAGGCTTTCATGCTTCGCATGCAGCATATGCAGCGCCAAGCACGATACCATAGTCTTTCAAGACTGACGGAGGCCTGCAGTATACCAATAATTACAGCAGAGCACCCCAATCCTATCCCCAGTGGTGTTGTTGGGTGCAGTGGTGCAAAATGGCAACCATTGTATTGAGTAGGACTGTGGGAGCCACAGGAGGTCTCCTTGGGGGAAAGGGACTGATTTTCTTTCTTTCTTTCTTTCTTTCTTTCTTTCTTTCTTTCTTTCTTTCTTTCTTTCTTTCTTATCTAATCTAATCTAATCTATCTATAATCTTATCTATCTATCTATCTATCTATCTATCTATCTATCTATCTATCTATCTATCTATCTTATAATCTTATCTATCTATCCTCAGTGTGGAAGGGGCTGCCACTCTCGAATTGGCCTTTTTAGCCACACTAGATGTTGTTTCAGGACCTCCAACCAGAGCACGATACCATAGTCTTTCGAGACTGAAGGATGCCAATAATAATATCTAGGTATCTACCTACCTACAGTATTTATATACTGTTTTTAACTAAAAATTTCATAAAGCAGTTTACAAGACAATGACAAATTAATAGCTAATTAATAACTAATGGGTCCCTGTCCCAAAATGGCTCACAATCTAAAATGCAAAAAGGCATTTTAGGCAAATCTTAAAAGGGCAAATCCGGGAAAAACCCGAAGCCCTACAAATTGTAGTTAAGTATGTCATCAGGAAATTCATAACGAAATATATTTATGAAGGGAGTGGTGCAGCTAAGGAGATGCAAAGCACTACCGGTAAGTGTCAGGAGTGAGGAATAACCTTAAATCAGAGTGGTACTTAAGAGCCATCTAGGAAGGCATACAGGAGAAACCCTATAGATGCCAGGCGTGCAGAATGGCATCGAGAAATGGTTTCTGATGGAGAGAAATGTAAAATTCTATATTTCTTTATGTATATGGGAATTGATATTAGAAGGCCCAAACAGGTTTTTTTGTGTACGTGGCAAGCTGAAGACTGAAAAGTCCCCTGAAGTTATGTTGACTTTTTGGCAAGAAAATCTAGGGAGAAGGGCTAAAGTGTACGTTTATTTTCTTCTATGTTGAGCTATAATAATCAATAGTGTATTAATGTTTAACGAGAGTTAAGGGCAGAAAGTTACAATTAGTATGTGGATTAAAGTTACAGCTGGATGTGGATCTGGGATGGTAGTTATTAGTCCATCCATAATAATAATTTGGAAAGTATCCATAAGGTGGTCGTGAGCTGGTCATGGTCATGGTCATAAACATGAGGTCATAAACATGAGATCATAAGCAGACCATGAAGCTGAAGAACCAATGGGATATCAGGAATATGATGGGTGGTTCGAAGCAAAAGGAAATATAAGCTGAGCAAAAAGATAGAAAAGTAGGATTTTGATCCTCAAGGACTCGATCCTCCAAGGACTCGATCCTCAGGAAGGACGTGATCCTCAAAGCTGATTTAGGCTTGTTGCTGTATCCTGTGCTGTGCTGACAATAAAGAAAAGATGATGCAACTTAATCTACAGCTGTGTCTCTCCTCTTGGAAAACCAACCTGCCAGCTGCAACGATCCAAAGGAAGGTAACCCTCAAAAATATTTCTAACAGTTTCCATCTTATATTCCATTAAATAATATCTACAGGGGAGAAATTCTGTAAGTGGTGGGGGTCTGTAGGACCTTCAGCCAGAGTCAGACTCTGATCAACCACCAGACAATCCACTCAGGAGAGAAACCTACAGCCGAGCTGTGTTAACACTGGTTTTGTGGTCACTTTGCAACAAATGCTGTGTGGTTTGCACCAATAAACTGATGTTTGAAAAATGCCTACACATTCTTCCCTCTTTCTTTGTGTATGTGAAATTCTAAAAAAAAAATAAATTCAGAGTTGCCCTATTACCGTTTACTAGAGTCTGAGGGACATTCTTTCTCCCCCCAGAGCCACCTGAGGTGATCTGAGATGCTCATCAAGGGACCAAGAGGAGGAACTGAGGGCAGGAATCCCCTCAGCTGAAGAACGTTCTTTCTGCCCCCACAGCTACCTGAGGTAATTTGAGTTGCTCTCCAAGGGGCCAAGAAGCGGCATTTGGGGCAGGAATCCCCACATTAAAGGGACATCCTTCTTCCCCCCTCTGGGGCACAACAACTGGCTTGGGATGAAGCAGCCGGGGCTGTGACTGGATACCACTGGTGCTGCTTTCTAGAAGGCTGGGTGGGATGCCATCTGTACCAGTCTCTGTGGTCCCTGGTGCCCGGCGAGCCCTGCAGCCAAGTGCTTGGTGGTGGGGGGCCCTGGACCCCACTCTTCCAGGTGTCTGTTCCTCCCCCATGCACTCAAGACACATATCCACGTGGGAAAAGCCATGGAAAAACTATATTAGGATTGCTTTCAGGGTCCACTAGGCAGGTGTAGTGACAACAAGCCTTTCATCTCAAGAAAAAATTGAAGGTGTAGAGAATGCTTTCAATATTTGGAGATTTGAGGATTTTGTTTTGTTTCTGAGCAGAAAGTGGTGTTACCTGCTTTTAATTCATGATTTCAAATATGGAAAGCTGTAAGAGTCCATTGATTGATTGATTGATTGACTGACTGACTGACTGACTGTACATTTGGGAGTGTTTTGTGTTAACAGAGAATTTCCCTTGTTCTGTGTCCCTTTCCAGGCATGTCTGAATCTGGCCTCTGACTGGCTCAAGACTTGAAGGTTTCCTGCAAACCGACCTTCCTTTCCCTTCCACTGTTGCCCCCCCAGGAAAGCAGCAGGAGAGACAGGAGGGCCTGAGTCAAGACCACAGCCGTGCGCAGAGAGAGCCTTGTGCAAAGGCGCATCCAAAAGGAGGCTCCACACAGCGCTCCCTTCTTCGCTCGGGGCTCTGGGAGCTGATCTGGGTCTGCCTCCAGCTGCCGACCAGAGCTCCAGGCTCCCTCCTTCCCCAGTCAGTCCCATTATCAGCTGCAGCTGAGGCTGAGTTGGCCCCATAAGTGACGCCTGCCTGGCCTGTGGGGTGAGAAAACAGACTGGGGAGGGAAGGTCTGGAGGGAGGAAGGGGAATGAATTGCACTGTCCAGATTTTCCTGACTTGATACTGAAAGGGGTCTGCTTCTGGCCTGCTTCACTTAACCCTCTTAACTGAGTCCCTTCCAGCAATACTGGATGTTTTGATTTCAGTACTGATAAAAAAAACAACAACCTCAACCTAAGTGCAAAGGGGCTGCTGGGCCTGGGATGACATTTCATGATGTGACCCTGCAAAGGGAGGAGGAAAGCCTGCTAGGGGGCTGGAGCCAGGAGGGAATGGAAAGGTCTGAGCCCAGAGAGAGAGGGAAGGCCTGGGAGATACTGTGCCAAGAAGGCCCAGGCAGGCACGGAAAGGGCTGGTTCTTGATCCTGCAGAGAGAGAGGGAACCAGAGCTGTGGCTCTGCGGTTCTTGCAGAGGCTTCACCAGGGAAACCCAGGAAAAGAAGGACCTGCCAGAGTCTCTTTCTGCACCTTCAAAGCCAAGGCCTGATGGAGCCCACTTTGGAATGGTTTGATGCTTCCAGGTATGTCGAGGCCCCCCAGTCTTCTCAGATCTATTAAACTGTTTACAGAAGGAGGATCTGTTTGGGGTCTGGTTCTCTCCCCCTTCCCAAAAGGAAAAAATAATCATGCTTAAAATAGCACTAATGAAGTATATATCTTTTTATAAGGGTTCATTTTTCATTGATTATAATTTATAATCACTTTCAAAATGAACCAAGTGGTGATCAAGGAAAGCAGGGCTCCTTTTGCAATGCTCTTCCCAGCCGAGATGGCCTCTACATTCACAGATACCCAGCTTGTAAGCAACAGGAATAAAGAGCCTTGCGGTACGACCTGTCCTCACCATCTGAATATACTGTGCCCATCTCCTCTGCAACATCCCCCAAATGATGGGACAGAAATGCAATACTTGCATGTACATGAAGCAAGTGTGCAAAGGTGAAAAACCTCATGCAGTCTCCTTTCTCTCCCTGACAGAGAGTAGAGAAATAGGATAGATTGAAACGCTGTGCATGGACAGACATGGCTGCTGCTCACCCGGACCAGGTAAAGGATATTTGACAGGGACACATTGGGCTTACCAGTGGTGTAGTTAAGGAGATCCAGGGAGATCCAGTAGCAGTTGCACTGGACAACTGCTTGAGAGGTGCAACAATCTGAGCTTGACTCTAGTGGTCAAAAATGTGAAAACTTCTTAAAAATAAATAATAATACTGTGGTGCCTCACATAAAGAGCTTGATTTGTTCCAGAAGCATGCTCTTTAAGTGAAATGCTCTTTAAGTGAAACAGATTTTTCCACAGGAAACAATGGAAACTCAGACAATTGGTTCCACAACCCCAAAAATAAAAATATAAAAATATTAACTGTATATAAAAATGATGACCAAACACTGGAATTGAATTCAAAACATGCATTCAATGTACATGAGCCTATGAAGTCTACTTAGGCTGCAATCCTAAAGACACTTTTTGGGAGTAAGCCCCATTTAACACAATGAGGATAACTTCTGTGTAAACATGGTTAGGATACTGCAATCAAAGACACTTTCCTGGGAGGCTGCTGCTGGAGGTTCAAGGAGGTCAGTGGGGGCACTTAGGGGCAGCTGCCTCTGGCACTCCCCCCCATGTTGGGGGCAGTTAGAGGCAGCCGCACTGGCTGACAGCCCTTTGCAGAGCGTCCATGTGGAGCCTCCATGCGGAGCATCAGGGCTGCATAGCACGCGTGCTCATAGTGCGCTTGCTTGTTAAGTGAAGCGGAACTTGTTACGTGAAGCAAGATTTCTTGGAAATTTATACTTGTTATGTGAAACACTTGTTGAGTGAGGTGCTTTTTAAGCGAGGTACCACTGTACTATAATGTCATACATCACTGGAAAGGTACTCTAATGCAGAATGCAATAAAACAAACTGTATTGAAATATCTGTATTCTATCAAAATATATGGCCAAATAATCAGAAATTGCCTATGGAACAAAAAGTGGATTTCTTTCCATCAAATAATAATATTACTGTTTTATGACTGTGTATTACTGTTTGATTTTGAATATAATAATAATAATAATAATAATAATAATAATAATAATAATAATAATAATAATAATAATACATCACACAGTCCTAGACTCTTGGGAAGGGTCCGACTGGTGAAGTGAATGAAACCAGCACGAAATTGTTTGCTGTGCATTTATAAAATAATAATAATAATAATAATAATAATAATAATAATAATAATAATAATAATACACTCCTGGGAATTTCACACATATTGAGATGATACCTTTGTGATTCATAGTTGCTTGGATAGGAACTGAATCACAATAGAGCCAATTCCAGTCAAACACCTGGCAACTGTGAAATAGTACATCATCATCATCATCATCATCATCATCATCATCATCATCATCATATAGAATATAAGTATTTATATACCACTTTTCTGGTCTTTGTGGATTGCTCCTCAGACTTTATTCAAAGCGGTTTACATAGGCAGGGGAATCTGAACCCCCAAAGGGATTTTTACAAACACAGAGAGATTCTATCTTTCAAGAACCGGCTACTTTCAAGATGTTTCATTTACAGTCTGGTTAACAGTACTGGCCCCCAATGTGTGATATGCTGGCTGACAAACTTCTCCTTCAGCTCTCACGTGAAGGGCAGCTGAGATACTTCTTCACTCCCTGAAAAGCAGATGGAAAATCTCAGCTACAGCAGCCACTTTTCAATGTATTGCTTTGGATCTGACTTCCGGTTATCTCGATCCGGTGACCTTCGGTTCTTATCTTCAGGCAAACGGAGGCTCTACACTGTAGACCAGACCTGCTGCATTAGAGTACCATATGTCAGAACCAAAACTGAACTATGAGACTCATTGCTCTCAGAGCCAATGAGATGTACTCAAGATACTGTATATAACTAGTAATACAGAACTGAAATGATAAGGCATGTCTCCCATTTCCCTATATCATAACACAGTTGACCCCTGCTAGATGGATAGAAAAGCACTTTCTTGTATCCCAACATCCTTCCTTCTCTTATGTCCCTTGAAAAAGCCCAACTAATCTACCTCTTCCCCCTGCACTCCCTCCATCTCAGCTCTGCAGAATTCTTTTCTGAATCTCCTTCTACCAGCTTTCCTTCAGACTCCGTTGTGTGGGGGTGTTAGGGTCGGAGTCCCCCTGTGTCCTTGAAGGGTGACATTGTCCACTTCTTTCTCAGAGGAAGGAAGAATGCAGATCTTCCTCCTTTTCCCTTGGACTTGGAGGGCATGACCTCAGAGGGCATTTTTCTTTTTTCCTTCAGATCCCCATTTCATTTGCAGAGATAGCCCTGCATTTCAGTAGAGAAGAGTATGCGCTGCTGAGTCCAAGCCAGAGGCGTCTTTATGAGGATGTCATGTTGGAAAATCACGAAAACCTGATCTTTGTAGGTAAGGAAGAGTTTTTGGTCCTGAATGTGTTGATGCTCTGAATAGGAAACTCTTCTCCAATGGTTCTTGCTAAGGGGACTTGGTGATCAGGCTGCATGAAATCAGCAAGGCTGTTCTTACCCTGATATCCCCACATTCTCCCCTTTTGACCAGCCCTGATCTGCATCTCTTGAAGAGGAGGGTAGCCCCTCAACAGGTCTTGTGCCAAGACTGTCACAGAGCAATCCTATCTCCGGGTTAGTCCAGCACAGGACTTGTGCTAGGAGTGTTGCAGAATTGCCCACAGGCACATCTGTACTATTCCTAGGGTGGTTAGGGCAGTCTACAGACAAGTGCCACCATTTGCACGCCACTCAGGAATGGATAAGTTGTGCTAGCCTTGGTTGCTTAGGATTACGCCCCCAGGAACATAGTTGGTTGGAGCTGGATGGCCTCCGATTAAAGACCCATGTCGTCATTTTATGGTGAGAATTTCCAGGTGTGTGTGCATCACAATCAATGACTGGAGGCTCTTCAGGCATTTCTGTTTTGGGCACACATACATGTGCTATGTACATGTCTCAAAACGTTTGTGTGTGGAAATGGGTGAAGAATGAAAAAGCAGGCCTTAGTGGCAAGCATTGTGTAAGTGTGAGAGCAAAGAACTGGTATCTGTCTATTAACCCAGCACCCAGGATTGGTCACAACTTGCTAGCACTCACCTTATTGCCTTCTTCTCAATTCTCTCCTATCAAATACACAAAAGCCAGTGGTCTAGCCAGTTCTTCTGGGACGGCCGTCTCCATTCAGACAGGAGTGCTGGTCTTGACAGAGGTAGCCCCATATTTCATCAAAAGCAGATTTGAAAATCTTGGTTGTTGGTGCAGCCACAGGATGGACTCACAAAAACCCCTTTCCCATCTCATTCTTTTCCTTTTTCTTCTGCTCTTTCTTATTCCTCCTCTCCAGTAGTGGCCTTTGTGGCCTTCCTAGGACTCTCAAGAAGCCATACATAAGAGGCTTTGAGGTTTCTGTGGGTTATCTGTAGATTCTTATCCTACGAACCAGGAAGTGGGGTTCAGGAGGGCCATAACAAAGATTCAGAATTCCCCATTAAATTCCTAGCCCCCTTCCTGATTCAGGGGCTTGTGGGTCATGTACCTTTGGTCCTTACGAGATTTCTTTCCTTATTTCTGCAGAATCCATTTGGGACCAAATTGAAAGAAATCAGGAACAGGCTCAGTCTACACAGCAAAGACCCCACACAGTGTTGAGGCTGTTTCCAGGCCAGGAGTGTGGAAAGACCTTCACTCAGAGAACTGCACTTCAGACCCACCAGAGAACCCACATGAAGCAGAAAAACTATAAGTGCCTACAGTGTGGAAAGAGCTTCAGTACCAGGAAGAGCTTTATTCTTCATCTAAGATCCCACACAGGAGAGAATCCCTACAAGTGCAAAGAGTGTGGAATAGCCTTCACTGAAAGTGGGAGTCTTAAGAGACACCAGAGAACACACACAGGGGAGAAACCCTATAAGTGCCAAGAGTGTGGAATAACCTTTGCCCAGAATGGGAATCTTAAGATCCACATGAGAATCCACCTAGGAGAGAAACCCTATAAGTGCCAGGAGTGTGGCATAACCTTCAGTCAGAGTGGGAGTCTTAAGATCTACCAGAGAACCCACACAGGGAAGAAACCCTATAAATGCCAGGAGTGTGGAAAAACCTTTACTGCAAGTGGGAATCTTAAGATCCACCAGAGAACCCACACAGGGGAGAAACCTCATAAGTGTCAGGAGTGTGGAATAACCTTCAGTCTCAGTGGGATTCTTAAGATCCACCAGAGAATCCACCTAGGGGAGAAACCCTTTAAGTGCCAGGAGTGTGGAATAACCTTCACTCGGATTGGGCATCTTAAGATCCACCAGAGAACCCACACAGGGGAGAAACCCTATAAGTGCCAGGAGTGTGGGAAGACCTTCACTCGGAATGGGCATCTTAAGATCCACCAGAGAACCCACACAGGGGAGAAGCCCTATAGGTGCTGGGAATGTGGAATGACCTTCACTCAGAGTGGGTATCTTAAGATACACCAGAGAACCCACACAGGGGAGAAACCCTATAGGTGCCAGGAGTGTGGAATAACTTTCAGTCAGTGTGGGAGTGTTAAGAGCCACCAGAGAACCCACACAGGGGAGAAACCCTATAAGTGCCAGGAGTGTGGAATAACCTTCAGTCTCAATGGGAATCTTAAGATCCACCAGAGAATCCACCTAGGGGAGAAACCCTTTAAGTGCCAGGAGTGTGGAATAACCTTCACTCAGAATGGGCATCTTAAGATCCACCAGAAAACCCACACAGGAGAGGAACCCTTTAAATATTTAGAGTGAGGAATTTGCTGTATTTGTATTGCTAGCCTTAAACATCACCAGAAAACCCAGAAGGGAGAAACCCTATAAGTTTTGGGAGTGTGGAAAGTCAGAGTGGTGGTCTTAGTAGCCATCAGACAATCCACTATGGAGTGGATCCATGCCATCTACTCACCTATCCCATTGATAAGCCAGAGTGGAATTTGTTGCTAGTGGGAATCAGAGGGTCCCTACAAGAGAATCAGAGGGAATGTTGAGTGCAGCTCCAGTGCGACAGTTCAGGGTGACCATATAGAAAAGTTACAGAGTTCCTCTATGTTTAAGCATTGCATAGAAGAGGGAACTAGGGAAGTGTAGCACTGAAGGGTTTAAAAAGCAGCACCTGCCTGAGTTTCCTCTTGTATGCAATGGCAAAGGTAGAGGTATTCTGTCCTCCATTCTATATGGTCACCCTGCCCTGGGCTATACCAACGTTACTGAGGCCATTGCATTTAAACTGTCTATAATTATTTATGGTCTCTAGTGTGAGGAGGTCCATCGTTGGGGCGGGGGGAGGTTACACAATGAGGTCTCACAATGGGTGACACAAGTCCTTGTGACACACAACAAAACCTTATATAGACTTTTTTCCTTTGAATTTGCACTGAAACTTTCACCAAGAACCTCCACATCTATTGTTACTGGTTTCAGTGTTTATTGATGCGTCCTTCTTCTAAGGAACATTGGAAGGGAAAATTCTCTGGGGAATTTGCTAGTCTTGGTTAATGCCATTTCCCCCTTTCAAAGACTGTTGTTAACTGTACAACTAATTGGATCTCCGCTTTTAAAATAGTAATGGTGTAATGCAATATTTAAAGTTGCATGCATTACGGGGCCCTGCGTATGTTTTCAATGAGCCCAGGCGCTTTAATGTGTCATTAACAAATGTTTACCAACTAAAATGTAAGAATAAAATTGTTCAAACCAGATCAAGCTGAAGGACCATTTATAGCACGTTGAGCCTGAAGAAAAATTTTTAAGTACCTGTGTTGACATGGTTCCCAAAAAGTAAATTGAGTCCGTCTGAGGAGCAACTGAGAAACATCTTAAACATCTCATCAGTCCCTACGGCCCAGTTATGTTACTTCATGTTTGGTGAGGCCTATCTGGTACCACCTACCAGTCCCATTTTACCTCCACCCCATGTTCAAAGCAGGGCATGTTAAGTAGAGCGTAGAGTACAACACCCTTTAATTTGGTTTCGGTCCCTTAGCAAACAAGAAGACTCCAGAGAAGTTCTACCAGGGAAGTGGGTTAGCTTCTTCTTTTAGTAGGGCTTGTAAATATGCTGACTGTGAGAGACGCAACTGAGTCTGGCTTGAAGCCAAATTGAAAGCAAAAGTGGAGATTCTGGCTTAAATAATACGTATGAGGAATCTTTGGGAAAAGTTAAAAAAGATCAGAACAGCAATGCCTCTTCAGTATATCCTGTACCAGTTTCCCTCATTATCCACTAGGAATCTGTTCCAGATGTCCCATGGATAAAAAAAAAAAGTGGATTAAAAAACAGTGGAAAAATAGATTTAACGGTCCATTTTTTGCTCCTCTATTGCTCCTAAAAGTTATGCCTCAATATCTGCAAGGGTTTATTTGGGAACTCACAGACTGTACCACAAAATGTGTTAAAAGCAATTTAAAAATAAAAATAAAAATGTGTCCCTTTAGAATTGTTTAAAAACTGCTTTTCTTACTGTTGTAGAGAAGCAGTCAGCAGTTAGAAATGCAAAAGATCCCTTGCCTTTACCCGGCTCAGCTGAAGAATGGAATGATTTCTTGCATGTCTGCCTCTCTACAACAGTACAAGAGCAGTTTTTAAAACTATGAATTGCAGTGGTTGTTTGTGTTTATATAAAAAATCAATGTATAACAAAGTTGGATCCGTACATTCTTTTTCCTCTCTGTAGACTTTCTACCCAGAGTCAACTCATCATTGATGTACTGTTATTATCAGATACTGTTATTATCTGAGCAACCAACTGAAAGCCTGATCCTATGTCAACTTCACAGATGGAATAGCACACCATAAAGCACATTGCAACTGTATGGTTGTACAAAGCACATTGCAACTGTATGCACCATAATACCCTTTCAAGCCAACTGAAGATGCTGATCCGTCTCCCAGGCTGGTCCCAGGCTTTCTGGGTGACCTCGGGCCACCCACTATTTCTAAGCCTCACCTACCTTGCAGGGTTATTGTGAGGACAGCAGGAGGGGAGGAACTATGTACCATGATACCTGATGATCTCTTTGCAGAAAATAGGAATATAAAAATTAAAAAAAATTTCATTTATTGAAATGAAATGTTGGTGCAAAATGCTACAACTGTCACTGAACCCATACGATGTTTCATCTTTGTTTTTGAAAACCACACATCTGATCACACATGGCCTAATTATATTGTGCTAAAAAGTTAGAAATACCCACCAAAATAAAGGAATGAATTTTCCATATTCCTGCAGGAATATAAGATTTTTTTCAAAAATTATTGTAGTTGATTTCAGTTTGAAAATAAAGTGATGCACTCTCTCTCTCTCTCTCTCTCTCTCTCTCTCTCTCTCTCTCAAACCCCACACAGCTCATTGGAAACATTAAGAAATTTGTTCTTTTCATTTATTCCCACTTTTCATTAATAGCCAACATTTTCTGTGCAGGGAATTATGTGTCATCAAGTTTAAGAATATCAAAAGGAATCAAGCAAGGCATGATATTTTTTAATGCAATCACTACATAGTGAAGCTTTGCCTTGGGAAGAAAAAAAATTAAAGGAACTGGTAATGTCAATCATTACTTATTTCTAAGGATCATTTCCTATGATACCATCATCCATAGGAAGATAAGAGATGTCATTCTGCTATGGATGAGGAAACTCATTTAGACAGCCCAGATCTCTTGTGTCTTTTATTTAAAACTAAAATTAAAAAAGGAAAAATATTCAAGTGTGAAGAACGTAGATGCATTTGTCAAGTGCATTCCAGAATATGAATTGTAAATCTTTTAGAATAATTTAAGAGTCATTTGTATTATCATTATTTAAAAATTATTTAATTGCATGCACAATCTGACCTGATTTCTTTTTTGGGGGGTGTTGGATCTTTGAAAGCATTTAGCTTTACAGGGCTCAATCCTAAGAAATTTTGGCTGACTTAACTCACCTGGCCTATCTTTCCATGATAGTGTGAGGAGGTCTGCCTGTGCATTGGCCTAACCCCCTCGAGTGTGGGGCAGAAAAGCACCATCTAACCATGTCTACTCAAAATAGGCGTATGGGTCTTACTCCCACAAAAGTGTCTTTAAGATTGCAGAAGAAAGTGTCTTACTGCACTTTTGTGGCACTCTAGAATCAACACAGGACTTATACTGGGGCTTAGGCCAGCCTAAGTGGAGGTTAGGATTGCAGCCTAAGTGACAGATTTATTAAACGTGTCCATTGGGGGATTCAAAGTATGCACTGCCATTTCATTTTACCTTTCCCAGAACTGTCTGTAAGAGGAGTTGTGCTACTTGAGAGCCAAAACCAGATGCTTTTTGGCTACTTCTTTTTCAGAATTATCTCATGTCCTGACATTGTATCTGAATGTTGTATGTGCCTGAATTTGCTTGGCCCTGTTTTCATTGTTCCTGCGGGCCACTGTGTAGTGTCCGTTGCATCATCATCATCATCATCATCATCAACAACATCATCTGCTGCTTTTACACAAAAATATTTTACATAGATGAAAACAAATGAACAAACAATTGGACTTACTTCTGAGTAGATTAAGATTAATGCTTAAGATTGCACTGTAAGCACATACACATACATGGGATTCCACTGTAAGTACATACATACATACATACATACATACATACATAGGATTGCACTGTAAGTAAGTATGTAAATACGTGTGTAAGTAAGTAAGTAAGTAAGTAAGTAAGTAAGTAAATAAATAAATAAATAAAGAAAGAAAGAAAGAAAGAAAGAAAGAAAGAAAGAAAGAAAGAAAGAAAGAAAGAAAGAAAGCTTCAGATCCTATTTAGCAGCTGGTCTCATTTTCAGTCATCAAAGTGACCTTTTGAGAAATGCCAGGGATTAGATAAAATAATCATTTGAAAATAATTGAATTATACTCACCCATTGAGCTGGTATGTTGGGAGGTATCCAGTTTCCACAGGTTTTTTTTATTTCTTTAAAGAAAATACAGCAATATTTAGCCTTTGTGTTACAACTGAATTAAGATGGTATACGAAATGTGAGAATATGATTGCAGTGAAGTTTTATATCCCAGGAAATGGCATGAACTTCTGTGTAATTTGGGGAAAACAAGATGTCATTTGTATTCAGTTAACTCTGCCCTCCAGTTTGGGGAATTAAATAATTAGTGATATTCTCAAATGCCTTCGAACTAATTGAGAATTAAATAGAAAATTTAGGGAGAAAGTCTGAAGAGTAATTTATTGTATATTGAGACAGATTAATCAGCGGAGACAGTTGATTAGGGATCCTGGGGATAAAAGGTCAATAGGAGATTGAATTAATGCAATTTATTTGATTTTTAGGAGAGCAATATGTTGTATAGGTGAGGCCAGCAAGGATTGTTATACAAACCGATCCTGTCTACATAGTGGATTGATAACAGCCAATTATCAATTCTGCAGTAGCAAAACATACAGGGTTTAGAAAATCACCAAAAATTCTAAACAAAGTATAGAATTATCCCATTTACTCGAATATAATGCTGGTCTTTTCCAGCCAAATTTCGTCTCCAAAATCATGATGCGCATTTGATTGGATGACACATTAGTTTCGAATAAATATAGGTATTTTATTATATTGGTCAGTATTTAGTTTAACAGTTTACTATACTATGATAAAAATGTAACATAAACCCATTGTATAAAGTAGTGCAATTAGGTAAAAATCATAACATAAATCCATTGCCATATTGTTATCATATAATTCATTATTATATGCAGTAAAATTAAATTACCTACTTTACAGCTGCACATTACAAATAGCCAGTAAATATTTTTTAAAACAATCTCAAGCCTTTAAAAATAGGGATGCACATTAGATTCAATGCTGCATTAGATTTGAGTAAATATGGTTACATGCACCTGTAGGGGATTGTCAGCTACTCCTTGGGGTAGCAAGTTTGTTCTTAATGTATCATGAAGGCACATCAGGGTCCAGGAAGGATTCACAGTGCACTGCCATTGCAAATCCCAATCCCTCCTATGCCTGGTCCACTATCCACTGATCTACCACCAGCCCATTCCACCCCTGCCCCATTAAGTCCTCTTCCTACCCTGTTTAAGCCCGTCACCAATCTCCTGCACTGGCTCACCTCCAGTGGATGAGTTGATTTATTATTAATTAATTAATAATAATTAATTATAATAAATAAATAAAATTAATAATAAATTAATTAATTAGTAAAAATAGTAAATTGTCTTCTTTAAATGTCTGATAAACCTAGGTGGGTCCCAATAGAGTTAAAAAGTGAGTCCCAGTGCAAAAAAAATGGGAACCACTGCCTTAGGGTATCATGACACAATCACAAGTCACCATGGGATGTTTCTGGTGCCCCTCCAATGTACTCCCCCAGAAAGTGTCATCCTGGGTCTCACGAAATCTTGCATGATTTTCATGTGGCCATCTTGGAGCTCACAAGGTTTGGCAAAATCCATGATGGTGGTGGTGACTGGCTGATCCAGGAAGAAGAAGCTACAGGGACATTGCAAGCCAGGTAAGTTGGGGAACCACTGAGTTAGAGGGTTGCTTTGACATTTAATCTCTGTGCACGTGGTGCTGAAACACAGGGTGCAATCCAGAGTAACTACAGAGAGTCCTTGCTCCAGTGCAAGAACAATTTACTCTGGATTGGAATATGAATTTCCCATAGGTTTTCACTAGGTGGTGCAGTAACTACGGGTGCACGTAATGTGTCTTATGTGATCCCGTAGTTACTCTGGATTGTAAGGTTAGTCTTGTGTATTTTAGGGTACAAAAGAATATTAAAATGTGTTGGTAGGAGGCTGTACATTCCAGCAAATCAACATATTTCTGGGTAAGGGGACACCACAGAAGCTTTGACTGGTGCAATAGGAGTCTTGGGTGTTCGTGCAAACCAGGTGAGGGGAGAGGACTCAACACTGCAGTAGAGGAAGATACCCATTAAACAGGAACATATGGCCCTTGGTAATGGGTCTAATAATTTTTATTACTTCACATGATGTGGAGCTTTAATGCTCTCCTGAAGCAGAATGAGCTATACTGTCCCTCTTCGTTCCTGAATAATATGTTTGATTAACAAAACAATTTTCTTCTAAAATTCATGTTGCCTTTGGTGTTTCCCTGCATAGTTACAGCTTTACCCCCAGAGAACTCCAATGGCACCGAATGCAAACAAGTCAAGGGGGGCTACTGGATTGAATTTTGTAACACAGAAATGGAGCTTTCTTCACTTTGTTCATTGAAATGTTTTACAAAAAAAAGCCACAATAGTTTTGAGAAAACGTTGACTGTGCTTTTTCAATCACAGCTGGCAATAAACTGAAATCATATTGATCATTGCACAGTAACTTTTACTTAAACTTCCTCCCCGGCTTTTGCATTGCCCAGTACTTCTTTATGACTCACTTTCTTCCCCTGCCCAATTATTTGTATGCTCTTTGGGTTTTTCAATTACCTCCATATTACCTATTTGGGGAGTGTAGTTCTAAAAGATATATTTTAACAGCGCAATTTGTTTTGACATAATGATTTGTAGGGCTGCAGCAAGCTGTTCACCAGAGATTTGAAATCTGGTATACCAACGCTCTAATCTTGCAAGCTTTAATTCACCATCTTACTGCTGTTCATCCATTAGGGTTGTGATGAAATGCAGATCAGAAATGGTGCTGCTGAGCTTCTAAGCAGAATTTTTTTAAAATTTCCAGTTTCTTTCAAACATGGGTGTTAAGTGGAGCTACTAAAATCCTGGGTTATTGTAAAATTCAAAATAGCAGGATAGGTAAGCAAGGCTAGACTTATTGTTGACTTTAGTGAATCAGATGCCAGCTGCGCTAAAATATGGTCAGTATCATGCACTCTGATACAGTAAATCTGAATCCTTTTAACACTACGATCCACTTTTTAGAACAACAATCTGTTGGAACCTACCAGAGATGATGGGCAAAATCCAGAGTAACTATGGGGAGTCCTTGCTCCAGTGTAAGAATTACTTACTCTGGATTGCAATGTGAATTTCCCATAAGTTTTCACTAGGTGGTACAGTAACTGTAAAGTCTCTTACGTGTTCTCGTAATTACTCTAGATTTGGGGGGATGTCATTAACCTTGAAGTGAGGTAGTGGCCCAATGTGGCATCACCAATTCAACTTCAAACATAAGTGGCAAATGTTTGCATTATTATTTGCATTTTTTTTTGCAATATTATTAGTGAATGTTTGCAGCTATTATTTGCATTTTTTAAAAAAATGATGTGCGTTTTGTTGGTGCAGATAGGATATAAGCTGGAATGTATTGCCAAGTACTTGCTCATCCGTAAGGGAGTTAAGGAAATGTATCTCTGGATAAGGTAGCAATCACTCTAATATTATCACACTAATTACAGTAACAATTGTTAGTATCCCTACAATCCAGAGTAACTACGGGAGCACGCAAGAGACATTACATGCACCCGTAGTTACTGCACCGCCTAGTGAAAACCTATGGGAAATTCACACTGCAATCCAGAACAAATTGTTCTTACACCGGATCAAGGACTCCCTGTAGTTACTCTGGATTGTACCCTATATGGAAAAGCTATGTTTGAATAGCTACTTACAAGCTAAATGCACAATATTTTTATGTATTTAACGTATTTTCGTTCTCCTTTCCAAGCCCAACTTAGCTAACAAAATAATGGCTTTGCTGAAAGTAATGCATGGTGACACCTCTTGAGATATGCTGGTGATGCTTTTCTATCAGTGAGAAGACCGAATAATTTCATTTTTTAACGGGAACCCAAGCAATGCTGCAAAATAAAAATAGCTAAAGATCTATGACTTTGCCAAAGTTTAGTACATCAATATCCATTGAGACGTTTCCCCATAAGGCTTACACTGACAGCAACAAGCATCTGTTTAGTAGCAACATCTGCTCCATCTGCTGAACAGGCAATGAGTGACCCTCTACTTTGCAGCAAGCTTTTTTAAAAAAAAATACATGCTGGAAATGCTCCAAATGTCTTTGCTGTTGGACACTTTCTTCTCCTACAGGGTCATATTAGTCACTGTATCCAAATCCCTAGTTAGGACCATGTGGGCTCTCTAATGCAATGATGCTTTTTTGACACAATTACTTCTTAGCTCCATGTGAAGAAATCAACATGAGACTCTTTAGTCAAAAGAGTTCAAGCTGTATTCTGCAGAATATTTCTCCCATAAGTTAATTGGGGATATTATATTTTTCCCCACTAAAATAAGAATATCTAAGGACATAAGAAGAGCCCTGATGGATCAAGCTGATGGTGACCTTGGATGGCTCATCTAGTTCATCACCTTACTGTACCTCACACCTGCATTCAGATTTTCAATTCATTTCATTGAATATACTTTCATAAGAATGTGCAGGACCTACCAGATAAAGTTTGTGGAAACTCGTACCTTCCTTTGAAAGTTCTTCAGAGTTTCTCCTTGATATTATCCCTGAAAATCACTCCAAATATATGTAATGGAGTGTTAGGTCCATTGTAAACATCTGGAATCAAGTGTTACAAATGAATTCAAGGGCTTGATTTGGGGCCAACTAGAAATAGCAATAACAACAAAAGCATAAAATGCTAACTTCTATGCCTATCTCTAAGTAATAACATGCTTTTCTTTTCTTTAGTCCTTATCTGGCAGTTGGGGAGGAGGTTGTCCTTTCAACCAATATGCTGCTGTAGGTGCTGCTGGATTTTGTGCATCATTCACAATGCACTTCCAGTCTTGATGTTCAATGACAATGTTTTTAGCCTCGGTGGCTATATATATATATATATATATAACCTGATTCTTTAGGTCTTGCTCAACCATTTTGAGCAACATTGGTGCTGCTCTTTGAACTCTCCAGTGTCCAGGTTCCAATCCCAGAGGAGCTGATGGGACAGCTTATTAGTGTTCATTCTGCAGTTGTGGCTGAACCATCTCTGTCTGCATTTTTGGATTAGTTCTTTGACTCAGAGTTGATGGTCACACCTTTACTGTATTGTCCTATTACTGTGGCGATCATGAAGGAAGACACTCAGGCTCTGTCTCAAGATTGTTCATATCTGATTTGAGCAGAGTCCATATTTCTGACCCATACAGGAGAATTGGCAGGATTAGTGTCTGGAAGAGGCAAATTTTGGTGTTGGTGGAGATATTTGCCTTCTTCCAAAGGCACCAACTAAGTGAGGCGAATGCTGCTGTTGCCTCGCCACTTCTCCTATTGACTTCAACTGTAGATGCCACTTTCTTCTCCTACACCTGCAGCCCCAGATATTTGAATTCTTAGAGCTGCTCAATTTGGACTCCATCCAGGTGAAATGGCCTGTGATACATTTGTGGCGACAACTTTGGTTTTGTCTGCATTGATTTTGTGTTCTTAGGCTGTAGGAGGGGGCAACGCAGGTGATGTGGTAAAGGATGCTGGTGGCCTCTGCATCCATGGCTACAATCCAGAGTAACTACGGGACCTTTTATACTGACTTAGTTATGGTGCCACGAATGGGAAACCTATGTGAAAGGCATAAAGCAATCCAGAGTAAGTGCCTCTTATATCTTCCCATAGTTACTCTGGATTGTAGGGCATGTCAGTGAATATGGCACTGTTGTCTGTGAACATCAGGTTGCTCAGGAAGTTGATTGCACCATATTGTACTCCCATCTGCCTTCAGATGCTTTCCTCATAATGGCATCAACCACAATATTGAGGAGCAAGGGAGAGTTGACATCCCCCTGAAGGTCTCCAGTTTGAATAGGAAATTCCTGAGATAGCTCTTTTTAGATCCACACGCTGCTGGTTGAGCCATTGTATGATGCTTGGAGAACCAAACCAAACACACATACAGGTTAAAATGTCTGACGTGGGATGTATGCATTTCCAAGGCTTTCAGAAAATTAGTTGGATACTCTTGTCCCAGTTTTCCTTTTGATCTCTGTAATATATATTTAAATGGAGCCGGTACTGTGAGATCAATACTGAATGTCTTCCATACCTTCTCCGAACTTATACCTAGATGACTTCTTTAAAAAGATACTATTACGAGGGAGGCTGATGAAACATATTTGACAGGAGAAGGCTCCCAAAGAGAGCCTTGTGTCATTACCATGTCCAAATGTGACTTTTCAGCGGCAGAAGCCGACAATTCACTGCTTAATGCAAACCACTGAGAGATAATAAGCCACTTATGGTGTGCACAGTTCCATTCGCTGTCAGCAGGCTATTTTCAACACCACCTTGCATACTGGGAATGAGACAAATGACTTTGCTTTGAGTACTGTTACTGCTGATGCTTGTACAGTTTTGCACACAGATCATAATAAACATTGTTGCATCTGCCTGAGATGAAAGTCAGAGCTATGGAAAAGGAATCAGAGATACTACATGGCAGTATTTTCATCAGGATTCCTCCTTCTGCGAAGCTGACTGATTGAAAACTCAGTGATAGTATCTTCTTTATTGTCTATGAAGTCAGAGAGAAAGGGAATGTGGAATAAAAGCAGAAAAATATATGGAGTCACTTAAAAATGTACTCCCTTAATTAAAGCAGGCCTCCGTCAGTCTTTGAAGACTATGGTATCATGCTCGGTGCTGCATACACTGCATGCGAAGCACAAAAGCCTGGGTTAGATTGTTATGGAGGATAGGCTGTTACCCAAGCAGCAAATCCTCCCTCTCCATGCCACTGAATTAGTCCAATGGAAAGGCAGAGCCCATACGATTGGATCCAGCTGGCATTGCAGAGCTGGGCTAAGGACAGGAGCTCACCCTGTCTTGTGGGGCCGACCCGGGTCTCGAACCCTGGCCTGCTGGTTAAGAGGCACAGCGTCTTAGCCACTTGCGCCACCCGCATTATTATTTCCCTTAATTATTTGGCTAATAATAATGTGTTGCAATGCCTAAGGGCAACTGTTCCCAAATATTTTAGCAAAAGAGACCCACCTTTAATTTAAAAGTTTCACTGGTTTCACAAGCCTCTAGGACTATAATAGCGATTGGGGAGCAATGCTCCCTCCCCCCTTGGTAGCACCATCTGAGCGGTCTATTCCCATGTGCTTCTGGGGCAGGAGGGAGAGGGCATTTGGAGAGGGGACAAAAGAGCAGCTGTGATGCTAGAAAGGCAAGTGGATTTTTGATTTGCAGAGGTACAATATAATGAATATTGTTATATGGTACCTCTGCAAATGACAGCTGTTGGCCTTTGCTAGTATTACTTCCTTAATAATTCCTTAGTAATTACTTCCTAGTAATTACCGTACTTCCTTAGCAAAGACATAGTTCTTTAAGAAATTCCGAGGAAGTAAAAAAGATATATTCTTTTATTCCTGACAAAATAAAATAGGAAAAGAATGAACCACAATACATACACAAACACAATTTCATCTTAACTCCCATGGCTGTGATATAATTTAAATATATAACAATAAAATGCTGGAAGAAGGAAGTAGAACATTGGTCTTAGCTTTACATTTCCAGAGCAATTAAGGATACTGTCTGCTAGAAATGTCCTCATCAGTATTACAAACGGCACTAGAACAGTTCCATGGCATAGTTAGTGCCTCCTAAGGGAAGGTTACATTCTCTTGCGCTGCTTCATAAAGGCAACCATTCAACATTCATGGCAGTAACTAACATCCATTCATGACCTTGAAGTAACTGAAGAGCTTTCTCTTCCTATGCAATCTATAACTGTAATGAAATCAATTCAAAAGTGGGACAACCAACATCAAGGGCTTCAGTCGGTTAGCAGATATAGTCGTTGTTGGATATGCGTAGCTGAGGTCAGAGTAAGACCTTTCTAAATCTCAAGCTGGCACTTCTACCTTGGAGTGCCTAATCTTCTTCCTTTATTTTATTTGATCATCAAGGATCACATAAGTCTTGACCTATGCATTGTAGGGTTCCAGAAAGCCTTTTGTAGAACTACTACTTATAGCTGTTAACAATGTAACCATACAAAATATTTGAGAGCCTCTGATCCTTATAATTCTGGTTTTTTCCCCCAAATGCCTGACCATAGAGTGTGAGGACATCTGAGATCATTTTAAGAATTATGCTCACCTTCACATGAACATTGTTGAATATCATCCTGAGATTGCCCTATTCTACCCCCACTTTGTAAACAACTGGGCTTATAATATTATATATTATATATTATAATATCCTTAGAATTCTGGTATAGTAGAAATTGTCCTAAAATGAAATTCCCAGCTTTAACTCCTACTTCATTATTTTACAAAGCTTATGCTATTTCATATTGCTGGAAGGATTCTGAGCAGCTTTATTTACTGAAGAAAATGCTTTTTTAGTGTGTACGTCTTTTTTGTTTTGTAAAAAAGGGTAATTTTTCTTCCTGCCTGCCATATTTAATATCATTATAATCTTGGCTCTATCATTTTTTTTAAATGACAAGGCAACAAAAATGACACTTTGGCAAGACAAAAGTGAGATGAAATGAAAAATATGAAGTCAGTCAAGTGTAAATTTATAACTCCCCTATATGACATTCCATGGTCATTGCCCTAATAAGTTATCAGAACTACTGAAATATCAATTTGGCACATGGCTTCACATGATTGCCCACATTCCTACTCCTAGCTTATTACTTAATTCTTCTGTCATTAGGAAATTAAATCAATGGTTCTTGCAATGATTGGAAAGATTGTGATATTTGTATTTAAACTGACTCTTTCATTTTTCCTCAATAAAACAATTGCAAAGCCAAGAAGAATTTTAAATGGACTTTTAGAATACATGAACATAACCTCCTCTTTTCACTATTTAATATGTTGCTGATCAGCTTTCCATGGGGCACAGATATTGATTTTCTTGAGAAAAAGAACACTTGTAGATGCTTAATTAACTGTAAAGAACAAACTATAGATTTTTCCAACTTGGTTGGCAGCGTTCATACATGGAGTGGGTAAAAGAAACACCAGCAACAGTATCTGATTTTTAAACTGGTAAGTGCCTGTGCCTCTTTTATATTAGACATAATTAAGTATAAAATCACATTTGTTTTGACACCTAAATGCTATCTCTGGAGATACAATCAGTGAAAGTCAAAAAGTGGAATAGCACCTAATTTGGGAAGAACATTCAACAAAGCAGAATTTAACTAGGGACTCACATTGAAAAACGGTTATACAAGTGGCCTTCTGCATCTGTGGGTTCAGAAGACATGGATTCCAATATCTCAGGGTTTCATACCTGTGAGGTGGTCTTCCTGTTGCCCTCCAAACACCACCAGAGCAGAGCTCAAGTCATGTCCTGAGCACCTTCTTGAGATCTTGCAAGCCTGTCCAAAAATTCCAGCCAAAAAACTTGAAGTTGTGTTTTTCAGACCCCATAAGACCGTCTAAGGTCTTATGAGGGAGGGAGCAGTCATGCATGGTCTCCTGGGCTTTCAGAAGACCATCTAGATGAAATCAGGGCACAGCTCCAGGTGTGTTAGAAGGGCCTGACCCAGAAATTTGAACATCCACAGGTTTTGGTGTGGGAAGTCCAGGAATGGATACCCTGTAAATAAAGAGGGCTGCCCCATATGGTTGCAGTGGACCATGACATCCCCCTGCTTCAGAACACTTTCCATAATTGACTGGAAATTGCTCCACAACGTCTCTGTCTTTCTGGAGAGAGAGAGAGAGAGAGAGAGAGAGAGAGAGAGAGAGAGAGAGACTAATATTTTTTTCCTGAGGTTGTTTAATATTTATAAATTATTATAAATTATTTCATTGTATTTTTAAAATTATTTCTTATCTTTGTACTTTTATTTAAATTGCTGTAAGTCACACTGGGTCTCTTTCAGGGAATAAAGACAGCATTATAGATGGCCACCTTGATGAAGCAGTGGATAGAAGATGATGCTCAGCAATTACTCACATACTGGTACTTACAAAAAACATTGGTTTTTTTTCCCCTATGGAGAAACATCTTCCCTTTCTCCATTGTTTGAGGTTGTTGGCCAGATGGATCAAATCAGGTTTGTGTGTTTAAAAGCAGTAAAGAAGGAATTCTCCAGGAGAAATAGCCTGTGGCCCCGCTGCTCATTCCAAAGTAGTGGATTTCCTGGGGCAGTCCACCTGCCCTTTTGGCTTTCTGCCAGTCCATTTGTTGCAGTGTAAGCAACACTTTCTCACATTAGATGCAGGTTCCATCTGTTTTGGGCATGCCAACTCCTCACAGTCAGCATCATGCATCATATATCTTTTGCAGTCTCATAGGTGCATAAACATGAGATACCACACAAACCCGACTCATCATTACATTTTACAACATAATTTGCTCATAATTACTTTCAAACATTAAGGTTGCAATCTTAAAGACACTTTCCTGGGAGTAAGACCACAGAACATAATGCTTACTTTTGGGTAGACATGGTTAGGATTGTACTCTAAGACTACTTACAGTATAGTAAAACCTTGGATTGAGAGTAACTTGGATTGACCCCCGCAGGGGCATCATCCTCCCATGTGCAACATTCCCCCATGGGCATCAACCCACTATGCACATCAAAACCCATGCACAACATCCCCCCATGCGCAGAAACCCCCATGCGCAACATCCCCATGAGTATAAACCCCCATGCGCAACATCCCCATGAGTATAAACCCCCATGAGCAACATCACCCCCATGCGCAACATCCCTCCTTGCGCATAAAACCCATGTGCAACGTTCCCCATGTGCATCAACCCCCATGTGCAACTTCCTCCCATGAGCATAAACCCCCATGTGCAACACCCCCTCCCATGTGCAATACCCCCCTCACAGTGGTGGGCACTATCTAGCAGGTTCATGATTTGGGTCTGTGTATTGATCAATCTTCAGTGTTAAGTATAGGGCAAAAACATGTTGCACCTCTTTTCAGCCCTTAAGGGTTAAATATTAAAGCTTATTTTATTTTATTTTTAACCCCTTAAGGGTTTATTTTAACCCATAAGGGTTAAAACATTGGTTTTTGGTGGGTGAGAATGTCACAGAAGGAAAACCCTCCACAAATTCCATGCTTCTAGGTCCGGGGTTAGGGCAGAGCATCCCTCAGTCAAGGATTCCTCAATTTTTATTTATTTATTTTTTTAAAAATTTATATCCCGCCTTTCTTGGGCCATTAGCCCGACTCAAGGCGGCTGACATAAAACATAATTAAAAACATAACAGTACAATTCAATAAAAACAATAAAAACAATGCAAAGTATAGGGAGGAAAAAGCATTGCACCCCTTTTCACCCCCTTCCGGTTGGAATTTCCAAAAACCAGTTCTTAGTGGGTGCCTCTAAGATCCCACTTAAGGAACACCCTCCCCAAATTTCACATTTCTAGGACTGGAGGTTTTGGCTGGGCGTTTATGAGTGAGTGAGTGCACACACCAGCATGGATCTTTACAAGGCAGGAGCGGGACCAGTACTGAGCAAAGGAGAATCAGTCGGTTCAGAAGAAACAGAGGGAAGGAGGAGGGAGGATCAACCAACGGCAAGCAGATACCTGCTAATAAGGATACTGGGGGATAAAATTAGTTTCATTTTTCTGAAGAATTTGGGATTTTACAAAATTAGAAGTGCAGAAAACGGTTTAATGTGTTTCATTTCATGGGGGCATGTTTATCTATACCCAGTGGTACCTTGCTTAACAAGCATTTCACACAAAGAGCAAAAATTTCCAAGAAATCATGCTTCACATAACAAGTTCCACTTCACTTAACAAGAAAGTGCGCTATGGGCATACGTGCAATGCTGCCCTGATGCTCCGCATGGAGGCTCTTTAAAAGGGCTGCCGGCCAGCGCTGCTGCCTCTAACTGCCCCCAACTTGGGGGCAGTTGCCTGGAGGTGCCAGAGGTAGCTGTCCTTAACTGCCCCCAACTGCCCCCACCGACCACCTTGAACCTCCAGCAGCAGCCCCGGTAAGCCTCCCAGGAAAGTGTCTTTGATTGCAGTCTCCTATCTATGTCCAACCAGAAGTGAGCCCCATTGTGTTAAATGGGGCTTACTCCCAGAAAAGTGTCTTTAGGATTGCAGCCTAAGTAGACTTCATAGGATCATGCACATTGAATGCATGTTTTGAATTCAATTACAGTGTTTTGTCATCATTTTTACATACAGTTAATATTTTTATATGGATATTTTGGGGTTTTTGGAACCAATTGTCTGAGTTTCCATTATTTCCTATGGAAAAAACTGCTTCACTTAAAGAGCATGCCTTCACTTAAAGAGCGTTTCACTTAAAGAGCATGCCTCCAGAACGAATTAAGCTCTTTATGTGAGGCATTACTGTATATAAAACTGAATATCTATGTTTGTGTGTTTGATTATTTATTTGAACTAGGGTGATAATATGTCATAACTGGAAGAGGACAATGGCTCCCTGAAATGTAGGACACCCCAAAAATGTAGGACAGGACAAAATAAAAGCTAAAACAATCATAAACCCTCATATATATTGCTTTCATGTGGTTGACTGAGGGCACAATATCAGACAATTTAGGCCAGCACAACAAACATGCCTTAACCTCCCTGGGTAGTGCATGGAGGCTGGCGCATGCCTGTTCACTGGACTAACCCTGCCAGAAGTTATGCCAGCCTAACTGGGGTTCAGATTGTGCCCTTAAACACTATGTTATTTATTATAAAATTAAAAACGAATATATATAATTTGTTAACTATAATTTATTAATTCTCTGCTTCCTGCTCCCAATGAGGAGGACACAAGACTAAAAGAGAGGACAAGTCCTGGGAAAGAGGCCATCTGGTGACCCTGGTTTGGACTGGGTGGTTCAAAACTGTGGCTGGGCCAGTCAGAAGGGGCAGTTGGGGGGCAGTGAGAGCAGTTGGAGGCAGCTGGGGTGGAAGTTGGGGTGGAAGGAGAAGCAGGCTGGGGATCCATGTCCGTCCTCAGCAGTGCAGGAGGAAGCCCCAAAGCACCCCCTGGTCTGTTCCAACATTGTTTAAGGGCGGCCATTTTAATGCTTCCTCCAGAGGAAAATGCTGCTTGCCTCCCCCAGAACCCCAATCCCTCTTGAACACCCCCCAACTACTTTCTCCTCTAGGGGACCAAGAGGGGGCATTGATGGCAGGAATCTCCTCATCTGAGGGACGTTCATTCTCCCCCCCACCAGCACCCTGAGGTGATTTGAGTTGCTCTTCGAGGTGACCATTGGTGGCAGGAATCCCCTCATCTGAGGGATGTTCCCCCACAGCTACCTGAGGTGATTTGAGTTGCTCTCTGAGGAGCCAAGACGGGGTATTGGTGACAGGAATCCCCTCATATGAGGGACGTTCTTTCTCCCCCCACAGCCCTATGAGGTTATTTGAGTTGCTCTCCGAGGGGGGTCAAGATGTGGCATTGGTGACAAGAATCCCCTCATCTGAGGGACTTTCTCCCTCCCCCCTCCAGAGCATGAAAGCTGGCTCCGGATGTTGCAGCTGGGGCTGTGACGGATGCCACCTGTGCTGCTTCCTAGCAGAAGGGTGTGGGGTGGGATGTCATCTGCCCCCCATACCAGTTCCTGTGTCCCTTGGTGCCTGGCGAGTCCTGCTCCCTGTAGCCGGGTGCTTGGTGGTGGGGAGCCCTGGTCCCCTCTCTTCCACGTGTTATTTCCTCCCCCTGCACTCAAGCCACATGTCCACGTGGGAAAAGCCATGGAAAAACTATATTAGAATTGCTTTAAGGGTCCACTAGGCAGGTGTAGTGACAACAGGCCTTGCATCTCAAGGGAAAATAGAAGGTGTAGAGAATGCTTTAAATATTTGGAGATTTCGGGATTTGTGATTTGTTTTGTGCAAAATGAAAAGTTCAGAAAGTGGAATTACCTGCTTTTAATTCATGATTTCAAATATGTAAAGCAGCTGTAAGAGAGTCCATTGATTGATTGATTGATTGATTGATTGATTGACTGCACATTTGGGAGTGTTTTGTGTTAACAGAGAATTTCCCTTGTTGTGTGTCCCTTTCCAGGCATGTCTGAATCTGGCCTCTGACTGGCTCAAGACTTGAAGGTTTCCTGCAAACTCACCTCCTTTCCCTTCCACTGTTGCCCCCCCAGGAAAGCAGCAGGAGAGACAGGAGGGCCTGAGTCAAGACCACAGCCGTGCGCAGAGAGGGCCTTGTGCAAAGGCGCATCCAAAAGGAGGCTCCACACAGCGCTCCCTTCTTCGCTCGGGGCTCTGGGAGCTGATCTGGGTCTGCCTCCAGCTGCTGACCGGAGCTCCAGGCTCCCTCCTTCCCCAGTCAGGCCCACCATCGGCTGCAGCTGAGGCTGAGTTGCCCCATAAGTGACGCCCGCCTGGCCTTTCTCTGGGGTGAGAAAACAGACTGGGGAGGGAAGGTCTGGAGGGAGGAAGGGGCACGACTTGCACCCTCCAGGAACCTGCAAAGGGAGGAGGAAAGCCTGCTAGGGGGCTGGAGCCAGGAGGGAATGGGAAGGTCTGAGCCCAGAGAGAGGGGGAAGGCCTGGGAGATGCTGTGCAAGAAGACCCAGGCAGGCACAGAAACTGTAACTGTCTCATTAGCAGTAAGAAACTCAGAAAGTCTTGTCAAGTAATAATAATGAATTCCAGTAAAAAAAAACACAACACAAACTACCAATCAGGTCCAATGGACCTGATTGGGTCCCTAAGGGATATGAAGTAAGTGTACAAAGGTGAAAAACCTCATGCAATCTCCTTTCTCTCCCTGACAGAGAGTAGAAAAACAAGATCAAAGGAATCCAATCCCTGTGTATGGACAGACATGGCTGCTGCTCATCCAGACCAGGTAAAGGATATTTGACGGGGACACCTTGGGCTTACCAGTAGTGTGGCTAAGGAGATCCAGTGGGTAGCAGTTGCACTGGACAACAAGGTGTAGTGGTACAACAATATGAGCTTGAACCTAGTGTCAAAAATGTAAAAACCTCTTAAATATAAATAATAATACTATTATGTCATATACTGCTGGAAAGGTACTCTACTGCAGAACGCAATAAAACAAACTATTGAAATCTCTATATTCTATCAAAAGATATGGCCAACTAATCAGAAATTGCCTATGGAACAAAAAGTGGATTTCTTTCTATCAAATAATAATATTACTGTTTGATTTTGAATATAATAATAATAATAATAATAATAATAATAATAATAATAATAATAATAATAATAATAATATCGAATATAGGAATTTATATACCACTTTTCTGGTCTTTTTGGTTTGCTCCTCAGACTATTCAATGCGGTTTACATAGGCAGGCAAATCTAAACCCCCGAAGGGATTTTTACCAACACAGATTGGTTCTATCTTTCAAGAACCGGCTATGTTCAAGAACCGGCTACATGGTTCATTCACAGTCTGGTTAACAATATTGGCCCCCAATGCGTGATATGCTGGCTGACACACTCCTTCAGCTCTCACGAAGGGCAGCTGAGATATCTTCTTCACTCCCATTGAAAAGCAGATGGAAAATCTCAGCTACAGCAGCCACTTTCTTCAAGCTCTTGCTTTGGATCTGACATACAGTTATCTTGATCCGGCAGCCTTCAGTTCTTATCTTCAGGCAAATGGAGGCGCTACACTCTAGACCAGACTTCCTGTGTTAGAGTACTATATGTCAATAGCAAAACTGTCCTATGAGACTCATTTTTCTCAGAGCCAATGAGATGTACTCAAGATACTGTATGTAACTAATAATACAGAACGGAAATGATAAGGCATGGCTCCCATTTCCCTATATCATAACACAATTAAATCCTGCTAGCTGGGTAGAAAAGCACTTTCTTGTATCCCAACATCCTTCCTTCTCTTATGTTCCTTGAAAAAGCACAATTAATCTACTTCTTCAACCTGCATTCCCTCCATCTCAGCTCTGCAGAATTCTTTTCTGAATCTCCTTCGACAAGCTTGCCTTCACACTCTGTTGTGTATGGATGTTGGAGGTCGGAGTCCCCCTGTGTTGTTGAAGGGTGACGTTGCCCACCTCTTTCTCAGAGAAAGGTACTATGCAGATCATGCATGAAATTGGCATGGCTGCTCTTACCCTGATATCCCCACATTCTCCCCTTTTGGCCTGTCCAGATCTGAATCTCTTGAAGAGGAGGGTAGCCCCTCAACAGGTCTTGTGCCAAGAATGTTAGTCCAGTGATAGTCCCCTGGTTAGTCCAGCACAAGTCCTGTGCTGGCTTGGGAGTGTTGCAAAAGTGCCCCAAGGCACATCTGCTCAATTCCTAGGGTGGATAGGCCAGCACACAGACAAGCACCACCATCTGCACACCACTGCAGGAATGGGAGATGGGTAAGTTGTGCTGGCCTAGGTTCATTAGTGGCCAGCATTGTGTAAGTAGGTGATTAAAGAACTAGTATCAGTCAGATATCTTTGTTCATTTTTGTTATCACTACGTTTATGTATGGAGCATGCATTTTAACCGTGCATATGCATATATATGTGTGTGTTTGTGTATGTGATGAGAGAAAAAGATTTAAAAACCTCAGCTTCCTATCTTTTCTGCTTTGTGTATCTGCCTGCCTTGTTGCTGTGATCTTTCATCTCTTTCATGGGCTTCCCAGTAAGCACCCCCATTTCGAACCCATGCTCGTTAGTCTATCAAACCAGCACTCAGGACTGGTTACCACTTGCTGACCCTCACCTTTCCAGCCTCCTCCCCATTTCTCTCCTATCCAATACCCAAAAGCCAGTGGTCTAGCCAATTCTTCTTAGAGGGGTGTCTCCATTCAGGTCTGCTGGTTTTGACAGATGTAGCCCCACAAGTCTTCAAAAGGAGACTTGAGCAACTTCGTTGTTGGGGCAGCCTCAGGATGTTCTGACAAAAAACCCTTTTTCCCTTTTCTTTCTGATCCTTGTTTTTTTGCTATTTATTTTACTTCTCTCCAGTAGTGGCATTTGTGGCCCTCCTAGAAACTCAAGAAGCCACACCTAACTCAAAGGGGCTTTGAGGTTTCTGTAGGTTATCTGTAGATCCTTATCCCGGGAACCGGGGAGGTGGGGTCAGGGATTCAAAAATCCCCGTTAAATTCCCTGCCCCCTTCCTGATTCAGGAGCATGTGGGTCATGGACATAAAAGTTCCCCAGTTGGCTGCAGTTTCTTCCTTTGGTCCTGACAGCATTTCTTGACTGATTTCTGCAGAATCCATTTGGGACCAGATTGGAAGAAATCGGGAACAGGCTCACTCTATACAGTAGAGACTCCACACAGTGTTGAGGCTGTTTCCAGGCTAGGAGTGTGGAAGGACCTTCACTCAGAGAACTGCACTTCAGACCCACCAGAAAACCCACACGAAAGAGAAAAACTATAAGTGCCAACAGTGTGGAAAGAGCTTCAGTACCAGGAAGAGCTTTATTCTTCATTTAAGACCCCATACAGGGGAGAAACCCTATACGTGCCAGGAGTATGGAAAGACCTTCACTCAGAGTGTGAGTTTTAAGAGGCACGAGAGAACCCACACAGGGGAGAAAACCTATAAGTGCCAGGAGTGTGGAATGTCCTTCACTGTGAGTGGGAGTCTTAAGATTCATCAGAGAACCCACACAGGGGAGAAACCCTATAAGTGCCTGGAGTGCGGAATAACCTTCACTCAGAGAGGGAATCTAAAGAGCCACCAGAGGACCCACACCAGGGTGAAACCCTATAAGTGCCAGGAGTGTGGAATAACCTTCACTGAGAGTGGGAGTCTTAAGAGACACCAGAGAACCCACACGGGGGAGAAACCACATAAGTGCCAACAGTGCGGACTAATCTTCACTCAGAGAGGGAATCTAAAGAGCCACCAGACAACCCACACACAGGGGAGAAACCCCATCAGTGCCAGGAGTGTGGAATGACCTTCAGACATGGTTGTAATTTAAAGAGCCACCAGAGAACCCACACAGGGGAGAAACCCTGTAAGTGCCAGGATTGTGGAATATCCTTCAGTCATGCTGGGAGTCACCAGAGAACTGACAAGGTAGATACCCTATAAGTGTTGGGAATATGGAAATCCCGAGTGATGGTCTTAGTAGCCATCAGACAATTCACTCAGGCGTGAAACCTTATATAGCTGATGCTTGTTAACGTTGGTTTTTGGTTTGCCTGGATCTTTGAAAAATGCATGTTATGTCTTCACTGTTTGTGTGATTTGAAGTTCTTTCTTTATTCCTTTAAAAATAAAAGTAAAATTAAATTTATCTATTTTTCCCTATTACTCTGTTCTTATGTCTATGGACTGTGCTCTGGTCAGTCATTGTCTAAATTTTGTCCCAACTTTGCAGAAATCATAAATCCAGCACAAATACTTACAAATCATGAACTGTCTGTTGAACATACGTAAGTTACTCACGCTATCAAGTTGGTTTTCCTCCTGTATGAGGGAACATTATGACATCCTAATATTTCTCTTATAAATGGTTTCCTACACTTTGGCTTGGTTTTCACCATCAGAATAAAGCCCAACTCTGAAATAGTTGAATTCTAAACTGTGGTGCAAACACCCCCCCCCCCAAAAGGCAGATTGTACCGATCCTATTTGTGTTCTCAAAAAGCACAGCTGAAGACACTGACTCCAAAGTACTGAATGGGTGCAGGGAGCGGCTGCCCCACATCCTGGTCAGTTTTGAATCAGCAGAGTAGGGTTGTTGCTTGTAGGTCTATGGATGAGGTAGAGGATATGGATCCACTGCTGTTGGTTGATTCTTGTGGCCAGATAAAGATAAACCAGTGTCAAAAATTCCTCTTTAACAAATCAAAATGACCAAAACAGCAGTTTCCAATTCACTGAGAACAGTGACCCTGTTCCAGTTTCTTAACACGTTTTTTGGGGTTTGTTTGTCCCTCCAGTAAATGTTGCAGACAGCCTCTTCTGGATATTGTATTCAAGTAATGGCCATAGATTCAGACAAAACATTATACCGGGGAGGGGACTTAACAGATGCTTCGACAGTTTGGTGACTTTGGGGTGCCCCTCTCCTCAGGAGGACTTCCAGATGACCTTCGCCTTGCCTGAGAGGAGGTATTTCCCAGATTATACCATGAATTGACCCCAACAGTGCACATCCCATTTTACTTCACTCTGCCCTCCTGCCATTCAGGTGAGGGATCTGAACTAGCCTTTTTGGAAAGTTCTCATTGTGGGACATCCATGCATTACCTGCATAATCTGTACAGCTCTCACTGTGCACCTCAGTCAGAAGACACCACATCCATTTCTTTGACAGTCAACAGGGCACACTGTGCTGCCGACATGGGACTTGTATCCCCAGTATCCCTGTAAATAAAAAAATCTTACCAAATCCCCATGTTAAACTTGGAGATCATTTGTGGCACACTAATATGCCATGACGTCATGGTTGAAAATGTCTGTGTTAGAGTGTCGGTTAATTGATTGATTGATTGTTCAGAGAGTGCAGATTCCATCCTCAAAGCAGAGCAGTGAATCAGCAGTGACTTTTAATTTATATATAGATAGATTGTAAACATTTTTACATGCATATTTTTGGTTTGTGGAATGAATTGTCTGAGTTCCCATTATTTCTTATGGGAAAATTTGCTTTGATTTACAAGCATTTTGGATAACAGGCATGTTTCCAGAACGAATTATGCTCTGAAACCAAGGTACCACTGTACAATCGTATTATGGACTGGAGCAGGCAGGCCAGCATGCTTGCACCGCATCCTGCATAAGATTGGGTCTCCTCCTGCATTTCAGCAAAGCAAGAGGACACTTTCCCCTTTACTTCAGGTAACACTGTCGCAGCCCCAAATGGTCTACTTGGAGTTGTGCCACCAATTTCAATGGCACAACTTTGAGCAACTCAGAGTATTTGGTTGCTCTGTGCTTCCTGAAGAACACAGCTTGGATTTATCCCATGCATGCCTCTTTTTCACTTTCTGCACCGGAATGATCTCTCCCCAACCTCCCCACATCCCAAAATGCCGCACTCCCACCTCTTTGCCTTAAATTTAAATTAAATTTTAAATTAAAAATAAAATTTTAGCCTACTAAAAATGCTGCACAAATTATAAATATCAAGAACAATGCAACAATTCTAAGATCTACCCATTACCTTAGTTATAGAATCTCCCCTCTCTTTTGTCTCCTTTTGCTATACCCATTTTATTTCCTCCGAATCCTCAAATTCTAATGTCAAGGTGGGTTGAGAGCCACCCATGCTTTATTTTATGTCTGCCTCTAGTTAAATGTGCATGAAGGTAACTCCCCAGCGTCCTTACCCACTATTAGGAAAGGGTTTTGCGAGCTATTTGGGACTAACAATTACCACAAATTGCAGGTTAAATTATTTTTATCGTCCACTAAAAGGGAATCAGGACACATTGTAATCACAAAAAGGGACAGGCTGAAGAAACAATAATGAAAGTATAATTCAAAGCACTAGCTAATTTCCTCATGTTTTATAGTATATTAATATGCACTGCCAAACATGGTATTTGTATTTCTGGCTCCAAACAGGATGGTAAAACAAGGCATCTGCGGCAACCGCAAAGCATCACCACCAAACCCTCGCAGGAAATAAACAAGTTTTAAATGAGATTTTCCTCCTGAAATAGGGGAATCTTCATGATCTGGACAGCAATACATTTAGTATAGACACTTTCTGTTCTTCCGGATTGTTTCATCGGTATTTAATCTGCAATAATCACATCCAGACAAGAGGTAAACTCATTAGCCACCTGCTAATTTATTCCCAAGTACTTAAACTATGGGATGAAAAGCTGTCATTTACAGACATCTCTGAGGATTAAGCAGATAAAATACAAGGTAACATGTGCAGCAAATGCAGATGGTTGTCCAAATACAAAAGTGTTTTATGTGACTCCAGTCTCTTGTCATGGAGCAGAGAGAGATAGTTTCTGGTATGGTCTTGGTCAGAGATGGTTTTAAACCAATTGGTTTAAATCTCTCATACTCCTAAAGGGTAAACTACTCTAGTCTTGTTAAAATACAACAGCACATAGCAATACTGGTCAGTCCTTGGCAGTGACTTATTAGCAGAGATTCTCAACATGGGAGTCAGAACCCCATTGGGGGAGTCATGAAAAACTGTGTGCCTCATTTTGGAATCTGACACTGGGCGCCACCATCTCAGGGGAATCCATACTTTCCTGGGAGTAAAACTCATTGAACACATTAGGACTTATTTCCGAGTAGACATAGAGGAGGACATCACAGTGATGGCACTTCATGTTTGATATCAGTTCTGGTCATGACATTACATTCAGGTTGATGATGTCACTTTCAGGGGATTCCAGATAGTCATTCTCAGAAGGGGGTAAATGCTCAAGAATCACAGTTTTAGCAGGACCTCAGTGAGTCCCCCAAGAGGTTTGGAAACCACCAATGCTCAATGCTGCGGGTTCCAAATCCATGGCTAGAGGTCCGACTGTAGATGCAAGACAAATTTTTGTTTCCTTGTAGATATACATATCCGCAGTGCCTTTATTCTAGAAATAACGCTGGGGGTACTCACTATGAAGATGTTATACATCTCACCTTGAAGTACTCACCTTGAAGATGTTGTATATGTGGGGGTACTCACCATGAAGAGGTTATTTGTAATCATAGGTATGTCTACTTGGGGGCCAAAGAGGTGCCGTTACTCATACAGATGTGCTGGTACACACACAGTGTCTTTAGAATTGCAGCCATACCCTACAATCCAGAATAACTACAGGAAGACGTAAGAGGCACTTAGAACACAATCCTAAAAATCTCTACACAAAAGTAAGCCCCATTGTGTTCAGTGGGTTTTACTCCCAGGAAAGTGTCTTTAGGATTGCAGCCTTACTCTGGATTGTTTTATGCATTTCCCATAGATTTCCCATAGGTGGTGTGATGATCCCCGTTCCCTCCTGTCCGCCCTGACCCTCTCTCAGTGACGAGACTTCTGTTAGGGAAGGAGATTTCGGTATCTGCATCACTATCAACCTCTAACATCTCTGAAGATTCCAAGGAGGAGACACACGCGGGTAAGTATGGAACACAAGATTACTTTACTCCAAGATGAGGCACGCAAGCTTAATGGTTTCAGAAGGCACTTCTTGGTTACAGGTATAACTCAACTCAACTGAAGCTTGCAGGCTCATCTAACAGGTACATTTTCGTTAAGCATACAGAAGCTTAACGGTCTCATACATTCCAACAAGTGAGTCTAACAGGTAAGTCCAACAACCGGTACGAATGTCTTTCTCTCTTTCCTGGAAGGGGAAGAACAAGTCTCTAACAGCCCTCCCTTTCTGTTGTAGGTATCTCTGCGGCCAGCGACAGTCTCTCCAACTTCAGGACCTCGCCTTCCTCTGCAGCTCCGTCCTCTGCCTCCTCTCTCTTCCAGGGCAGCACCTTGTCATGAGCCTCACTCCCCTCCTCACTGAACAAATCCACTTCTATTTCCTCCTGCTTCCCCTCAGCCATATCTAGCCCAGGTCCCTCTCAAAGGATGGAGACCAGACAGGTGAGTTGCAGTTAACACAAGATGATCTTTACTTCAAGGTGAGGCACAGAAGCTTAACGGTTTCATACAGGCTCTTTCTTTGTTACAGGTGACCAACACAATAACAGGGCTCGCAGGCTCCAATAACAGGTAAGCTAACCACTAAGACTCTCCCCTTGAATCCAGCTTCAATCTTACGCTTTTCCTTGATGATAGGTATGCCACGTCTTTGTTCTTTCTTTATAGGTCAGTTGCACCCCCCTGCTTCAGCCCTCCTTGAACAGCCCTCTTACAACTCCACTCACAACGGTGAGTAACCAGGTAAGTAGGCAATAACAAAAGCAACCATTAACTTATGTCTCTTTTCTTTCAGATGTTGGGCACTCTCCCCTGGGCCTGCTCCCAGGACATGGTCACCAATTACAAGGGGCAGCGATCGACGCCTTCATTCTGCTCCGGTCCCGTCCCTCTCCCATTTGTCTTTCAGGCAGGGCCATGAACCAGCAGGTGTCCAGCACTTTCTCTAGTGGTGTCTCCTTCAGCTCATCCACACCCACTGCTGTTTTCCCGCTCATTTTCCCTTTTATCCCCCTTATCTCTCCTCCCCTTTCTTTTCTCTTCCAGGGGAGAGCCAGAGCCCTTCCTTCTGCTTGGAGGTGGCTACATCCTGTTCCTTCTAGGACCTCCTCCCAGGCATCTCTTTTCTTAATCCTTTCACTGGTGAAACCGTCAAGGGAGTGAGGGATCTCACCACACACCTCCAACTGCCTTTCCCGCTCACCCTCATCGTTAAAATTTCCCACCTGGTCCACCTCCCCCAATAGCTGGGCGTGCTCTGAAGGAGGACCTTCACCCCTCCCTGCGCATACCACCGCGGAGACGGACCCACTGTAATTCCCCTCTTGCGCCTGAAGTTCCCCCGTCCCCTGTTGCACAACTCCACCAAGTCCTTCACAGACCACACTTCCACTGAGTCCGGGAAGAGGTCCATGTCAAGGGGGGGTTATCTGGGTTGCCGACTCACATACAAGCTCTCCCCCATGTAGACCCCCATGGGTTCCACATTATACTTTTCGTAGTCCTTCCAGGTGAGGTCACCACAGGTGGCACCGTAACTACCACCACAGGTGGCACCGTCGATGTAAAAGTTCCCGTAGTTACACTGGTTTGTAGCCATAGGGTGCAATCCAGAGTAACTACGGGAGTCTTTGCCCTGATGTAAGAACAATATGCTCTGGATTGCAATATGAATTCCCCATAGGTTTTCACTAGGTGGTGCAATAACTACGGGTACATGTAATGTCCCTTATGTGCTCTTGTAGTTACTCTGAATTGTAGGGATAGTCTATTTAAATAGGAAAGCCATGATTAGCTGTAATTGTTAAAGGAACAAGAGTTCTCTGTCCCTGAAAATGTATGCAGAACGTTTCCTACTTTTTTCCTCTTTGGTTTTACCTGTAGCCACTATTAAAGCCCCCCTTTTCCTGCTCCCCCAAGGAGAAACTTCACAAAATAGTTGGGACAAAGCTGGAAAAGATGCAGCCTTTGATCAGTTTGCCCAGACGCCTTCTCAGCATAATACCCATGTAATGATGTTAAGAATTTGATTATTCTCTCACACTCTGCAGCTCCCATTAATCATCCTTTAAACAATGCCATATATCATATTGCACTGTCACGCAAGGTGTGCACGCAACCTCCCATTTTAAACCGGCCAAGCAGTTCATTTTAATGACTTCATGTTCAGAATGTGTCACTCAATCCACATAGTTCAAACATCAGCAGCCTTGTCAAATGTGCAGGTTTGCAGCTAACACTGAAGATGTCTGGCACATGAAGCAATGCTATGAATACTTATTTTCTTGGGGATGGAATGATCCTGGGTGTCAGAGTAATCTGATGCACTGAAGATGGAGAAATAGAGGCACATGCGCACATGAGACTTTGAGTGCCAGCTTTCTCTTTTGCATTTCTGCTGTGTCACAGTCAAATTAACTGATGGCTTTAATATAGTCTCTGTTTATTGGATGACTCAATTGCTTGCTGTGCTTTATAGCATCATATCCCTATAGTTGTCCACAGTCGTGCCAGCTCTCAGAGAATATCCCACTTTTAAAATTTCTGGCAATTCTAATACCGTGTGGCACATTGCACATGGTGGCTTCAAGATGGACAGCCCAATCCTACCTAAATTTTCCTGTGCCAATTTATTACTATTTATTTATTAGATTTGTACTCTGCCTTCCTCCCCAAATGGCACTCAAGGCAGCTAACAATCACTACATAAAATACAATTAAAACATTACAATTAAAACATCAATACAATTACAATATAAAATATGGTGCAATCAGCCATGAAATACCTCGTATCTGATTTAAAAGTCAGCCATTATTGTAGTCTCAAAGGTTCTTTTAAATTAAACAGTCTTTAGGCCCCACTGGAAGGTTAAGATTGAGAAAGCAGTTCTTAATTCAAACAGGGTGACCAAATGTTATAACCAGATAAGACCCCCCTGAAATGTAGGACAACCAAGAAAAACGTAGGACACAATTAAACTATGAGCAATATTTTGCTTTCAAGGGGTTAATTAAAACCAACCTTTATTGACTGTAAAACTATTCCATATTCCATATGATTTATTAATTACAAGAAGCCTGCATGCTGCTTGCTGACAAGGAAATGAAAGATAACAAAGATTTTTTTCCTGGACACAAGACTAAAAAAGAGGAAAATCCTAGAAAAATAGGATATATGGTCAACCAGGTGCCAATGTAGCAGTACCAGCTTAGGCTATACTATAACCTGTGAGGGAATTTAGTTGGGAATTTCCTTAGGATAAAGAGACAATAAATATAGGTGTTCACTTAATGATGGACATGTAATACAGTGGTCAAAACTCAAAAAGGAGGCTTTTAATGCAAATACCATCCATAGCCAGCAGCCAACAAGAGTCTAGTGGGGAGTAAATAGATTGGGCTGAATAACCACTTAGAGCCCAACCTTATGCAGGTCTACTCAGAAGTTGGTCCCATTGTAGTCAGTGGGACTTACTTCCAGGAGAGTGTGGATAGGACTACATCCTTAATGACATAATAGTATAACAACAGGGATTGGGAAATGTATTCCTGATGTGGCTCACATCTGTGAAAGAAAGAAAGAAAGAAAGAAAGAAAGAAAGAAAGAAAGAAAGAAAGAAAGAAAGAAAGAAAGAAAGAAAGAAGTTTGTAAAAACACAATACTGCATGGAATCTAAAAAAAATCCAAAAGGTGTTCAATTTCAATTTTTTCCCTCCAAGTATTCCCCCCAAGTATTCAAAGTTTTTCCAGTACCTTTGGATATTTTGATGAGCAGTTGTGTGGAAACAAAAAAGAAATCAATTCTTTGGATCCATGATGTTCCATCAATCTAACTGGAATAAATGGAAATATCAGTTTGACTACAACGGTGTGAGTTCCTTCTGAAAACCCACAGAGACTTTTTTCAACTTCACCTCAATTGTCTTCAAAGACTCACTGATCTGCTGAAATCCAGAACTTCAGAACCAATGAGTTCCTCTGCTCTAGGGGGAATTCATTATAATTTTTTAGGAACAATAAAGAGTGGGGCATAACTTGAAGCCGTTAAAAGTCTCACGGTATCAGCAATGGATACAATAAGAAGAAACAGCACACCGTTTAGATAGGAGCTTCCTAGTCATCATATTAGAAGAAACCCTGCCTGAATCAGCCCAGTTCTCTGGGGTCCAGAAAAGGCGTCCTAAAAAGGGTGTTTGGTGACAATTCTAAAGAGGGTAAGTGCACAGGTGAAAAATACGGCATCACCCTTGGGAACTAATAGAGTTGGAGACAAAGGTTTAATCTGGGTTCTTTGCCTGAGGGACCTATTATTAATGCTTACTGCAGTACTAAGAGGTTTAATATCTTAAACCAGTATAATGTCTTATTTCCTTACAGCCCAATCCTTTCCAGTGGCATCACCAGAGTTTGCATCACCCACCACAGGAGAGCAATGTGATTTGTTTCATTGATTCTGCATGAAAATGATAAATTGATGTAACATGAAGGCATTATTTGAAAATATCAAGATTTTAAGAATTTTGTCCAATAGTAGAGTCACTCATGCACATCATTTTGTGTGATCCTCAGTCTCATGATTCTCATAAACACTGATCCTATCTAATCTCCCTCCCATGCTGATAACCATGCTGATAACCATATAGGGTGCAAGCCTAACCTAACCTGGTTGTGGTTTCATTCTTGTGGTGATGTAGAGAGGCAGGTGCATGTTTAACTGGCCTAACTTTCCATCAGGAGTTGCACAGAAGTGTCTTACAGCACTTTGGGGACACTCCCAGGTCAGCACAGGACTTATGCTGGGGATTAGGCCAACTTAAGTGGAAGGTCATTAAGTGGTCACTAAGTGGATTAGGCCAACCTAAACAATGCCTCCTCAGCCGTTTAAATTTGTATTGTAAGATTTATTACTATTTATTTTCAACAAATTAAAATCTAAAGCTGCAATCCTAAACACACTTATGTGAGAGCAAATCCCAACGAACTCTGTAAGATTTGCTTTGAGTAGCTATCCATAGAATTGTACTATAAACATGCATCACTGAAGTAGGAGTAGGTTTCCATCAACATGGAGTAGGTTTCCATCAAGGAAATTAGATATTGCATCCTATCCAAATGTGGAATAAAGAATACATTTGAGATATTTGTGTTGATCTGCACAGTGTGCATCAATTTAATCCTAAATCTGCAACAGGGTGGTCCTCGAGAGAGCTTTGCCTTTCTGACTTGCCCATCTGACTTCTACCCCTTTGTTCCAGACTGGTCTCTAAATGCAATGACATCTTTTTTGATGGTCTATTCAGGATGCTCTCAAGCGCTATAACCCTTCCTTACAAAACTCTTGTCGAATTACTCCTTCATTTTTTGTGTGCTTTTTTTTCCTTCGAGAGGAAAGATACTTCTGCTTCTTACATGACTCTTATCCAGGAAAAGTGGCCCATTTGAAGATAGGACATTTCATCATCTTCTATACAATCACATTTAACATTTTTTGGTGACAAAGTGTATATCGAAAGGTGAATGGGAGAGCAAGAGAGGCTTTTCTTCTGCACTGATTTTTCTCCTTGGTTCCTTTCTGTTCTTTAAAAAAAAAAGAAAGTTTGGACAGTGTCCTTGACATTAGCTTTCTCACCATGCGGGAGGGAGAGCACTCTCGGTGTTTTCAATCTTCTCTGGAATTGCACTGACAAGCCTATTGCTAATTCAGCTATTCTTTCTGCAAGTGCATTGTGAGAGATATTCTTTCTGCTCCTGGTTCCAACTCACAATGCATCTTTGTTTTCAGAAGAGCTTTAATTTCAGAGACTTTTATACGTCTCTTTCTGTCGAAGCGTTGAAATACCGGTTCCCGGTGAATGGCTGGCCTAGATGGTTTCTGCCACTATTTTAATGACAATATAATAAAGAACTGCAGTCCCAGCTTATGGTCTTTTGTTTGGCAAATACAATCGCTGTTGAACCTGGGATAAACAGAAAAAAAGAGTGAAAGATAACGTAGAATATTCTTTTGTACAGACATGAAAGAAGGTGGTAGATTGTGTGAGTTGATCAAACGTAATAGGACAGAAGATGCCTTGAAGCAGAAGTGTCTATCTCAGAAGGGCAGATGGAGGGATGCACACCAAGTTGCAGGTATCTTGTTGTCTTGTGTGGTCCCCATGGCATCAAATGGGCCACATGTATAAAGCAAGACTCTCAGCATAAAGCAGTTTCACAGCGGACAATGTATTAAAATGAGAGACTTACAACTCAGCCATGTCTTGGTGCATGCAGATCTATTGCATCTTTGCTGGAAAACCACAGATTATCACAGCTACCACTACCAGTTGTGTCTACATTGGTATACAATTGTTACAGACCACCACAATAATAGTTCTGTTGGAGAAGATCTGGCCTCCAGAATAGTTCTGATCTCCAGAAGATCACAAATGCCCAGTTACTAAAAGCAGAATTCCTGGGAACCTGACACATATTGAGACGATACCTTTGTGATTTCTAGTTCCTTGGATAGGAACCGAATCACAATAGAGCCAATTCCAGTCAAACACCTGGTGACTGTGAGATAGTACATATGGTAATAATAATAACAATAGCAATAATAACAATAATAATAATACAAAAAGATTTTCAACCTTTTCATAACATGGTACACTCATAAAGCATGAACATTGTCAAGGCACATCATCAGTTTTTTTGACCATTGACAAGGCTCCCCAAGGTGCTGGTATGGGGATGCCTGCAGACCATCGGTGGCACACCGGTGCACCATGGCACACTGAAAGTTGAAAATCATTTCTGTAGATAATCAAGATTGTGAGACTGAATTATATTTTATTATCTATGGTATGTATCATTATTATTATGCTAACATTCCTACCATTTATATCCAGCATTAATTTATTTCTTAGGATCATTGTCTTTTTCTCTGTGTAACTTCATTTTGAAATTCCAGTGGAACATTTGGTAAATAGTACTCGTATTATGCATGATTTATTGTTTGGGATTTATTCTTTGGGAAGATATCACTTTGTTCCAGAAACACCTGTTCTGATATGTTATTACTGGACCCGTATTAGCCAGAAGAATAGGAATGTTCCCATATGTTTGGGGACCATTCCTTTAGATTTTATATACTCTTCATAGTTCTGGATACCTAATTATACCAGCATCGTAGGAATAAAGAACAGTGTTCAGCTGTTAGAAGCTCTGGATAGTCTATTACTCATAAAATATGAACAGTCTGTTTGATCTACCATGAATAGAGCCTGAAAGTTAACACCTCCAGCATCCTACCAAATCTTATGTAGAGAAGTGAAGGAATTACACTTCTCTGGAAAATGGTTATGGCTGGTTTTTTGACATTTGCCATGGTAAAGGTGTCCCCCACAGGTTATACTGTTAATTGAGACCGACTGTATGGTCTTAATTAGCGCCGGACATCCCCGTTTCTAAGCCTTTATACCCTGCGTTGTCCAAAGACACTTCCATGGTCATGGGGCCGGCATGACTGCCGAAGGTACACAGAAGGTTGTTACCTTCCCACCAAAGTGGAACCTATTTATCTATGTGCATTTCCATGCTTTTGAACTGCTAGGTTGGCAGGAGCTGGGCTAAGGACTGGAGCTCACTCCGTCTTGTAGGACCTGGATCTCAAACCCTGGCCTGCTGGTTAACAGGCACAGTGCCTTAACCACTTCTCTTTATCTACAGTATTTATATATTGCTTTTCAACTAAAAAGTTCGCAAAGCGGTTTACAAAGAAAATGAAAAAAATAGCTAATGGGTCCCTGTCCCAAAAGGGATCACGATCTAAAATGCAAAAAAGAACACAAGCAGAAGCCACTTGAACAGACATTGCTGGGGTGTGTGGGACCAGTTATTCTCCCCTTGCTAAATAAAGGAAGAATACCCACTTGAAAGAGTGTCTCTTGCCCCTCAATTAGCAGGGGTTGTACCACTTGTATCACCACATCCCATTTTGCCATAGTAGTAGATTGCATTTTGGGAAAAGTCCTATGCATTGCATAGGTACATCAGGCAGACGTTCATCAAGTGATTGGGAATGAAAATTATCTGTTGAATTTATACTTTTATGTCTCACCCCCAATGCAATGTTGAGCTAAATGTTGGGCAAAATGTAGGTGTTTGGAGCCTAGTTCATTAAGGCTGCAATCCTAACTTCCAGTGAAGCTGGCCTAAGCCTGGGCATAAATCCTGTGCTGACCTAGGGGTGTCACAAAAATGCCATAAGACACTTCTGTGCCACTTCTGGGGGAAGGTTAGGTCAGTGCACAGACATGTGCTTGCCTCCCTATGTCACCATGGGGATGGGAAGACCATTGAGGTGGGCTGGCCTAGGTTAGGATTGCACCCAAAGTGTGGCTTTTTATAGGAGACAACACCAAGTCTTTCTGCTTTCATAGTGTGAATATTTGGATCAGATCCTCAGAAGTTTGGGCCACCAAAATAAACATAGCTACAAAATCAGGAAGGAGGTTTTTCTTTAAACCCCCCCCCCCCCACTGGCCCACTGGCCCAGCAGCACAGCTATTGGGCTGGTGGGGAGGAAGGAGGTACAACACCTCCCTTCTGCCCCATCTAAAGCTGGATCACACTTTGGATGGGGCAGGTAGGAGGCTGGAAGCAATAGTCTATGGTTCCATTACTCCCTATAGGAAAGCTTGCTTTGATATGTGATCATTTTGGATTTCAAGTGTACTTCCGGAACAGATTATGCTCGTAAACCAAGATACCACTGTATATTTTTGCCTCTGCACTGCAAAATCATAATCGCCTTTGCCTTTGCTTATGCCAAAGCTTTTCTCTAGCTGTCACAGGCCGAGTTAAATCATATGGTGGCAACTCTATTTTGAAGTGCATAATCCCACAGAGAAAACCTGCTCTTGGATAGATTAAATGGTGGAAATATATAGTTAATAGTTCCTGGAGATGTAGTTTAAATGACTCACTACATGAAATGTCAGATACACAATACAGCCAGTGCCAGGGAAAAAAATCCGAAAAGCTGCTGCATTGTCATTGACAATAGAGTATCAGTGCTCACATCCTATTATAAAAATGTTGGCCTTCTCTACTCTGAAGATTAAAAAATTTCAGCAGTAATCCAGGTCTTGTCTGACATGACATTTTGGAAGCAGAAGCTCCGAAACTTTTGTACTTAGCAGTAATAGGATAACATGCTACAGCAGTTATAGTAATTGCCCATTTTTCGTATTGCAGAGCTATTTTTTTTGCCCCTTTCCGAAATGAAACACAGAAACACAAATATAGACACATGGAAAGATGGATACGCAGGGAATGGAAGAAATCCTAAACAAATGTGTATATAGAAGAAAATTAAAAACACATGCACAAGAGCTTAATGTGAGATTATTCGTTCTTGTTTGACTTTTCAGATCTTTCTTCAGATATAAATGAAAGAATGACTGACTGAATGAATGATTAATGTAATAACTTACAACTGGAGTTGGAACTACTGGAAGTGTTAGACTTTAACTCCTTACCCAAAAACCTGAAATGTAAAGCCAGAGTGATCTGAAGCCTAGATGCCCTTAAAAAAGGGGTTGGACAGATTACAGGAAGAAAGTCCATCATAAGTTACAAGCAATGGTGAACATGAGCAGCCACCTGATTTTAGAAGCAGACCACCTCTAAATGCCAGCTTGTTTAGATGAGCCTTTGCCCTGATTCATCAAAGATCTTGTTTTTATGTCCATTATTTGGTTTTCATTAACCCAGGGAGCAACTAATATAAGCACAATCCAGAGTAACTACGGGAGCACATAAGAGACATCACATGCACCCATAGTTACTGCACCATCTAGTGAAAACCTATGGGAAATTCATATTGCAATCCAGAATAACTTGTTCTTACTCCAGAGCAAGGACTCCCCGTAGTTACTCTGGATTTCACCCCTTGTCACAAAATGTGGTTGTGGGACAGTGCCAGCACTGCTAGAACATAACCAAGCTAATCAATAATATAATTTGTCTTAGATCTAAGCCTGTGGCTAAAAACTCATAGAAGCTCAGTTCTGTCTCTGTCAGCAAAATGTTGCTATAGCCTAAACCAGTGATTTTCAACCAGTGTGCCATGGAGCACTGGTGTGCTGCAGTGTGCTGCGGATAGGCCTCATGTGTACTGCGGGAATTTGGGGATTGAAATCCATTAATAGGCAAATTGGGGGATTTGAACAGTCTGGTGTCCCTTGTCAAACAATTGATGGTGTGCCTTGAAAATTTTGGTATTTCAGTGTGCCATGAGATGAAAAAGATTGAAAATCTCTGGCCTAAACTACCATATGTACTCGGGTATAAGCCGACCTGCGTATAAGCCGAGACACCTAATTTTACCACAAATACTGGGAAAACTTATTGACCCGAGTATAAGCCGAGGGTGGGAAATGCATCAACAGCAGGAAAGTGTGGCTGGCCTTGTAGCCTCAGGGCCCAATCCTGGGCATGTCTACTCAGAAGTAAGGCCCACAAAGAAGTACCTGAGTCTGAGAAGGGGCTTGGCTGCAGTGGGCTCCATGTCTTGCTGCCGCGTGCCTCCTCTGCAGCCCAGAGAGCTGGTGCAAGCAGCTGGAGAGGGTGCAGAGCCTCTGAGGGCGCACGCTGGAGGTCACGCCCACCATGTTGTGCAGCCGCACACCTCCTCCGCAGCCTGGAGAGCTGGCGCGAGCGGCTGGAAATTTTTCTTGATTTTTTTTACTGACCCGCGTATAAGCCGAGGTGGGTTTTTGGGCCCAAAAAACTAGGCTTATACGCAAGTATATATGGTATGTTAGCAGCTAAATAGAGTCGGGTCTTCTTCATGGCCATGATAATAAGTGATCAATAGCTATTTCAATGGTTTGCCACAAAGAGCATTGCTCCCAGGCCTAAACACAGCTCAGTGTTACTGAAGTATAAGAATACAACCCAATCTGGTATGGTGTGACCCAGTGATTTTCAACCTTTTTCATCTCATGGCACACTAACAAGGAACTGAAGTTGTCAAGGCACACCAAACGTTGTTTTTAACATTGACAAGGCACACTAGGCTGTCCAAACCTCTCAATATTCCTATTAATGAATGTTAATCCCTAAATTCCCATGGCATACCTGACAACTGTCCAAGGCACACTGGTTGAAAATCACTGGTGTGACCAAAAGAAGTTAGATCACTCAAAGAATGGGAAAGTACCCAAACCCTTCTGAGCATACTCACCTGTAAACCAGTTAGAACTGTTTGTTGTGATCATTTTGGCTGAAGTAGACAATTTAATGGAATTCTTGCAATTCAATGCATTCCTGCTTTCCGTAACCTGCTTGCTACTCTAAAAGATTAAGGCCAGGCGCCATCTTGGCCGGATCCACGCTTTGGGACATGAGTGCGAGGACTTTGCCCAACACGTGTTGAATAAAGATCCTGTACCTGATACCTCAGGTTGTCCTGATACATGCTTGTTTGTAAGAACGTGCTACAAATCTCATATATATTGCTTTCATGTGGTTGAATGAGGGCATAATCCTAAACAATTTACGCCAGCATAACACACCTGCCTTAACCTCCCGGGGTAGTGCGTGGAGGCTGGCGCATGCCTGTTTCCTGGACTAACCCTGCCACAAGTTATGCCAGTCTAACTGGTGTTTAGATTGTGCCCTTAAACACTATATTTATTATAAAATTTAAAACAACTACATATAATTGGTTAACTATAATTTATTAATTCTCTGCTGCCTGCTCCCAATGAGGAGGACACAAGACTAAAAGAGAGGACAAGTCTTGGGAAAGAGGCCATCTGGTCACCCTGGTTTGGACTGGTGTGTTCAGAACTGTGGCTGGGCCAGTCAGAAGAGGCAGTTGGGGGCAGTTGGGGTGGAAGTTGGGGGCGGAAGGAGAAGCAGGCTGGGGATCCGTGTCCGTCCTCAGCAGTGCAGGAGGAAGCCCCAAAGCACGCCCTGGTCTGTTTAAACATTGTTTAAGGGCAGCCATTTTGATGCTTACTCCTGAGGAAAATACTGCCTGGCTCCCCCAGAACCCCAATCCCTCTTGAACACCCCCCAACTACTCTCTCCGCTAGGGGACCAAGAGGGGCATTTGTGGCAGGAATCCCCTCATCTGAGGGACCTTTCCCCCCCCCACAGCCATCTGAGGTGATCTGAGTTGCTCTCTGAGGGGACCAAGAGGAGGCATTTGTAGAAGGAATCCCCTCATCTGAGGGACCTTTTGCAGGCTCCCTCCTTCCCCAGTCAGGCCCACCATCGGCTGCAGTTGAGGCTGAGTTGCCCCATAAGTGACGCCTGCCTGGCCTTTCTCTGGGGTGAGAAAACAGACTGGGGAGGGAAGGTCTGGAGGGAGGAAGAGGCATGACTTGCACCCTCCAGAAACCTGCAAAGGGAGGAGGAAAGCCTGCTAGGGGGCTGGAGCCAGGAGGGAATGGGAAGGTCTGAGCCCAGAGAGAGAGGGAAGGCCTGGGAGATGCTGTGCAAGAAGGCCCAGGCAGGCACGGAAAGGGCCAGTTCTTGATCCTGCAAAGAGAGACGGAACCAGAGCTCTGGCTCTGCGGTTCTTGCAGAGGCTCCAGCAGGAAAACCCAGGAAAAGAAGGATCTGCCAGGGTCTCTTTCTGCACCTTCAAAGGAATGCCTGATGGAGCCCACTTCGGAATGGTTTGATGCTTCCAGGTATGTCGAGGCCCCCCAGACTTCTTAGATCTATTATACTGTTTGCAGAAGGAGGATCAACTTGGGGTCTAGTTCTCTCCACTCCCAAAAGGAAAAAAATAATCATAATTAAAATCACTCTTGTGCAGTATATATCTTTTTACAAGAGTTCATTTTTAATAGATTATAATTTATAATCACTTTCAAAATGAACCAAGTGGTGATCCAGGAGAGTAGAGCTCCTTTTGCAATGCTCTTCCCAGCCAAGATGGCCTCTTCAGTCACAGATGTCCAGCTTGTAAGCACCAGGAATGAAGAGTCTTGGGGTATGACCTATACTCACCATCCAAATATACTGTGCCCATCTCCTCTGCAACATCCCCCAAATGCAACACATGCATGTACATGAAGCAAGTGTGCAAAGGGGAAAAACCTCATGCAGTCTCCTTTCTCTCCCTGACAGAGAGTAGAGAAACAGGATCGAAGGAATCCAAACCTGTGCATGGACAGACATGCCTGCTGCTCACCCAGACAAGGTAAGGGATATTTGACAGGGACACATTGGGATTGCCAGTGGTGTAGCAAAAAGTGGATTTCTTTCCATCAAAACTGACCTATGAGACTCATTGCTCTCAGAGCCAATGAGATGTACTCATGATACTGTATATAGCTAATAATACAGAACTGAAATGATCAGGAGTGGCTCCCAGTTCCCTATATCATAACACAATTAACCCTTGCTAGTTGGGTAGAAAAGCACTTTCTTGTATCCCAACATCCTTCCTTCTCTAATGTCCCTTGAAAAAGCCCAACTAATCTACCTCTTCTGCCTGCATTCCCTCCATCTCAGCTCTGCTGAATTTTTTTCTGAATCTCCTTCAACCCGCTTTACTTTGGCCTCCATTATGTGTGAATGTTGGGGGTCAGAGTCCCCCTGTGTTGTTGAAGGGTGACATTGCCCACCTCTTTCTCAGAGGAAGGAAGAATGCAGATTTTCCTTCTTTTTCCCTTGGCCTGCAGGCATGTCCTTGGCTAACTTGCTCAGAGGGTATTTCTCTTTTTTTCCTTCAGATCCTCATTTCACTTGCAGAAATAGCCCTGCATTTCAGCAGTGAAGAGTATGCACTGCTGAGTCCAAGCCAGAGGTGTCTTTATGAGGATGTCATGTTGGAGAATCACGAAAACCTGATCTTTGTAGGTAAGGAGGAATTTATGGTCCTGAATGTCTTGATGCTCTGAAAAGGAATGTCTTCTCCAATGGTTCTTGCTAAGGGGACATGGTGATCAGGCTGCATAAAATCAGCATGGCTTCTCTTACCCTGATATCCCCAAATCCCCCCTTTTTGGCCTGCCCAGATCTGAATCTCTTAAAGAGGAGGGTATCCCTTCAACAGGTCTTGTTCCGAGACTGTCACAGAGCAATCCTATCCCCTGGTTAGTCCAGCACAAGTCCTGTGCTGGCCCGGGAGTGTTGCAAAAGTGCCCAAAAGCACATCTGCACAATTTCTAGGGTGTTTAGGCCAGTGCCCAGACAAGCGCTACCATCTGCATGCCACTGAAGGAATGGGGAGATGGGTAAGTTGTGCTGGCCTAGTTTGCTTAGGATTGTACCCCCAGTCATTAGAACTGGACTTCCTCTAAATAAAGACACATGTCAGTTTGCAGGGGTGTGTGCATCACAAAGAAAAATTGGAGGATCCCCAGGCATTTCTGCTTTGGGCATGTGTACATGTGATATGTACATTTCTACACATTTGTGTGTGGAAATGGAAAATGAAATGAATGAAAAGGCAGGCCTTAGAAGCAAACATTCTGTAAGTGTGTGATCAAAGAACTGGTATCAGCCAGATCTCTTTGTTCATTTTTGTTATCACTATGTTTGTGTCTCTGGAGCATGTGTTTAATGCATATGCATCCATATGTGTGTGTATTTGTGTATGTGATGAGAGAAAAAGATATAAAAACCTCACCTTCCTGTCTTTTCTGCTTTGTGTATCTGCCTGCTTTGTTGCTGTGATCTTTCATCTCTTCCATGGACAGCCCAGTAAGCACCCCCATTTTGAACCTACACTGGGCAGTCTATGAAGCCAGCACTCAGGACTGGTCAGCAATTGCTGGCCCTCACATTTCCAGCCTCCTCCCCATTTCTCTCCGATTAATACCCAAAAGCCAGTGGTCTAGCCAGTTCTTCTGGGAGGGCCAGTTCTTCTGGGACAGGACTGCTGGTGTTGACAGATGTAGCCACTCAACTCATAGAATCATAGAGTTGGAAGGGACCCAGTGGATAATCTAGGCAAGTAGGAAGTAGGAAGTCCTCGTCTTGTGGGGACCCGGGTCTTAACGGTTAGGGCACAGTGTCTTAACAAATTGTACCACCAGAGGACTCCAATGCAACCCTTGATAAGCGGACTTGAAAACCTTGGTTTTTGGTGCAACCTCAGGATGGACTCATAAAAATCCTTTCCCTTTTCTTTCTTTTCCTTGTTCTTTGGCTCTTTTATATTCCTCCTCTCCAGTAGTGGCCTTTGTGGCCTTCCTAGGACTCTCAAGAAGCCACACATATTAATGTTGACGCTTCTTACGGTTCAAGGTTTCTGTGGCTCTTCAGTTCTTGTGAGTCAAAGGCTTATGACTCCCATCACCTGGCCATGTGCTGGAGCATCTGCCATGCCAAGGCAGCCTTCTTGGTCTCAGTGGTGAGGGTGGCCATAGCCAGCAGGCCAGTTGGGGGCTCTGCCCTCAGCAGACAGACCATAGGGGGTCACTAAGCACCTGAAAGAGGAGGGTGCCCTCTGAAGCCAATGTCTGGCCAAAAGAGCTGTCCCTCTGAGAGGTGCTGGTGAGATCCAAAGGGGTGAGACTGGCCACTGCACCTGATGGTTTGAAAGGGGGCCGAGAGACCATCATGAACCGTCACTCTGTAAGCAAAAAGAGGCTGCAATCCTTTCAGTCTAATTGCAGTTAGACTAGCCTACGCCCCAGAATAAGACCCTTGCTGGAACTGGGGGTATCACTAGATCAGACAGGTGAGATCTAGTTAGAATGAAAACTGGTTAGAATGGCGACCTGTCAAAATTAAGCCACTTTTGAGCATCTGCTGCCTTGTGTAGATCCTTATCCTAGGAACCGGGAGGGAGTTCAGGAGGGCCATAGCCACAATTGAGAAACCCCTATTCAATTCCCTGCCCGCCTCCTGATTCAGGGACATGTGGGTCATGGATATAACAGTTCCCCAACTGGCTGCAGTTTCTTCCTTTGGTCCTGACAGCATTTCTTGACTGATTTCTGCAGAATCCATTTGGGACCAAATTGGAAGAAACTGGGATGAGGCTCAGTCTACTCAGCAAAGACCCCACACAGTGTTGAGGCTGTTTCCAGGCCAGGAGTGTGGAAGGACCTTCACTCAGAGAACTGCACTTCAGACCCACCAGAGAACCCACACGAAGGAGAAAAACTATAAGTTCCAGGATTGTGGAAAGACCTTTAGTTATAGTGGGAATCTTAAGATCCACCAGAGAACCCACACAGGGGAGAAACCCTATAAGTGCCAGGAGTGTGGGAAGACCTTCACTCGGAGTGAGCATCTTAATAGCCACCAGAGAACCCACACAGGGGAGAAACCCTTTAAGTGCCAGGAGTGTGGAATAAACTTCACTGAGAGTGGGAGTCTTAAGAAGCACCAGAGAACCCACACGGGGGAGAAACCCTATAAGTGCAAGGAGTGTGGGAAGACCTTCACTCAGAGAACTGCACTTCAGACCCACCAGGGAACCCACATGAAGGAGAAAAACTATAAGTGCCAGGATTGTGGAAAGACCTTTAGTTATAGTGGGAATCTTAAGATCCACCAGAGAACCCACACAGGGGAGAAACCCTATAAGTGCCAGGAGTGTGGGAAGACCTTCACTCGGAGTGAGCATCTTAATAGCCACCAGAGAACCCACACAGGGGAGAAACCCTTTAAGTGCCAGGAGTGTGGAATAAACTTCACTGAGAGTGGGAGTCTTAAGAAGCACCAGAGAACCCACACGGGGGAGAAACCCTATAAGTGCAAGGAGTGTGGGAAGACCTTCACTCAGAGTGAGCATCTTAATAGCCACCAGAGAACCCACACAGGGGAGAAACTCTTTAAGTGCCAGGAGTGTGGAAAATCCTTCAGTGAATTTAGGAATCTTAAGAAGCATGAAAGAACCCACACAGGGGAGAAACCCTATAAGTGTTTGGAGTGTGGAAAAACCTTCACAGTGAGCGGGAGTCTTAAGATCCACCATAGAACCCACACAGGGGAGAAACCGTATAAATGCCAGGAGTGTGAAAAGAACTTCAGTCACAATGGGCATCTTAAGGTCCACCTGAGAACCCACACAGGGGAGAAACCTTATAAGTGCCATGAGTGTGGAATAACCTTCGCTCTTAGTGGGAGTCTTAATAACCACCAGAGAACCCACACAGGGGAGAAACCCTGTAAGTGCCTAGAATGTGAAAAAACCTTCACTCATGGAGGGAATCTTAAGATTCACCAGAGAACCCACACAATGTAGAAACCCTATAATTGCAAGGACTGTGGAATAACATTTACAATGAAAGGGAGTCTTAAAAGGCACCAGAGAACCTGCTCAAGAAAGAAAGCCTTTAATTGTTTAGAGTGAGAAATTTGATTTATTTGTACAGCACCAGAAAACAGCACCAGAAAACCCACAGCTGAGAAACCCTGTAAGGAGTCTGGAAAGTCAGTGTGATGATCTTAGTAGCCATCAGACAATCCACTCAGAAGTGAAATCTTTTACAGCTGATTCCTGTTAATGTTGGTTTTGTGGTTTTCATGGATCTTTGAAAAATGCCTATTATTTCTTCACTGTTTGTGTGAAGATGAAGTTCTTTTTTATTCCTTTAAAAATAAAAGTAAAATTAAATTTATCCAGTTTCTCCTATTAGTTTGTTCTTATGTCAATGGACTGTGCTCTGGTCGGTCATTGTCTAAATTTTGTCTCAAGTTTGCAGAAATCATAAATCCAGCACAAATACTCAGAAATCATGGAACTTCAGTTGAACAGACCTATTTCCACACTCTATCATGTTGGTTTTCCATCTTTATTAGGGAATGTTATGCCGTTCTAATACTTCTCTTATAAATGCTTGCATGCACTTTGGCTTGGTTTTCACCATAAAAATAAAGCTCAACTCTGCAAAATTTTAGTCCTAAACTGGTGCAAACACTCCCCCCACCCCAAAAAAAGCCAATTGTACTGTTCCTATATGTGTCCTCAGAAAGCACAACTGGAGACACTGACCCTAAAGCACTGAAGGGGTGCAGGGAGTGGCTGCCCGACATCCCGGTCTGTTTCCAATCAGCAGAGTAGGGTCGTTGCTTATAGGTCTATGGATGAGAGAAAGGATTTGGATAATGTACAGTTGGGTGATTCTTGTGCGATTCTAACCTGGAGCCCCAGTGAGTTCAGGAGGAGGAGGAACCAACTCTTGGCCCAACCCAATTTTTCTTACAGGGAGGATCGGTGACATTTTTTTTTATTATCACCTTTAGTCATCATAGACTGTATGTCCCTATTTAAAGCAGCAGCAGTCATGACAGACCTGCCTCCTTATACTGGTGTAGCAATGCATGCTAATATATTTGTGAGACATTGGAGACTGAGGTGCCATTCAGTCTGTAGGAGCATTCATTTCAAATATGTTGATTTCAGAGATGTTGATTGACAGATGTCTTCAAAGATTGATTGACAGAGATGTCTTCAAAGATTTTCAGGTGTGGGAACCTGAACACATCAAAAACATCCTTTTTGCATCCCAAAAAAACTTATCTGGTACGAAGCGGCTCTAATTTTCACAGATCAGACCTAACATTAGAAAACTTATTCAGTTGTGTTTCAACTGGTTGACCACTGATTTGTTTGTTGCTTACTGATTTGTTAGGTGACCTGGAGCGCGATCCTAAACATGGCTAATGAAAAGTCCCATTATGTTCTATAGGACTTACTCTCAGGAAAGTTTTCTTAGAACTGCAGCTCTGTAGTGTTAGGAAAATGGAGGTGGCACCAATCCTAGTGATACCACTGCATTTAGGCTGTGCGTATGATATTGTCAGTTTTTTTGGCCCTGACACTGCAACCAGATGTGCCACTCATTCTTCCTCAGTTGGAATTTGCTGCATGACTGAGGCTTCCTAAGGGCTGGATCCTGAGCCGCAAGCAGTCAAATGCCCGCTGTCTTACCCATCCCTTGGAATAGCTGGAGATTCCATCATTATCTGGAGCCACAGCTCACTCTGCCTTCCTGCCATTCAGGTGAGGGATCTAAAGTAGCCCTTTTTGGAAAGTTCTCATTGTGGGACATCCACCTGCATAATCCATACAGCTCTCACTGTGCGCCTCAGTCAGAAAGCCCCACATCTGTTCCTTTGACAGTCCACAGGGAACACTGTGCTGCCGACATGGGACTTGTATCCCCAGTATCCCTGTAAATAAGAAATCCTACCAAGTTCCCATGCCAAACTGGGGAGCATTTGTGACACATTAATGTGTGGCACACATTGTGGTTGAAAATGGCTGTGTTAGTGTTGATTGGTTGGTTGGCTGATTTATTGATTGATTGATTGCTTGATCAGAGAGAGTACAGCTCTCCTCAAAGCAGAGCCACACCAGCATGGATCTTTACAAGCCAGGAGTGGGACCAGTACTGAGTAAAGGAGAACCAGTTGGTTCAGAACAAACAGAGGAAGGGAGGAGGGAAGATCACTCAACAGCAAGCAGAGACCTGTTAATAAAGATACTGGGGAATAAAACCACTTCACTTTTTTTAGCAGATTTTGCGATTTTACAAAGTTAGAAATGCAGAAAAGGGTTTAATGTGTTTCATTTCATTGGCACATATTTATTAATATATATAAAACCGAAATTATATATCTATGTTTGTTTTTGTGTTTGCTTATTTGTTTGTTTATTTGGACCAAGGAGACCATATGTTATAACTGGAAAAGAGGACAAGGGCTCCCTGAATGTAGGAAACCCAAAAAATTGTAGGACAGGACAGAACAAAAGCTAAAACCATCATAAACCTGTGGGACAGACCCAGCACCCCTAGAACAACCAAGCTAATCAATAATATAATTTGTCTTAGGTGTAAGCCTATGGCTGAAAACTCATAGCAGCTCAATTCTGTCTGTGTCAGCAAAATGTGTCAACAGCTAAACAGAGTCAGATCTTGTTCGTGGCCATGAAGATAAATGAACAATAGCTGTTTCAATGGTTTGCCACAAAGAGCATTGCTCCCAGGCCTAAACACAGCTCATGGTTACTGTGGAGGAGAACCACATCCCTTAGAAGATTTTATGGTGGAGAAGATGGGGGAAGTGAGTCAGAGACCTTATCCCATGAGGGATTTTCCTTCACTCCGGGAGTTCTGGAGTGCAGCTGACTGGGCCGCACTTTTAAGGAACTGGACATGGGAGGTCTCGCCGTACCAGGCCTTTGACATACGGGCCAGATCTGGACTGTTTCATGTCACAAAGACTCAGTTTGCACCTGCCTTGGAAGGAGGAGGAAAGAGGTGGAGGCAGAGGGATATAAAAGGGGGGAAAGGCAGGCAGTGGGTGCACGGGACACAACCCGAGCAGCACTGGAAAGAGTGCGGAGACACCTCAACTTACCAGCCCTGCAAGAAAAGAAAAGGACAATGTTAACAATCAAGAAGGACACTTAGCTCTTGTGGGAGTCGATTGCCCAGCAGGAGGGTCTCTGACATGCTGCGCTGGGTGGCTGTAAACTTAACAGAAAAGAGACAGAAAGGTTACGCAGTCTAATCATTGTTAAAGTAAAATATAGTAAAGAAATCTGTTTATATTTTCACCTACTTGAGTCTTCTTTCTCTGGATTGGGTCCGATGGGATGGAGAGAAGGGAGGAAGAGAGGGACAACTCTTTCCAGGACGGTGAGGATAGTTCTCAGCTTGATAGTTACTAAACTATTACAATACAACCCAATCTAGTATGGTATGACCTAAAGAGGTGGGATTCTCCATTCTCAAAGAATGGAGAAGTACCCTAACCCTACTGAGCATACTTACCTGAAGCTTGAATTGTTTGTTATGATCATGTTGGCTGAAGTAGCCAACTGAATGGAATCAGTGCCTTCCTGCTTTCTGTAATGTGCTTTTTGTAACCTACTCTAAAAGATTAAGGCCAGGTGCCATCTTGTCCGGCTCCTCACTTTGGGACATGAGTGCGAGGTGTTTGCCCAACATGTGTTGAATAAAGATCCTGTACCTGATACTACAGGTTGTCCTGATACATGCTTGTTTGTAAGAATGTGGTACAGTGGTAAAAGTTTCTGATCTCAAAGCTTGGACAAAGATTGGACAAATCTCTGGAGGATACGTCCATGAAAGGTTGCAAACAATGATGGGTTTGTACAACCTTCTGATTTTAGTAATGGGTTTCCTCTGAATGCCACGTGCAAGAATGCCTGATGCTGGTATCTTATATATTCCCTGAAGCCTCAGGTGGGCCAGTGTGAGATACGTGAAGCTGGGCCTTTATACGTTCTGTACAAATCTGCTATTAGTAATTTTAGAAGGGATGCAACTTCACAAACACGTTTCTTAGTGTATATTTTTACCATCTGAATGGGTTTTCTTAACGAAGGCCAATAGGAGTACCCTTGAAATTGGATCCTCATCTCATAAACCCTTAATTCTCTATCCTGACAACTAACTAATCAACATATTCCATCGTCTTGTCCTCTGTCTCTTCGGTATTCCCGCCTGCACCAACTGAAGGCCTCAAAAATATAGTTTGGACTTCTGGGCAGCACTATAAATCAAGCTTAAACAGCATTTCTGTACTAATACATTGCTATGCAAATTTATAGGCCGTCAGAGACTTTTTGAACTCATATTTATTTTTAAATCTGGAAAATTGAGTAAAGTTTATCACCATACAGTGTTGTTGCACAAGAGATTTTTTTCCAATGTACTTCCATTTGGTATTATCCATCTCTATATTAATGCTGTAATATACCTCCATAAAATATAAAATTCAATTCTTGATATTTTATTTTGTTTACTAGCCTTCATGGACATACACAAAATATAATTATAGCAGAATCCTAATGTGCTTACTCAGAAGTAAAGCTGTAATCCTAATGACACTTTCCTGGGAGTAAGACCCATTGAACACAATGGGTTAGGCCAATGCACAGACATGCACCAGCCTCCCTGCACCACCATGGGAATCGAGCATCTGAAAATGTCAAGCCCATGAATGGAGGGCCTCCAAAGACCTCAAAGATATGAACTGGAAGCCATTTCTGGCTCACACAGTGACTCCCAGTTCAGTTGTATCTCGGGTTGCCATAATTCTCGTCCACAAAATTGGGACAGGACCCTCTGTGACACTTGCCAGTATATGAAACACAATCCCTCAAACTTGGGGCTGTCCCTGTTTTGGGGGAACGTATAGAAACCCGAGTTGTTTCCATAGGTGATTTTAGGCATACCTCACATAATGTAATCCTCATTGCAGCCATGAAAGGAGAGAATTACTTTATTTACTCAAATCTAATATGCTATCAAATCTAATGCACACCTGTAAATGTTTACTGTCAGTTGTAATGTGCAGCTACAAAGCAGGTGCAAAATTCAATTTTACTGAATACAATAATGAGTTCTATGACAATAATAATATGACAATGGGTTTATGTTATGATTATTACCTAATGGCACTTCTTTTACACAAAAATGGGTTTATGTTACTTTTTTATTACAATATAGGAAACTCAAACTAATTGCTGATCTAATAATCAAAATAGCATATTTACTCAAATCTAAAGCGCCACCAACTATAATGTGTGGCTTTATTTTGGAGACTTAACAGTGCATAATCTTAACCCTGAATACTCAAAAGTAAGCCACATTGTGTTCTTAATCCCAGGAAAGTGTCTTTAGGATTGCAGCCTAAATTGAATAGAGTGGCTCCTCACATAACAAATTTAATTCGTTCTAGAGGCATGTTTGTTACGTGAAACGTTCTTTATGTGAAGCAGATTTTCCTCAAGGAAATAATGAAAACTTAGACGATTGGTTCGTCTAAGTTTTCATATAAAATATTCATATAAAAATATTCATATAAAAATATTAACTATGCAAAATGATGACAAAACATGAACTGAATTCAAAACATGCATTTGATGTGCATGATCCCATGAAGTCTACTTAGGCTGCTATCCTAAAGACACTTTCCTGAGAGTAAGCCCCACTGAACACAATGGGGCTTACTTCTGGGTAGACATGGTTAGGAGGCTGCAAAGACTCTTTCGTAGGAGTAAGCCCCATTTAACACAATGGGGATTACTTTTGAGAAGATATGGTTAGGAGGCTGCAATCCAAGACACTTTCAAAGTGTCTCCCCCCCTTTCTCCTTCTCTCCATCCTGAGCCTCTCTCTCCCCTGCTCCAGGGTTACCAGACGCCAAACTGGAAATTCCTGCACGGCAACCCCAAAATTCCTGATTTAAGGCCAAAATTCCTCTCAGTCCAGCCAAAATTCCTGAGAAAATTCCTGTAATTAAAAAAAATTGCCCAAAAATGTAGGACGAAATGTAGGACATGTTAAAATAAGCTTAAAATACTGGCATTGCTTTCCTGTACTTAATTGCAACACTATATTACCTTTGTAAGGTGACAGACACACACACACACCCTGAGGGGGAGGAGCAGTGGGTGCATTCAGGGGTGGCTGGTGGAGGGTTTCTCTGGGGTGGGGAACGTAGGTAAGTGGGAGGTTTCTGCGGGAAGGGGGTGAATGCAGGGCTGGTGGGGGTTTTCTTTGGGGTAGTGGACACAGGCAGGGCCAGGGGAGTTGGTGGGGGGTGGCTACAGGATAGTGGGTGCTACAGGCAGCAGGGGAGGCTGGTGGGGGCTTACTTTTGAGTAGGAATGGTCAGGATTGTTTTCTAAGGCTGTCAGTATGAAGATCCCTCCCTGGAAGTAAGACCCATTAAATGCCGAGGGGCTTACTTTTGAGTAGACATGGTCAGGATTGTTTTCTAAGGCTGCAATCCTGAAGATCCCTCCCTGGAAGTAAGACCCATTAACTGCAGAGGGGCTTACTTTCGAGCCAGTGAGGCTGGAATCAGTAGGGACGGAGGCAGAGTGGCAGCATCCAGGAGGCAGTGAGGACTGTAGAGGGCTGATCCAGAGGGAGGCAGTGAGGGGGAGCTCACTCCTTCTCCCGATCAGCACCAGACACAGCTGAAGAGAAGCAGCCACAGCTGCAGCGCGCCAAATTTAAATGGCCGCTGGCAGCAGGAGGCTCTTTTTCCGGAGCCCGGAGGTGGAGCTTGCTGGTCCAGAGGTGGAGCTTGTTTTCCGGAGGGCTCCTGGGAATTCCGGGGGTATGGCAACCCTGCCCTGCTCCCTTCTGGCTAGCCCTGAGCCGCTTCCTTCTTCTCCACTGCCCTTCTCTCCCTCTACCCAGTGGTTGCCCAGCCACAGGAAGAACAGTGCGGAAGTGTTGCTTTCACTATGGGCAGGCGCACTTGGCGGCCCCGATGCTTTTTAAGAGGGCTGCCAGCCAGTGCGTCTGCCCCAACTGCCAACAAGTGTGTTTGTTACGTGAAGCACAGTTTGTTATGTGAAGCAGAATCATAGAGAAATTTTTCTTTGTTATGTGAAACAAACTTTACGTAAGGCATTTGTTACGTGAGGCGCCACTATAATGTGAAGAAAGTAAAAAAACTGAAAAAGGAGAGAGTTTTAAGTAAATATGATGTTTTCCTCATACAGTGGTGCTTCACATAAAGAGCTTAATTTGTTCCGGAGGCAAGCTGTTTAAGTGAAACGCTCTTTAAGTGAAGTGGATTTTTCCATAGGAAATGATGGAAACTCAGACGATTGGTTCCACAACCCCAAAAATATCCATATAAAAATATTAACTGGATGTAACAATGATGACAGAACACTGTATTTGAATTCAAAACATGCATTCAATGTGCATGATCCTATGAAGTCTACTTAGGCTGCAGTCCTAAAGACACTTTCCTGGGAGTAAGCCCAATTGAATACAATGGGGCTTACTTCTGGGTAGACATGGTTAGGAGGCTGCAATCAAAGATACTTACCTGGGAGGGTTACCTGGGCTGCTACTGGAGGTTCAAGGTGGGCAGTGAGGGCAGTTAGGGGCAGTAGCACTGGCCGGCAGCCCTTTTAAAGAGCCTCCGCGCAGAGCATCAGGGCTGCATAGCACGCCTACCCTGAGCGCACTTGCTTGGTAAGTGAAGTGGAACTTGTTATGTGGAGCAGGATTCCTTGTTATGGAATCACTTCTTATGTGAAACGTTTATTAAGTGAGGCGCTTGTTATGAGAGGTACCACTGTATTTCAGTTTAGGAACGGAAACCATCCATTGAGAATTCACGGCAAAGGCCGAATTCACAACATGGGTGTCCTGATTCACACCTCAAACTACCAACCACTACACCGGCTCTTCTTTTGGGAATAAATATCCCTAATACAAAATGTCTTCTTCTGTTTGTTTCCATGAAGGTAGAAATATCTATTAAAATACAAGGTTTTTTAAAATTAATAACACTGCTTTTTAAAATCTGAAACTATGATATTGTTATCACCATGATATGACATGGTGATATTAAGCTTATGTTCCAGCTTAACTTTGGATTATCACTTTATGCATCTTCCAAGAACAGGTCATAGAACCACAACGTGATGTTTGTATGTGTGCGCATGTGCACTCTTGTAGCTTAATTTTTATCAGTAAATGATTTGCACATGCCACATTATATCAAGTTAGCATTAATACTGAATAGCAGGAATAAAGCACAAAAAAAGAAATATAAGCAATAAACATGGAACAGAGCTGAACAAGTTAGTGCGCGCACATACACACTTGCACATATGAATCTGTTTTTTTGTGGAAATATAGCAGAAGTCAATATTTTTACAGGCTGGGGAATCTACGCTGCAAAGATATTTAACTGTTAGATCAATGGCACTTGCTGTTTTAATCTTGGGGTCAGAAACTGTATAGGGGAGGCTAATGTTATTTGTACACTGAAGTTGGTCTTTAAACAATTTGTCAATATTTGGAAGATATTCCGCCAGGATCTGTGCCTTGAAGCAGACTCAGAAACTAATAAAAGTCTTCTGTGCTTTGGGTACCATTAAAGCCTATACTATACTGAATCAAGCTTTTTAACCTTGCTATCAAATTAAATACCTTGTAACACTCAAAGTCTCTCTGGTTTTTTTTTTCTTACTCCCTAATGGCTTTTTGCCACAGCGAAAGTTCACATTATACAGTGAGTCATAAAACTAATATCATCGCACGCCCATAATTGCACACCGATTCTCACCAGGATCTCTCCATTTTGCTTCCATTAATATTAAGATGGGCAATCACTGCAGTGATAATGCGCAGCTGGACATGCTCCTTTACAAACCATGTACATTTAACAAGCAGCTCCTTTGATGCAAAGAGGAGGGATAAACAGGTTTGCCAGACCAACATTCCTTGACACAAGAAAAGCAGTGCCTTTTATTGAGTGATACAGATTTTTATTTATTTATTTATCATTTATTTATGATAATTTATTAATTAATCACCGTATTTTTTTATTCAAATAAATGCCTTACACAAAAGTTCACCCTTCTCTTATACACGTAACACAATAAACTGAAAAGCTCTTGCTATACATTTGTATATTTGCCTTCTTGCAGTGGTGTCCTCTCCTTCCTTTTAGCCTCACAACAACCCTATGAGGTAGGTTAGGCTGAAGGTGCCAAGTGTCGGAATCTAGGGGACAGCAACCTTACCAGGGGAGTAGTGCCTAGTGGTTTGCACATCTGCATCCCTATCCACTTCCCTTTTGGATCAGAAAATTCAAAGAACTTTGATATTATTGTATTGATATTATTTCATCATAGTGTAGTTACTGGCAAGCACACCACACAACTCTAGGCATACAGATCTAAAGGAAGAACAGATATAAAGGAAGAACAGAGTGTAACGTTTTATTTTTATGCGTTGAAATGAAAGCCTGGTGAGCTATCAATATAGTTTATAAAGTAATCTTCATGTATGCTATTTTTGAATAGCATTACATCTTTAGGAAGAATTGCTCTGGTGCTTCCTTGATGTTGCTTCTTATAGGGTCACAGATATATTGCTTTCATTTTATATTCTCTATCAAAAATGTCAAAAGTAATTGCAGCTAGTTGGATCAGGGATATTAATTTCAAATGTTCCTCAATGGCATGTGCTTGTTTTACCACTTCAGCATAGCACAGGAGACAATACTGTATATAGGTTGTTAAGAAAAATAAAGCCTCTTTAGTAAATTACAGTTTGTATGTTTATTATCATATAGATATGATGTATAAATTAGATTCAGGACATAATCCTAACCTGTACCTCAGTGATCTGTGCCATAATCTATGCAGTTTAGGAGCAGGCTGATAATAAGGGGAAGGGGTAAGGGGAAGGTAAGGTAAGGATACCATAGATATCAAAAGTCGTCACAGGACCCACAATAAAAGTAGCAATATCAAAACGGTAGTGTTGCTTTTATTCAGTGGTGTCTCTAGTAGGCTATGGAAAAAGGAGGTAGGGATTATACCAGGTGTTGCACAAGGGTGTGCATGTCACCACTACTGGCCAAAATCCTGGTATTTCTGAATAATTTCTTCATGTTATATAGCATTTGATGAGGAATTTCATGCTGAACACATGAAACAAACTGTGTTGATATATATGTATACTATCAAATTACCGAAAAAAGAAATCACAACTGCCTTGTGTAACAAAAAGTGGATTTTTATAACTCAGAACTGATCAAAGACTGTTCGTTCTGAAGCCAATAAGGCATTATTATGACACAGCAGGGAATGAATAAGGTGTTAGATGACTCAGCTCCCATTTCCATATCTCAGGGCTAATAGTCAAACTCTTATTCAGTCAAGTGAAGGTCCTTGATTTGGCCACTGTGTTTTTGTTGGCTACCGATTACTTCGGTGACCTGTACTCAGTGGTGGGATTCAAATAAATTAACAACAGGTTCTATGTCCTAATAACCTAAATTAACAACAAGTCCTATGTCCACAGAACAAAAGGTTCTATGGCCCATATCCTAATGTCAAATTAAGCCCTTTGCCGTGGAGCAGTTAAGGTGACTTTCCATAAAACAACACTAGAAGGTGATGTAACTGCATGACCCGTAACTTGTCTGGATTTTGCCCTATGTCCCATTAGTATCCTGTTCTCAGAACCAGCGCTCATTAGCAAAGGGTTCTATAGAACCTGTGAGAACCCCCTGAAACCTGTACTGTTAGATGTAATGTTAATGGGGGACAACCCTGACACCAACCCTGCACCTGCCACTGCATGCCACTGATGCCACTGCACTTTGGCTGGCGCATGATATTTAATTTATTCTGTATGGACCGGTATGAGGAGGAGGACTTTCATGGTCCTTCAATCAGCACTTAAACCAGGTGTTGCAAACCTGGTTTTCCGAGATGTGTTGCAGGTCTGCCTCTGATGTCCCGTTCCATGCAGAAGCAAAACGGCAATGATTTTAAGAAATGTTGACTGGCACAAGTATGTGTAGGTAGAGTGGAGACCCCTTGGGGGGCTCTCTTTTTGTTAGACAGATGGTGAGAGCGCTGTCAAGATAGAGAACAGAAGGGAATAGTGGGCTGGGCTCCCACTTTGTGAAGCTGCCTGCAATTTTTCTCTGCAAATTCTCAGATGGCTGACAGTGGGGAGGAGAATGACCTACGTGCCGGTTTATCAAGCAAAAAAAATAAATGTTGATTTAACTGGCGGATGTGTTGCTGTGTGAATAGGTACAGAAAGTAATAAACCTATAGGAACTAAGCAATGAAGAGCTCCCACATAGCTATTCTGTAAGAATTATTTCTCCTCTCGTCTATCTCTTTTCCTTCATTCCTTTCTTTTGACTCCACCTTCCCCGTCATAAACTGAGATGTTCCTTGTTTCGTTCTGACGTAACACCAGATGTGACGTTGTTTTAGGTAACACCAACATGTTATGTGGTTTTGACAGCAAATGATTGTCAACTATTGGCTCAGTCTTATTGGTTGAAGGAAGGGAAGCCGTTCATGAAATTTGGGACATTTACCAAAATCAGGGTGACCATACGTCCCTCCCCCCCCCCCGACATGTCCTGGATTTTAGCTTTTTGTCCTGGAAAAAATGTCCGTTGTCCTTCATTTCCTTGTGAGCAGCCAGCATGTAAATTTCTTGAAATTCATAAATGGTATGTAATAAATTGCATATTTAGTTTTAATTTATATAACACCTCAAAATGCCAAATGCAGGGGAGTGCACCTGGATGAAGGTCTCTCGATATCTTCTGTGCTTCCTGAAACATTTGGTTTTCCACTGTGAGATATGGGATGCTGGTCAAGATAGGCCTGATCAAGTGGCCTTATGTTCTCATGAACATAAGAAAGCTCATATTATGGTTATATATGTTCTTATGAAATCCTCAACCCTCATCCCCAGTGCACATTTTACCCACATTATGGCTGCTGAGTCTTGACTTTGGGTACTTTATATATAGTACATTGTATGCTCGTTCTCTAAATACTATATGACTTACTATATGGCTTCTTATACTATATGGCATCACATTAAACATGCTAAGATCCCATGGAATGTCCTGGATCTCCCAAACTGCCTTGTGTGGGGAAGGGAGGGAGAAATTATCTGCCTCTACAATGACAGCAGAAGAACAGTATTTTTCACAAATGTGGGCAGATGCTTCTTATTGCCCATTGCTTGCCTTCCCATTGGCTGTTTTCTGTGCCTGCGTTCTTCTTCCTTCCGTGCCAGCAAGACTATTGATGTATAAAATAGTTAAGGAACAAGTAACCACAAGGTTTCTGCATGAGCACTGCTGAGTCATGCTTCACTGTGGGAATCACTTTCCACGCAGCATCAATGCGTGGTCTGCATGAAACCATCTGGTGTAAGCAGATAGTGTTGCTTATGGAGTGGGAATATTGCCACACAACAACGTTCCTATGTATAGACATATAGATTAAGCATTGCATCTCTCTCCCTTTCTCTTTCTCTCTCTCTCTTGCTCTTTCTCTCTTTAGTGTGTGACTGGTGTTGTGTGGGACCTACTGTAGAAGTGGTTTCCATGCTACAGCAATGATCTGATATATCTAAGACCACATCACATGAGGCGGCCTTATACAAAGTCAACCATTAGTCCATCAGCCAATAGATCAGTTAATTGTTTGATGATGTCTTAATGAGCTTGCAGGCATTAAAAAAAGTAAAAAAAGCAACATGCAAGTCAATTTGATTGATATTTGCCCTCACTTGAGTCAGTTGGATTTAGTTCCTAATAAGTAAAGAATTCCAGGTTTCAGAACTAAAATAAATAATGGAAACCTTTCTTGTTCAGGCATAACTGAGCTATGGAAACAGTGGCGTCACTAGGAATATGGAGGGTGTAGGCTATAAAGGGTGATGCACACAAGATGACACCAATTCTGGCCAAAAATATATTAAAAATTGGTATTTTAACTAATACCTTTATAAGATCGGTATTAGATCTGTACTTTCATGCAAAATACAATGAAACAAATTCCATTGAAATATCTATATTCTATCAAAAGTTATAGCCAATTGATGGATCAATGGAGCATCACCACAAAGCCCAGGGCATTGGTCTGCCATGTGAGTGGCATGCTGGCCTCCCACACTGGGCGATGCAAACCCAATAATGCCATTGTATGGAAATCAGTGTTTTACTAAGCTAACCAGTGTTTTGCTTTTTAATTGCTAGTTAAAATTAAAAATAAAAGATACAGTACTTCTTTTTGAGGTGGCATCTAGACTACGGTTGCCATATGTCCTGAAAAACAGGGAATAATCATGATTTGGGGGGATTGTGTTCACATCCTGGCAAATGGCACAGAGGGTCCTGTCCCAATTTTGTGGAAGAGAATTATGGCAACCCTAATCTAGGCACAACATCCCATCTGTTTAGGGATTCTTACCCAAAAGTTGTGCACAGAAAAAAAAATACTAGTACCGTAATTTGTTGCATCAATTATTTCTAGGGAGTTGCTGCATTTGAAAGCTGTAACCTGAAGGCCTCCCTTCTGTTCCGGAGATCCACATCCTAAATGTATAGATGGGCCTTGGCTCAGGGGTAGTAAAATGGGGGAGAAAATGGTTTACAATATTCTCTTTGGTTTCCACAGCAGGAACATCTGCTTGGTTTCATGAATGGGATGCTACCATGGGTGTCAGCAAATGATCAAACCTACTTATCACCAGATAAGTATCTCGACTGTCAGAAAGAATTACTTGCTACAGACAGTTTCAGTGAGAGTGGGGATAATTTAGCCAGCGGGTACCTAGACATAAAAACCTATCATGGAAAAAGCTGCAGTACACTCTTCTTTCGTTCTTTTTATTAATAAGCAAGTGCTACATGGTTTCGTGTCAAGAGCTGTACAAGTATTTTGGCTGTTCTGTTGTGATGGTCCGTCATACGGAAATACAACCATTTGCTAAACACTTTTGTTGCATTTGTTAGAAATACTACGAGAAATTGCCCCTTCTCATTGATTTCCACTTGAGGACTTGGACTTTGGTTAAGAAGAACCATCTGGTAGAAGAAAATCCTGTATCCCATACATGTTTTCACTGATTGCAGGATTGCTTCAGGCTCTGAATAAATTCTCACTTCTTCATGTCGCTCTTCACTTCATCTTTCTGAAGATCATGTATTTTTCTTTCTTGCTCTTTCCCTGTACAGAGTAACTGTGTGTGTTTAGGATACAATCTTTGGAACTCCTTGCAACAGGATGTAGTGATGGCACCTGGCCTAGATGCCTTTAAAAGGAGATTGGACAGATTTCTGTAGGAAAAGTCCATCTCAGGTTAGAAGCCATAATATATAGAATGACATGCAGTCTCTTGGTTCTAGAATAGTATTCTTCAACAGATTCATGAAGTTGTGGCGTTGTGGCAACTTAGGGGAACCAAGAAGTTTGAAGACCTCTGGAACAGAGCACCACCAGGTAAAAAGGTAGGCATCATCACCTGGTGTGGGCCACTCTGGGTGATGCATGATGCAACGGTGATGCAACGGTGGAGTTTGACACTCCTCCGGTGGCTCTGGGCCTCATTGTGCCCATTCGGACTTTCTCCAAGATGTCTTGGAGCAGGTCTGAATGGGTGCACTGAGGCGCACTGTGCATGTTCAGACCTCTGGACACATGCAGTGCAAGAGGTGTGCGCCTCTCCCTCTGTGCATGTCCAGAAACCTGGACGTGTGCAGTTGGGGCAGCGTGCATCCTGGGAGTGACATGCAATCCCGGGGGTGATGTGCTCAATCCCGCATCGGACGATGCACACCCTTGCATCACCCTTGATCTGATGTACCAGGTTGCTGGAGATTGTGCCCCAGTCCAGCTCAGGTTCTCCTGCACCAGGATGTATGGATCTTGCTGTCTTGTGTGCTCCCCGAGAAGTCTGGTGGAGAACGTGGAGATCCAGGAAGCTGGAGTAGATATTCTAGTAGGCCTTTCTTACTTTCTTAAGGAAATAATTCTTTAGCAACTTGCTAGCTGTCGAGATTTCTGTTAATGTTTTGCCTATTTTGCTGAAACAGGAACCTGTACTAGGCGAACGTCAATGGCAAGTCATGGAAGGATCCCTCCATCACTCAAGAGAGCAATGCGGCAACACATGCTTTCAGATACTACACATGCTGAGATATTTGCAAAGGAAGAGCACACAAGCTTCATAAATCCTGGCATGCTATCCGGCTCCTGGCAGACGAAGCCAACCGTGAACAGATGTTTCTTCTCAATTCGGTTCTTCATTTGGAAAAAGAGTGACAGCTGCATTTTTTCCTCCCATTTTTTTTTAATCTCCAGGATGAGTATTCCCTAAAAAGGTCACCGAACAGAATCCTTTTTTTATTTTACAGCAGCAATCATGGCCATCTTATGTCCTCCAAAAGTTGCCCATAAGAGCATCAAGCTGATGGCGATGTGATAAAAACCAATGGCCCACACCGCTTCCAAGCTTGCCAGCATGACAAACGTGGCTTTGTATCAGGGATGAATTTGGTCCAACGTTGTCTGATTGTTATTTGTTGAAATGTTTACTGACTGCTCTGGCATACAAATGGTCCCTCTAGAAGACAAATTGGACATCAGCAGCATTTTTTTTCCAAGCCCCTTCGTAGGGAGAAGAACAGATCTTGTCCAAAATGATCACCAGCTGCACCATAATGGGTTTTGCTATTTAACAGGATGGCATTTTTGGAGTGTATATTTTCCCCTCTTTCTTCCATTTATTATAATAAAGCTTTTTTTGCCATCATTGCACACAGTTAATAATCTGCTTGCTATTTTACAGGGAAACTGATTTTTTTAAAAAACCCTACTGGAACACCTATTCTGCTGGTACCACAGGTAATTAAGCATCCTCAACATGAAATATCCACAAGATGCGGCAAAAGGTCTATCTGGAATTTTAATTTCAAGTATTGTTCGATGGGGAGAATTGAATTTTCGTTCAGATAAATTTCTGTACAAACCAGTACCTACACCAAGACTTTCTACCAAGCATTAAGATTTATTAAATACTAGCAAAATCACCCTGCTCTTGCAGGAGTAAAATTTCAAGAGTATTTGTAGGCCTGGGCATGGCTGGTGGCGCAAGTGGCTAAGACACTGTGCCTGTTAATCAGCAGGCCAGGGTTCGAGACCCGGGTCGGCCCCACAAGACAGGGTGAGCTCCTGTCCTTAGCCCAGCTCCGCAACGCCAGCTGGATCCAATCGTATTGGCTCTGCCTTTCCATTGGACTAATTCAGTGGCATGGAGAGGGGGGATTTGCTGCTTGGGTAACAGCCTATCCTCCATAACAATCTAACCCAGGCTTTCATGCTTCGCATGCAGCGTATGCAGTGCTGAGCATGATACCATAGTCTTTGAAGACTGAGGGGCATGGCTGGGGACTGCTGGGAACAGGGTGGTAGGCAATGGACACTGGTGAGCAATGGGAACTGCTGGGCACTTACAGGCATTGGAGGATATCAGGGGTAGTGGTGGGCAGTAGCGAGCAACAGGCATTAGTTTCTTTACCCTCCTGTGCACCACCCCCCTTGCACCATCCCCCTCCCTGCTCCATCCCCCAACCTGTGCACCAGCACTGGGCACCACCAGGCTCTTAGGGAGTCCTTACATCACAGAAGGAATACACTCTCCAAACTTCATGGTTCTAGGTCCCAGGTGTGGGGCTGGATGTTAAGTATAGGACAAAAAGATGTTGCACCCCTTTTTAGCCCTTAACGGGTTAAATTTCTCAACATCGGTTCTTGGTGGGTACTCACATCACATAAGGAATACCCTCCCCAAATTCCGTGCCCCTGGGTCCAGGAACTGGGGCCTGGACATTGAGGAGCCAGGGATACTTCAATGTTGAGTATAGTGCCAAAAACATGTTGCACCCCTTTCCACCTCCTTTCTGGTTTGAATTTCCCAAAACTGGTTCTTGGCAGGTGCTTCCATCACAGAAGGAACACCCCCCCAAAATTTCACACTTCTAGGTGGTTTTGGCTGGGCATTGATGAGTCAGTCAGTGAGTGAGTCATTCAGTCAGTGACCTTTCAATTTTATATCTAACTTTCTGAATCATACATATCTTCAGCTGTAGGATGTTTTAAAGACTCTGTTAAAAAAAATCTTCCTTCCATCTGGAGTGAAATAAATACTGGTAAATTGGATTGATAATCAAGAAATAGTTTTTTTAAAAACCTTTGAGAGTTTATTCCTATTTTAAAGGATTTTAAAGGATTCTATGCATTTAAAGGATGCCATTTGAAGGATGTTTTAAGCTGATTTTAGCCCTTGATGAAGAAGATGGCATAAAATAACATTTATCTGGAAGGCCAGACGTAACCCATGTTGGAACTGGCCTCACCTAGGTTAAGAATTAAAAGGAGTGGAACTTATGACCCATTGTAACTCAGGTCTACTCAGGAGGGGGCATTCAGCTTATGTGTCAAAGATTAGTACCACCCCATCCCTAACCCGATCCTCTCCCTCTCTCTCTCTTTCTCTCATTTCGTGAACAGAGACCCTCTTAACCACAGATTCTATATCCATAATTTTGGATCATATCCGCAAATTGGGTCCAGCTGGAGCCCATCGTTTGCCCCCTCCAGCAACAAAGGGAATTGGGTATCCCGCAGTTCTGAGGAGGTCTTTTGAGGCCCTAATAAGACATTTAAAAATAACTTCTGCTTTTCAGCCAAAAACCAACCTGAAAACTCCTTGCTATGCCCATCATTGTGAGGTCCATGATCTGTCACATATATCCTTCATGGGCCATAGAATACCCTATGGAGGGTTAAGGAGAGCCAAGCCCAGCTCCGCTCACCTCCAGAGGTTGGGGGTGTCTCTGGTTATACATATATACATACACACACTAACCAACACACAGTGGCCCCAATCCTAACCAATGTTTCAACATGACACAACAGAACCAATGAGGCACATACTGCATCCTATAGTTTGGTGGCAATCGTGGAGGGTCTCCTCAAAGTAAGGGAATGCTTGTTCTCTTACCTTGGAAAGTAGGTCAGGATCGCACCCACTAGGACGAAATGAAAGCTCATCATCTGAATAATGAGAACATACAGATTCAGATCCCATCCTGGCAATTGCACAACACGCACAAATAAAGTGATTACAAGAGTGCTACTTATCCACAAAATAGCTGTAAACAAATGGGCTTAAAAAACCCTGATGCAGTCAGTTATGAGCAAGTATATGAATAAATGAATGATTGAAAATCCAATCTAATCCAATTCAAGCACTTGTACGGCATTCTTCAGAGAAGGTCCCTGAAGGCGAGACCAAAAATAGCAGAACAACCAACAAGGAAAAGCTTTACAAATAAGTTTTATATTGAAATAAACGCTCTCTGACAAACTCAGGCTGCCAAAGACAGTATTCTTCAGCATCGGAGAATTTGGAGTCATTTAGCCAAAATTAAAAATAATTAAGGCTACAACAGCCGCACACTTACTTAGAGGACAGTTCAATTGAAGTCAATGCAAATTATTTCCCACATCGTATTGTGGGGATGGGGATGGGGCCATGCAGTGGTCTCACTAGTGTTTACATCACCAATGCATCAACCTTCCAATAGATCTCCTCCCATGCAGTGGGTGATATATCATACTGCACTGGTTATACTGATATACCGCACCGGACTGGTTTTTTTGGCTATCCCTACAATCCAGAGTAACTACGGGAGCACGTAAGAGCTACGGGAGCACCCGTAGTTACTGCACCATCTAGTGAAAACCTATGGGAAATTCATATTGCAATCCAGAGTAAATTGTTCTTATACCGGAGCAAGGACTCCCCGTAGTTACTCTGGATTGCGCCCTATGACTTTTGATCATATAGAGATATTTCAGTGTGGTTTGTTTCATTGCATTTAGCATGAAAGTATGCATTGATGATGGTATAATTCAAAAATAACAACATTTATAAAAGTTTGGACCAGGTCACACCTGACATATACGTGTCACCCAGTGTGGCCTTCATGTCTTGTACCACTGTAGCAATGCCACTGGGACTGTGGTTCATTGGAGGACCTTGAAAGTTTGCAAGTCTGCAAGTTAATTCCATGCATGGATTGCTGTGACATGCTAGGGAGGCATGAGGTGGGATATGAAACCCCAAATTTGGGTTTGAACCCCTTCTGTTTAATCCTTAGCTCCAAATTCTGAGCACGATCCAAACCAATTTTCCAGCTCTAGGATTAGGGCAATGCAACTCAGTGTACTTTTGAGTCCTCTGCGATTGCTTCCCCTCACTGCAGGATGCACTACATGCCCCACTGTCATAGCTATGGAGGTAGTAGAAAGTTGATTAGGACTGCACCCTAAAATGCTACAGGAATAACTCCGACTGAAAAAGAAGAAAGAAGTCTGACCCTGAAATGTCAGGATCAAGTCAGGAGGAAAAGAAGACAGATGTTTTAGGTCTCAAAGTGTAAAGATTTCAACAAGATGATCTATTTAAGTCTCAGTGTACATACTAGGGATAGAGTGACTTTGTTCCTGTGTTTGTTTAGGAGGCATGTCAACTCAGAAAGGCCGGGCTTGCCAGGAATTTCTATGTAGAAATAAAATGTTTTTTTTAAGCCATGTGGCTGGTGATGCCTTTCCTTTGAATTTTTAATCCCTGCAAACGGTGGCGTCACTAGGATATGCAGGGGGTGCAGGACACACCACGTGATGTGCACAGGGGTGGATGACACCGTTTTGAATCAATTTTTTTAAAAAAGTTGGTATTTTCGAATGATACCAACACGTTATATATATACACACTGTATTTACTCAAATATAATGCTCACTTTTTTCAGCTGAATTCACTCTCCAAAATCAGGGTGTGCAGTAGATTTGATGTTATGTTGAGTATATATAGTATTGAGTAAATATATAGTATTGAGAATTGAGTAAATATAGTATTTTGATTATAAGTATGGGTGCTCATTATATTCAATGGCACGTTATATTTGAATAAATACAGTGTCTGTCTATCTATCTATCTATCTATCTATCTATCTATCTATCTATCTATCTATAATGTGTAATTTCAGTGCGTTTTATATATATATATATATAAATAATATATATATATATATATATATATTATTTTCAAGGTGTAATTTCATGCAAAATGCAATGATAGCCAAAGCCCTTCTAGAGAACCAAACTCTCTGACTCTGGAGGCGATGCCTGCAGAGACGGGAGTTGATCCATGAAAGACTGAATTCACAGTTATAGGATCCATATACGCTCTCCATTGAATACCAAAGATTCAACTTTCAACACAATAAAATGTGTTTAGGCTTGTGTGTAGACATGAGGAATTGATCAAGCTGTGCAGTGCCAAGGACCCACTCATCACTGCCAAGGACCCACATTGGCCAGCGTATCTGGCAACCCCAGTTGTGAATAGGATTATCTCTTAGTAGCACCTCCATCATTGCAGAACCTCTAGAAGATGCTGCTATTGGTTGTAAGGGAGAAGGAGGTACTACCTGATGCCAGTCTGCTTGGAGAAGAATGCAGGATTTGGCTTCATGATCTTTCGATTTGACCTTCAGATTGAAAGATGCATGTCTTGGCTTAAACAGGAACCAAAACTTTCTTTGCAAAAAAAAATTGTTGAAATATATTTCTCTTGAATTATTCAGGCATAATTAACATTAAAATAATCAGAAATTCTAATATATCAAAAATGAATGCATTGTTATTCCTGTGCCTTCCCCAATGTCTTTGCCATCCCACTCAACAGTGCAACAACCATGTAAAAAAAATGAGAGAAATTATTTCAAGGAATAAGAATTCATTTATCCTTAGCCCAACAAGGAGACAGATATTAGGAATGGGAGTTTTAATGAAAGCAAAGTCTCTACAGGATTCGAACCTGTAGCCATTTCATAATCCGCTCGACTCACCTATTCATCAAATTACCTTGAGCCGTCCGTATAACACGATCCGTATAACACGATCATGTGGTGCATTAGCCAACAGAGGATGCAGATGTGGTCCCATGAATGTCATAAAACTATATTGAAATGGGCAAAGTAATTAAAAATTTTTACATGACTGTGAGGTGGAGACGGAGTACATTCCCCAGTTCATCACGAGGTCTATATGTGTGCACTTTTCATTAGATTCAAACAAAACATCATGCAAATCTGCTGATACTCTTACGACAAGGATTTGAAAATGAAGGTTGTGCTTCCCACATTTCATTCTCTATAATATTCTAGTACAGATGAGGACTGGTACATCTCCGCCAACCCCAGTCTGAGACTATAAAGCTCGCACCTGTCTTGGGTGTTGGTTGGCCTGGTAGTGATCAGAGGGAGATTGGAGTATCCTTGAATTATTGCAGCATCTGTGGGTTCATGATCCGTCAGCAGTAAGGCAGAATATGAATTGTCTAAAGAGAAAGAATAGTATGAAAAAGGAACAAAAAGGCTCTGAAACCAAACTGGTGTGTATATTTTTTTAAAAAAAATTCTCACCGTATCATTAAGGAAGGGTTCCAAAAGTGCATTTTGCAACACATTAGAGTAGTGATTTTCAGCCAGTGTCATGAGGGTTTGGCAAATTAATTAATTAATTAATTTATTTATTTATTCATTCATTCATTCATTCATTCATTTACTGCAGTTGCGTGTAACATCCCCCCATGCAACACTCTCCGTGCAACACCCCCTCCCCGTGCAACCCCCTGTGCAACACACTTCCATGCAACACCCTCCCATGCAATACACACCCTTCTGTGTAACACTCCCCCTGCGCAAAACAACACCCCATGCAACACTCCCTGTGCAACATCCCCTGCGCAACATTCCCGATGTAGCACTCCCATGCAATACACGCCCCCTTGCAATCAACCCTCCTGTGCAACACTCCCCCTGTGCAACACAACACCCCGCGCAACACTCTCTGTGCAACACCCCCTGGGCAACATTTCCCATGTAGCACCCCGCATGCAATACACACCCCTTTGCAATACACCCTTCTGTCCAACACTCTCCCTGTGCAACACAACATCCCATGCAACACCCCCTGTGCAACACCCCCTGTGCAGCATCCCCTATGCAGCAACTCCTGTGAAACACACTCCCTGTGCAAATAAATAAATAAATAAATAAATAAATAAATAAATAAATAAATGAATGAATGAATGAATGAATGAATGAATGAATGAATGAATGAATGAATGAGCAAGGTGATGCAGGAATAATGTTGGCTCTTGCAGATTATTCCATATTATTCCAAAGATGACCTTTGCCTAGAGCAGTGGTTCTCAATCTTCCTAACGCCGTGACCCCTTTATAAGTTCCTCATGTTGTGGGGACCCCCAACCATAAAATTATTTTCGTTGCTACTTTATAACTGTAATTTTGCTACTGTTATGAATCGTAATGTAAATATTCGATATGCAGGATGTATTTTCATGGTTACAAATGAAATGTGTGTTCTATGCACACATTGAACACAATGGGATTTATTTCAGAGTAGGCGTGCATAGGATTGGGCCCTGAGGCTGTCAGTCAGTCCCAGTGTGCGTGCAGCTACACAGTCTGGAAAGCCTGACCTGCACTAGGGGACTTTAGGTGACCCCCAGGAAACCTCTAGGTGACCCCCAAAGGGGTCCTGACCCCCACTTTGAGAAACACTGGCCTAGAGATTAGAATGAGTCCAAGGATTTTTTATCCTTGCTGTGAGTATCACAATCCACACAAAATCAGTTCATTTAAGTTCTAACAGCGCACTCTTTGCTTTTGAACTGTCTCTCTTAAAAACCTCCAACGACTATTGAATTTGATTTTAGGAAGCACCCATCCATGTGACATTTGAAAGTGCTGCGGTTGTCTGAAAGTGCACCTAATGACATTTCAAGGTCTGGCTGCTTTCCCTTATTACAGTCACAAATCACACAGCGAAATGTTTTAAGAATGAGTGCTTTGGTCGGCCCAACCCTGGTCCCTTAGAGGTTAACAGACACAACAATGATTGATCTGAGTAGGATTAGTTATGCCACTGCTAAACACTCCTGAAAATTGAGAAGATCTTGAAAAATTGCTCTTTGCATGGAGTCTACTCATATCAGGCCAAGTCAATCTTTTCTGTTAATGATGCCAAGCCTTGATGAAATTTGGAAATATAAAACAAATAGTAGTAAGGATGCTGAGTGCTCTCTTATTGAGGAGTACTCAAATAATCGGAATGGAGAGCATTGTTGGAATATTTGGAATCTGCCCACATGCAGGCCTTCGTCAGTCTTGAAAGATTATGGTATCGTGCTTGGCGCTGCATACGCTGCATGCAAAGCACAAAAGCCTGGGTTGGATTGTTATGGAGGATAGGCTGTTACCCAAGCAGCAAATCCCCCTCTCCACACCACTGAATTAGTCCAATGGAAAGGCAGAGCCAATACGATTGGATTCAGCTGCATCGCAGAGCTGGGCTAAGGATAGGAGCTCACCCTGTCTTGTGGGGCCAACCCGGGTCTTGAACCCTGGCCTGCTGGTTAACAGGCGCAGCGTCTTTACCGCTTGCGCCACCCACAGCCGCATGATGCTGATGAAATCTCATAGGTTTGGCTTGTATCATTTATCACTGGCTCCCACTGGTAGGACAGGCACAGCAAAATTATGTCAAGGAGAGAGGTAAATTTTACTACACAACAGAGAAAGTGAGAAGGGGTGCCACTCTGCAGAGGATCTCCATGTTTATCAAAACTGAAAAGTCACTGACTGACTCATCAACACCCAGCCAAAACCACCGGACATGGAAGCATGAAATTTGACAGAGGCAGCATGACAGAGGCTTCCGTGACAGAGGCAACAACTAAGAATCCGTTTTAGGAAATTCCAACAGGAAGGGGGTAAAAAGGGATGCATGGTGCACATAGAGGTTGGTGCACATGGGGGTGGTGCGCATGACCTGATGGTGCACATGGGGTGATGGTGTGTCTTTGATGGTGGTGCGCTTTGGGGGTGTGTGCATGGAGGGTGGTGCACCTGGTGTGGTGAAGCGCATATGGTGGTGGTGTGCATGATGAGGTGGTATGCATGGAGGAATTGGTGAGCAGAGAGGGATGTTATGCATGGGGGTATGTTGCACCTGAGGGGAAGTTGCACATGGGGTGCGGTGCGCATGGGGGATTGATGTGCAGGGGGGATGGTGCACATGGGGGAGTGGTGCACATAGGAGAGTGGTGAGCATGGGAGATGGTGTACACAGGGGATGGTGCGCATGGGGGTGGTGTGCATGGGGATGTGCATGTGGGTTGCACATGGGGGTGGGGACCATGGGGGGTGATGGTGCCCATGAGGGGTGCTCATGAGGGATGTTTCGCAAAAGGGTTGTTGCACTGGGATGATGTAGCACTGGGATGATGTAGCACTGGAGGGATGCCACAATGAGGGGAATGGTACACAGGGCCGAAGGTTCAGTGGAGGTATTTTACTCTCACAACGAGGTACATTTCACTAGTTATAACATAAAATTATGTCTCCGAAGCAACATCTTACAACCACAAGGTATCACATCCTACAGTGATAAAAAAAATGATGATTTCTAAGAAGTAATTTACAATTTCACTTAGGAAAGTAGAAGCCAGATACTGTAGTAGAAGATAGATACTGTAGAAGCTACAACCAACTAGAAATCCAAGGAGTAGGAAGGGTCAGTAGTGCAGCCACGGGGGCATAGCACTAAATTTTGCAGGACACTTTAACACGCCTTGAAAGCAGGTCATCTCCCTTTCTGTTTCCAGTGGCATGAACATTTCCAGAGGTGTTTGTGGTGGCAAGAAAAATTTTGAAGAGAAGCCTCTGATTGCTCTGGATGCCTGGAATGGCTCTGATGGTGAGGAAGAGGGCAGCTTACCTGGCACTTTGAGGTGCCCTGCATAAATTAGTGCTGTGCCCCTTTAGCTATGCCATTCCTTGTCACTTCCTATCACAATGCAATAGTTTATTCCATGTTCACCATTAAAAATTAGGGTGCAATCCAGAGTAACTACGGGGAGTCCTTGCTCCAGAGTAAGAACAAGTTACTCTGGATTGCATTATGAATTTCCCATAGGTTTTCACTAGGTGTTGCAGTAACTATGGGTGCATGTAATGTCCCGTAGTTACTCTGGATTGTGCCCTTATTGATAAGTGGTACCAGAATTCATTCCTGCACACATTCCACATTCCTGTGGAAAAGGAATGCTAGAACTAGCTTTTCCCATTTTTTTCCATGTGAAACTCAGGTTCAGTAGGAGTATAATATGTGGTCATGTCCATCCATGCTCCTTAACAACTATTTTTCAGCATATGGAACAATATCCAGTGTCAGCACGAACTATCACTGGGACCTCATCTATGATCTGAGATGCCTATGCACTTCTGAAGACAACCCCATAACATCACTCAAAACATATACTTGGTGATTCAGCACATCCTGCATTACTCTTTCAACATCCCCAGTCACCTTTATTTTTTTTCCTCCCTGCACTTTATTTTTCTAGCAGCACTTGGCACAATGAAAATTAAATTTGGTCTGTACTAGCAAGTGTCTCTGACAGTCTGTAACTTTATATAAGTCCTATTGAGCCAGCTGCAGTTGTGCTTCAGGTATTTTAATAAAACATGTTCCCTCGGATTCCTGTGTTTTAATTTGAATTAATAACTTCTTGAAGCTACAAATTTTCAGAAAATTTAACAGGCCTTTGGTGGGCTAAAATTTGATCAAACAGTGGCATCCAGTGGGGAATGCAAATGTAGATTCTGCGGGAGGTTTTGCTGTCTATACACTTTAGCTGTTCACTTTTTATCAGAGTGTTTAAAAGCAGGCCTCCGTCAGTCTTGGAAGACTATGGTATCGTGCTTGGCACTGCATACACTGCATGCAAAGCACAAAAGCCTGGGTTGGATTGTTATGGAGGATAGGCTGTTACCCAAGCAGCAAATCCCCCCTCTCCACGCCACTGAATTAGTCCAGTGGAAAGGCAGAGCCCATACGATTGGATCCAGCTGGCGTCGTAGAGCTGGGCTAAGGACAGGAGCTCATCCTGTCTTGTGGGGCCGACCCGGGTCTTGAACCCTGGCCTGCTGGTTAACAGGCACAGTGTCTTAACCACTTGCGCTAATTTGTTTATTAGAAACTACTGCACAGGGCTCATCTTATATATATAAATCTCCTGGCAATCATATATTTATTGATTTGTTTATTAGAAACTAATTAGTTTATTAGAAACTAATCAATGTTGGTTGATTAGTATTATTTGTAATTAGCAGTTAGTAGTTAGTAATTAGTAGTTAGTAGTTAGTTGGCTGTGGGTGGCACAAGCGGTTAAGACGCTGTGCCTGTTAACCAGCAGGCCAGGGTTCAAGACCCGGGTTGGCCCCACAAGACAGGGTGAGCTCCTGTCCTTAGCCCAGCTCTGCGATGCCAGCTGGATCCAATCGTATTGGCTCTGCCTTTCCATTGGACTAGTTCAGTGGCTTGGAGAGGGGGGATTTGCTGCTTGGGTAACAGCCTATCCTCCATAACAATCTAACCCAGGCTTTCGTGCTTCACATGCAGTGTATGCAGCACAGAGCACAATACCATAGTCTTTCAAGACTGACAGAGGCCTGCTTTAGCTAGTAATTAGTAATTAGTTGATAAGTATTATCAATATTAGTTTATTGGTTGATTAGAAACTTTAGTTTCTTTAAATGTCATTGCAGAAAGTTGTGAATCTTATTAAGGTTGCAATCCTAAAGACACTTTCCTGGGTGTAAGCCCCATTGTGTTCAATGGGGCTCACTTTTTAAACAGCATGGGGCTTACTTTTTGAACACAATGGGGCTTAGTTTTGAGTAGACATGGTTAGGATTGTGTTCATAGTTCCTTACAATGGGTTGTGTTCCTATTATCTTTGAACAAAAACCAAAAATCAAGCAGCCCAGTCCTATCAAGCACTGGCTCAATGGGGTCATACGGTCCACAGGACTGAACAGGCTGGACATCTCCTTGGAGTAAGGGAACATTTTTCAGTAGGGCAAGTGTCTCTGGGAGTCTGTAGCCCCAGCCTGCTCAATGGGACTACCCAGATCCACACCATCGTAATTGCTGGCACAAGTTTGAGAAGCCCCATGTAGTGCTTCAAGACCTTGGAGAGAAAATATGTTTTATCCAATTAATCTATGGAACTCCTTACCACAGGATGTGGTGGCGGCGTCTGACCTAGATGCAATTTTTTTGAAGGAATGGAAAGATGTATGGAGGAAAAATTCATCAACTGTCTACAAGCCAAAATGTAGAACCTCCTGGTTTTGGAAGTAGGCTAACTCCGAATGCAAGTGATGCTGGCATTTGGTTGCCTTGTGTGCTTCCTGAAGCATCTGGTGGGCCACTGTGAGATTCAAGAAGCTCCGCACCTCCTGCAAATCTATGGATACGTAAATCCATAGGTATGCAAAATCCATGGCTGTTTCTGCTTTGCTCAATAAACTGAAAGTGGTTTCCCCACTATATCTACTGCATGCTTGGCAAATCAAGTCTATGGATGCTGGATCCAGAGATACTGGGGATAGACTGTATATAATATATCTTTATCCAATCTAAACCCCAAAATAGAATAAAATACATGCCTGTAGTTGTATTAAAGCAGACTGACACTAGTAGGAGCATTAATGTGGTTATGTGGTCCTGACATTGTGGATTGGATAATGTATGCTGACAATTGCTCTTCCCCATCCATACTAGACTTACTATTATCATAGATAATGCTTGGTGGTACATCAAGCATCAGTGGTTGACCAGAAGGTTCCATACCTATTGGAGCCGATCTCTTGATCTCCACTGTATTGGTCAGCCATTATAAATCCCTCCCATTCACTGATGGTTGGTAGTGTCACGCTTGCATGCCGCTGGTAAGTTTGGGGTGGAAAAAGGTAGTTTAGGGCCTTCCCCAAGATCTACAGATGCCTCCAGGATTTCCACCAAACTGGGACCAGCTCTGAAGGCCTGGAAGATCATACTCCCTAAATAATGGGCTATACGTAGCCCGGCAAACCTGCAAATTCTACAGGCCTGTCTTAAAAAAATTGTGTTTTACTGAGAGTGGATTATTTGTATTATGTTCTTAAGATGATCTCTGGGTTGTGAAGACGAAAAGTGCCATATCTCTTTTCATTGTGACTGAGGCAGTAAATCACAACCTTCTCTAAAAGCAAATAGTTTCAGCATGGATTAAAAATAGTGAGTCACAAGGATGTATTCTAAGGTATTAAATTAATTTTAAACCAACTTGTTACAGAGAAGTGCTGTCTACACCTTAGCCAAATTTTTAAAAAGGAAGATAAAAACCACTGGAAAAAATCTGTCATGTTCTAGGAAAGTAGCAAAAATATACCTAGGGCGAAATCCAGAGTAACTACAGGGAGTCCTTGCTCTGGTGTAAGAACAACTTACTCTGGATTGCAATATAAATTTCCATAGGTTTTCACTTGGTGGTGCAGTAACTACAGGTGCATGTAAAGTCTCTTATGTGCTCCTGTGGTTACTCTGGACTTGGGGGCTAAAGACACCTTCCTGGGCGTAAGACCCATTAAACACAATGGGGCTTGCTTCTGAGTAGACATGCTTAGGATTGTGTTCAAAGATATAAAGAGGGGAAAGTGTTTATTTTGTAACACGGGTGAGTCGTTCATCTGCATGGTTGTGCATGTCACTGAATTTGCACATGACAAAGTGTGAAAATGTAAAGGAGTCACTAACTACCGGTATAATAAAGCTCATTATGCTTTATTTGCAGCTGGAAGAATAGCAATCAATTCACCAAATGGTATTCATAGCTGAAACTAAATGGTGAACTGCAAGGTGCAATTGAGGAAGTGTCACTGTTATTCATTGGTGTTCTAGCAAGTGAGAGTTTCACCGATTTTTAATTACCAAGAAAACTCTTTACCCTCTAATTTGGATGAAGCATGGAAGACTGACTGACGCTCGGCTCCTCAAGGTTTTCGAAGCAGAAAGGTGACAACAAAGTCATATAATTTGGATCACGGAGGGTTGCTTTTCTAGGCTCAAATGAATTCTTAATTTTTACTTATTTAAAACGTACGCTCTTTAACTCCGGGTTTGTTCCCTGGGGTCTTGCAGGAAACAAAACCTGCCCCCAAATTCAATTTAAAGACAGTGGAATTTCTTAAATTCTTAAATTTAAGACATTTCTTAAATTTAAGAATTTCTTAAAGACAGTGATTTCTTAAAAATCAGTGAGGAGGAAAACTTCACAGCCAACTTCATATCTCAAAGGCTGGTTTAAATTGGGCAAAATCCAGAGTAACTACAGGGAGTCCCTGCTCCAGTGTAAGAACAACTTACTCTGGATTGCAATATGAATTTCCCATAGGTTTTCACTAGGTGGTGCAGTAACTACGGGTGCACGTGATGTCTCTTACATGCTCCCGTAGTTACTCTGGATTTGGGAGGAACAAATCAATGAATGGCCTGACGCAGTGGCATAGCTGGGGGTGGGAAGCACTAAATTCTGCAAGGAGCCTCACTACAGCATGCAAGGGGCTTCTCTCCATCTCCAGCAGAGCTATTCCAAGAGATGGGAGAAAAATGGAAGCATATTGGGGAGATTTGGTGCCATATCCAGCTATTTCTACCACCAAACGCTTGTGGTGGGGCAAGGATGGGTGAGCAGAATGGGGGATCAGCTGAACAGAGTGGGGGATTGGGGCCTCAGGAAGTACAGTGAGGAGCATATGTGCAAAGGGCATACCGTGGTACCTTGGTTTACAATTCTGGAAGCATGCTTGTAATCCAAAACACTTGTATATCAAAGCAAATTTTCCCATAAGAAATAACGGATACTCAGACAATTTGTTCTACAACTCAAAAAAAATTGAATAATAATACATTACATAATACAAAATAATAAAGAAAATACAAAATATAAAAAAATTTAAAACAAATTAACCTGCACCTAGTCCCTCAAGTCTCTCAGGCTGCAATCTGCCTCTTTACACAGGAGTGAGTCCTACTGATTATAATAGGGCTTACTTTAGACATGCAAGCGTAGGTCTCTCAGGTTCCTTTCCATTGCCCCCATGTGTAGGAGGGAGCCCTATTGACTGTAATAAGCGTAATTCATTGTAAACATGCATAGGCTGGTCTCTCAGGAGAGGCTGAGCAGGTGCTAGCAGAGCGTCTAAACCAGCCATATCCCAGCTGGGACTATTTTTTTTGCTTGTTTATCAAGACATAGCTTGTGTTGCAAGACAAAATTGATTAGAAATGTTTGTCTTGTAAAATGCTCTCAGTCCAAGGTTTTACTGTATATTATTAGCAGATATTCACTGATATATCAGTTCTGTCCCCGTTTCTATTTTTCTACACAGCGAATGGACTCATATTTTCTCAAACATTATAGCTGAAAAAAGTGGGGATGAGCAACGGGGTATTGCCCTACCCCATGGGGCATTTCCCTATCCTCTCAGCCTGGGGAATTTCCCCTACCCCTTGCATAGAAAGGGGTCCATCATGGAGATTACACTGGTCTCCCTTTTAATGGGTGATGCAAACCCTAGAGATGCCACAGGGTGGATGGATGTGCTATCATATTATCTTTCCTGAGCATGATGCACTGGAGCAACATGGACTTGTGCAAGCAATATAGTTGATTCAAGCTGAACAATGCACTATATTTACTCAAATCTAATGCTCATCTTCTAATGCCAAACTCAGACTCCAAAATCAGGATGAGCATTAGATTTGTTGGTTAATTAGATTTGAGTAAATACAGTATTTTGATTGTGAGTAGATGGTGCACATCAGATTCGATGGCACATTAGATTCAAGTAAATATGGGTAGTTGATTCAAGATTCAACAGATCCGATAAAACATAGCAGTAGCTATTGCTTACCCAGGACAGGAGGGCAAATGCCCCTTACCCCCAGTTAGCTCTAGCAACTACTATGGTTTATTGGATTTGGGAAAATGCTCAGATCAAATTATTATTATTATTATTATTATTATCATTATTATTATTATTATTATTATTATTATTATTATTATTATTATTATTAAACTTTATATCCTGCCTTTCTCAGGCTGTAACCTTACCCTGAGAAGACCTATCCACAGCTGAAATTCTCCCAAAGGATAGAGCAGAGCCCACCCATGAATTTAGGGTGAAATCCAAAGTAACTACGGGAAATCCTTGCTGTGGAGTATGAACAAGTTACTCTGGATTGCCATACGAATTTCCCTTAGGTTTTCACTAGGTAGTGCAGTAACTACGGGTGCACATAATGTTTCTTATGTGCTCCCATAGTTATTCTGGATTGTGCCCTTAGTTAGGATTGGACAGTGCTGAAGGTGTCCCCCAGGAGGAGAAGTAAACCACTACTGGGTCTCCCAAATGCTCCACCTTCTTGGGCCAGAGCACGACTTATCTGATTGAGCAGGGATTAATTTCTCCCAAATAATGTTAAATAAAAGGTGAAACAATGTTTAAAATCCAATGCACTTAATTTTCCTATTTTAATGAGAAAGTGACCTCTTGTGTTCTTCTTTGCTGCAGAATAATTAGTCTGCGGTTACTAACACTTTCAGAAATAAATGATCTAGTCTGGATGGGAATTAATAAGTAAGGCTGATTGAGTGTCCATGGCTATAATTCATAGCTTCATTTTAATCTGACGTCTTTCCCTTACAATCCCATTAGACAGTTTCCTGGGTATTTAAGTTTACATGGTATATATTAACAGAAGACCAGTAGTGAACAGGAATAATGCAATGTAACAATTGCTTTTATTAAAATTATCACGTGTCCCGCAAATCTATAATACTTGTATAGTCCATAAAAGTGAAAGCGCTAGGATATTAATTTTACATTTAATATTTTGCGTATCTTAAAAAACAACCACAGACAATCCCAGGTTCTGATGACAATAAAATGAAGTTTTAATAGCTCAATTAGCTAAATGTTTGCTTTAAGTAATCTTGGCAAACAAAAAAAATATAGTCCATTACCGTGATAGATAAAGCCACAGTTGCTAATATCTCCGGAAACACAACCAGACTTTACAGCAAGCAGCAACCGCCGTTGTTGTTCAGTGAGTTTCTTGCACTACAAAGAACCTTAATAATGAATGCTCTGACATCACAATGATGTCACAGCATGCATTTTTTTTGAATATGATAGCAGATGAAGGAAGAGGACACAGGGCTCTCATCTTTAGTCATCACTACATATAAGTTAATGGTGTTGTTTGGAGGTGGAGTAAGTATAGAGAGTAGGGCTAGGAAATTTGGTATGAACAGAAGTAGGAGTAAGCGGGTGAAGCAGTACTGACCCCTGGATCAAGACCAGCGCAAGATATGGCCTGCTGAAGGAGTCATTACCGGATATTTATAGCATAATCCAGAGTAACTACAGGAGCTCTTATGTCTTCATATTTACTCTGGATTGCTCTATGCATTTCCCATAGGTCTCCAATAGGTGGCACCGTAATTATGTCAATGTAAATGTGTCTCATGTTGATGTAAGAGGTCCCTCAGTTACTCTGGATTGTGCTGTTTATGGAAGATACACACTTTACAGATACACACTTAACAGGGAGTTAGGCTGCAATCCTAGAGACACTTTCCTGGGAGTAGGACCCATTGAGCACAATGAGGCTTACTTCTGAGTAGACATGGTTAGGATTGTTCACTCAGTCTCTGATGGACCCCCAAATCCAGAGTAACTACGGGAGCACGTAAGAGACTTTACGTGCACTCGTAGTTACTGCACTACCTAGTGAAAACCTATGGGAAATTCATATTGGAATCCAGAGTAAGTTGTTCTTACACCGGAGCAAGGACTCCCCATAGTTACTCTGGATTTTGCCCTAAGTCTTATTGAACACAATGGGACATTTCTGAGAAAAAAATGCATAGAAGTGCAATGATCAATTTAATAATTGGGGTTCAGTTTATATTCCAGTTGACTTGTGTGTTTCTTGGATGGTATGAGGGCATTCAGCAGAATCATGGGGGAGGGAGGCAGGCTGCCCCGGACGATGCACAACAAGGGGTTTGACTTTGATACTACTATCGGCTAATTTGGGGGGATTATTTTTTACTATCTACCTACTGTGTTTATATACTGCTTTTAACTAAAAAGTTCACAATAGTTCACAAAAAAACGTTTTACTGATACCATTAAGTTATGTATCATTCAACGCAGAATTGCACGCAGAATGCAACTAACCCATTTCAAAATATCTAAATTCTATCAAAGGCTATCGCAAAAAACAAACAAACAAATAAAATCAGTGGCAACATGTGTGCCATAAGATGAAAGGGATGGAAAATCACTGGTTTACACACATCTTCCTTTTTGCCAGTTGCTTCCATAAACAAGACTTATATAGGTCTGAAGAATGTAATTCACAGCACAGATCCACATCTCTGTATGGTTTGCCAGACATCTGGGCAAATAAGGAGGCTTGTTAAGTAGAGCGGGTTTGATATGAAGGTATCTGGGGGCTGCAGTGAGAATTATATATATGAGGGCAGGCCAAGTAGTGAGATATGTCTATGGTTACCCAGGGATTTCCAAGCATGTTTTTATTCCCCTTTATTCATCATTATGCATACTTTGGTAAAATGAGATGAAGTGGAATTAAGTTATATTGCTTTGAGATAGTCTCACCTCTCCCCCCCCCAACCCACTTAATCTGGCATGTCCAAACTAAGCACTTTGTCAATAATCAGCATCCTTTCCATTTCTACATTTAAAAGGTATTCCAGTGAAGTACACAGAGTGAGCTACATCTCCACAAGTGGTTTATTTAAAGTATCCATTTGCAGTACACTGATTTTTACAGTACTACAGAATCCCGAGCAACTCACGATACACAGGGGGTCTCCATTAACCAGGACAAGACCAGAGGAAGGTTATACATACATACATACATACATACATACATACATACACACATACATACATACATTCATACATACATACATACATACATACATACATACATACATACATACATAAAAAGTGTATGTATGTGACATGATATGTTGTGACATCATCTGTTTCATCTTTCCAATACAACTGCTGTACCAAATGGTGAATCAAATTGGTGAATCAGGTTACTTGACTTAGGACCCAGTCTGGACCCAGATGCCGGTGGACCAGTTCCAACCAGCACTGCTGCTGGGTTTTGCAAACGTTCCATAAGGTAAGCCTGCAGCACTATGTGCCAAGTTAGCACTAATGCTGACCCAGCGCCAGATGGCATCAAGCCCTCCACCTGATGGAGGCTGCTTGGAGCTATGAGTAAGATTCTGGCAGCGGTTGGGGCTTTAAGGGTGGTGAAGGCATTTTGGGATAGGGGAGTGGGACTGGTGAAGTTTTGTTCCGCTGGATCCTAAAATCCTTGATAGGCCAGAAGGCTCATATACCAATAACTGCTCTCTTCGAGTGCAATCCTTACTTCTACTCAGAATTAAGTCCCATTGTGTTCAATAGTATTTACTCCCAGGAAAGAATGGTTAAGTTGCAGGCTAAATGTACCAAATCAAGCAATAAAAAGTTTGACTATGATGAAGATGTTGCATCTCATTGAGCATGACAGTCAAATTACCAGCTTGAATGATCTTTGGAGCCATTTAAAGAAGGCAGTGGTCAAAACCATCATGGGTTTGTGTAGAGGTGGACAACCTTAAAATGCCAGATCCAGTGTGGGCACCTGGATGCAGGTGTCATACATGCTCCCTGAGGCATCTGGTGAGCCACTGTGATACAGGAAGCTGGACTAGATGGGCCTTTGGCCTGATCCACTGGAGTTTCTTCTTATGTTCTTAAAATAGGTTCATAGAACAATATCCTCTGAAAATGCATCTCAATTATATTCATATGAATGAAAACACATGACATATCCCTTTTAGTTATATTAATTTAGTGATTAGATCTGTGATTATAGACAGTTCTTGCTCTCTGTAATTTTATTTAATATACATTGAGATGTCAAACAAACTTTGGCTTAGTAACTCGTGGTTAACATTATTATTTTGTTCTTGGATGAGCACTCAAACATAGTATCTGGTTTACTACGACATCCCCACCAATCATCCCCCCAATGACTGGATTGAAAACTGCAATCTAGTACAATACTGGAACCCACTCAACCAGACATACTGAAACCATACAATCTGAATGCGCCAATTACGGACCATGGCACAGCAAATAAATAAAGGCACTGGTGTCATAAACATGTTGTAAAGCATGTTTACGGCACCTTCCATGCACGGACTGCAGGTGATGGCCCAGCACGGAATGGATGCTGCCTTGAGCTAGGAAAGACCTACAGGCAGTGTAAGGTCTATAGAGAAGGGTAGCCCAAGCAAGGAATGGGCTGCCAATTCATCCCACAACTGGGGCAACCTAATCCGTGATAGCACAAATCTTGCTTTCCATTCAGTTGTGTTGGTGTATGGTGTTGTCTTTCAACCCCAGTATCACTCACTTTTCTCCCGATAACGATTTTTGAAAGGGTTATTAATAAAACAAAGATGGTGTGCCATGAACTTCTGAGTTCCATCCATGTTCCCTAATCCATCCATGTTCCCTAATAATTCTGCAAATTTATTGGCATGTTTTTGCATTCTTTAATCTTTTTTACCTTGCAGGTTTCATTCATACAATAATAAAGTTTTTAATTTTTATTTTCCCCAATGAAAATTAGTCTTCCAGTATTAGCATAAAACATTCAACCATGGAACTACACAAACCTGTGCATTTTCAGATTAATTAAAGACTGTCTCCCTAACTCCATCTGACATAACGCTCTGCTTAGAAAAAAGAGGTTAAGCAGAGAATGGTACCTTTAGATGTACAAAAAAAATGTACAAAATAAGATTCATTCTTTATAATGAAATGGGAGGTGGAGTGGATGCTGTAGACTAGAGAATTAAACAAAAGAAATCCAAAAAATAGATTAAACGAAAAGAAGCAGAGAAAGGATCTAGGTTGCTATATTGAAGATTCGGGGCCAAATCCAGAGTAACTACGGGGAGTCCTTGCTCCGGTGCAAGAACAACTTACAATTGTTTTATGAACAATATTCATATGAACAATATGAATTTCCCATAGGTGTTCACTAGTTGGTGCAGTAACTACGGGTGCACTTAAAGTCTCTTACGTGCTCCCGTAGTTACTCTGGATTTGGGGGATAGTCACTATAATGCAGGAAAATGCATTTTTTATCACCACATCCAGACATACATAAATATAGTTCAAGAAATTTATTTATTTATTTAATTTAATTTATATCCCGCCTTTCCTCACCTCCAAGAGGGAGCCCAAAGCGGCTAACAACGATCAGAATAAAATACCATTAAAATGATCATAAATAAAGATTAAAACATAATTAAAATACCATTAAAATACAATTAAATTAAAGTTGAATAAGCACAATAAAAACAGACTAAAAGCATTAGTTAAAAACAATATAAAAATAGAATAATAAAACTGCCCCCCAACCTCTGCCCCATTTAAAAGATTTTTTTAAAATAAAAAGTTTTAAGGCTCTAAATCAGACACAATATTTGCATTACAGTATTAATAATCCACTTTGAATGTGAATTCTGCTTTTTCTCTTAGGTGCTAGTCTGATGCCATCCAAAGCAGTGCCCTAATTTTGGGTTATCCCTTTTTTGTTCAGTTTTGGGTACTCGTCCAACAAATTCCCCTATAGCATACAGTCCGAGCCATGCAAGTGCTGTGCATCCATGTGGCGCAATTTGCTCTGAATTGGTCTGCCTGTGTTATAAACAAAGTTCTTCATGATGAAGGCTAACAGGTACCAGGGGTAACATATTGGCAAGGAAAGACATATCCAAATACAGGTGTGACCTCCATGTCTACAAATCCAGCATCCATGGATTTAACTCACTGCAGATACTGCAATTACCTCTTAAATTCATTTAAAATAGGAAATAACAAAGAATTCAAAAAAGATCCATTTCCAGTTTTCCCAGCATTGATATATACTGGTAATCTAGTGGGTAATGAGGGAAACTTATATACCATATTCAACATCTTAGGGGTGACTTGATAGTACCCAGGACGCACGTCACCCCCCCCCCCCATGCACATGCACTGGTGCCCAGCATGCATGCCCAGAAATACGTTTATATCTATAGGGATTTCTGGAATAGAACCTCCGCGGATCCCAAGGTTGGATCGTATAATCCACAACATGCTGGAGACGAGTCAACTGTGTTTATTTATACTGTATACTTATACTTTAGATTTTATACAGGTCCAACCCTGTTATACATGGCTTTTTAAAAACACAAATTAGACTCAATACGGATGGACAATGCAACTCACAGTTAAAAAAAAAACCTGCTTTCTTATTGTTGTAGATTGTGATGCTAGCAACCATTCCTTTTTGCAGTCCCAGAATCAAACCCATGCAGATATTGAGGCACTACCTTGTTAGATGCAATAGAGGAGCATCTAGAAACCTGGGTCTTTAAACCTGTTTTTCCATTGATAGATGGATTTCTTATCCACAGAAGGTTCCAGAATAGAATCCTCATGGATAACGAGAGACACCTGTACATACTTGTATAATATGGATATGCTCGTCCGCTGTGGCAAGACTTAAGTCGATTTCTAAGAGCAGAATCCTAACCATATCTACTCAAAAGTAAGCCCTATTGTCTTCAATGGGTCTTATTCCCAGGAAAGCGTCTTTAGGATTGCAGCCTATAGTTTTTACCCCCTTTGACTCCACTTGTGCATGAGTCATAATTGGTGGTCTTCTGGACTCAGCCTGGAACTTTATGGGATTCTGGGTGCAATCCAGAGTAACTACACGGAGTCCTTGCTCCGGTGTAAGAACAATTTGCTCTGGATTGCAATATGAATTTCCCATAGGTTTTCACTAGGTGGTGAAGTAACTATGGGTCTCTTATGTGCTCCCATAATTAGTCTGGATTGTAGGGGCTGTTTTATTCAAGTCTCACCCCCCCCTCTCTCTCTCTCTCTGTGTGTGTGTGTGTCTGTCTGTCTGTCTGTCTTTGGGAGTTCTCATTAAACACTCACTGGATTTTCCCTTCCAACCTGTGAACAGAAGCACTTATATATTTTAAGTAAGTGCAGCAGTGCAGTCCTTACAAACCCCAACAAAACAAGAAAATCAGGGGATTCCCATTCAGGAGATTCCCATTCAGAGGATTCCTAATCAGGGAGAAAAAATCCAGGAAAAAAATCTAGAAAAAATCTAGAGTCCTGAGTCACCTCCAGTTTCAAAACACGTGTCTCAAGTCCTCAGGAGTCTGGGAATTATATGTTTAGTGAGTCTTATTAATCACGTTACTCAAATCTTACTCAATCATGTTATATAATATGTGGAATATTGATCAACTCTATAATATTCTGGTTTGTTTTCTGGAGATGAAACGTACATAATGGTGGTAGCATCTAAGTGTATTTTCTAAATAAAGCTCCAAGTCAGTGTTGGGAAAAATAAAAAGAAAAAGGTGTTGGTGAAAAGAAAAAGAAAAGGGTGGGGGAGTCAACGATTGGCTTCATAAGATCTTATCTACTTAAAACTATCTGAGAAAGTGGAGAAGAATTAACAAAAGTTTAACATGATGTTCAATCACAAGGCAGTGACAACTTTTTCAGCAAGGGATAATGATGAAAAATTGCTCATCTCCAGGACTTGGCCAAACAGCGCATGGTACAGTGAATGATGATGAGGAATAGCCCTGTCACCATGCGCAAGGAAGCCTATGCAGTTCTTTTAATAAGGAGATGTATGGGGAGCATAAGTAGCTCCAAAGGATTTCAGAAGAAGATGGGCATCTAGACCTCTGACTTGTGCATGAATGAAAGGGAACTATAGACTGAAGAAAGGGACCACAGTGAGCTGAGAATCCTTTTCTGGCCACGTCTTGATAACGGGGCCACCTTCTCAAAGGATTTGTAGTAGGGTTTTATTTTCTTCCCCGGAGAGGCAAGATTTATACCAGAAAAGTATTGATTGTAATGGGATACATTACATGTCTTGATAATGGGGCCACCTTCTCAAAGGATTTGTAGTAGGGTTTTTTTTTTCTTCCCCGGAGAGGCAAGATTTATACCAGAAAAGTATTGATTGTAATGGGAAGCCCAGTCCTGTGTTGGCAAAGCCAGGCTGCTTGACCTGCATTGTATCCAGTGCAGGTTAAGATCTTCTCAAGGTGAGTGGATGTTCATAACCATTTGAGTCCCCAACCTGCCCTATAGGGCATCTTGGATACACATCAGGTAATTGACCTGATGAAGTTGATTCGGGAGGTCAACAGCAGCACTCTCCTGACCTTGACATGCTTCCACTGGCCAAGCTCATCCATCTGACCATGGTGAGGGAAGGTCCAGGTGGACCTTTAAATTTAAAATGAATAAATTGAATGAGGTGTTACCTGACTGCCCTTCAGGCTTCAACCTTCAAGTGAACAAGGACATTACAACATAAATGCCACTCTGGGCAGGAAACATTATGTTGTTAAGCATATTAATATTTTTAAAATAACAATTATATAAAACTTGCTTTTAATCTAATTGCAAGTGTTGTTTTATAACGTTCACCCTCTTTTTGCCTTTGAGATTTTCTCTTCCTCTCTCTCTTCCTCTCTCTCTTTCTCTCTCTTGTACAATTTACTAGCTATATTTCTCTGCAAGGGCAATGAATTGTCAATTGATTTAAGGGGAGGGGTTGGGATTGGGTTATAAGAGTCTACAGACCTTGGCTGTGAACTGGGACTCCACAAAAAAAACTTTTCAAATTGGGCTTCCAGCTCCTAAGGCTAGAACTGCCTTCTCTCTGATAAGGAGATGACATTTTACAAGATAATAGATGTCTGGTTTCTGTACATTTCCATAAAAATCTTGTATTTATGCACTACCCACATGTTTGGGTTAGAAAACACAAGAAAATACTTGAAAAATCCATATTAAAATACATCTGTATAAAAAAAAAGAAAGAAATTGAAATACTGTAGATAGATGGATAGATAGATATTAATTTGGAACTAATTAAATACAAAAAATCATGATCCGTAAAGTAATTGAGCCATTCATTTAAATACTTAAATGAATTTTAAGTATTTAAATACTTACATACCCCACCCCTAACCCCACCCCCAAAAAACAAACCAGAAAAAGAAAACTAGGGGTTTTCAACTGGATACAATCCAGAGTAACTACGGAACCTTTTACACCGACATAGTTACGGTGCCACCTATTTCAAGTGACAAATACCCTTATTAAAAAGTAATTTGATAATTGAGAATCTTGGCATGGATTCAGTGAAAACAGTGCAGAGTTATAGGGAATTAATTTTTTCATTAAAATCATTTGTATTTTTCCTGCTATTAATTGATAATAAAATAATATTGCATTTCTTTCAATGCACTGGTAACATTTCTGATTCAACCCAACTATTTTTTTTTCACTTATTCCTCTGATTCATCTGATCTCAAAAAAAAAAAACCCAAAAAAATAAAACTTGGGGTTTTCGACTGGGCACAATCCAGAGTAACTACGGGACCTTTTACACCGACGTAGTTACAGTGCCACCCATGGGAAATGCATACAGCAATCCAGAGTAAGGCTGCAATCCTAAAGACACTTCCTGGGAGTAAGACCAATTGAACACAATGGGGTTTACCTTTGAGTAGACATGGTTAGGAATGTGCTCTTCTGTGCTCCCGTAGTTACTCTGGATTATAGGGGCAGTGAAAGAGAGCTGTACACATTTTGAAAGGAACCATGCAAAATGTTGCTTTTAAAAGGAAACAGAGAGATCAAACCATAGTTAGGCTGCAATCCTAAAGACACTTTCCTGGGAATAAGACTCATTGAACACAATAGGGATTACTTTTGAGTAGACATGGTTAGGATTGTGTTCTTTTAATTTTGAGCTCAGGTGTCTCAGATGTGATTGACACATTTAAATTGAAACTCATTCCAGAAGCTACAAATATATAGTGGCAGGTTTTTCAGCTTTGAATAGGAATTTATTTAAAGACATGAATCCTCTTTACTTAAATGTTCTGACGCCAAGGAAGATATTTTTGTAAGGTGAATAAATTTCAAGTGACAAATACCCTTATTAAAAAAGTAATTTGATAATTAACAATCTTGGCATGGATTCAAGTGTTGTTTTATAAGCAATTGAAAGTTATAGGGAATTAATTTTTTCCTTAACATCGTTTGCATTTTTCCAACTATTAATTGATAATAAAATAATATTGCATTTCTTTCAATGCACTGGTAACATTTTTGGTTCAACCCAACTATTTTTTTTATTTATTCCTTTGATTCATCTGATCTCATATTCATCTTCAAGGCACCTGGTGCTGGACAAGTGTTAAAAATATGCATACTGAGATGTCAGTATGAAAAAAGAAAGATATTAATTTGGATCTAATTAAATCCAAAAAAGGCTTGGTATGAAAAGCAGTTGAGCCGTTCATTTAAATAAATCACAGGCCCTACAATCCATAGTAACTACGGGAGCACGTAAGAGACATTATGTGTACCCGTAGTTACTGCACCATCTAATGAAAACCTATGGGAAATTCATACTGCAATCCACAGCAAATTGCTCTTACACCGGAGCAAGGACTCCCGGTAGTTACTCTGGATTGTGCCCATAACCACGCATACACATGCAGTCAAGAACTAATCTGTAAATAGATTCTGACCCTCAAAAATAATTACTTTCAAAATGTCTTACAGATTGCCTCAAACTGAAATCTGCAATGATGTGCATCATGTCACACATGTCACATCACCACCATTCACTTCCATGTCTGGGTTTCTACCTCGAAACTGTGATAAGAAGGTCAGGATGGGCAACCATGCACTGCTGTCTCACTGCGGGGCAGTGAGTAGCCTGTAATGATCCAGTGTGGGCTCAATCCAGAGTAACCACAGGAAGTCCTTGCTCTATCATAAGAACAATTTACTCTGGATTGCAATATGAATTTCCCAAAGGTTATCATTAGGTGGTGCCGTATCTACGTTGATGTAAATGTATCTTACGTGCTCCTGTAGTTACTCTGGATTGTAGGGTATGTTTCTTGTGATACTCCAGAGCATTTGGATGTGTAGCTTGGAAACTGGGTTGGAAGGTCAAATTTCTTAATTAAAAGGTAAATGTTCAAAAACTGAACCTGTTCTTCTCATGAAACAAATATGTTAAATTTTACATGAATACAGGACCAAATTATCAATTCCACCTCAAATTTGAGGATCTACCAGAAGTGACGTCATTAACTAAAAAGTGATGCCATGGCCAGGTGGAAGTAGTATCATCAATTTAGGCTGCAATCCTAAAGACACGTTCCTGAGAGTAAGATCCATTGAACACAATGGGGCTTACTTTGAGTAGACATGGATAGTAGACAAGCTTTACACTTGTGTCATTAGGCTTTCAACGTAAGCCATGATCAGCCAAATTTCCATTACACGGAGTGCTTGTGGTTGATTTTGCGTAGCTCAGAATTCAAGCATTCCAGTTCTGGAATCAAAACAGGGCACAGAGTTGGAACACAACGCACCTGAAATTGGCTCGCAACCCACCAAGTGGGTCCCAACCCCCGGTTTAAGAAACGCAGATTAACCCCCAAATCCAGAGTAACTATGGGAGCACGTAAAAGACTTTACGTGCACACATAGTTACTGCACCACCTAGTGAAAACCTATGGGAAATTCCTATTACAATCCAGAATAAGTTGTTCTTACACCGGAGCAAGGACTCCCCATAGTTACTCTGGATTGTGACCTTAGTTTGCTCTGGTTCAAGGAAATGGTTTGGTTTGCTCTGTTCAATTTCAAACGAAACGAAAGGAGAGGAAGGAGATATAGTTACAAATAGTTTTGCAGACTCTAATTTAATGAGAATTCATTTTCCCAATTTTCAAGGCATGTTGCTACAGTCAGCATTGCTGGAACTTGATAGAGTTACAGAATTAAAATGTTTACACAATAGCTATGCAAAGAAAATTCTAATTAAATTAATCATACGCTCCTTTTTCACACTGTGCTGTGTGCAACATTTTATTCATATAGATAAACAGATTATATTCATATAGAAAAACAGACTTTAGAATTCATGCTGCTTAAAGACCCTCTAAAGCAGAGTCTAGTAAGAATGATTAGGATGACTTTGTGCATTTTCAGTGCACCCTGCATCAAAAAAGGTTGAAAATCCCTGCTCTCTGAGTAGACATGCATTTAGGCTCTCACCTGCAATGATATCTACAGTGTTGCCATTGATTCAATATATAGGTTGCAATGCTAACCACACTTTCCTGGGAATAAGTATTATTGAACAGAATGGGACTTACTTTTGAGTAGACATGCTTAGGATTGCACTGATAGGCAGTTATCTCTATATGCTAATTGCAGTAGGAGGTGCCAGAGGCAGCTGCCCCTAACTGCCCCCAAGTGTCCCCACCTTGAACCTCCATCAGTAGCCCAGGTAAGCCTCCCAGGAAAGTGTCTTTGATTGTAGTCTCCTAACTATGTCTACTCAGAAGTAAGCCCCATTGAGTTAAATGGGGCTTACTCCCAGGAAAGTGTCTTAGATTGCACCGTCCTAACAATGTCTACCCAGAAATAAGCCCCGTTGTGTTAAATGGGGCTTACTCCCAGGAAAGTGTATTTAGGATTGCAGCCTAAGTAGACTCCATAGGATCGTGCACTTTGAATGCATGTTTTGAATTTAATTCCAGTGTTTTGTCATCATTTTTACATCCAGTTAATATTTTTATAGTTTAATATTTTTATATGAATATTTTGGGGGTTGTGGAATATTTTGGGGGTTGTCAATACTGATCACTGAATTTTTTTATGATTTTCTAACCAACAACTCTGTTTGATTCTTGGGCTCTGAGTGTCCACTCTGGCACATGTGCCATGGGTTCACCATCACTGTGATAGAACAATATTTGTGTATTATGTTGTTGCTTTGATTCTGGTTTCAGAAAAGTGGGTCCAATTGTTTTAAACAAATATTGGCTCAATGCTATTTGTCCACTGCATGCAGTATTCAAGGTCCACCAGTGCTGTTGTGCAGAATGGTTGCATCACCATGAAATTCAGAAGGTTGTGTACAGTGACCCCACAATCACCCTTCAACAAATTCTGGCAAATGGAGAAGTAAAGTTTGGGAGCATTTGGGGGATGTATTGAGGCAAGATGGGTGGATCAGACCCGTATGGGAGCGAACCTCAGAGACTTTGGTACAGGCCAAATCATATACCCCTTTGCCAGTCTGGAGATGCCCTTCAGAAGCTCCTTAGAGAAACCCCAGCAAAAGAGCTGGTGTAAATTTGAGGAGTCCCATAGTGGACCAGGAAGTGGTGGACAAGGTAATGAAACCTATCATCACTTATGAAAGCAGGCAGCCTTGTGATATGGCAAGGAACTTCTGCTTTAATAAAAGATCCTCACCAATTCCCTACTGTGGTCCTCCTTGTCCATGTGCTCACCATCCACAGATTTCAGTTTTCTGGATATGAATCTCCTGGATGTGCCTTCTGATCCCATCAACATGGTTTTCTGAGATCTTCCAGCCTCAGATTCATTATCAACTGAATTCTATACCCACAGAAGTCCTGAACGGATCCCCCACAGACGGATCCCCCTGAACGGATCCCCCAACTTCCTGTTTTGTAAAACGGTTCTTGTTAATATGAAAGATAAAAATAGAACAACCATCCCCACCATCTGTGGTTCCATGCAATTTCTCCCTACAGGAAAATCATTGACTCCAAAAATGATCAGGCAAGTGGTATTTCTTGGGGAAATCTATTATTTAAATTATAATTAGAGATCAGTGATTCACAAAGACCTGAAAGTGTCTCATTCAGAAAGTCTGACAACTTTATTTGAGGGATGGATCATCAGTGAGAAAAAAGGGGGTAAAAAAAGCTCCAAAATGAATTCATTTAATGACAAAGATTTTAATAAGAGTAGAGATTTACTGGCATTAAAAGGAATAAGTCCCTAAGTTTCAAATTACATGGGTGCAACGAGAGCTTTTCTTGACTTTTGCATTTTTCAATCCGCTTCGTTTGCATGACGTGCCTTTGCACAAAAAGTGTACATCTTAACAAATGCCCATAACCAATCTTTGAAAGATGTATTATTTGACAGCTCTTTTGAGGCAGCTCTGACCTAAAAAAGGAGATATCGCTACAAAGTATGCTCCCCTTTCAAGCAGAAACCGGATTGCGTTCAACGGCACCGATTTTGACACATTCACGGAGCGTATATTTATGCATTTGACATCAAAAGATGGTTCTTAATTCTGTTCCGCAAACTCCTCTTAAGGATTCCATTTTTGAAAAGAAGCCAGGATTTAGATATATTAAAATGTAGATCACTTATTTGAACCCGGCTCGGGTTTTATTTCAATAAACTGATTCTTATTTTTCCTTTCTCATACAGTTCAAAGGATGCTCTAATATTTCCTGTATTTGCGTTTGATAGCTTTCTTGTAAAACACGATGTGGAATATTAAACACGAGGGAGGGGGAGGGAAATTGCCGGCTAATGGATTTAGGTCAATATGTTTACTTAATATTTGATTGGTGAAATGAATGACCACAGAACCAACCATAAAATGTGCTTTACACACTGGCCAAATAGTGTGTAACAAGGCATGAATAATATGGGACTGGGTTTATATTACATTTGCAAGGTAGAATCTGCTAATTGGCTGTCATCCTATCCGTAGTAACCTGGGTATATGTTGCATTATACTCAGCGGGGCATATGCTTTAGTAAATATGTGCCATAATAAAAGACCACCAGTATGCAGGTGTCTTGTGTATTCCTTATATGGGCCACTAGATTAGCCCCCAAATCCAGAGTAACTACAGGTGCACGTAAGAGACTTACCCTACAATCCAGAGTAACTACGGGAGCACGTAAGAGACATTACGTGTACCCGTAGTTACTGCACCATCTAGTGAAAACCTACGGGAAATTCATATTGCAATCCAGAGCAAATTGTTCTTACACCAGAGCAAGGACTCCCCGTAATTACTCTGGATTGCGCCCTTACTCCACACCACTGAATTAGTCCAATGGAAAGGCAGAGCCAATACGATTGGATCCAGCTGGCATCACAGAGCTGGGCTAAGGACAGGAGCTCACCCTGTCTTGTGGGGCCGATGTGGGTCTCAAACCCTGGCCTGCTGGTTAACAGGCACAGCGCCTTAACCGCTTGCACCACCAACAGTCTCTCTCTTACTCTTAGGGCACAATCCAGAGTAACTACGGGGAGTCCTTGCTCTGGTGTAAGAACAATTTACTCTGGATTGCAATATGAATTTCCCATAGGTTTTCACTAGGTGGTGCAGTAACTACGGGTGCACGTAATGTCTCTTACGTGCTCCCGTAGTTACTCTGGATTGTAGGGTTAGTCTTACTCTCTTGCCTAAGTGTACAATCCTATTCTTGTCTACTTAGAAGTAAATCTCATTGTTTTCAATGGGTCTTACTTTCAGGAAAATGGGCATAGAATTGCAGTCATAATGGGACTTTGGTTTGATCCAGGAGGGTAAAATATATGGATTTCATTCATAAATCCATAGAACGCAGGTATATCTATACAGGTAGATATAAGCATCTACCACCTGTTCATGGCAGGTGGTAGTTACAAGCAGCTTCTGAGGAACCCATGCACTTATACTGGTCCTGTTTAAGGAACCACCATTTAGGTGCTGTAATATATATACCCAGTTGTGGGCTTCAGGGGCTTCTCACAGGTTCTAGAGAACCCTTTGCTAATGAGCGCCTAGTTCTGAGAACCGGTTCCTAAAGGGACAGAGAACCTGTTGTTAATTTAGGTTATTAGGACATAGAACAGGTTATTAATTTCCGTTATTAGGATATAGAACCTGCTGTTAATTTATTTGAATCCCACTACGTATACCCATATACTCTTACCCATAGCACTGATTACATTTTAAAACTTGGGAAAATCAGAAAATATATTATCGGGAAGGACGACTCAGAACTGATTTTGCAGAAGAGATGCCATCTTTAATCACAGATCCTCAGATTGCCATAAACAGTCCCAGATGTTCTGGTTCAGAGCTTTGAAGTTCCTTATTACCTATGAATATCCTCTCTATATAAACCTGGCTATTTTTTTCTCTAGTGTCCCAGCTGTCTGGCTTACAAGGCAATTTATTGTGGCTGATCTCTATAATTAAAGAAGAGTTTAAATCTAGGGTTGCAGGAAGAGCTTTGGAGAGGAAAAAAATATGCAAAAACAGGGGGAAACTATTAAGAACAAATCTTTCAGACATGGTATATTATCAAATGTTGTTTTTAAGCAATGGAAAACCTACAGTGTTTCTCTCTGCATGTAAGTGTTGGCAACCATGCATTTGTTTGACAGCCTAATGAATTTCTGATAGGTTTTTATAGCCTCTAGTTTTATTGTGTTGCTCAGTGAAGTTTGGTTACATGCTTATTTTGCTCTATTAAGGAGGGAAGGAAACTCAGGGTATAAAAACGGCTGCAAATCTACGCTATATATACCCTGCAGCAGGGTTCACAATACATTCCCAGAGAGACACCAAACCAAACAGCTGTTAGTGTAAGCAGGAACCCAAGATCATCTATCTTGCAGGACACTTCATTTCCACAGCCTCATCCAAAGACCAGTTATCAGGCAGGGAAGTGTCTTGAGCAGCCAATATGAACAGCCAGGGTGTTCACTTTCCAAAGCAACACCTAAGGGTACAAATAATAATTTGGACATATATTTGGCAGCTTCTGCTATGTCTTATAGGAACCAGAAGGAGGAATAATTAAACTTGCCAGTGCACAACTTGAGAATGCCAAGGTAATGCCAAAACCAGACAAGTTGGAGCGAAGGCTGGTTTCATGCTTTCCTTTATGCCAGGGGTGGGCAAACAGTTGGGCAAGACGACACATCATCTCTCTGTCACTGTGTTGGGGAGGGGGTAGGAAAAAAGGAATTAATTTACATTTCTAATTTGTATATGTGCATATAATTTGTATATGTGTACAAGGGAGCTCATAAAAAAGGATCAAAAAATAATGAATGCGTTCGAGACAGAATTTTACTCAGCTAAATATATCATCATCATTGGCATCAAGATGACAGATGAATTTTACTGAGCTATACATATCGTCATCATCATCAACAGTATTTATCTACCACTTCTCAATGAGAACTTACCTAGTGCTTCCCTACTACTTACCTAGCCAGCATGGGCTACAATCCTAAAAAACACTTTCCTGGGAGTAACACAACGGGGCTTACTTTTGAGTAGACACGGTTAGGATTGTGCTCATGGTCTCCAACAGTCTCTGATGGACCCCCAAATCCAGAGTAATTACAGGAGCACGTAAGAGACTTTACGTGCACCTGTAGTTATTGCACCAACTAGTGAAAACCTATGGGAAATTCATATTGGAATCCAGAGTAAGTTGTTCTTACACCGGAGCAAGGACTCCCAGTAGTTATTCCAGATTTTGCCCATAATTTGGAATCTCCAAATTAGATGTCCCTGGGAGCTATAAATGGCCCCTGATCTGGGGTTTGCCCACCACTAATTTAAGCAAATTGGAAATTTAGTTACATGCATCCCCTCCAGACATATTATTCTGTTAAAATGTTGTGGCAATGTTTTGATTTAAGCCTTTGAACAGCAGAATTCATATGTAAAATACACATTGAATATGTATTTCAAGAATATGTTATCATCCTTTCTATTGTCTTGAGTGACATCTCCACATCCATGTTGTCTTCAGCACAACTAAATTGAGAAGCCCAGGGTTTTGGAGGTTGAAACTCAACTTTTAATTGGTACTTTATTGTTATACATTAGTATTCATTAAGACCCTTTTATGCAAGATCAGTTTACCTGAAACTTCGGAGCACTTTCAAAACAAATAGGTATATTTTTAATACATACCACCTACAAAGAAAAACTGCATATTTCAAACTGACCTAATTTATCTCATTTCAGATTCACAAATGTATAGGGGAAAAATCTTTTATCCCTTTTCTCAGCAGCCTCTTACAATGTCTAACCCAATGTCTTTCCCGAACTCTGGGTCACAACCTGACTGCTGGCAGGCCGTGAAGATGACAAGGATGGGGTTTCCATAACTCTCTTTCACAAAATTGGGACAGGATCCCCTGTCCCATTTGCCAGTATGTGAACACAATCCTCAAAAATTGGGATTATCCCTATTTTGGGGGGACATATTTATTTTATTTTAAAAATTTATATCCCCCTTTCTCGGGCCATTAGCCCAATTCAGAGCAGCAGTGGTGTATGGCAACCTTAGACAAGGAAAATGTATTGATGAGAAAAATGTATTGACAAAGAAAACATATGGAGTGCTATGGAAAGTGAAATTTAACAGCATAGGCAAATTTACTCACAAGTAGGTGACCATGCTTCAGACCACTATGAAGGGCAGAAAGGAATGCAACACTGCCTGAACAGTTCCAATCTGTTGATTGGGCTCCCCAAAACAGTCAAGAAGGAAATCCCCCCTTTCCAGGCTGACAAAAAATGTCCTATGGAAAGCAAAACTGAGCCATACATGCATGTTTACCCACAAGTGGAATGGCAGGTTAATGGGAATGCAAGGCCACCATAGTGGTACCAATCCGTACATGGAGCTCATAAAAAAGGATCAGAACAACTGGGAAAGTAAAAAAATTAAAAATACTTCTAATACTAGGTGGGTCCAGATAATGTGTCACTTTTAAAAGTGGGCCTTGGTGCTAAAAAGTTTGGGATCAGTGGTCTAACCTACCCCCAGTTCATTTCTTGGGTGCTGATTCTTGCTGATGTTCCACCAGCAATGGTCCATGGTTGGGACACTCAATGGCACCACTGGAAATACAGTGACAGTCTTGGACTGTCAGTCAATACATTTAATTATTCAGGAGATTTTCATCCCATCTGTTGGCCTCTGAAGTGGGTCTCACATTTGCTCTTATCAGCCAGGGGTCTATATACCTTTGGAGCAAAAGGTCAGATTAAATATTTGGAATAGTGTTGAGGAACGGGGAAAAATTTAAATATAACGTTTCCATTAATGCATCAGAGATAGAACTTGGATTAATGAATAAATAGGCTCAAATTTCCGGGATTTCTGCACGCACCCACACATAGCACACTTTTAATTGGACCCCCATTTCCCCACCATAGCATCACATCTCCAGTTGTGTTTGTTCAACTGGGATACAGGCTCTTAGGGGACCAGATGTTGGCTGCGGACCAGCTTACTTTTGAGTAGACATGGTTAGGATTGTGCTCGGAGACAGCAACTTCAGTACCCTAAATTGTTTAAATGTTCTACCCACAACACTATCCATATTTGTTTAGTGAAGAAACAAGAATAAATAGCAAACCAGGAGAATAGCGAGCGGTTATCAAGCTATCTTTCATTAAGTTGGCTATACAAAGTAAAGACCCAATATTAATTTAATGGCTTACAGTTCTCATCACACATGAGGTGAATTAATAATATGGATATGAAGAAAAACAATTTATTAATGTTAATAACTCTTCCAATAAAATTTCCAGGAGAATCTATAGTGATAAATTGAATAATTATGAGTATAATTATGACTAACTAGGACCATAATTTCATGCTAATGTAATAATAATGACACAAAATGTAGATCATGAATTTTAACTGCTTGGTTATTTCAAATTTCCAGAAGGGTGGACTAAAAAAAAAAAAAGGAGAGAAAGAAAAAGGGAGGGAAAAAAACTTTCAAAAAAAAAAGATCAAAAATAGCCCTTCTAAAAGCTGATTAACTTATACTTCCACTGAGAAAGAGGAACTTATTCATAGCTTAAAACAGACATTGCTTCCAGTATCATTAGTTCACTACCATGAATATCTCACTATAATTAGAAATCTTAAGGTATTAGAAAGCAGGAAATAGACATTCAGTGGAACATATACTGTGTGCCAGAAAAAGGCTATTAATTCGTTATTAGGTTGGATATTAGTAATAAAACATATGTTTGAACAAAGAATTGTACTGCTAGATCCTACAATCCAGAGTAACTACATGAGCATGTAAGTGACATTACGTGCACCCGTAGTTACTGCACCACCTAGTGCAAACCTATGGGAAATTCATATTGCAATCCAGAGTAAACTGTTCTTACACCGGAGCAAGGACTCCCCCATAGTTACTCTGGATTGCGCCCTCAGTATCACACGGGCACTACCCAGAACAGAGACCCTCATTTTGTGCTACACACATATACTTAACCAGGAATGATGCGTCTCCAGCTAGTGATATGATGGTAACACAATGATGTTATTGGTGTCATTACTAACCCCCAAATCCGGAGTAACTACGGGAGCACGTAAGAGACATTACATACATACATTACATTACATACTGCATTACATACAGTATGTATGTACATTACATACAGAGACATTACATACTGCAGCTCCTAGTGAAAACCTATGGGAGCTTCATATTGGAATCCAGAGTAAGTTGTTCTTACACTGGAGCAGGGACTCCCCATAGTTACTCTGGATTTTGCCCCAAATCAATTATGGGACAACCATTTCTGGTTTTTAAGACTTGGAGAAGGCAGGAAGCTCCATTTGTTGCCAGTCATTTGTTGCTCAGTGAAGGTTCAGGTGAAATACTGTATTTACTCGAATCTAACGCTCACCTTTATTCCAGCTGGATTCAGTCTCCAAAATCAGGGTGTGCATTAGATTTGATGATTAATTAGATTTGAGTAAATACAGTATTTTTATTAGGAGTATAGAGTGCACATTAGATTCAATGGTGCATTAGATTTGAGTAAATACAGTACTTATAATTATATACCTATACAGTGGTACCTCTTATAACAAGCGCCTCACATAACAAGTGTTTCACATAACAAGTATAAATTTCCAAGAAATCTTGCCTCACGTAACAAGTTCTGCTTCACTTAACAAGCAAGCGCGCTGTGGGCACGCATGCTATGCAGCCCTGACGCTCCACGCAGAGGCTCTTTAATACGGCTGCCAGCAAGTGCTGCTGCCTCTAACTGCCCCCAACTTGGGGGCAGTTGCCTGGGGGTGCCAGAGGCAGCAGCCCCTAACTGCCCCCAAGAACCCCCACCGGCCACCTTAAACCTCCAGCAGCAGCCCAGGTAAGCCTCCCAGGAAAGTGTCTTTTATTACAGCCCCTTAACCATGTCTACTCAGAAGTAGGCTCCATTGCGTTAAATGGGGCTGACTCCCAGGAAAGTGTCTTTGATTGCAGCTTCCTAACCATGTCTATCCAGAAGTAAGTCCCATTGTGTTAAATGAGACTTACTCCCAGGAAAGTGTCTTTAGGATTGCAGCCTAAGTAGACTTCATAGGATCATGCACATCGAATACATGTTTTGAATTCAATTCCAATGTTTTGTCATCACTTTTACATAAGTTAATATTTTTATATGAATATTTTGGGGGTTGTGGAACCAATCGTCTGAGTTTCCGTTATTTCCTATGGGAAAATCCACTTCACTTAAAGAGCGTTTCACTTAAAGAGCATGCCTCCGGAACGAATTAAGCTCTTTATGTGAGGCACCACTATATATGATTCTGGTTGATAGCAGTATATATAGCAGTATATATAGCAGTATATAAATACCATTGATTGACTGATTGTTTGATTGATTGATTGATACCTATTTTCTCCTAGATCCTATCACCTCCCTCAAACCTCTCCCATTCTCTCTTGCTATGGAATGGAAATTCCATATGACTCTTACAGATCTTTGACGTTTTCAATTTATATATATTTCTCCATCTAAAGGCAAACTATACAACCACTCTCCTAAAGCCTTTTCAAAATGTTTGAAATGCTGTTCTTTTTAGGATTTGTAAAAGAAACCATAATTATTCACGTAGGTACAGATACCAGCTTTCTCCCCTATAAACACCACTTTAAAATGTCCTTCCGTGTCCTTCGGTGTCCTTCTTCCTTTAAAATGCCATTTTGTAATGTCTTCTAAATTGCATCCATTATCAAAGTTTTCACTTTGGAATAACAATATGTTAAATCATTTTGGTGTGAGTTGTCTTTATAAATAGACACAGCACAGCCTCAGGTTATAATAAGGATTGTTATTGTCAGTATTTGTGGCTGGTATATTTCTGATGGTTAAATTGATTTTTTTTTTCGTCGCCATCAGATCTATGATTTTATGGGGGGGAAAAAAATAAGAATAATAGGTTTTTATTTGAAAATAAGGGTTCATTTCTAAAGATACCAAGATGGGGTGGGAGTTTAATCTAAAAGTAGAGCATTTAATGTTGTATAAGTTTAGCACAGTTCTCAGAAGATATACACAAGGGCATGAGTTAATATAGACAATCAATCAAAGTTTACAAGAAGCGTACAAGGTTTTTAGCATACTGTTTGATAGCAATATATTCAATTACGGTGGGTGTGTGGAGTACATATATTATGCAGATCTGGCACCAGAGAGCTGCATTTGATTTTTTTAAAAAGCAAACTATGCAAATATAATAGCCATATCTTAATTGCAGTTGTCAACTACCCAATATCAGATTTATTATTCATGCATTTCGAAACTTTCATTAACAGACGGCATAATGGCCTTTGCTATCTATTTCCACCCCCCCCCCCCCCAAAAAGAAGATGGAACCACTCTGTTTGTTGGAGGTTATACTTCTTGATACTCAATTTCCAAATCAGGAAAACAAGGGAATGGAGATAGCTGGAAAGAGGAAACGAAACTTCCTTTTGATCTACGTATTTCATTACACAAAGGGAAAGGCAGATTGACACCGCAGTCTTAGGGTGCAATCCAGAGTAACTACGGGGAGTCCTTGCTCCGGTGTAAGAACAATTTGCTCTGGATTGCAATATGAATTTCCCATAGGGTTTCATTAGGTGGTGCAGTAACTACGGGTGCACATAATGTCTCTTACGTGCTCCCGTAGTTACTCTGGATTGTAGGGATATACACACCTGAAAGTCACCTGTGCAGCTCAGTCCAATTCATTTAAGGGTTTATACCCCACCTTTTTCATGCCAATGCAAACTTAAAAAACATTTATCCTTTTGTCTTCACAACAACCCTGTGAGGTAGGTGAGGCTGAGAGTGAGTGATCGGCTCAAGGTCACCCAGGAAGATTCACGGATGTGAGGGGGAATTGAACCTGATGCTTCGAGGTTTCCATCCAACTATAAAACTACACTACACTGGCTGTCTTAACCTATGCAAGCTTATGCTCCCAGACTATCAAATCCAGAGTAACACATGTACTTAACCAGGAATGATGTGTCACCAGGTAGTGATATGATGGTAACACAATGATGTTATTGGTGTCATTACCAACCCCCAAATCCAGAGTAACTTGGGAGCATATAAGAGACTTTACGTGCACCCGTAGTTACTGCACCACCTATGGTGGTGAAACCTATGGGAAATTCTATAATGGGAAATTCTATATGGGAAACCTATAGTGAAAACCTATGGGAAATTCATACTGGAATCCAGAGTAAGTTGTTCTTACACTGGAGCAAGGGCTCCCCATAGTTACTCTGGATTTTGCCCTTACTCTCTGTAAGACCAAGACAACCCAATGGGCCTCTTTGGATCTACGCCTGCTATTGAGCAGGCACAGAATCGAGGAGACCCATGTTGAGAAGGGGGGGGGGGGTGTCAGAATTTGGCCATGAAGTGGGAAGCCTAGAAAGCGCAGCACATGCCAGATCCTATCCCTGATTATTCAACTTGCCCTTTCCCCTTCCTCTCTTCTGACATAATTTGAAAATAATTGAGTAGCGTCTGAATAAACCCATAGGGAATTGGGCACCTACAGTGCGAAAAGTAATAAACTATCTCTGACCGTCTGAATAACTCCCCTCACCATAGTGTGAGGTGTGTGCAGTGCAATGTGTGCAATATGTGCTCCGTTGGTGTATCTGCATGCTATAGTGTGGAATTGGATCGTAGTGGACTGTAAGGTTGAATCCTATGCAGGCATCCATCGGAGTAAGGTTGCAATCCTAAAGACACTTTCCTGGGAGTAAAACCCATTGAATACAAAGGGACTTACCTTTGAATAGACATACCCCCAAATCCAGAGTAACTACAGGGGCACATAAGAGACTTTACGTGCACCCGTAGTTACTGCACCACCTAGTGAAAACCTATGGGAAATTCCTACTGCAATCCAGAGTAAGTTGTTCTTACACCGGAGCAAGGACTCCCCATAGTTACTCTGGATTTTGCCCATAGTTTACTTTACCATAGTTTACCTTTTACTTTAAAAAAGCTTTTTAAATGGGGGCAGAGGTTGGGGGGCTTTTATCTTTTTTATCTTTTCTGTTTTATCGTTTTTAGTCTACGTTTTTAGCTTTAATCTAATTGTATTTTAATTACATTTTAATGTGTTTTTATCTCTATTTATTATCATATGTAATTTTAGTGGTGTTTTATTGTTTTTTAATTGTTTGGCCGCCTTGAGTTCCCCCCTGTGGGGGAAGAAAGGCGGGATAAAAATTACTTAAATAAATAAAATAAATAATAAATAGTTAGGATTGTGCTCTTAAACTCCATTTGAAAATACAGGTACATACTTCTGAGTAGCCATGCATAGGATTGTATTAGTCACTGCAAGATTTTTCCCCATAAAACGTTCATAGATACAGTCCACAGTATGGTAGGAACAACCTACAACCTATTAAAACCTATTGATATGGATACTGTACTATATAAGATCTAGAGCTGTAGCAGAAGCATGCACTTAATGTCAATCTTTCTTTCCATTGGACTCACATGCTCTTATTTCGTATTTTCAAAATGTCTCTTGGCTATAATTATTTATTGCTCTTGGTGATATATTAAGTATGTGGTTTAAACCTTCCCATATTTTATTTCCTGCTTTCTGATCTTCTGTCAAAATAGTTTATTGTAAATTTAGGTTTCTATATTAATGCGCCGAGGAAAAGGTTTAGATCATAGCGTTCTATTTAATTTGGTTCAAAGTGAGAATCCTGGCATTTGTAGCAATTCATTTTTAATCCACATGTCATGGTGGCTTAATACATAATTGCTGATGTGAAAGCAGTTTTTTGGTACCCAGACGCAAGTGAGCCCACGGTGGGAACGGTGATGGATTTGCTGCCTCTATGTTTTCCATTCATGTGAATGAGATCTACATAGTTTTAAAACTGGGATAACAATGCTTGGAAGGGAAAAATAAGGCTGGATGCAATTCCACAGTGATTAGGAGTTGTAATCCATAGGACGAAACAGTGAACTTCAAGACGGAAGAAAGTATGAAAAGCAAGGGACAAAATACTGTGTTTCTAAAAATGCAAACCTTTGAATACACAGGTATTTTAACATATCTATTTAATGATAATTTAATAATAATCTAATGATATCACATTTAATGATAATCTAATCGAGGAAGGTGAAACATAATGCCCGTGGGCCAAATGTGCCCACTGGAAACAATTTATTTGCTCTCCCTTTGTGGTTGTGCATGTGCCTTAAAACACAATCCTAGCCATATCTACTCAAAGGTAAGCCCCATTGTGTTCAGCGGGTCTTAATCCCAGGAAAATGTCTTTAGGATTGCAGCCTTAGGCTTCCCCAGCTCAGTGCAAGGCAAGCCAGCTCGACACTGAACTGGGGAAGCCTAATGCACACGAGTGATGGTTGTGCATGCGCACTGCACTTCTGGAGCTTCCAGCCCTCAGTGACTCAGGGCTGGAGGCTTCAGAGACGCAACGGGCGTGTACAACCATCACACACACACAGTGCCGAGGGTGCAGGCTGACCAGATGCCTGAACCTCAACAGGAGGACAAAGGGCGCAATCCAGAGTAACTATGGGGAGTCCTTGCTCCGGTGTAAGAACAATTTGCTCTGGATTGCAATATGAATTTTCCATAAGTTTTCACTAGGTGGTGCAGTAACTACAGGTACACGAAATGTCTCTTACGTGCTCCCGTAATTACTCTGGATTGTAGGGTAAGTCTTGGATTCCTATCTGGCCTTTCCGGCGGACAGTGGCACATACGTTTACTCATGAGTGAAGCTGCAATATTGGGCACTTTCACTTTCCCATGGAGCTCAATGCATTTTTTTAAGTATTTAGGCCATAACGTTTGATAGGAAGGAGCTATTTAAATACCAATTTTTGCATTGGGTTCTGCTCTTCAATACAAATCCAACGACATATAACATGATGGGGGTTCAGCACACCATTGCAAAGTTCCAAAATGAAGCCAAAATGCAGGACAAGGAAGCCCTTTAGGAGGACATCCGAACTGGAGGCTAAAAATGAGGTCAAATCCGGAAAAATCTAGTCATATTGTCATCCTGCGGGGATGACACACTTGCCTCCTCACAAGGTGATGTGCAACCTCATGGCACCCCTAAGTGAATGAGTTTCTGCGTGGGAAGAAAGAGTGTAATTTTAGCCATCATCTGCTTAATGACATCGTGTTTGACTTTATGACATCACTTTTGGGTTAAAGATGTCACTTCCAGGCCTCAGCAGGCACCAGGAATGTTAGCTTCAGCCCTCGGAAATTAGTTTGCCATTCTAAAGGCGCAATCCAGAGTAACTACGGGGAGTCCTTGCTCCGGTGTAAGAACAATTTGTCTGGATTGCAATATGAATTTCCCACAGATTTTAACTAGGTGGTGCAGTAACTACAGGTACACATAATGTCTCTTTCGTGCTCCCATAGTTACTCTGGATTGTAGGGTTAGTCTTATCTTATAGGTCCCACTGAAAGCGCAATCCTAACTTGTGCTGGAATAAGAAGGCTAGTTGGCTTACGCTGCATCCAGTGCAAGTTTGGGGCAGCCGCAGTGCTACTGTGGGGCATGAGAAAACTTTTCCACTTATCTCAGGTACTGTGGCAGCAGCCTCAGGGGGTCCACTTGGATCTGAGCCACTTTCAGAAGTGCCCCAGTTACATTTCTATCCCTACAATCCAGAGTAACTACAGGAAGATGTAAGAGGCACTTACTCTGGATTGCTCTATTCATTTCCCTAAGGTTTCCCATAGGTGGCACTGTAACTATGTCGGTGTAAAAGGTCCAATAGTTACTCTGGATCATAGCCAATCCCCCAAATCTAGGGTAATTACAGGAGCACATAAGAGACTTTATGTGCACCTGTCGTAACTGCACCACTTAGTGAAAACCTATGGAAAATTCATATTGCAATCCAGAGTAAGTTGTTCTTACACCGGAGCAAGGAATCCCCACAGTTACTCTGAATTTTCCCTTCTGTTTGGCACCATTCAGCCAAATATCACTTGCACCTTATTAGATTGTTAGTTAAATTTCTATGACACAAGAGCCTTGCTGGGAGGAAATAGTTGGCAATCCCACACTTTTGGATGCTTCTCTGAAAAAAAGAAAACACATCCTTTTTTGCAGTTTGTTTCATAGCTGAAGTATATGGAAGATCAGGCCATTTGCAAAAGGAAAACGCAAAAGGGAAAATATAATTTATCGCCCCAAACTTGTTCAGACACAATAAATAATGCATTTGATATAAAAGAGGAAATAAATGCTTAATGACAAAAGGGAATTGGTTTTTTACAAAGCTGAAATTGCTAACTTCAGAGAAGCTATTTTTGTGTATGTTCCAAATTCTCCTCCCCTTTATTCCATTTGGAATACAGTGTGTACCAGTAGACAGAAAATAGCTATACAATATTTGGTAGAAAAAGAATTCTTTCTGCAGGAAAATCCATTACTGTCCACATGTTAGAGCAATCCTAAGCATGTCAATTTAGAAAAAAGTCCAATTGTGTTTAATAGTACTTAGGCTGCACCCTAGGGCAAAATCCAGAGTAACTACGGAGAGTCCTTGCTCCGTGTAAGAACAACTTACTCTGGTTTCCTATATGAATTTCCCATAGGTTTTCACTAGGTGGTGTGGTAAAGTCTCTTACATGCTCCCATAGTTACTCTGGATTTGGGGGTGAACTTATGGAACTGTAATTTCCCATTTTTTTAATATTTTATGTAAATTTGACACATTCCTCTATCATTGCATTCAATCTGTACTTTATTAGTCATTAACTCTAAAAGGAAATCAAAGCAACATTGTGGTTCTCATTTCCTACTCAACCTGGTTAACTCTAAGGTTTCCAGAAATTTTTTATTTAGTGCAAGCTGTGTTTCAATATATTATTTCCATTGCTGTGTTTTTTCTCTGCTAGTCTCATAGCACGAGACTATCAGAGGAGTAAAAATCATCTTTTATTTTTGAAATCTAGGAAGTTTGCCTTAGGGAACTTTCAGCAAAAGGAAATATATTAGCAGTATAGAGTGATAGATGAAATCCTTTATCTCTGTTTTTGAGTTTCAGCGGTCTGGCAAAAGCATCGTGATCCGAAGTCAACAGGTCTCCATTTTTATTTTAACCCAATCTACTCTCTAATTATACAACTTGACCAGGGGCAAAATCCAGAGTAACTACGGGGAGTCCTTGCTCCGGTGTAAGAGCAACTTACCCTGGATTGCAATATGAATTTCCCATAGGTTTTCACTAGGTGGTGCAGTAACTACAGGTGCACATAAACATGCCCTTACATACTCCTGTAGTTACTCTGGATTTGGGGGCAGTTTTCCTACTAGGATAACACAGAATACTGCAGTCAAATTGACTGGACCAAAGAGACACTCTATACAGCCAGTTTATATAGACTAAACAGACACTGATATTTATATTTCCCATGCAAAAATCACTTTGCAAAGCACTTACATCAATGCATTCCAAACTGTTAAGCATCGGGACCCACTTTTTAAAAGCACACTCTATTGGGACCAACCTAGGTTTGTACATAAATAAAATAATTATTTCTAGATCTCTTTTTTTAAGTCATTTAAATAGTGCAATCCTGTACACGGCTACAGAGAGAGAGAGAGAGAGAGAGAGAGAGAGAGAGAGAAATAATATTTTATATATTTAAAAGTAATTCTAGAAAAAAGGATTATTTACACAAGTCTGCAAGATATTTACACATGCCTGCAAATTGCAGGGACTATGTTTGAAAGGGGAAGGTAATGAGCGATACACTCCATAGAGCTTAACAGTGCAATCCTAAGCATGTCTACTCAAAAGTAAGTCTCATTGTGTTCAATAGTACTTACTCCCAGGAAAATATGGTTAGGATTGCAGCCTTAGTTAGAAAAGGCCTCCGAGGTTATCTGTATGGGGGACTGTCCCAGTTGAACCCCAGGACGGAATGGCAATGTTGACATTTGGGTCACCTAACTCAGCATAAGCAGAGCAATTCAGCTTCCTTGACCATATTTGAGACTAACCCTACAATCCAGAGTAACTACGGGAGCACGTAAGAGACATTACGTGTACCCTTAGTTACTGCACTACCTAGTGAAAACCTATGGGAAATTCATATTGCAATCCAGAGCAAATTGTTCTTACACTGGAGCAAGAACTCCACGTAGTTACTCTGGATTGCGCCCTTAGGCTGGAATCCTAAGCTCCACTTAGGCCAGCCTAAGCCCTAACATAAATCTTGTGCTGTCCTGGGGGTGTCACAAAAGTGCCATAAGGAACTTCTGCCTCACTTCTGGGGGATTAGGCCAATGCACAGGCATACAGCTACCTTCTCATACCACCACAGGAAGATAGTCCAGGTGTATTAGGCCGGCCTAAATTTCTTAGGATTGCATCCTTAGACTGGTAAGATCTAGGTTCAAATCCATAAAGCTTCTTGGGTGAACTTGTGCCAGTCACTCTCTTAGACTCACCTACCTCACAGGGTTGTTGTGAAGACAAAAGGAGAAAATGAACCATGAAGACAAGTTTCTTAGAGTAAGGGGACATAAAACATAAAATAAATCATACAACCACATTTCACCAGCAATGGACAATAGAGATGGGCAAATAAACTGTATTTTAATTCATAGGTTTCCCTGATGCAACAAAACAACAGCATGAAGGAAAATGTCTCACTCCCATACAGTGTGTAATTTTAAAAGGGCATATTTAATGTTGCATTTTGCAATAAAATGAAATAATAATAATTTCCATGAATAGGCCTGATTCAAGAAAACACAGGGCCATCAGAGCGTCTATCCAGGATCATCAGTGACCAAAAAAGAACTCCGTTCTGTTTGTTTTCATTCTAGGTCACCTTGTTTCCAACATTATTTACTTGATCTTTGTAAGCTTAACATTGGGGCTTAAGCCGGCTGATTGTATTGAGTTTGTATATCCTATGTGATAAGTTGGCACTAAGAAGGATTGCGATCTTTTAATCTGGTTCCGAGCCTTCAAAGACGGGGTGATTGAAGCCACGGGCAGTACATGCGCTAAATGTGATTGAGAAGCAAATTAAAATAAAGAATGTTTCGGTAAATCGCATTGTCCGAGCCAAATGCACTTAGCGGTTTCATTTGCACCGGCTGAGCTGATTTCAAGGAAATTAATGATCCATTTATGGGGGAGATGGAAGAAGAAGGCGTCTCCTGTAGGTAAGCCTATGTTGTTTCCCGACCCCCCCCCCCCTCCATCTAGTGCGTTACAGCATCACCAAAGCAGCGACTCTACATGGGAAGGTAAGGGGGGGAATCAGCGCACTGTAAAAAATATATCACAATGTGGATTGCCGGGGGCAAGGCATGGTAAATTGGCTAAGGCTTTCTTAAGGATCACAGCTCACTTGAGCGGGGATGTTAGGCCTTTTGACAGCCACGGTCCTCGCAACCAGACAATAGCAAACTTGGTATTGTTTGCCTCGCTGTAAGGGACGGAGTGAAATAATAACTTCAGAAAGGAATCCAGCAAAGCAGCTGAGGCTATTTGATCCATTTATTGATATGATCTCTCTGGCCATTAATGCGCTATGTGTCTCACGGTGGCTTCGGAAGCATGACCCAATCCTATAAAGGCAAGGGATCCGGAGAGAACGGATGCGCGGATTTTAGAAAGAATATTGGCCCAAGGGAATAAATTAATAGCTTAACCAGGTTAACCCGGTTTGATAAACAAGTTAGCCAAGTAGAATGAGTGCCTTTGCCACAAAATTGTTACCTGGGGGTGATTTTAATAATAAATAATTTATTGTTGTAAGTAACACAATGTTCATACAAAGGAAGATGGAAGATGTTCTGAAGTTTGTGTTGAACCATAAACTTCTGTTACGTTGGAGCACAATCCTAACCATGTCTACTTAGTAGTAAGCCCCATTGTGTTCAATGGGTCTTACTCCTAAGAAAGTGTCTTTAGGATTGCAGCCTTTGGGCACAATCCAGAGTAACTACGGGGAGTCCTTGCTCCGGTGTAAGAACAATTTGCTGTGGATTGCAGTATGAATTTCCCATAGGTTTTCATTAGATTGTGCAGTAACTACGGGTGCACGTAATGTCTCTTACGTGCTCCCGTAGTTACTCTGGATTGTAGGGCCTGGCTCCAATCCTAAGCTTCAGTTAGGCTGGCCTAACCCCTGGCATAAGTCCTGTGCTGACCTGGGGGTGTTACTAAAGTGCCATAAGACACTTGTGTGCCTCTCCTAGGAGAGGATGAGATGCACAGACACTTGACTTCCTACATCACCGTGGGTATGGGAAGACTGATAAGTTGTGCTGGCCTAGGTTAGGATTTCACCCTCATACTCTGAAGCAGATAAGATGCAGTAAGGTGCCCCCAACCTATTTATGGGGGATAAATTGAATCTTGTTTGTTGGATGAAAACGAGAGCCAGCAGCATTGCTAGAGGGGGTGCAAAGCACTACCATTTGCAGGGAGCCTCCCATTGCATGAGACACCTTCCTCGACTCCTCAGAGCCATTCCAGGTATGAGGAGCAAAACTGAGGTATATGTTCTGAAGGGGTATGGAAGGGGCCGCTTGTATGTCATGAGAAGGTGCCCTGTAAAAGCTTAGTGGTTGCACCCCCTCTAGCTATGCTACTGGAGGAGAAGCTACTATGGCCTTGGTAGCAACATAAAGAGCTGGCTAACAGTGCAATCAGTGCATGTCTACTCAAAAGCAAGTCCCATTGAGATCAACAGTACTTACTCCCAGGAAAGAGTGGTCAGAATGGCAGCCTAAAGCATAATTCTAAGAAGATCTGAGCTGCCAGCTCTCCATTTTCAAAAAGAAAAATTAAAAGCATTTGGTTTGTGTGTATGTGTGTGTGTGTGTGTGGTTATCTACATGCTGTGATGTTGATGCTGATCAGTGAATGGCATTTTTGCTGCTGCTGCTGCTTTTAGAATTTTTCTTTTAAATGTGTTTTGCATTCTTGTTTTAAAACTTTTAAAACTTTTAACCAACTGTTAACTTTTTTCCCCAACAAAAGCCTGATGGTAAAATAGTATATGTGTGTGTGCTTATAAAGTGTTGTTGGAAAAAAGTCTTCGGATTAGGAGGGAGGGAGGGAGGGAGGGAGGGAGAAAGAAAGAAAGAAAGAAAGAAAGAAAGAAAGAAAGAAAGAAAGAAAGAAAGAAAGAAACTCTCCGACAACAAGTGCGCTAAATTGTGTGGCACAAAGTTGGATGGGACTTTGAAGGTTCCATCTCTTCAGTGTGCCTCTTGGGCTTTTGCTTGAGAGTTGTGCTTGTTGGGGGGAGACAGATTCCCCCACCTCAAGAAGGTTTAATGACTGGTCCATCCTTTTGCCTCCAGTCTTCACTTGAAGTCACGCTGAAAGGCCCAGAAATGCCTATATATTTTTAAAATTGTATTTATTACATAGATTCAAGGAGTTTCAATAATTATGAGTGCAATCCTATTCGTGTTTATGCAGGAACTTACTCCTGCATACTCTTGCATACACTTGACTAGGGGTGAAATCCAGAGTAACTACAGGGAGTCCTTGCTCCGGAGTAAGAACAAGTTACTCTGGATTGCAATATGAATTTCCCATAGGTTTTCACTAAGTGGTGTAGTGAATGTCTCTTACACGTCATGCACGTGCACGTAATGTCTCTTACATGCTCCCATAGTTACTCTGGATTGTGCCCTTAATGCAGCTTATCTGCTTCAGAGTATGAGGGTGAAATCCTAACCCAGGCCAGCACAACTTATCAGTCTTCCCATACCCACGGTGATGTAGGAAATCAAGTGTATGCAGGAGTAAGTTCCATTGAATTCAGTGGGGCTTACTCCCAGAAAAGTGCTCTTAGGATTGCAGCCTAAATAGTATATTACTGGTAAATAATTAAATAAAACATTTCTCTCTAGATCACTTTTTTAAGTCTCATAAAACTTGTCAGTCTCAACAAGAGCGTCATGTTAAAATATAGGTCCTGATACTAACATTTAAGAACAACTGACCCCTATGAATCACCTGAAAACATTTCAGTGTCATTTAAGGAGAATCTGATAGCTTTTGCAACTCTATAAGCCAAAAATTATACTTTTTTATTTTGAAACTTTGTAGTGTTAACATTATATTGTTCAGCATAACCTTATAGTGTAATCCTATAGTGTTTCACACTATGGTTACACTATAAAGTTTATGAAATAAACTGTGGGCAGGAATACTACCAGGATTACAAAACATCATTGATAATATGAATTCCTTAAATAACATCATGAATTGATTGATTGATTGATTGATTGATTGATTGATTGATTGATTGATTGATTGATTGATTGATTGATTGATTGATGGATGGATAACAAGAATTCCATTTTTCACCAATTGACTTTTTTTCCAACAAGGTGGTGTCAGTGCTGTAGATAAGAAAAAAAAATTAATTTTTAATTGGGTTTCCCCTATATCCCTGCAACTTCTATTCAGTTATTTTTGATGTGAATGCGAAGTCCAGCTTTTCCTCTGGTTCTTTCCCTTCTATCTATCTATCTATCTATCTATCTATCTATCTATCTATCTATCTATCTATCTATCTATCTATCTATCTATCTGTCTGTCTGTCTGTCTGTCTGTCTGTCTAATGTATAGATAGATGTACTATAGATGTACTGTAGTACTGTATCTACAGTACACTATACCTTCAAACGGCATAGCAAGATCTGCTAATTTCTTACGGTCCTTTTCCAAAACTTAACATTGATGAGATGAAATGTGTAAATTGTAAGACAGAAGAATGTTACAAAGATTACATTATATTATGCGGTTCTGATATGCTGGAAAGCATTAAATATAGACAAGTTACAGCACTGAATAGCCCAGGGACCTTAAAATTTAATAAGCTGTAGCTCTAGGCAAAAATAAAAGAAATCTAGCAGATGTGAGAACAGGGGATAATCTGTTGGTAGTATCCTTTAGGCTGCAATCCTAAAGATACTTTCCTGGGAGTCAGACCCAGACGGGGCTTACCTTTGAGTAGACATGGTTAGGATTGTGCTCATAGTCATTTGGAAGTTAAAACGTATGGATAATAATATTTTTGTATTTTTAATTATATGGTTGCACAAACTGCATACTGACACTACCCCATACAGGATGGGGTATCCATCATCCTATATGGGATAGTGTTGGTATGCAGTTTTTGCAAGCATAACATAATCAAAAATACAAAAATATTATTAGCCATTCTTTTTACCTTCCAAATGTTCTGGGATGGGGGCGAGGGGTGGGTGGGCATAGGGCAGGCAGATGGAGGGAGGGAGAACAGAGGGGGCAGGTTCAGGATTTGATTTATATTAGATCCAACTTATGTTGACTTATGTTGCACCCTGCTCAAAGGGCAGGCGGGAGTGACACATTGCCGCTCCAGCCTGCTCGGGTTAGTGCCACCTCCAGAGGTGGCACATGCCCGAGTAGACCTATAGAGGATGCGACAGTCTTAACTTGGAGAAGAGAACAAGCCTCCCCGTCCGAGGGTAGTGCAGTAGCAGCTTGTAACTAGCCTGCCTGCTTCCAACATGTTAGGATTGTGCCCAAAGCCCATTTCTTCCTTGATCATGGCACGAACCTAGGGATCCAACAAAAAATATTTCATGATGGTATTGCATTGAGATTATATGGACAATCGGGAAGAGAAAAGTAATGGAAATGGGCACACGTGATGCCTACTTTATAGTTGGGAGCAAACCTTTACACAAGGAGTCATTATTGAACATATCTAACACAGTCCCAGTGAGGTGGGCCAGAGCTACACAGATAATTACTGTCTAGGAAAATACTCCAGAGTGTCTCAAGATAAGTAGAAGATAATTAGAGATGTCACCGAAAGTTGTAATTACCTGGTTCAGAATACAAATCCTCCCAGCTCATAATGCTGGGATGCGTTTCCAATCAATCATAATTTCCTGCAAAAGTTGTTCTGTGGTTGAGAGTGTAAAACAAGATTCAACACATTGGTGGTCAGTATCTGGGCTGACAAAGCTGTGGTGTGGCTAGAGAAGTGCTTTTCAGCACACTTCATGTCTTGGTATCCACTGGCAATCTGTTCCTGGACCCAAACAGTTACCATAGATAATATAAATAATTAATAAAAATATAACTAATAAGGTAGTCACCCATTAATGGCAACCACAGCTGTTATCTGGTCACCTCTGGAACGCCACTGATTCTGCCCTCTCTATACTTCTCCAAACATGCCTCATTCCCATCTTAACTCCACTTTCCCCCACCTTACCCCAGTCCAGAACATGCTCCCATTAATGGCCACCACAGCCATTATCTGGTCACCTCTGGAACGCCACTGATTCTGCCCTCTCTATACTTCTCCAAACATGCCTCATTCCCATCTTAACTCCACTTTCCCCCACCTTACCCCAGTCCAGAACATGCTCCCATTAATGGCCACCACAGCCATTATCTGGTCACCTCTGGAACACCACTGATCCTGCCCTCTCTATACTTCTCCAAACAAACCTCATTCCCACCTTAACTCCATTGTCCCCCACCTTACCCCAGTCCAGAACATGTCATCTCCACCTCTCCCATACTCCCATATGCTGTCCAATGGTCTGGGCAACCACCAAGCAGTGGATCACTGGCCATCTACTGGCGCAGGCCCACCATGGTCTTGTGCTGAGATCTGGTGCTGGATGGTGGTAATTAAGCAGCAAGGCATTTCTCCCCACAGCAAGTCATACTCCCCTTCAACAGCAGTATTCCCCCCCCCCCCAAACTGGCAGGGAAAAGAGGGCTTCATTAATCACGTTCAAAATGATGAACTCGATAGAAACATTCACAAACTCCGTGTTCTGCTTGATCAAGATGTAAAGAGAACTCAATCACATTTAAAAAACTAAGAGCACTTCACCATGGACTCTGCCACTTAATCAAAATATAAAACGGCTTGTTGAGAAAGCTTTGTCCAGATGGTTGGGATCTGAGGATAAATTGGCATATATTTTGCACTAACATCCAGATATTGGGAATACAATAAAGCACCCCTAAACACACAATAAAGACACCAAGCATGGGCCACTTTCTCAGTTTTGTTATATCTGCAGAAGGTTGTGAAAGAGAGAATGTAAGAAGAGCCCTGATGGATCCAGTTAAAGTCCATCTAGACCAGCTTCCTGCATCTCAAAGAGGCCCTCCAGATGCCTCCAGGAGCCCACCATACAAGAGTCCTACCTAGGATGGATACCTGGTATCCTAGGTAGTGGTAGCCTACTTCTAAAACCAAGCAATTGCCCATACCCATCACTGCTTGTAACCTGTGGTGGACTTTTCTTCTGAAAATTTATCCAGTGCCCTAGTCTAGGCATGATCATCACATCCTGTGGCAAGGAGTTCCACAGAATAATTAATTGCTGGGTAACATAATATGTATTTATTTTATTGAATTATATCCCACCTTTCTTCCCTAACCAAAGGGAACCCAAGGCTGCTAACAACAATTAAAACAACAATAAAATACCATTAAAACTAGACAGCATCCATAGATTACATCTATCGGTGGAATTCTAAATAGGGGGTAATGATCCAGACCATTTGAGTTCCCCGGTAACTTATTACTCATTTATAATAATACTGAAATCCTAAAGATATTTTGCGGGGAGTAAGACCCATTGAACACAATGGGGCTTACTTTTGAGTAGACATGGTTAGGATTGTGCTCCATCTCATTTATACTAATGAGTCATTCTTTAGGCATACCATCTGACTACAAGTCCTGCTGAGTCCATATACTAAGCAAGCCTATCATAACCAACCTTGAAGGGTTGAGCCATCAATCAATCAATCAATCAATCAATCAATCAATCAATCAACAATCTTTATATATTGCTTTTCAGTGTCACCTGGTGTGTCACGCACCTGCCTATTCATTCCTTGTGATATAACTGGTTGTAACTGCCTCCCTCAGGGACGATGCCAATGCTAAAGGGTGGAGAAATTCATAGTCAGGATCCATGCAAGATTAAATTTAATTCACTGATGCAATCAGTAAAGTGGTCTAATTAATGCCTCCGTATTCTTTTGTCTTATATGATTGGCAAATGTATATCAACTATGGATTCAAGAACTATCGATTGCACTAGAAAAGCATCCTTTTTCTGGGAACCCAGGTGTTTGCATGGCTTACGTGAAAGTAACCCAAATTTGCTTTTTTAAATGTTTCTCCATTTAAGAAATAGCCACAGCTATCTAGATTTATTATTTTTCCCCTTTCCAAAGCATGGACACCCTTTAACAGTGTTGTTGTGATGATCTTTTGGGTTCTTTGAAGATTCACCAACGCAGAAGGAATTCAGTGAAGCAACGTTCAAGTCTTGCAGGCAATCTTCTGATGTGCATAAAAAGAAGGTCCGTTCCAATCTTGGCCATCACAGTTTCATAAACTCATCTTTTCCTGTTCACTTTGTGATGCCCGTAGATGCATCCGATTCTCTGTAATGCAATTACTCATGAGACTGCTTTGCTGGAAGGCAGATTTCCAGCACACTTCCTGGGTTCCTCAACGTGTCCTTCCTGTCTCTTCATGCCATGCTTTCCCTAATAGCACATGTGGATATCATGAGGCCCTAAGGCTTCCATTTTAACTTACAGGATTCTGTTGTCCACCTTTTTCACAGTAGAGCATACCTTATAGTAGAACACACATCCCTTTTGCTGAACGTTACCCATGTTCATTCCTCTTTGGGTTTTCCAACATGCCTTACAACACATTTGCAACAACACCCAGCACAGGTCTGGTGCTACAGCTCAGTGCTGGTGCTAGACTAGGGTTGCCATATGTCCCCCAAAACAGGGACAATCCCAATTATGGGGGATTGTGTTCACATACTGACAAATGGGACCGAGGGTCCTGTCCTGTTTTTGTGGAAAAGAATTATGGCAACGCTATGTTAGAGGCCCATCAAACTGGGCTCTGAAACTGCAGATATGGGACACACACACACACACACACACACACACACACACACACACACACACACACACACAAAGATCTGGATGCCATTTTTCAGAGACATTCAGTGGATTTGGAACAATCACATAGGAATTAACAAAGTATTTTTCTGTGTAGCTCATCAGTTTTGAACGTTTTCCATTAAGGCTGCAATCCAGAAGTGCACTTGGGCTCCCCGATCTATCACTGGGGTGGCCCAAGTCCTAGATGGGGCAGCCCAGTTATGCCGGAAAAGGCTTGGGGTCACCTTAGGCAACATAGGCTGTCCCAAGACAGATGGACCTGGGCTGCTGTAACTGGGCCAGCCTAGGCAGCTCAGGAGAGGCATGTTGAGGGCATGTTTAGCATTGCCGAGGGCAGAGCAGTTACTCTGTAAAAAGTGCCTCTTTCTAGGGCAGAAATGCCCTCTTCCAGATCCTCAGAGTTATACCATCTCAGGAGCATGTACTGTAATGAGTAGACCCATAGAGGTCCATGATAAGGCTGAGTAAGAATGGCAGCGTTGACCTTTCCCTTTTCCCTTTTCCTTCACCTTCTTTATCTCAAACTATGGGCTCAATCCTAACAAATTTAGACTGGCCTAACTTATATGGCATATCCTTCTGTGGTGTGTGTGTGGCGGGGGGGGGGGGGGAGGTCGACATATGCCTGTATACTGGCATAAACCCTCCCAAAAGTGGGGAGAAGTGCTTTATGTTGGTTGAAAAACAAGACTATACAATCATCTTCAGTGGTCCTGGTACTATGTGACAATGGCTGGTGCACTGTTACAAATAAAATAAAATATGATAGTTTATGTTCAGTAAAGTTCTTATATTTTTCTGCTGCGGAATTGCTACCTAAAAATAAAGCCCATAGTTTTGCATGACAATCCAACAGGAGTGATAAAAAAAGAAAGGAAATGTCCACAGTGACATAAAATTTTCATGGACTGGGAGTTCACAGAGTCATTCATAATTCTTCGACGTTTTAGAGCTCACATTTTTCTGATGTCGCCTTTTGATGTTCACTTCCGTCTTCAAAAGTGGAGGATTTCAGTCCAAATGCCCTCTCTTTTCCATCAAGCCCTTGTGGTTTAGATGGTTGTGATGGTTTAAAAGCAGGGGCTTTCAGAAGTCCTGCATATTAGTGACAAAGTGCCCACCCCCCCCCCCCAAAATATGAAAAAATAAAAATCACGTTCTCCTCTAGTTGCAGACCTGGTGGCAATCTGGTACTTTGATTAAGGGACAAATATGAGCATATTTAGAAGTTAATTACACAGCTGTAGAAGATGGATGTCATCCAATAGAGTAATCAGATGATTCTGTTCTCCATTAAATGCAATACCTTTGCAACAAAGAGTTAAGTAACCAAAGCAGGGGATGATATCAAACTGCACACTGATGGTTAGAATGTAAGGTCCTACACATAATGCTCCCCTTATATTAAGTAATAAACTTTCAAAGTATCTGTTAGAGCATATCTTTTAAAAGTCTATATTTAAAACCTCTTCTTCTTCTTCTTCTTCTTCTTCTTCTTCTTCTTCTTCTACAAATTGTAGAATTGTAGAATCATAGAGTTGGAAGGGAGCTAGTAGGTCATCTAGTCCAACCCCGCCTGTAGCAGGAAATCCTCCTAGAGCATCTTAGACAGCATCCGACAGCCTCCGTCAGCCTTGAAGATACTCCTCCTCCTCCTTTTCTTCTTCTTCACCACTACATAAGGAGACAGCACCCATCAACTCTGCTTGAAGATCCTCCTCCTCCTCCTCTTTCTTCTTCTTCTTCTTCTTCTTCTTCTTCTTCTTCACCACTACATAAGGAGACAGCACCCATCAAACCTCTGCTTGAAGATCCTCCTCCTCTTTCTTCTTCTTCTTCTTCTTCTTCTTCTTCTTCTTCTTCTTCTTCTTCTTCTTCACCTCTACACAAGGAGACAGCACCCATCAAACCTCTGCTTGAAGATTCTCCTCCTCCTCCTCCTCCTTCACCATTACATGAGGAGACAGCACCCATCAAACCTCTGCTTAAAATCCTCCTCCTCCTCCTCCTCCTCCACCACCACCACCATTACATGAGGAGACAGCACCCATCATATGACTGTCCGTGCCCATTTATTTTATTTATTATTAGATTTGTATTCCACCTTTCTCCCCAAAGGGCACCCAAGGTGGCTAACAATCAATAAAACAATAACAATAGAGTTAAAACAATAAAATACAATTAAAAACAATATAAAAAACAACCAAACAGCAGTAAAACCAAATCAAGGATGGCTGAAAAACAGAATATATACATTATGTGGCCTCAAAAGCTTTTTTAAATAGATGTTTAGCTCATGACATTGGAGCCTTTGCATTGGATCAACTCACCAGTGCAGGTAAGATGATAGGAAAGGTAGGAGAAGGTGTCAAGGGAGCTCATGTAAGTGACAGAGGATGGCAGATAGGGTCCCAAGGGGTCTGAATTGGTGGCACCCATGCCCTGATATTTTAACCCTTCCCATGCCTGATCCAGCAGCATGGGTCAGTACTAACCAAGGCCAGCAAATTAGCTTCCATCAGTTCTAGAAGGGCCACCAACACCATTGAGGCTTGCCTCTGGGTAAGGGAACAATTATTCTATTAACTACAGGAGACATCTTGTACTGCACCCCCACCACCAAAGGGCAGAGATTGCCATGTGAAAATGGTTGGATTGGGCCCTATAAGAACATAAGAAAAGCCTCGCTGGATCAGACCAAAGTCTGATAGCAACTTCCTATACCTATTCTTAGCCCAAATCCTATCCAGAATTGGGCTGCCCTGTGTACACATTCATAACAGTGAGATACAGTACTATTCTCATAAAATGACTGCTGTTGGCTGTCCATTGGTGACCTTTTGGAGGTCCTTTTGGACCTTTTGGAGGAGGCTGAAATTTGGACCTTTTGGAGGAGGCTGAAATCAGCGGTCCACGGCCATCAACAGACCTCCCTTGGGCCAACGGAGGGGATAAAGCAGCAGTGGGTAGAGACAAAATTAGGTGGGAAGTGAGGAGGAAGAGTAGCAAGAAGAATGGATTGCAAGGAAGGAAGGAAGGAAGGAATAGATTGCCAAAGAAAGTGGTGGACTCTCTCTCTCTCTCTCTCTCTCTCTCTCTCTCTCTCTCTGAATCTGCAAGCAGAGGCTTGAGGATGATCTACAACCACCTCTTAGAGGTGCTATAGGAAGACTTCCTACTACAGGCAGGGGGTTAGACTAGATGACCTATTAGGTCCCTTCCAACTCTACAATTTTATGGTGCATGTGTGGCTGGTCTTTCATCCGTAATAAAGTTCTTTCTTTCTTTCTTTCTTTCTTTCTTTCTTTCTTTCTTTCTTTCTTTCTTTCTTTCTTTCTTTCTTTCTTTCTTTCATCTATCGATCTATCGATCTATCGATCTATGGTGCATGAAGGATCCTATATCCTTGTCAATAAAAGAAAAAAATCTTTCTATATTCCTGAATTCGAAATCCAGAATTCCAAATATCCGATGGTACAATGTATGTCCCATAATTCCAGCTTGGGTGTTTGTTTTCCATTCTTCCTCCAACTTGATAAAGATCCTGGCTCCACATAGAATGTTGCTTGACGCCAAGTAATTTGCTTCACAGCTGAGTAGGAATCTGGGCTTACTTTTTGTTTTGTTCTGCAAATCTAAGCCCAGGCTTCACACAGAGGCAAAAATGGTTTAGCTAAAAAATGTGCATGTCATTCTGAAGTGGTTCTGTTGAGTCTGTGACGGTGGGGAAAAAATAGTTCAAAAATTTACATTTAATTCCCAATTTCTGCAATTCACTGGTCACTAACAAGTGCAAGTGTGGTGATAGTTTAACTTCCAGGGGAAAAAATTCTGGTTTTCTTCAGTCCTACAGCACTTATAATTAAGGGTTAAAACAAAATGAACCTTTCCATGTAGCTTAATCATCGCAGAAAACATCAGCTCCAATTGAACTCCACGGAGAAGAAAAAGTCAATCCATGTTCTGATTAACATTTCAATTATTCCTGTAGGTTACCAGGATCCAGTGGATTCCAGCATCTGTGCATCTTTAATGTATATAGCTTGTGTAAATCTGCCGGCACTACATGAGTTATGTTCACAGCCAAGTACATGGGGTGCATCTGCTGACTCAAGATGCCACCTCGAGTCAAGGTTTAACAAGGTGCTGAAATTGCAGAAGTGGCAATTCGGGTCTTTCGGTGGATGTTGTTAACACAGGAAATGGAAACCCAAGAAGATGAGAAAAAATGTTCCTTTGAGAGTTAACGATCTCAGTAAATGAACGAAGGCCACATTGACTGAAACCAGACTGGCTGGTATAAAGGCACTAGCCAAGGTCGAACCAGCCAGGTACGCTGATCTTCATCAACCCCGAAAAAGGGATGCGTTGTCACTAGTATATTCTCTTATCCTTCTCTTGGAGTGCAATCCTAAACCTGTCAACTCAGAAGTAATACCATTGCATTCAATAGTGCTTACTCCCAGGAAAGCGTGAATAGGATTACAGCCAAAGTCAATTCTGATATGAAGTTAAGACTTAGGGCAAAATCCATAGCAGTTACGGGTCCACACAGTTATGTCACTCTCTAGATAACAATCTTATGGAAAGTCATCTTAACTGCTCCGGAGCAAGGGGCTTAATTTCACTTTAGGATATAGGCCTTAGACTGCAATCCTAAAGACACTTTCCTGGGAGTAGGACTCATTGCACACAATGGACCTTACTTTTGAGTAGACATGGTTAGGATTGTGCTCTTAATTATTTTAGGGACAATTAACAGCAGCATAATTATTTAATCCTCAGTGGTTCTTCTGAGGGCTGTGGGTTGTGGTTGTGGCGCAAATGAGGGCTGTGGGTGGCGCAAATGGTTAAGGTGCTGTGCCTGTTAACCAGCAGGCCAGGGTTCGAGACCCGGGTCAGCCCCACAAGACAGGGTGAGCTCCTGTCCTTAGCCCAGCTCTGCGACTCCAGCTGGATCCAATCGTATTGGCTCTGCCTTTCCATTGGACTAATTCAGTGGCGTGGAGAGGGGGGATTTGCTGCGTGGGTAACAGCCTATCCTCCATAACAATCCAACCCAGGCTTTCGTGCTTTGCATGCAGTCTATGCAGCGCTGAGCACGATACCATAGTCTTCCAAGACTGACGGAGGCCTGCTTTTCTTTTTGCTTAGTGGTTCTTCAGAGTGCTGTTTTATTCAGGCTTTCTATTCCAGCTCTATTACATTGTTTACTATAGTGTCTATAGTCTCACACTTATTTTAATTGATTCATTTGAGGAAAAGTAACCAAGTAATGCTATTTATTAAATTTATATCTATACATAAAACTGAAAAGTCATTTTTCAGTTTTTCAGTCATTCAGTTTTTCAGTTTTTCAGTCAAAGACTGAGGGTGCAATCCAGAGTAACTACGGGGAGTTCTTGCTCCGGTGTAAGAACAATTTGCTCTGGATTGCAATATGAATTTCCCATAAGTTTTCACTAGCTGGTGCCGTAACTATGGGTACACGTAATGTCTCTTATGTGCACCCGTAGTTACTCTGGATTGTAGGGTGACTGACTCACTCTCTCACTCATCAATACCCAGCCAATACTACCAGACCCAGAAGCATGAAATTTGGGGAACATATTACTTCTGTGATGGAAGGCCCCACTAAGAATCAATTTGGTGCACAGTGGTGCCAGTGCCTAGTGGTACTTGCTGCCAAGTGTTGCTCTCTGGTGCCAAGTGCCCAGTGGTGTTTGGTGCCTGGCAGGGATGCCCAGTGCTCAGTTATCAAAGGGTGATAGAAAGATCAGATAAAAATCAGTTACTGTAGTCGCCAATCATCTTGTAGTTTGCAAACATGTGTAAATATAGGGAGATAAATGTTTGAGGGTCTTTTTCTGGTTATTTTTACTCCTCAATGAATAAAATCTTTCCAAGTCTCTTTTTTTTTAAAGTATGGTCAACCAATTGCGCCTTAACCCCAGCAGGCCCAGGCGGGCGGAACCCCAGAACTGGTTCAGATTTTCTTTTTTTCTAATGTAAGTTATGCTTATAATTTTACAAGATCTTGTGACTGTTTTCAGATCCCTAGACAGTTTTAAATCCGAAATCATAAATGCTTTGACATTTTTATTTTTCCTGTAAAATCAAATTTTTACCAATTGCGCCCAGGTGGGCGGAAATCCAGAACTGGTCTAATGGAAGTTATGCTTATTATAAACTTTATGTCAGATATATGGTTAATCACTGTTTTTCAATGTGTAATAAATCAAAATTCTTTGTTCCACAACACTTCCTAATAAAAAAGAAAGTTATAATGAAACTTGAAGCAACATTTAACCATTATTTGAAGCAACATTTATCCAAACTACAGTATTCGGAAGTATTCTGGAAATTCGCCCAAACGGACCCACGTGATAGTGAAAAAACCTGGGCATCCTAGGTTAAAAGACTGTTATTTTAAAAAATGGTTCTAGTGTTAAAATTTTGGGAACCACAGCTATAGACACTAGGAGCGCAATCCAGAGTAACTACGGGGAGTCCTTGCTCCGGTGTAAGAACAATTTGCTCTGGATTGCAATATGAATTTCCCATAGGTTTTCACTAGGTGGTGCAGTAACTACGGGTGCATGTAATGTCTCTTACGTGCTCCCGTTGTTACTCTGGATTGTAGGATTAGTTGGGAGTAAACCCATCAAACATAACTTCTGAGTGGATATGCATAAGATTATGCTGCAAATGACATGATTTAAATATGCTTGCATTAAAAATCAATTAATGTATTTTGCAAAAAAAAAAAATTAAAAATGTTCTTTATGATCTCTCTCTATATTCAAAATCTCTTTGGAAAAGTTGCCCCAGAGTTGAGAAAAAAGTCTTTTGTTATAATGCTGTTTCTATTTCATCACACTGGCTTTTCCATATCATTTCATTTCCATTCACCAAACTGGGAACAGCCAACTACCGTAGGTTGTCTCCATAGAGCTGTACTGCAACATGAATATATTAGATTACCTTTGTGTAAACTAGCCAGCGTTTATGAACTAACCTCACAAGGTTTATACATTTCTGATTGATATAATTGAATATCTTAAAAGAGGTTGACTCTTAAAATAATGTAGATCATCAGCCCCAGGCAATCCTGCCCTCTTTTTCCTCTGTCTATGATTATGATATCCCTTCATCTTTATATCTCGAGATTGAATAGCTCCCATGCCCTTTAGTAATTATTGGCTCATTCCATTTTAGGTCCCAACTCAGTACTGTTATTGTACCCTGTGGGGTTGATAAGCTTGTTTTATAATGACTTCTTTCTCCTTTGCAAAAAAAAAATAATATATTTTTTTTTTGCTGTGGAGTGGCATTGACATGAAAATTTTTCCTTCCCATCACTTGTGGAAATCAAGCATTAACAAGAATCTTAATAAGAGCAATCATATTTTAATCCTAAACCATTTGGAGCTGAGTACTTTAATCAAAACTACTTTCAGTGCTTGTAGAAAAATAGAGTACTTGGATGAAGTTATTCAAATTGCTTCTCTTAAAAAAAATAGGTCACTGGGGGGCAAAGGGAGGGGAAAGTGGGCAGTCCCTCATCACAGAAGAGGGATTCCTTTGAAACATTATTCTTAATAAATAATAATATATATTTATTAAATAATATAATTTATATAATTTTAATTATATAATTTTATATATATATAAATTTTTTATATATATATATACACACACACACACACACACCCTACAATCCAGAGTAACTATGGGAGCACATAAGAGACATTACATGCACCCGTAGTTACTACACCCCGTAGTGAAAACCTATGGGAAATTCATATTAGAATCCAGAGTAAATTGTTCTTACATCAGAGCAAGGACTCCCTGTAGTTACTCTGGATTGTACCCATATATAATTAGTTACATAGTTCAGTATGCTACACAGCACAGTCCTAACCATGTCTAGTCAAAAGTAAGCCCCATTATGTTTAATGGTTCTTACTTCCAGGAAAGTGTCTTTAGGATTGCAGTCTTAGAAATCCCCTTGAAATAATATAATATTTGTACAGGAACACGTGTTTTGTGCATGGAGTCCTTTACGATGGAATCACCATGTAGTTGGAGCAACATTAAAACTTTCTTACTTTTGCATGAAATTTGGTGCCACAGAGCCCAGCATGTTGGAGAGAGTTCTGGGAATTGCTCTAGGCCAGTATTTCTCAAACTGTGGGTCACAACACACTATGAGTACAATCCTAACTGTACTCAAAAGTAAGACCCATTGTGGTCAGTGGGTCTTACTCCCATGAAAGTGTCTTTAGGATTGCAGCCTAAGTGATTTACAGGACTATTTCAGGTGGGTCATGTATCACCTAGCTTAGGGGCATTGGAAATTCAGAGCTGAAATTACAGGTTACAGAACTGCAAAGGGTACCTGGTGAGAGACAGGCATGCAATGTTACCCCTGAATGGGTGGGAAGATGAGACACTGGATGGGAGAAGTGTTGCATAGTTGGGAAAAAGATCCAAGTCTGGGTTCTGCTTCTGAGCTGGGATGTATGAATATTTAGTTATGAAAATAATGGCACGAGCGAACTGTGTAATGGGACGTTTGGCCGACTGCAGCTAAGGTTTGAAGCTTAAATTGATGATGTTGCTTCTAGCCAAGTTAATGACATTACTTTCAGTGGATCCCAACAGATCCATTCTAAAAAATGGACCTAGGTTTCTAAAATGATGGTTTCCTATTATAGTTTCTAATATCTAAAACCCAGGGTGCAATCCTAACCAATTTAGGCCATCTCAACTCACCCATCCTGCTGTTTCCGCAGTGCTATTGGGAAGTCAGCACGTGTCTGTGCAAGGTAGGGTTGCCATAATTCTCATTCACTAAATCAGGACAAGATGCTCTGTCCCATTTGCCACTATGTGAACACAATCCCCCCAAATTGGGACTGTCCCTGTATTTAGGGACATATGGCAACCCTACCCTAAGGCCAGCACTGCAGGTCAGGAGTATGGATGATGCCTTATGTGTTCTCCCCTACCAACACTGGGATGTGTTGGTAGGGTTCCTTGTTGGGTTCCTATCCCTCCTCAGCTTAACTAATCAGAATCTTCTCACCATATATACAGCTTTCACCAGAACAGCAAGGACACAGAATAACAAGATCTAAACCATGGTAAAATATCACAAATCAGATTTAGGCTGCAATCTTAAAGACACTTTCCTGGGAGTAAGACCCATTGAACACAATGGAGCTTACTTTTGAGTAGACATGGTTAGGATTGTGCTCTGAGACTTAATGAACTGAGCAAAACACTTCCTAGTCACCCCAATGAATGTTGATTCTTTTTCCTCTTTTTCACTGATCTCATATTCTTGTTTGGTGACCTCCCCTAGGAATGAGTTGTTGAGTTCAAAGATCTCAAGATAGATGGTATTCTATTTTGGCTTTGTTTATAATACTTACACTGAGTAGACCAACTCTTACAAGGTCTGGTATGTATTCCTCCTTGCACTGACACCAGCAGGATGATATTTAATTTAATAAATTAAATAAGTAAATGTGTTGATTTCTGTATGGTCAGGCTGATTTGGCAGTAGAACTGAGGATGATGATGAATTCTCCTTCACTGGAAAGAGTTGAAAGCAGAGGCTGGACAGAAACCTGCTGAAGTTGCTGTTGGAGGACTTCCCGCTATAGGCAAGGGGTTAGACTAGATGACCTTATTGGACACTTGCAACTCTGTGAGCGTATGTTTCTGATCCTATAGGTTTTAATTCAACACATAATAAAAAAGGAAAAAAATTTGATTTAAGAAATAAATGTGTTTAATAAATTGAATAGGTCTACCAGATTCCTATGTATTTGATCTAACCCTGCAGTGTATATTGCACTGTATTGTTGCAGCGTACACTTCTATCCTTCCATTGTATTATCGCTATTAAATACTCTGTGAAATGTAACAATCGCCGATGTATTAATTTTGCCTTCTCCTTGACCATCCCAACCCTTTGGCTTTGGAATCATTCTTCCTGGTCCCAGCTCCAATTTCCTGACCTCGGCGCACACTGAAGCGATACCTGCCTCTTAAGTGAGACGCATAGATGAAAAGTCTCCACAAAGCGGGATTGATTGGCGCATGAGGCATGTGCTCACACAGCATGGCCCTGTGCTTCCAAGCGTATTACCGACGTGGCCTTTCTGTATTCCCATAACTCTGAGATGGAGCAGGCTGAGATTACACTTTGACACCCAGATCCCTTGGGGTCCCGGCATAAAATTGGTGCCGTTGGGCGAGCAAACACGGCAACATTTATGAAAGTCTAGTAGAAGCTAAGCTGCTAATTGCAACCTTGGGAGCAGTGGACTTCTCATTTATTTATAAGGGGGAAGAATGTCAAAGGAATGCCAAGCTCCAGACACACCGCAAACGACCAATTGATTTATTATGCCTTCTGTACCAGTGACATTTGTCATATGGTAGGAACCGAAGGAATATTTAGCAAAGTTTTTATTTGTCTCCCTAGTTCTCATTACTAGAGCTAATGTCTGGTAAGAGCAGCCGACTCTTCGCAATCCAACAGTGCTCTCTGGTGGTGCACGACAAAGCCACTCTAACCTCTATCCACCATGCACACAGGTCCAGTCCGTTAAGTCCTTGAACATAGATAAGTGACAGGAAGTTTCAACATGTTCCTCCGTGATAAGAAAAACAGAGCAATAAACAACTTTAAACTCACCAAACCATGAAATGAGGATCCCGGGCTTAGCAAAAAAAAAAAAAAAAAGGTAATGTAAATAAATAATAAAACACCATCTTAGCGCTGATGGTCTTAGACTTTTAGATCGACTATATATTCCATATTATAGGGGGATGTATTTTTCTTTCTTTCTGTAATTCATATCTCTCTCGAAATGTTTCCGCTGCATTGTGTTATGTGCACTCTTTTGATTTAAAAAAAAATGAAGGGCTTTTAAAGTTGAAATGTTAACGTGTGTTGTGAGAAAGTGATAAAATGGCTTAGTGGAAAACAGCAACGGGGAGGTTGGGATTTCTTAGTAAAGAACATGACGCCGCAGAGGGAAAGAACGAATAATGAAAAGATTTAACACTTTTTGAAGGAAAAAAAAATCTCCAATTGCTAGACTTTGTATATAAATATGTAACTATTCCAATACATGAAATACTTGAAGAAGTACTAATAACAGTATGGACAACAGTACACCAGGGAACTCTCATTGATCACGTGCAATTGAACTCCTGAAACATGGGCTCCTTTAAGAACTTGATGGAATTTATTTATTTACTTATGTATTTATTTATGTATTTAGTTATTCATTTATTTATTCATTTGTTTGTTTGTTTGTTCAATTTATATCCCAAGTTCTTCCTTAAAGAAGGAAACCCAATACGGAAACCCAAGGATCCATTTGGGATCTTTTCCAGCCGTGCAGTAAACAGATTCCCTTCCATTCAATTTGGTGACATCAGAAGTCTCAGGTGATCCGGGAGGAGTAAGGAAGACAACTATGAGTAGGGGTTCTACCTGGTCCTGTGTAGCTGGTTATGTGGGGATCTGCGTGGATGGGGAGGAAGGTGTAGGTAACAGCACATTGACAAGCACACTGTCAGTGAACCTGTTATGACTGGCCTGGACTGGTTTACGGAAATCAGTACCAGCAGAACATACTAGGCAACATTGCAAGGTCAGTATAGGATTTGGGTTTAACAGTGCAACCCTAAGCGTTTCGACTCAAAAGTAAATCCCATTGTGTTCAATAGTGCTTACTCTCAGGAAAGTGTGGTAAGGATTGCACACAAATTTTGTCTCTCCATCATTGGAGTAGCTAGCATGGGTGCATAGCACTAAGATTTGCAGGGACCATCACTGTGGCATGCAAGCGGCTTATCCCCTCGGAATGGGATGCGGATGGGCTGCTCGCATAGCTTGATCCCTTTAGCTGTGCCAGTGCTCCCCACATAACTTCCACAGTATGGAAAGCAAGCACAATGTAGTTGCTCCCACACTGTTGAGATCATGACTCCAGTTAGGCCAGCCCAAGCTCCGATGTAAGTCCTATGCTGACTTGGAGGTGTCACAAAAGTGACATAAGACTAGGGTTGCCATTTGTCCCAGAAAACCAGGATAATCCTGGTTTTGGGGGATAGTGTTCATATACTGGCAAGTTAGACAGAGGTCCTGCCTGGTTTTGTGGAAGAGAATTATGGCAACCCTCATAAGACACTTCTTTGCCACTCCTGCTGGAGGGTTAGGCTGGTGTACAGACATGTGCTTGCCTACCTACAACATCAAGACCAATGAGTTGTGCCAGCCGAGGTTAGGATTGCACCCCACATCTCTGAGGATGCTGACTAATTCCTAAGGGCAGGAACAATCCTGAAAAATTTCCACACCTCTCAGTCCATCCAAATAATTGATGCCTATGTAAATAAGCTGAAGTTGTAAGGCTCCAACTGCACCGACATTTCCTTCGTAATAGAAAATCAATCGAACTTACTTCCAAATGCGCATGGTATGTACATATGGATCAGACTCAATGTCTTTTTTGCAGAGTCCTGATCTGCTTCAAGGAAATATTGTTCCAGAAAGGCATTTAAAAAACCCATTTTGCATTTACTTGAGTAGAAATCCCTGATCAGAAGAGCCCGGCCAAATTGTTGATGAGTAGGTTGGTGATGCGTGAAGCCAAAATGGGTAATCTTCCTCTACTTTTACAAGAGATGGGTTATTTTGGGTGACTCAACTCCCCTGTGTTTACAACGAGTAATGATACATTAGAATCCGTTTATTACTATCCTCAAAACATTAAATGATATGGCAAGCGAATTGGCTGGTTAAATATATTTTTTTCAAAGTATGTCTGCTAATAATGCTTGTTAAGAAGTTATTGAGTGTTTCTTTTTTCCTTCAAATTAGGATGCTAGCAACCCAAAATGAGCTAATAAATGAACCTCCCATGACGGACTGGCGGTTATAGGGCCAGAGTAGTTGCTGGTGTAAACCTTCGCCGGCATTCACGCGGCAGGGGCAAGGCTGAATTTTTCAGTCCAGTTTTAATTAAAGTAGATTAATGATGTTGAATATTCCAAACTGTAGGCCAGAGTTTCTGAAGCTAGAAAAATGAGGTATAATTTAAAAGCTCCCTAAGGGAATTCAACCCTGTGGGGGGCAGACAAGGTTTTCCACAAGAAAGCTTTAGATTATGTCAAGGACTACACGGAACGAGGCCGATGACTATATGAGTTTATTAGGGGTTTTTCCTTCTAAGGGCAAAATCCAGAGTAACTATGGGGAGTCCTTGCTCCAGTGTAAGAACAACTTACTCTGGATTCCAATATGAATTTCCCATAGCTTTTCACTAGGTGGTGCAATAACTACAGGTGTATGTAAAGTCTCTTACGTGCTCCCGTAGTTACTCTGGATTTGGGGATATGACAGCAATTTTCAATTTTTTTAAAATCTTGTGGCACATCGACGAAGCACTAAAATTGTCAGTGGACACTATTAGATTTTTTAAAAAATCATTGCCAAGACACACTATCCCATTTTTGGCCTTCTCAAAAATGTCTTTTCCCAAATTCCTATGGCGGTGATGTCAACTATCTGCTCCACACTGGTGTGCCATGTGGGCCATGTGGGCCATAAGCATTAGAAACATTAGGTTTTGACCTACCTCACCAGCTTTGATCAACTCTGAACACAATCTGTGAGCACAATCCTAACCATGTGTTCAATGGGTCTGACTCCCAGGAAAGTGTCTTAAGGATCGCAGCCTGTGTCTGCCACTCACTGTTTACATGGGGTCTTGTATCTACCCCTCAGTGTGACTGTGGTGCTCCTTGACAAAATATTCATCACATTGTGTCCGAGTGTCCATAAAGAACTTACACCGGCCCAGTGTCTGATTTTTTCAATATGGACCACTCTATCCCCGAATGGCTAGTTGGACCGTAAATTAACATCTGATTTACCATAAGTCTATGTATTGTTTGCCATACATTAATTACATAAATTAGGAATGACATGTTGAAGGCCTGGAGAAAGGTTGTGATTAATTCAATTGGTTCAATATCACATTTATTGGTAACTCGCAAAATGTACCTGCAGTGCAGAAGTAAAATTTCAAGAATATTTGCAACATCCCCCTGTGCAACACACAACCTAATGCAACACCCCCCATGCATACCCTTGTGCAGAGCACCCCCATGGAGTGGTGATCTGATAACCCCTGTGCAACCCACACCCCCATGCACATCCTTCCCCCATGTGAACCATTCCCTCCTCATGCACCATCCCACATAAGCACCATCACTCCCTGTGCACCATCCCCCCATGCACACCCTTCCCCTAAATGCACCCTTCCCAATGTGCACCATCCTTCCCCGGTCACCATCCCCCTATGCACACCTTTCCCCCCAACCCATGCACCCCTTTCTCAGTGCATCAGGCACCAGGCACCAAATTGGCTGGATGTTGATTTTGCAAGATCCAACATAGTTGCATTAAACTCATGGAAGATTTTGTGCAAGATTTTGCGAGATCCAAGATGGCTACAACCACGAAGCCACCAAGGACATCCTTCGGTGCCCCGTTGAGTATGTACAATTGGTATGCTATGTTATACAAATGCTATATATGTACATATACAAATTCTATGTATGTACATTTCCTATGATGCACATATTGGAAATTTTCCGGGCAAGTGTCTTTGTAGCAGACACGGCCCACAGCCCCCATGTGCTGGGGAAGCTTGCTACTGAGATACATAGGTGAACGTATTTGTTACCCATACATTAAACACCCCAGAAAGGTACTATTCATGAGTAGACTCAGATGGCTGGCTTGTGCAGTCCTACCAGCGCCAATCGAACACCACTTTATTATTTACAACCAAGGACTCTTGACGGGCAGGGAAGGCAATGATGCTCATGTTGATCTTCCAGTTATCACTGACGAGCCGGTCAATACAGTCGGGAACCAAATAAGATTTCTGTCTTCATATTGTCTCAAAAATCATTTGAGGAAGTATGTATGTTTTATGTTGAAAGGAGGCACCAAGATCCACGAAACAGGCTTCTGGTGTGATGGATGCTGTCAAACAAATACAGTCCGTTGATAAGGATAGAGAGAAATAAAATCTTTGGAAGTTATTTGTTATTGAAGTTCTGTCCACTCCTCATGTTAATCCAAAAAGCTGTTTGAACTCTAGTCACAGGACATGTTCCATGTAAGCGTCTGATAAGCGACAGAGAGAAACCAGAAATATGGTTCTCTGCTCCCGGGGAATGATTGGCGCTCTTGATTTTCCTCTCCCCTTTATAATTGAATTTTTAAATGTCTGCCTTTCTACACGCTGTGTGTAAAGGCAGTTCCTTAACTTTTATTAAAATATGCCATGGGCAGCTATAATTAATTTACCCTAATTTAGTTGTAATTTGTATGGAAATAGAAAATGAAACATAAATCTCATTTTTCCCCTACCTCTGCGTCGAGGAAAAGGGGGGAAAAATCTGACAATTATATTTGGATAGGGCCGTAAGTATGACAGAATTGTCTACTCAGAAGTAATTCCCTATTGTATTTAATGGGGCTAATTCCAAGGAGTAGGTGTTGAAAATCCTAATGAACCGTCCAATCCTGAACCTGACAGCCCTGCTGGAGCCACCAGAGTTCTCCAAGGATGGCCCCAGGTGATGGAGAGAACCTCCATATCAAGTTTTGCGGCCCAACATGGAAGACTGGATTACATGGAATTTTACTGGTCCTACCTCCTCCTAGTCTGGTTCTTCTTTCCCTCTCTATCCTCCTTCTACCTCAGAAGGCCTCCATTGCCCCCATAACTGCACTACAATGCTAGTCTGTGGGCAAACCTACCATAGGATTGGGTCCTAAATCTCTCCTCACCAATGCAGCCACACCAATAATCTTGTGGGATAGCAGTCACAGAGGTCTCCTCAAGATGTCTCCTTGAGGTAAGCCATCATACAGGTAAACCCTCTTCCCTTTTTCTTTCATACTTTGAGTCCAGTTGAGTTGGGCAATGGGGAAACAAAGGGGTAGACCCCAGTTGCCAAAGTAGGGCATCCTTACCACTTCTGGAAGATTCCTGCTCAGGATCCTATAATCCATCTCAAGTATCACACAGAAACTAAAAGCATATATGCCAACACAAAATGGACAGCCACGTTATGGACCACCTTACAACATACGGGTTGCAATCCTAACCACACTTTCTTGGAATAAGTCCTATTGAACACAACAGTACTTACTTCTGAATAGACATGCTTAAGATTGCACTGATGATTTCCTCCAAATGACAACCCCCAAAACTGAGATCCTTTGAAATGTAGACAGGGGTTGATCAAGGGGGAACTTGGGTGGGTGAACCCCAAACTGGTGTACCAACAGAGAAGGACAACTGCCAGGATGGGAAGCAAAGTTGGAATATGTACTGGATGGGTTATCAGTAGCAAGAGTGCACCTGACTGAGGTTCTGGCTTACTCAAGGTCTCACCAGACCTTGGGCAGACCATGAGGCCAGACTAGACTCCATGACCCACCAACTGGGCTCCTTAGTGTCCAGGCCACTATGGAGGTAGATAACTTCTTTGGAAACTCCATGATGGGGACCTGGAGAAGCCGCCTTACTGTCCATCCTTGGCATGGCCTGAAATGTCTTGGGCCCCTTCTTGGAGGACCTCCTTTCTTATGCTCCCTCCACGAGTGGAAGGAAGGAAGCAAGCTGGGATCTTCTGCATGCAACTCATATAGTATTACACTCAACTCCGCGTCATGAATACTGCACTATACATCTCATATGTTACAAAGGCCTATCAATATGTACAGCAAGCTCTGCTCAAAGCAGAAAATGAATTGGTGTTACTGCAGATGAATAATGACTGCTGCAGATGGGAATATTGAGAAAAGCAACAGTTGCTTTTCTACGACAGCAGCAAAATACAAAGTCTGACAAAGACATCAGTGTTCAACCTTGTCAAGTGAGAGACATTGCAACAGAACGGAGCGACACCAATGTTCCTCCAAAACTGTTACGAAGCAGCGATTTAGTGATAATCAGCGTAGTTTATCATGACAGTCAATACCATTTATTATCTCAAAGGCCATACAAAATTCTACAGGCAAGGCCAAACTCTCCGAAAAAGGAACACAATGTTTCCGATTGCACAGCCTTACTAGTGCATCGGCTGCTATACAGAGAACATGAAGGGGGAAGCGCAGATAATGGACTTCTGTGATCTTGATCAAATGTGCACAGTGTAGCTCAAACGACCTGCTGATACCACAAGAAAATTAAGCATCGTGTATCTCAAAGACAACCGTTCCTGTTCTCAGGGCCAGGTGTAAAAGAATGTGATGTGCTTCTGATGTTTGAAAGTGACATTGAGCAAGGATGCTGAATGTTATTGTATTGTTTCCTGCCTGTTTTAACCTGGGTTTTATCTCTCTTTGTATAGTTTGATGGCATTTTAATTGTATTTATTAACTAATTTTAATTGCATTTTATTGTTGTTTTAAATGTTGTTAGCTGCCTTGGTAGTTAGTTATAGTTTATTGTGGTCAAAGGGCTGTATTGGCTCTGCCTTTCCATTGGACTAATTCAGTGGTGTGGAGAGGGGGATTTGCTGCTTGGGTAACAGCCTATCCTCCATAACAATCTCACCCAGGCTTTCGTGCTTCGCATGCAGCATATGCAGCGCCAAGCACGATACCATAGTCTTCCAAGACTGACGGAGGCCTGCTTTATTTGTGGTCAACTGAGCAGCCAAAGCACAGAAAAAAGAAACAGAAATTCATAAAAACCTAATACAAACCCTAACGCTAATGACAAATATATACACATCGTATTAAAGGCTGCCTTGGGTTTCCTTTCGTTAAGGAAGAAAGGCAGGATACAAATGAATGAATGAATGAATGAATGAATGAATGAATGAATGAATAAGATTTGGATACTGTAAGAAAATGAGATGAACATCTTGCTTACCAAGAATTTTCTAAAGTGGTTGCTTTAGTAGACCAAACCCTGGCCCGCAGTGAGACTCTGGTTCCCTACGAAACTGTGACCAGTTGACCCAACACAACTGGATCTGTGATAGTGGCATACAGGAATGGAGACCTATTTAAGTCTGTGCTTTGTTTCAGCGCTGTGTGTTGTTGCTTGCAGAAATCCTGGAAATTTGAGCCCATTTATTTATTAATTCTATCTCTAATGTATTCAAATTTGATACTGAACATATTTTATCTGAACCTTGACACTGTGTCAGATATTTGATGTGGCCCCTTAGCCGAAAGCTTTGGAGACTCCTGCTTTAGACCAACAAATTTCTGTGCCACGTTTTCTTGACGTCTGTGGGAATGTGATTTTGCAAGTCAGACTGAACTGTTTGACTTTTTCATCCTCGAGTAGATGTTCAAATACGGTGGCGTGAAGCATATATGAAAGGCTTGTCTAATACCCAGCAACCATCTCCCTTGCCTGTCAGCCAACCCCTGTCCATCTCCCTTGAGAAATTGGGCTCAAATACAATGTACTCCGCAGGAGTATGTGTCAGCTTGAGCTAGTTCAGTTCTGCCCGTTCTAATCAATGTTATGAGCTGATTTCACTTGTCTTCAATGTCTCGCACTGAACCCCTATATAATAATATGGACCAGAAGGAGATAGGGCTGACACCTAAATTATTTTTACCCATTACCCTCTTTTGATCATCTTGGAAAAAAACATGCTTTTGTGACAAACCCCCAACTCCCAAATGCAGAGTAACTATGGGAGCATGTAAGAAACTTTACGTTCATCCATAATTATGCACCACCTAGTGAAAACCTATGGGAAATTCATGTTGGAATCCAGATTAAATTGTTCTTACACCAGTGTAAGGACTCCCTGTAGTTACTTTGGATTTTGCCCAAATTTCCCGTTTCTGTGATGATATGATACGTTCACGACCCTTATTAGCTACGTTACTTTCACTGCACTTGCTTAATATAAAAGGAAGGCATTCTTAATTATAGTATATTTATTGTACTTGCAACACTATAGAACCTCCCAATGTTACTATAAGACTCTTGAGTTCAAGGTTCAAATATATGTACGACCTGGAAGTGGTGGTAATAACTAAGCTGCCAAATATTCCTTTATTTAAAGAAAAACTGTTGATTTCCCAGATTCATTACAGTACAATAAATCTTATAGGAGAGTAGAAAAATGTCATCAAGAGAGTGTCTAAATTTAAGCTTTAAGCTTTGATCCTATTATAAGAGCTGTTAATTGATTGCAATTAACCTGTGTTTACCAACCTCCCAGTAAATATTAAGTGATTGCCAATTAGCAATTTAATAAACACTAATTCAGGCCCTTTAGACATTTTGGCTCTGCCCAGGTTATGATTGTTTAGAATCAACTGCAAAGAGCAAATGTATTCCAGAAATATATGCACAGTGGTGCCTCACATAACAAGTTTAATTCGTTCTGGAAGCATGCTTGTTATGTGAAACACTCTTTATGTGAAGCAGATTTTCCTGGTCTGTCCTGATGCTTAATCTGTTTGTGTGAAAATAAATACAAATAATATGAAATAAACAAAATACACCATTAATATACAAAAACTTCATTAGTTTTGGGTTCATTCTCTTATCCTAAGGAAGCCAGAATTTGGGTAGTCCCAGATTTTCTCACAGCTTGGGAAAGTGAGACCTGAAGAGATGTTGTAAGTGCAGATATCTATCTATCTATCTATCTATCTATCTATCTATCTATCTATCTATCTATCTATCTATCTATCTATCTATCTACATAAAAAAAATTCTTTTATATATATTATAAAATATATATAATAATATATATTATTTTATACACACACACACACAGTGGCGCCTCACGTAACAAATTTACGTGAAACATTCTTTAAGTGAAGTGGATTTTCCCATAGGAAATAATGGAAACTCAGACGATTGGTTCCACAACCCCCAAAATATTCATATAGAAATATTAACTGGATGTAAAAATGATGACAGAACACTGGGATTGAATTCAAAACATGCATTCAGTGTGCATGATCCTATGAAGTCTACTTAGGCTGCAATCCTAAAGACACTTTCCTGGGAGTAAGACCCATTTAACACAATGGTGCTTACTTCTGGGTAGACATGGTTAGGAGGCTGCAATCCAAGACACCTTCAAAGTGTCTCCCCACTTTCTCCTCCTCTCCTTCCTGAGCCTCTCCCTTCCCTGCTCTCTTCTGGCTGCCCTGAGCTGCTTCCCTCTTCTCCACTGCTCTTCTCTCCCTCTGCCCGGCCACAGGAGGAACAGCGCAGAAGTACTGCTTTCGCTATGGGCAGGCGCGCTAGGCACCTCAAAGGGATGCCAGCCAGCGCGTCTGCCCCAGCTGCTGAGTGTGCTTGTTAAGTGAAGCAACACTTGTTATGTGAGGCAGAATCCTAGAGAAATTTTTTGCTTTTTATGTGGATCACTTGTGAAGCGAAACACTTGTTAAGTGAAAAATGTATATTTTCCTGTTCATATATAGATTTTTATTAACCAGGGCTTAATTTGTGACAGCCTTAGCCCCCGCACCCAGCTGGGTTTTATAAGAGGAAGCTGCCTTGGACCAAATCAGACCATTGGTTGCCACCTAGCTTGGATGATGTAGTTGTTTGGGGGTTGGACTTTGACCTGAATGATGCTGATTCAAATCTCTGCTCAGCTGTTATGCTTCCTGGATGACCTTGATGAATATTCTCTGAGAAGAAAACAATGTACAGATGGAGGTTAAAGAGCTTCCTTCTTCCTTTAGGTGCTCTTCTAGGACCTCCAGAGACCATTCGTGAGCCCTGCAAAGGCCATGCACAGCCTCCATGGAGATCAGAACAGCTCTGGGGACTTAGGTCGCCATAATTTTCTTACACAATATCAGGACAGGATCCTCTGTCCCATTTGCCAGTATGTGAACACAGTCCCCCAAAATCGGGGTTGTCCCTGTTTTTCGGGACATATGGCAACCCTTCTGTGGATAACCAGAGCAAGGCTCCAATCATATTCAGAGTCAAATCCATGACTTGATATCCACGAGGAGTCAGAAATGGAACTTTTGCGGATAAGTAGTCCCCACGTTGTATTTTTAAACATTTTCCAAATAGATTTTTTATAATAGCTTCCTAAGCTTCTAATAATAGCTTTTCCTTGTTCTTATTTTTGATGTGATAATTCATGATTATCACGCTTTCCATATCTGCATCTACTTTTACCGCAAATGAAAAGGGCATGTAAGGCCAAAACTAAGCAGGCAAATCTTGCTGATTATTACTAACAGGATTTGTGCGTTTCACTCCTACGTACTGCCTCGACAATTCACTTCGGCAGCGCTCTGTCGATCTCTGGTTACGCTGATTGACATTAATACATAAAATGGCTTTAAATATCATTGATATGCAGACAACATACAGATTTATTGCTCCTTTATGCTGATAATATCTTGACAAATCCTATTTTTGCACTTGAAAAGTGCTTGATGGAGATCCAGGGGTGGATAAGTTGCAATAAACTGTCTCTTAATGTCTTGAAAACTGAGTTATTATCAGCTCTCTGTCTGCTTAGAGAGAAGAAGGTTTTATTCCTTGCTTTAACTTTGTTGAATGAGCATCAAATCTAAAGGATGAGCTTAGTATTGGACTCCCACTAAATCGCCCGTTGAGTGCCCCGATTTCTTACTTTCATAAGGAAATAACAGCTGAGTAGTTTCTTGGACTTTTATATGACGTGATGTTAAAGAGACATATGGATAATTATTTGCCATCTGGCTACATATTGAAACACATGGAGTCCAGCATTAAGTGCTCAGTTCTGGAGGATTATGTCTACATGGACTACATGGACTGCTGGTGTGGCAGCCTATTCACCATCCTGAGGAGAGCTTCTACCAGTGCAATGATCTGGAGATGGTACACCGGGGGTAGTGGAAGGATGGGCACAATCCAGAATAACTGTGGAAGCATGTAAGAGACATTATGTACATCTGTAGTTACTGCACCACCTAGTGAAAATCTTTGGGAAATTCATACTGCCATCCAGAGTAACTTGTTCTTACTCCGCAACAAGGACTCTCTGTAGTTACTCTGGATTTCACCTGATGTGCATATTTCAGCAAATTGATTATTTTTAGGTAATAGTGTCCCCTGCAGTAAGTCCTGCTGGTCGTGAGTGACTCTAGGGAGCAGTGCTCATCCCCGTTTCAAAGCTGAAGAGCCAGCACTACATGGAGATGATTCCATGGTCATGTGGCTGGATGACTAAATGCCAAAAGCGCATGGAATGCTCTTACATTGTTATTTAGATCCTTCATTTAGGCCAGGTTTGGGGATTAACAGCCTTAGGGTATCCAATCCAGAGTAACTATGCAATCCATAGTAACTATGGGGAGTCCTTGCTCCGGTGTAAGAACAATTTACTCTGGATTGCAATATGAATTTTCCATAGGTTTTCACTAGGTGGTGCCGTAACCATGTTGACGTAAATGTCTCTTATGTGCTCCCATAGTTACTCTGGATTGTAGTCCTAAGCTCCATTTAGGTCGGCCTAAGCCCCGGCATAATTCCTGTGCTGCCATGGGGGTGTCACAAAAGTACCATAAGATACTTCTGTGCAATTCCTGGGGGAGGGTTAGGACACTGCACAGAGATGAGCTTGCCTCCCTATATCACCACCAGAATGGGAAGGTCATGTTAGGATCGCACCCTTAGTTGGATCAGGTCAGAATTTCACCCTTAGACTTTCCTGGTTGACAGCAAGATAGGGGAATGGCATAAAAGTCCTCTTCGGGACAAGAAGTTAAGATTCAATTAAAATTCTTTATTGTCATTGTACATATACACACACTGTACACATACAACGAAATTCACAAAAACACCCAGAGACCAGACCCAACACGCACACCACAATCCCCAACACACCCCCACCATCCAAAAATCCCCCCAAAACACACAAGCATCCACACAACACACCAAGTAATACTGTCCAGTTGTAAGACCACAATTACCATGAACAAATTTTGTAAAAATTATTTTAAAAAGATGTATTTATAGTCCACTTTTCCAGAATATAATCTGTCCTTGGCAATTCTTTTTTAAAAAAATCAGCTATCAAGAAACAACTTAGTCCTGATTCACAGGAATCATGTGAGTCATGGCTGGAGACCATATTTTTCATCAGTTAAATATTATTATATATAAATATAAATATAAATATAAATATAAATATAAATATATAGCCATGTTGGTGAGCACATGGATGCTTTTCATGCCTTACTGTAAATCTAACAAAGTGTGCCAAGAGAAGTGGTGTGAATTGATTTTTATGCCAAGTCAAATTAACGGACTATCCACCCCAGGACTGTCCACTAGTAATAGAAGCAGAGCCTCCGGTTATCAGCAGAGGTGGTTCTCAAATGTATTATTTGGAGATATTTTGACAGGAGAGTTGCCAAGAATGTAATTTGTTACCCTTTTATCTACCCATCTCCTATTTTTTTGAAAGGAAATAATGAGAGCTACTTTCAGAAAGCGGAATGAATAATACATTCAAAAAAATAAGAACACTCCCCCAAACAATAATACTATTGCAACTATCAAGAAAGAATAATAAACACAGCAGACAGATAAAAATCCCCTCCACACACAGAGAAAATTTAATGTAACAAACATTAAAACAAGTGGAAGAAAAAAATTAAGCACTAGCGCAATTCTTTTGGGCATTTATGAAAGCAGATCTTGCCATCCACCTCTGTCCATGACATTGGTTCGCTGTGAACATCATGCAGCTGTTGTGTGCATTAGAGTTGGTGATGCAAACAGCTGGAGTCTCCATGTGCCTGTCTGACTCCATGTCAAAGCAGGTAAGGGTGAGCTTTGGGGTGGTTCAAATTACGTTTGGGGAGAATTGGGGCAGTAATTTACGTAGCTGACCCTACAATCCAGAGTAACTACAGGAAGATGTAAGAGGCCCTTACTCTGGATTGCTCTATGCATTTCCCATAGGTTTCTCATAGGTGGCACCGTATCGGTATAAAAGGTCCTGTAGTTACTCTGGATTGTAGAGTTTATCACAGTGACTTTCTGGTGTAACTGGGCTGGCCTAACTTGGAACTGGGCCAGCCCAGGGATAGATAAGCTAGCCCAAGTGTGCTTCAGGATTGCAGCCAAAATCTCTCTCTTTCTCTCTTTTTCAAGAAATTAACACCAGAAAGCTCTCCATTCTAGTTTACAGCTATTTCCTAATTCATTGCAACGGATTTTCTCCCTTTCTCTAAGTGTTTTTTGGGAAAAACCAATAAAAAGTTTACAAGATCTTTATAGGCATCTCAAGAGAACCGAAGCTGACAATTGCCGTTCTTATGTTTGGTCACTTTTACAAATCTTTGTGAAAAGAAATAGAGTTCTTGGCTGAAAAGAACATCAAGAAAAGGGACTGCAGATCTTATGGATCCATGCTTCTGATGCTGAAGCATGGGCTGAACCAATGGTCTGAACCGATGTTTCCAAATAATACCAACACGCAGTTGGAGTACTCACATTTTGTGGAATGTCTATGAATATCTTGGGTCAGGTATCCAGCAAACCAAAATATCCTAAATTGATCATCATCCAACATTTGTTTGGGCACCTCCAAAGGGGACAAAGGAGGCATCAGTAGTTTCAGATCTGCTTAGTCCAGAACTTACGGGTATCACCTTAGGAACGTTTGTTTCCATTGAATACGGTAGGGTTACATTCTCCAGGATGACCATATGATCAGAAATTTTGGGATTTGTCCTCTTTTTTTAGACTCCTGTCCATGTGTCCTCCAAAAGTGCTTCATTGTCCTCCATTTTGGCTTCATTTTGGAACTTGGTAATGTTGTGCCGTACTCCATCATGTCGTTGGATTTATATTGCAGAGCAGAATCCAATGCAAAAATTGGTTTTTAAATATTTCCTTCTTATCGAAGGTTATGGCCAAAAAAACTAAAAATAAAAAATGCATTGAGTTCTATAGGAATGTGAAAGTGCCCAGTATTGTGGCTTTACTAATGAGTAGGCAATGTGCCATTGTCCGCTGCAAAGGCCAGGCTGAGAGGAATCCAAGACCTTGCCCTCCTTTTGAGATTTGGGTCACCCTGCTTAAGGGTGCAATCCTAATCCCCAGTTAGGCCTACATAAGCCCCAGGACAAGTGCCATGCTGGCCTGGGGGTGTCACAAAAGTACAGCAAAGCAGTTCTGGGCCTCTCCTGGAGGGGACTGTGGAACTCCCTGCCATGGGATGTAGTGATGGCATCTAGCCTTAATGCCTTTAAGAAGGGATTAGACAAATTCCTAGAGGAAAGGACCATCAAAGGTTACAAGCCATGAGGATTATGTCTAGAGATGGACAACCTCCAAATGCCAGATGCAGGGGGGGCACCTTGATGCAAATATCATATGGGCTGCCTGAAGTATCTGGTGGACTGCTGTGTGATATAGGCCTGGACTAGATGGACTAGAAGCTGGACTAGATGGGCCTTTGGCCTGACCCAGTGGAGGCTCTTCTTATGTTCTTATGGGTTAGGCCAGTGTGCAGAGAAGTATCTCCCCCCCCCCACCACCATAGGAATGGGGTGAGTTGTCCTGGCCCAAATTGTTTAGGATCAGGGGTCTTTTTGAAGGGGTACTCATGGGTACTGAGTACTGGCACCTCTGCGCACCCCCATAGACATGTCTATGATTATAAATAACATCTTCATGGTGAATATCCCCACCTTTATCTCTCAAAAAAGCACTGGTTAGGATTGTGCCCTGTTATTGAACACAATGGGCTTACTTCTCAGTAGAGTCAATAACACAATTTTTATATACTTCTGTAACTATAACCTCATTTCCAAGCTACAGACTTTGGACTAACTAACCACAACAGGATGACATTTAGCAAAAAGTTGCTAAAACTATCTGCAAATCTATCTGTAAAATTATATCCTAAACAACTTGGTTTCGGCCATTAACCAAAGTTTCTCACTAGACTGGGAAAATCACTTGAAAATTCACTGCAGAGAAAAAATTTATCTAGACAGGTGAAAAGATGAGATTAACTTATAGGTTTTCTCCGTGTCCATTGGTTTTGCTATGTTTGTTTTTGGTTGTTGACAATTCTGTTTGCTCAGACAATTTGATCTTTATATCCCGAAGAAGGCATGGAGTGCAATGCCGCTATGCTGCGCTTATGAAGTCACTGACAAATAAAACTTCCCTTTCACTCCATGTAAATGGAGACTATATAGGGCGCAATCCAGAGTAACTATGGGAAGTCCTTGCTCCGGTGTCAGAACAATTTGCTCTAGATTGCAATATGAATTTCCCATAGCTTTTCAGTAGGTGCTGCAGTAACTACGGGTGCACGTAATGTCTCTTATGTGCTCCCGTAGTTACTCTGGATTGTAGGGTAAGGCTGCAATCCTGAAGACATTTTCCTGGGAGTAAGATCCATTGAACAGAATGGGGCTTACCCTACAATCCAGAGTAACTTCGGGAGCACGTAAGAGACATTATGTGCACCCGTAGTTATAGCACCACCTAGTGAAAGCCTATAGGAAATTCATATTGCAATCCAGAGTAAATTGTTTTTACACCAGAGCAAGGACTCCTGTAGTTACTCTGGATTGTGCCCTTTGTTTTGATTAGACATGGTTAGACAGTTTCTTCTTACATTGAAAGGTCAGAAGCAACTTTGTAGAGTTTGAAAGTATCATGAGGTTTTGAAGCTGCTTAGGACAGCTACTAAATGCTGCATGGGAAATTATCTGCCCAACCTGTGTTGGGCAGTATACTTGGGGTGAAATCCAGAGTAACTACGGGGAGTCGTTGCTCTGGAGTAAGAACAAGTTACTCTGGATTGCAATATGAATTTCCCATAGGTTTTCACCAGGTGGTGCAGTAACTACGGGTGCACATAATGTCTCTTACATTCGCCCGTAGTTACTCTGGATTGTGCCCATAAATAAATTTGACACAATTCTATAGTGTTCTAGAACTCCATCTCTTTGTGGTCCCATATGGATCAAACTAAATGTGAGAATGTGGGATATAAATTGAATAAAGAAAACAGATTTTTGTGGTTTAACTATAGGTCAGTCTCTTTACTCTTTATTTTTTATTTTTTTGCAAATAGCATAGGCAAAGGGCTTAATTGGGACTGAAATGGTGGTACTGGATGAGATTGATTTAAAACCTTCCGTCTGCACCACTTCATAAATTAAAATTGCCTGCACAATGTTTAATAAATGGGGAAAATCGCAATTGTGGAGGGGGCAGTTCTCATCAGGTGAATTTCCTCCTACCAGAGTGATTTTCAATGAATGTGGCATGGCATACTGGTGTGCCACAGATGTTTGGGGGACTTGAACCCCCTCCCAGAAGCATGGTGTGCCATTCAGTGGTGTGCCTTGAGAATTTTAATGCTTTGTCAGTGTTCTGTGATGCTGTGTCAATGTTCATCCACAGTAGATCCAACTCCAGCCAAAGCTAGGAAGATGAAAGTTAAAATGATGTGCCATTCACTTCACTCGCAGCAGCTTGTAGTGGTCCTCAATCGGATATAAGGTTTGGGTAACCATCATAGATTCATAGAGTTGGAAGGGACCTAATAGGTCATCTAGTCCAACCAACTTCCTGTAGCAGGGAATCCTCCTAGAACATCTCCAACAGGTGTTCGTCGAGCCTTTGGATGATTATCTTCACTCATATATTGCCATTAAGGGACGGAGTTTGGACAGTGTAACATTAGTTTCGAGCAACCATTAATTCATTAATTGAATTAATTCAGTTCAATTATTATTCATTAATAATTCATTAATTGTTTAAAAGTAGGGTTGCCGTATTGGGACAGTCCCGATTTTGGGGGATTGTGTTCACATACTGGCGAATGTGACAGAGTGTCCTGTCCCAATTTTGTGGAAGAGAATTATGGCAACCCGAGAACAAAGCCACAAAATATAATGATCTTAACAGACAGTTGAGTTTGTGTTACCATCAGCCCCTGACAGTCAAATCCTACACGGGTCTTAAGAAATAAATCCTAATTAATTCAACGAGCCCAATGATCAAAATAGATAATTTGAAAGGCGCACCTGTAGCCTATGTATTACTTCTCTGATCTACCAGTGAAAAGTTATGAGGTTGCATCACGCTTGCCACCATCATTAACCTCACTCATTCCATATGCATCCAATGTGATCCCATTCTGTGCAGAGGTCGTTTGCAAGATCAGAGGCTAAAGGAGACTTTTCTAGGGAAATATCCTCATCATCTTAAGTGCTGCCTGCAACCATGGTTGATTTTCAAGAAATTACTTCTGCGATGCTTGGAACTGATTAGCGGTGCCACAGTTGGCCTTCTGGCGACGATACGATCGCAAGTTGTTCCCCGACACCCTTCATCTGCATTTGTGTGACCGGGATCTTGTCTTACCGTGTCTGTTGACACTTTATGAGATATTTAAACGTACGACCTGGGGTGAAGGCATCTGATAAAGACTACTGTTCGGTTCTGACAGATATTAAAATTTAATACCGTCTCCGTATGAAGTTTGTTTAATCAAATGTCAGCAAGATCTTAAATCTATCAGTAAAGACCTTAATACACCCAGGGGGCAAAATCAACAATGAAAGCCAAATTCCTAGACAAGTAAAAGGCCTTGAAGAGCTGCATTGTAGTACCATCTGCTCCGAGTTAATTGTTCTCAACAGGTTACTCAGCTGCCATTTAATCTCGGCATCACCTATTAAAAGAGCAGAAGATGTTCAGAAGAGACGTTCAGAATATCAGCACAAAAAAGCAAGCTGTGTAAGTAACACAGTGTGGCAGAGTGATATTCTTGCTATCAGACATCTCATTTGTTGGCCCACACCAGACATATGACGGCCAGACTCGATAAAGTGAGGTTGAAATAATTCCCATGATGTCTGGCTCAACTTGGCACACTAGCGGTACTCAGGGACATGCTATGCCAATATGGACACATTTTCGCTTTAGACCAGTGATTTTCAACCAGTATGCCATGGCATACTGGTGTGCTATGGATACTCCTCAGGTGTGCCACGAGAATTTGGGGATTGACATTCATTAATAGGAAAATAGGGGGATTTGAACAGTCTGGTGCGCCTTGTCAATGGTAAAAACAATTGATGGTGTGCCTTGACAGTTTCAGTGTCTTAAGTGTGCCGTGCGATGAAAAAGGTTGACAATCACTGCTTTAAACCTGCAGTCCTGTGCAGGTTTACAAAAGTGTTGCAAGGCACATCTGCGCCACTCCTGGGGGAGGGTTAGGCACAGACATGCACTTGTCTCTCTACATCCCCACAGGAACAGGAGGAAAAAGAGGACCCAATGAGTCTGCCTAGGTTAGGATTGCACCAATGCCTGCCTAGGTTGGGATTGCACCCTTAAGGCACAATCCAGAGTAACTACAGGAGCTCTTACGTCAACATAAGAACAATTTACTCTGGATTACAAGATGAATTTCCAATAGGTTTTCACTAGGTGGTGCCGTAACTACATTGACGTAAATGGCTCCCGTAGTTACTCTGGATTGTCGGGTTAGTGTTAACAGCAACAACAACAAACCTTTATTAGGCATATAAAGAGCATACAACAATAAAAATCCGGTGGATCTAAGCCTATAAGATAAACAAATCCAATGTATAAAATCCATTAATTAGCAAGCACAGGTTAGGAAAATAAAATTGAGATTAACATAGAATAGAAAACATGAAAGTTCTCCAGCATCCAAAAAGTAAGTTCTACATCTCTTTGACACCAGTGTTTACATTAACAATATGAAAGCAACGTACGTGTTTAGCTCTTATTTTGTGCTATATTTTTGGCTATATTTTTCTTAATTTTATTATGTCCCGCATTCTTCATTTTTCCTGTCTACTTTTTCAGTTATAATATTTGGTCACCCTGGGAGAAGAGGAATGGTTACTCTCCCCAGCTAAACTGAAGAGGACACCACATTAAAAGGTGCTTTTTTGCCCAGTTATCAGGGAACATATAAATCCAATAAATTTTAGGCTATGGAATGGGCAACAGCAATTGCAGAACGTAGACTGTTGTACTTAAAATAGCAAAAAAGGAAGTTTTTATCATTAGTATTATAATGAAATTTAATATTTAATTTTAGCATATTCGCACATAATGATCACTCCTTCTTATGCCTAATCAAAGCTCTAAAATCAGGCTCTCTGCATGCCATTGACAAGATTTTATCACTGGAAAGTAATGGATTGCTAAATTAATAACCCATATTATTGCCATTACACAAACCATTCCATAACCAAGTTTGGAGACCAGAAACTTGATAAAAATTAATATTTTGATTACAAAATCTTAATTGTTCTTTTGCTCATGCACATTTTTTTCCTTTGAAACAAAAAATACTAGAAAGAGAAGGCATTCAAATTTTTGCAACATTACTGCATTGGGGTTGGGTTGTTCACACTTATTGGGTTTATAGTTACGTTCTTAGTTCCCAGGTTAGAAAAACCAGTAGCATAGCTAAGGGGGGGCAGGACTGGGAGAAGGTTTTGGTGCTCCAGGAACATTTTGTGGTGCCCTTTGAAAACTCTTGCTTTAACTGGTAACCCCCTTGCTTTATACGGGTATCCCCCACTTTCTGATGGTTCGTTATCTGACAATCCACTCTTTCAACACCTTTCAATCATAACCAGAAATCATTCATTCAATGCATATTCTGCTCTTTCAACCTTTCTCTGCTATTCTAAAGGCCAAAATTGCCCTTCCCTGCGTTGTAGCTCCTGGTCTAGTCCCATTCCCAAAGAAGAGAATCCGTTTCCAGAAATCTTTGTGAGCAGCAGGAATTTGCAAGATAAAAAGGGTATTTGCAAATTGCTAGCTATAAAAGCATTGTAAGTAATATTATAAACTAAAAAAAATGGGTTCCAATTTTCAACAATTTTCATTTTGGACAGTGCTTTGGTCTCTAACCCATCCAATAAGCGGGGGGTGCCTGTGTGTGCATTGGGAAAGGACAAGGAGCATGACACACTATGGATTGTTTTGTTCTATAATAAAGTTCATTGGCCACATAAATGTAGATAGACTGTGTTTCAAGCTATTGTTTTTTATTAACACGGATTTGTTGCGCCCGCCCTGCTACTAAAGTCTGTTCGGTTAGTTTGCATATAGCGTGGTATTCTATTTCCCCAAAGATTTGGAACAAAACCTATCGGTATGTGTTTAATATGCTGAATACCTGACCGAATTGTGGAGTTTAATTTATTATGATTGGAGCCCATCATTACTCTATAGGAGAGAATGAATAAACATCTTGTAGGGATTTGGATTTAAAATGCAAATTGGTAATAACCTGCCAAACAACTTTTATCAATTACTGCCACCTTCGCTACTCCCCTCCAGCTCCAGGCATGGATCTACTACATCATTCTATTCACATACCAACAAAAAATTAATGTGAAAAAATTAACATTATATCTGCCGTCTTCTTGCTTCCTCAGTGCCAGTAAAGTTCTTGAATCGCTTCAGTTGAAGTTCTCCACATCGTTGCTCACCTCAACAGGTAAAATATGCTGGTAGCATTTGCAGAAGCAAGTTTTCTGCCTAAGTATAGCTAGTAACAGGGTGGAAAATTAATGGCAACATAGCCATAAGTGAAGCATATAAGCAATGTTTGTTTCAGTGATTATTATTACTACTACTCCTTGTAATATTCTACTTGTAGTAGTCTTGCAGTAGTTTACTACTATTTGTTTTGCATAGTTACTATTCTGATTTCTGTAGCACTTATTAACTGGGGTGGCATGTAACAGCCGCATAGGATAAGCTTCATATTTTTGAGAATCATAGAATCGTAGAATCCTAGAGTTGGAAGGGACCCAGTAGGTCATCTAGTCCAACCCCTGCCCTCAGCAGGAAATCCTCTGACAGGTGCTCGTCTGACAGGTGCTTGTCGAGCATCTCCGACAGGTGCTCGTCGAGCCACTGCTTGAAAATATCCAGTGATCTTCAACTTCAAGAGAGATGTTTGAGAGCCACAATATTTAAGACGTATTTAAATTCATAAATATATTTACTCACCACGTGCATTAAGCTTGTTTTTGTTGAAGAACACTGACCTCATAAATGAAGATATGTATATAAGTGATAATTAGATTCTTTTCTGCCATTGCTTAAAGTCTGACATACTAAAAACATTAATACAAGAAGGGTTGCCACAATTCTCTTCCACAAAATTGGGATAGGACCCTCTGTCCCATTTGCCAGTATGGGAACAGATCCCCCAAAATTGGGGTTGTCCCAGTTTTTCGGGACATATGGCAGCCCTAAATACAAGTGAACATTTATTTATTTAATTCTTTTAACAGAGTTTCTAATAATGAATTAACGAACTGCATGTGCTAAAGAAATTATACTTAATGGAAGAAAAAGTCTTTTGTCTTCATCCATCCTTGATTTGGTTTTACTGTTGTTTTTTATATTGTTTTTAATTGTGTTTTGTTGTTTTAGTTGTATTTTATTATTTTTTTTATTGGTAGTTAGCCGCCTTGGGTGCCCTTTGGGGAGAAAGGAGGAATACAAATTGAATAATAAATAAATATAAGCTGATGCATTTGTATTACAAGACTATCCTCCCAAATCCATAGTAACTATGGGAGTACATAAGAGACTTTACATGCACCTGTAGTTACTGCACCACCTAGTGAAAACCTATGGGAAATTCATATTGGAATCCAGAGTAAGTTGTTCATACACTGGAGCAAGGACTCCCCGTTGTGACTCTGGATTTTGCCCTATATGTCTAGAATCCATTTCCAAGGAAGGCTAAGGGAGCAATCCAGAGTAAGTACAGGGAGTCCTTGCTCCGGTGTAAGAACAATTTGTTCTGGATTGCAATATGAATTTCCCATAGGTTTTAACTAGGCGGTGCAGTAACTACGGGTACACGTAATGTCTCCTACGTGCTCCTGTAGTTACTCTGGATTGTAGGGTAAGTGAAAACTGAATTTTTGTTCTCTCTTCAATTCTTTGCAAAGCTCCAAAGTTATTAGTTTTAGTCATAGTTGCCAACTTCCCAGTTGTCCTTCACATCTCACTGGTCAGCGAGCAATAATCAACCTACATTACTCACTTAGGGCTCACTTCTAATTATTCTTCTCCGTCTACAGTATAAACAACCACTGAGGCATGATCTGACTGCTGCCTTACACACTATGTAGCATGCACAGCGTATACATTGATCAATTACATGGTGAAAAACAGATGTAATAGCTGTGCAAGGCAGCTTTCTTTTGAAACATTGTACCATAAGTTCTGTTAAATGCTAAAAAAGTTTAGATTGTGAGTCCAATCCTAATGTGTCGATACAGTAGGACTGTCTAGCATAGCCACATTGCATCCCAATAGCATTACTAGGGGTAGAGGCATTGCAGAACACACCAGTATGACAGTGCAATCCTAAACCTGTCTACTCAGTAGTGGGTCCTATTGTATTCAATGGGGCTTACTCACAGGAGAGTGTGTTTAAGATTGCATCCTGAGTCATTTATTTCCATGTTTCTGAGTTAATACGAGAATTCTTGTATGAGTGTCATTTACCCTACAATCCAGAGTAACTACAGGAACATGTAAGAGACATTACATGCACCCGTAGTTACTGCACTACCTAGTGAAAACCTATGGGAAATTCTTATTGGAATCCAGAGTAAATTGTTCTTACACCGGAGCAAGGATTCCCTGGATCGCGCCCTAAGTTGGCCAGTGGTTATTTGTTGGTTACTAACTGATTGTGTGACCTACATTGCCGTACGTTAAAATAATGTAATATAAGTACTCCTGAAGCAAGAGGTAAGATGTCTGTCAGCTAAAAACTTCACAACAGGATTGTGCACAAATATTTTTATCAGCCTATCAGATGCCATGTCACTCCATGTCACTAAAATTTTATATAACTTTTTTCACTATAAATTTTACTATAATTTTTTTTCTTGAAAAGGAATCCTTACAAAGGATCCACTGATTTTTTTTAACTGAAATTAAAAATTATGACCTCCAGACCAAGGATCGGAATGGATTGTCTTGATAATAACTGGCTGATCTTTCTTTGCAAAGATTGGGTGTAAAAAAGGAGGTGGTGGGAGAAACTGTAAGGCTTTGCCACTATTGCTTTATACTCAAAATAATTCTGGAGCCCAAAATAATTCTGTGGGATGCGGTTTGTGGGATCAGCTCTGAGATGCCGATTCCAGTCCTTGCAGAAGATATTCCCCAACATGGTTCTGGGACCGTTCAGTTATCCTATTGCTTATCTTGTACTTGTCAATTGTGCTTCCAAATAATTTAGAATTGTTTGCATGGCCTGTCATGCGCATAATTGGATTTGAAAACCACAACTTCTTTAGCAAAAGACAGAAAACCGTTAATGGATTTTATTCAGTTTTTTTTTTCCCAACAGGACGATTGAGGTGACCAGTGATTTTATCGGCTGGAGGGAATATTGTTTCATAATGATAATGATGGTGTAGCAAGAAATTAAAAAAAAGAAGTCAATGAAAGAAAAGCCTCAAGCAAATCATGTACATCGAACTCTAGCTGTCAATCATGATGCATCGAGATGTGACATGCTTCTCCCCACCATTGATGCGGACGGTTTTCTCGCCTCTTTAAAAGCAAACCCTTGTGTTGACGTATCCCTCTTACGTTACGTGTGCAACATCTCATGCTTGGGATGCTGAACATCTTCTTCCTGGCAAACATCTTGCTTCCTGCAGAGCAGATGAGGCTGCTCACCCACAGGGAACTGTTCTGGTGAGTGTCACAGGGTTGTGGAAAGCGCATTGATGACTCAGTTTTGGAAGAACCTCACAGCTAAAGGTGCTTCCACTATTAATAGGCATTGACGTCTGGCTGATGTTCCTAGATGGCAGTTTTCCCCCCTTTTCCTCCAGACTTGCCTGTTTCTATAAAGGGAACCATCCAGAAGATCAGGGCCATCTGAGGACACTCACACAAGGGTGGATTTCAAATTCTATTGAAATATATTTACTACAGCCATGTAAATCGAATAGATACATTCAAAAGATGGGTTTTTAATATATTGGTTTATTATCATATTTGGTTCCAGAAGCACGCTTTTGATACAAAATGGTGTATATCAAAGCAAATTTTCCCATAGGAAATAATGGAAACTCAGACAATTCGTTCCACAATCCAAAAATATTCATATGAAAATGTAATATACTGTAATATATTACTGTACTGTATATAATGTACTGTAATATGATAAACAATAAAGAAACTACAAACTGTAAAGAAAAATAAAACAAATTAACCTGCACTTAGTTCTTAGGTTACAATCTGCCCCTTAGAGAGAGCCCCACTGAATACTTTAGAGTAGATGTGCAAGGCTAGCCCTACACTCCAGAGTAACTATGGGAAGATGTAAGAGGCACTTACCCTGGATTGCTCTATGCATTTCCCATAGGTGGCATTGTAACTTTGTGCGCAATCCAGAGTAACTACGGGGAGTCCTTGCTCCGGTGTAAGAACAATTTGCTCTGGATTGCAATATGAATTTCCGACAGGTTTTCACTGGGTGGTGCAGCAATTACGGGTGCACTTAATGTCTCTTACGTGCTCCCGTTGTTACTCTGGATTGTAGGGTAACATCAGTGTAAAAGGTCCTGTAGTTACTCTGGATTGTAGGTCTCTCAGGCTCCTTTTCATTTCCCCACTTACATAGAAATGGTGGTGTGGGGAGACCAGCACATGTCTGCACACTGCCCTAATCCCTTGCCAGGATTGGCACAAAAGTGCCTTATGCCCCTATTGCAACACCCCACGACCAGCACAGGATTTATGTGTGGAACATATTTATGCCATAATTTATGCCAGCCTAACTGGCTTCCCACTGGAGGAGCCATTGGTCTTCCCATTCCCATTATGATGTAGGGAGGCTGGTGCATGTCTATGCACTGGGCTAACCCTCCAGTAATGGGCTGGAAGTGGCACTTTTGTGACAACCTCAGGTCAGCATAGGACTTATGTCAAGATTTAGGCCAGCCTAACCGGATCAAAATGTTCAGTGGGTCTTGTTCTGATATCGGTTTACTCAGAATGGCAACTTTGGTTTTCCATTTATAAATCTCCATTGTCCGAAAAAATAGTTCCACATCATTCTTAAAGGCAGAGTTGCCATAATTCTCTTCTACACAATCGGGACAGGACTCTCTGTCCCATTTGCCAGTATGTGAACATAATCCCCCCAAATCAGGATTGTCCCTGTTTTTTGAGACATATGGCAACCCTGGGGAGACTGCTTGCTAAGCGTTATCCCTAGAGCTATGATCAAACCCGTCCTGTTAAGCAAAACTGTATTATAAACTCTCAAGAATCCAACATGTAAGGAAAGCTTAATTAATGTCACTTGGGAAAAAAAATCTCCAAGGCAAAAAAAAAGAATTAAGTGCAAGAGAGATTTGTGCAGCAGATACTTTATAGGCAGACGTATAATGTGTTTCTTGGAGCAAGATATGGAATGCTCTAAACATTCATGAATATGATACGGACAACTTTCAATTTCAATTCTATTCAGAGAATGGCTAAAAAAAGCTCCATAGCTGAATATAGCATTACAAAGTTGAGGTCTGTTTATGGCACAAACAAACAAACAAAGAAATAAATTCCTATCCACTACCACCACCACATTATAGCATGGGCCAAATGGCACAAGTGGTTAAGACACTGTACCTGTTAACCATCAGGCCAGGGTTTGAGACCCGGGTCCCCACAACACAGGGTGAATGCCTGTCCTTAGCCCTGCTCTGTGACGCAGCTGGAACCAGTCGTGTCAGCTCTGCCTTTCCATTGGACTATTTCAGTGGCGTGGAGAGGGGGGATTTGCTGCTTGGGTAACAGCCTATCCTCCATATCAATCTATCCAGGCCTTTGTGCTTCACATACGGCGTCGAGCACGATACCATAGTCTTTCAAGACGGATGGATGCCAATGCAAACCAATGGAGTGTCACAGGACAGATCAGATCAGGACAGATCTACACAGGACTTATGCCAGACTTAGGTCATCCTAAGTGGAGGTTAGGATTGCAGCCTAAAAGGGTGAAGGATCTGAGACAGATGCTATTTTCTAAGGATACAATGTGCTTTTTGGTCTCCTTACTCCTTCAATGAGGTCACTCCCTTCTCTTTACAACTGAGCATCACCAGGCTTTTGCAAATCTATCAAAGCATTTAATCTTTTATTGCTTTAAAAGGTAGGTATCATGCAGGACGGAGAAGGAAAGAGCAAGAGGGGAGCTGGAGAAAATAATTGACTCATAAAAAATACAAGCAGAAATAATTGCATGTCATACTTTGACAAATTCCAGTTCTGCAAGTCCCCAAATATCAAATGTAAGTGTTTGTTTCTCCTATTGTTTGACTCGGGTCGTTAGAGCCACAAACACAAGACTCATTAGGTCGCCGTCGCCTCTTAGCGTTCGGCTCTCCGATGTGGCGTTCGACAACTTTTGGAAAACATTTTAATAAAGAAGCCATTTTGCTAATCAACTGTTTCTCTCAGAGTCATCATCTCTAATTAGAAAGTTACTGTCAAGCTACCAGAATAAATCCTTACCTTGACCTTTATGTAATTGAAATATAAATAACTTTTAAAAGCTGGGTAGTATTTCAGAGACAATCAAGCCTGCTTTGGCATTTCACTTAGGCCTGCTGATGAAGCGGTGCCTCCCGTTCTCCTACCCGATGCACAACATTCGAACTGGAAAATAAAATTAAAATCTGTATTAAATTAAAGATCTCTGGGGCAAATAATTGACATTAAGGAAAAGGTGTTTCGGATTGTTGTTTGATCAAAGCTCTTTTTGCTTCCTCCGCTGTGGGAAATGCTAAATTGGCTTCTTAATTTGCTCGGACAAAACAGTATGCTTGTTTTAATATGGGGGCAACAAACTGTGGCTCATGGGCTGGATCTGGTGCACCTGCACAACGATCTCAGGCATGGTGGTGGTGAAATCCTTTCATCCCTCATTGGCGCCTCCATCCGATGTGCCTGATCTTGGCAGAGAATTATGTCAGACAGTCTCTCCTTCCTCGACCCCAGAAATCCAGGTGGTGCTGGAAAAGTAGCAGCCCAATGTGATGGTCAGCCAAGATTGGGCATGAAGAAGAAAAGAATCATAAGGCTTGGATTCCATGGTGCTGCACCCAACATAGTTTTGTAGGCATATCGTAGGCTATGGTTTGAAAACCACAGTTTTAATCTGGGCACCTCGCTTGAAGAAAGATGCAGCCAAACTGGAGCAAGTCCAGAGGAGAGCGACAAGAATGATCAGTGGGATGGAAGGGAAGCCCTACCAGGAAAGGTTGGGGGAACTTGGGATGTTCAGCCTGGAGAAGAGGAGGCTGAGGGGAGACATGATTGCCCTCTTCAGATACCTGAAGGGCTGTCATAGGGAGGAAGGGGCCAATTTGTTCTTAGCTGCTTCTGAAAGCAGAACGAGAACCAATGGGTACAAGCTGCAAGAAAGGAGATTCCAGTTGGATATCTGGAAAAAATTCCTTACGGTTCAGGCGGTTCAGCAGTGGAACAGACTGCCAAGGGAGGTGGTGGACGTTCCCTCACTGGGGGTCTTCAAGCAGAGGCTTGACAAGTACCTGTCAGGGATGATCTAGGAGGATTTTCTGCTGCAGGCAGGGGGTTGGACTAGATGACCTATTAGGTCCCTTTCAACTCTAAGATTCTATGATTCTAATCCTATAATTGACCCTAAGCTTGTGTATGATTCCCCTTTATCTGTGGTTTTGGTATCTGCAGGTAAGTCGAGCCAGGGAATGTATCCCCTATAGATACAGGGGGATGCCAGTATTTATAAATAAAGCACATTTTTCTGATTCCATGCTCAAACCACATGGTTTTCATTCTCATTTCATGCTTCCTTCCTGTGACAATACCTGTCCACAAGTCTATTCCACCTGAAGGCATTACTTCCTGAGGAAGCCTTACATAAGTATTGTATTGGACTTGGAAGGAGCTGATTTTTATCAACTACTTATAAACCAAGCTTAGACTGAAAGTCTGTTACTCATATTTTTTTTTTTCAGTACACTCTTCATAGATGAACATGAATTGGAACAGGAATTTTCTCAGTTCAAATCCTATGTCCTCTGCACCATACTGGCTTTAGAACTGTAAAGAAGTTTTACATTTCTTTCTTTCTTTCTTTCTTTCTTTCTTTCTTTCTTTCTTTCTTTCTTTCTTTCTTTCTTTCTTTCTTTCTTTCTGTTTGTTTGTTTGTTTGTTTATACCACCTGTCCACCAAGGAGCTGTTGTACATGGCTCCTCTCTTTTTATCTTCAAAACAACTCCCAGAGGTAGGTGAATCTGAGAGAGTTTAACACTACAATCCTAAAAACGCTTTCCTGGGAGTAAGACCCACTGAATACCAAGGGGCTTACTGTTGAGTAGACATGGTTAAGATTGTGCTTTAAGCCACCCAAGAAGCTTTCTGGCCAATCAGGATCTTCAAGATCCAAAGTCAAAATCCAGAGTAACTATGGGGAATCCTTGCTCCGGTGTAAGAACAACTTACTCTGGATTCCAATATGAATTTCCCATAGGTTTTCACTAGGTGGTGCAGTAACTATGGGTGCATGTAAAGTCTCTTATGTGCTTCTGTGGTTACTCTGGATTTGGGGGGAAGTCCAACTTCCAAACCACTGTGCCATCCTCGTTTTCCAAAAGGGCCATCATATTTGAAGGCCCAGATCCATGGGCACACCCCCTGTGAGAATGTCAGGGATAAACCAATGAGTCATGTTTGGTGGGAAATCAAATTATAGAAGCAGTATCTGTTTTAAGCTACTTCTGGTCTATGTGATTTAGCAGTTAATCATGACACAGTTGTGACAAGCTTTGGAAGTTGGTGAGCTGGAGTAATAATAGGGATATCAATAACAATGACAGAATATATGAAACTATGCATCCTTCTTTGTCCCACTTCCCAAATTTAATGTTTTAAAAAATGAAATCAGTTTTCAAAGCCATTAGATGCAACTCTTAAGAACTAGTTTTACAAAATATATTTTCAAAACAGTGATTTGTTTTTAATATCTTTTCTTTTGGTTAGTTTGCAATTTTCTTCACTGCTTTTGGATGAAAAGTTCTAAAGTTTGGGTTTGAAACATACCCTTCCCTTTCAACATCAAGATCACAGCCAGTTTTCCATCCTAGACAAGCTGAAATCTGAAATCATTCAAAAGGAAGACTAAAAGGGAGTATAATTTTTAAAATGCATCCTTTTTATATATCCTTGATTTGAATAACATGCCCTAATATGCTGTTTTAGGGCACAATCCAGAGCAAGTTCAGCCTGCTCTGCCCTAACTGCTCTCTCCTAACTATTCTGTACCCAGAGCAGAAAGTTATGCTGCATCAGGAGAGTCAGGAAGCCTGGGCTGCCCTAACTGCTCCAGAGCATGCTAAGTCAGTGACAGCTGGTGAGGGCTTGCTCCTGAGTAGACCCCCCTCAGATCACACTGAAGAAGGAACAGCTGTGGTGCCTACATTATAAGGAAGCCCAGCAGTTCCTGACAACCAGTTACAGCTGCAGTTCTTCTAGTGCAAGATGAATGCTTGGAGTGGCCTGCTGTATCCTGAGGTTAGTGGGCTGCCATAGTTGTGCCATATCCTGAGGTTGAGAGGCAGGGATTGCAGCTAGGATGGCCAAGAACTCAGATTTTTGGTCAACACTACCATTCTTCCTCAGGCCTTATCATGGACCCCTATGGGTCTACTCATTACTATACCTGCTCCTGAGGTGGTATAACTCTGAGGGCTGGAAGAGGGCATTTCTGCCTTGGAAACAGGCTTTCGATACAGAGTAACTGCTCTGCCCTAGGCAGTGCTAAACATGCCCTCAACCTGCCTCTCCTGAGCAGCTTAGGCTGCCCCAGTTAGGGCAGAGCAGGTCCACCTCTCTTAGGGCACCCTATCTTGCCTTGCTCTGCCCTAAGCCTCCTTCAGAGTAACTGGGCTGGAGCATCTTGCAGTTGCTCCACCCTAGTGATAGATAGGGCACCTTAAGGCCTCTTATGTGCATGGAATAGTTGCTCTGGATTGGGCTGACTGAGTACAATCCTAACCATGTCTACTCAGAAGTAAGCCCCATTATGTTCAATGGATCTTACTCCCAGGAAAGTGTATTTAGGATTGCAGCCTTAAAGTGTTTTCTCCTTTTAAATCTTTTTTTAACTTGTATGTATGACCTAACTGGTATGTTCTTCTTGTATGCTTGATCTGCTTAATGCCAATAAAGGTTTATGAAGATGATGATGATAATGATGATGAAGAAGAAGATGATGATGATGATGAATAACATGCAGAAGAAGAAGAAGCAGCCTACAGAAATTGGACATAGAGACAAAGATGCATACATGTCTGAGAGTGAAACTTGGGGCAAAATCCATAGCAGTTATGGGTCCACGCAGTTACGTCACCCTCTAGTGTTATCTTATGGAAAGTCATCTTAACTGCTCCGGAGCAAGGGGCTTAATTTCACTTTAGGATATAGGCCATAGTTGATCTCAATGGGACATATTGCACTGGATCAGTCTGTGTGCCGAAGGCTGCAGTCGTAAAGACATTTTCCTGGGAGTAAGACCCAATACAAAGGCTACAATCTAAACACACTTTCCTGGGAGTTAGACCCACTGAACACAATGGTTCTGACTTTTAAACAGACGTGGTCTGATTGTGCTCAAAACCTCAAAACCTGGTAAAATATCCACTATGGACATGAGAAACCCCATTGTGGGGCTTTGGCCTTTCCCTGGGGGATGCAGAGTTAGCCACTGCACCAAAGTGTAAAGCCACCCTTAGGATTGTGCCATTTTACAGTCAGAACTCCCTCTATTCCTCCCCCCCGCCCCCATTTGATATCCATCACCCATTTGTCATTTGTGTTTACAGGAAGATAAACTTGCCCGAGGAATGCAAATGAATTTGAGCAACAAAAGGTATTTAGGGAAATGGAATGATTTTTCCCCCTCTTTCAAATATAATTATATGATGCATTATAAATACTCACCCTTATCACAGTTCATTACTAAATGGAATTCTCATGAGATCAGAGCATTCTAATTATAAAAATCAACCAAATCTGTTCTTTCATTGCCTCTAACCTGCATCCTAATTCTCCGACGATAACGTTTTGTATTTTATCGGTTTTTTAGATGGTATATTACATAGAGAGAAATTGTTAGAAAGGGCTTGTTGCTCAACTATCATCGTAAATAACCTTCCAGTCTAGAATGTGTTGAGTTTCTCATTACAGTTATTACATTTGCATTTATTTCTGTATAAGCTTTCATGAACTACAGCTCACTTCATTAGAAGCATTGTCTGTAGGCAGCTCTCTCTCTTTCTCTCTCTATCCAGCTAGATTATATGTGTGTGTGTGTGTGTGTGTGTGTGTGTGTACACACACATACCGGGGTAGGCACAGCCTGGCCCAAGAACCAGTTCTCCGGAAGTGGGTGGGGCCAGGGTCAAGGGGCAGGGCCAGGGGCGGTTTTTAATTTAAAAATTAAATTTTTTTTTTTAAAAAATTACTTACTTCAGAGTAGACCTGCATAGGATGGGGCTCTAAGGCTGCAATCCTCTCCACAGTTTCCTGGGAGTAAGTCCCATTGACTATACTGGGACTTACTTCTGAGTAGACCTGCATAGGAAGGGGCTCTGAGGCTGCAGTCCTCTCCACACTGGCCTGGGAGTAAGTCCCATTGACTAAACTCGGATTTACTTCTGAGTAGACCTGTATAGAGAGGAGAGAGCATGATGGTGGCACTGTGCCCCCCCCTTCTGAGCCTCCCTGCCGGCGGGAGAGACACGGAGAGCGCGGTGGTGTCCCCGGCCAGCCGGAAGGAAGGGGGAGGTAGGAAGGAGTGAGGAGGAAGAGAAACAGCAGCTGCGTACCGGTCCCCAGTGTTCTGCTGCTCCTTGGTACTACCGGCTCGCCATCGGCCGCCAAAAGGCAAGACCCTATTCAGGTGAGCCGGTGCGAACCCCCTAGTGACCACCTGTTTTTTATATATATATAAAAAATATATATATATATATATATATATAATAAATATATATATATTTAAATATATAAATATATATATATATATATATATATATATATATATATTTATATATTTATATATATTATATATTATATAAATATATATATTTAATATAAATATATATTATAATATATAAATATATATAATATAAATATATATATATATATAATATAAATATATATATAATATAAATATATATTATATAAATATATATATTTATAATATAAATATATTTATAAATATATTTATATATTTATAAATATATATATATAATATAAATATATATATAATATAAATATATATTATATAAATATATATATTTATATTTAAATATAAATATATATATATATAATAATTTAATAAATATATATATATTAAATATATATATAACAGGTATATATTTTTTATATATATATATACACACACACACACACACACACACACACACACACACACACACAGAGGGGCACCTCACATAAAGAATGCCTCAGGTAAAGTATGTTTCACGTAACAAACAAACAAAGAACACATTCGTTGGCACTTGGGACAGACTTGCTGGCAGGCAGTCTGTTTAAAAAGCGTCAGGGCTGCCTTGCGCACCTGCCCATAGTGAAAGCAACACTTCTGTGCTGTTCCTCCTGTGGCTGGGTGTCCGCTGGACAGAGGGAGAGAAGAGCAGTGGAGAAGAGGGAAGCAGCTCAGGGCTAGCCAGAAGGGAGCAGGGGGGAGAGAGGCTCAGAATGGAGAGAAGGAGAAAGTGGGGAGACACTTGGAAAGTGTCTTGGATTGCAGCCTCCTAACCATGTCTACCCAAAAGTAAGCCCCATTGTGTTAAATGGGTCATACTCCCAGGAAAGTTTCTTTAGGACTGCAGCCTAAGTAGACTTCATAAGATCATGCACATTGAATGCATGTTTTGAATTCAATCCCAGTGTTCTGTCATCATTTTTACATCCAGTTAATATTTTCATATGAATATTTTGGGGGTTGTGGAACCAATCATCTGAGTTTCCATTATGTCCTATGAGAAAATCCACTTCACTTAAAGAATGTTTCACATAAAGAACATGTCTCCAGAACGAATTAAATTTGTTACGTGAGGTGCCACTGTATATGTGTGTGTATCTTATATATATATATATATATATATATATATATATATATATATATATATATATATCTTTTATATATATATATATCTCTTATATATATATATATATATATATATATATATCTTTTATATATATATATATATATCTTTTATATATATATCTCTTTTATATATATATATATATATATATATATATATATATGTCTTTATATATAATAATCTTTTTATGTCGACAGACAGACAGACAGACAGACAGACAGATAGATAGATAGATAGATAGATAGATAGATAGATAGATAGATAGATAGATAGATAGATAGATAGATAGATATCTGCACTTACAACATCTCTTCAGGTCTCACTTTCCCAAGCTGTGAGAAATTCTGGGACTACCCAAATTCTGGCTTCTTTAGGATAAGAGAATGAACCTAAAACTAATGGAGTTTCTGTATATTAATGGTGTTTTTTGTTTATTTTATATTATTTGTATTTATTTTCACACAAACAGGTTGAGCATCAGGACAGAGTTAGACAGCATACACTTGTGCAAGTAGTAATGTGCTACATCATGTTATTTTGGGAGTGCCAAAATATGCTTTCCAGTAGAGACTGGTATGGAGTCAGTTTTCCTTGAGCTTCCTAGAAGCTGGAGCTCTATCTATCTATCTATCTATCTATCTATCTATCTATCTATCTATCTATCTATCTATCTATCTATCTATCTATCTATCTGTCTGTCTGTCTGTCTGTCTGTCTGTCTGTCTGTCTGTCTGTCTGTCTGTCCGTCCGTCCGTCCGTCCGTCCGTCCGTCCGTCCGTCCGTCCGTCACTTTTCAGCTAAAAAGTTCATAAAGTGGTTTACAAAGAAAATGAAAAAAATTAATAGCTAATTAATCACTAATGGGTCCCTGTCCCCTAAGAGCTCACAATCTAAAATGCAAAAATAGAATCTGACCTGGTCCAACATGAACCCTAGTGGTAGAGCTAGACGGGTAAAAACCTCAAAGGGCACAATCCTAACCAATATTCCTACTCCTGTCCCTACGCAAATTAGGTTTGCACCCTAAATATAATTTCAGAATTTTTTTAAATGCAGGAGGTTGACGGTTTGGGCAGTATTTACAGCAAACAAATATGTATCCTGGGAACAATTTCCAATAATTTCTAGAAATGCTTGGGGTGGGGGTGGAGAATTTGGTTAGCAAACCCTAAATGACTGCTCCTTAATAAAAGTTTAGTTCTGTTCACCAGTTCAGAAAGGCACTCCTTCAACACCATCAGGAGATTAAGTTTTTCTTTGAAAATCAACACTCACTTCTGTCAAGCATGTAATTTGTTTCCACCCCGCTCTTTTTTCATAGCATGCTTTACAAGTTGGATATTGATTACATGCTCATTTTTTTAAAAAAATATGTGTTACCAACGCTGGGTCCAAAGCAATTATTGTTCTAAATAGGCAATGTTTAAATGTTCTACATTATTTGCATCGGTGGTTACAGAACAGTACAAATGTCCCCTCTTCTGTTTAGTTCAAGCCCTCTCTCTTGAAAGACTTCCCTGTTTGGTCTGGTTTGTGTTTTCCAGCTGGGTGGAGAGGATTGCAGGTAAGAGTCGCTCGTTAAAAGACTGTCTGATTGAATTAATCTTTAATTATTGTGCAAAACAAATGAAAGGCTCGGTTTGATCTGTAATTTTTATTTGCAGCATTTATCAACAGGCTGATCTTTCTCACCCAATGAATCAAAGGTGTGCTCTTTTTTAATGCGTCGACTAAATAATTCAAGTTCCCACCCTCGGTAAATCTAATTGCATGCAAATTAGAGATCTTCTGAATTTTCCAGTGGGGAAAGGGGACAAAATGTTCATTTAAAAAAAAATCCCATATCTTATGCTGATTGATTGCATCAACCACAATCACTGATGTCACTTCCTGTATCTTTTGGATATTTGCAATTTCATAAGTCAAATAAATTTGCCCTGAAAGAACTATGGGAAAAATCCAGAGTAACTACAGGGAGTCCTTGTTCCGGTGTAAGAACAACATATTCTGGATTCCAGTATGAATTTTCCATAGGTTTTCACTAGGTGGTGCAGTAACTACAGGTGCACATAAAGTCTCTTACGTGCTTCCATAGTTACTCTGGATTTGGGGGTATGTTTGCCTTGGAGCACAATCCTAATCATCAAAAGTAAGCCCCATTGTGTTCAATTGGTCTTACTCCCAGGAAATATAGCATCTTTAATGCATCAGGATTGCATCCTTAATAATGTTGCCTACAGACACTGAGGGTGCAGTCTCCCATCTTTGCATTTCCACAGTGGTGTGGGGAGGCTGGTGCATGTCTGTGCACTTTGTCTAACACTTCCCCCAGGAGTGGTGCAGAAGTGCCTTATAGCACCCCCAGTCCAGCAAGGGTCTTGTGTCGGAACTTATACGGGCCCAACTGGGAGTTAGGACTGCAGCTTGAGCAAGATCAGATGAGGCAATACCTATTTTGCAATCATTTTAAATGGAATCATACAACTTGCTGTATCTTATAATAATATTTTCTAACAATCTTTTTTAGGCTGCTTTGGGTCCCCATGTGGGAAAAAAGTGGGATAAAATTATGTAAGTAAGTAAGTAAGTTAGTAAGGGCAAAATCCAGAGCAATTATGGGTCTACGTAGTTACATCATCCTCTAGTGTTATCTTATGGAAAGTCACCTTAACTGCTCTGGAGCAAAGGGCTTATTTGACTTTAGGATATGGGGATAGATAGATAGATAGATAGATAGATAGATAGATAGATAGATAGACAGACAGACAGACAGACAGACAGACAGACAGACAGACAGACAGGACCACAGATCGTTTTGGAGTTTCGCAGATAATTAGTATTGTTCATATGTGCCAGGAATTCCAGCTGATGGAATTGCTTAGGGGTCTCCAAACATTTTGGCAAGAGGGTCACATCATCTTCCTGATACTGTTCTGGAGGCAGTGGTGGGCTGCAAACCGGCTAACAACCGGTTCGCAGCCACTGCACATGTGCCAACATTGCTGCATGCGCAGTGCGTCTTCTGACGCCTACTGGTGCCACAAGGCACACTACGCATGCGCCAAAGATTGGTGCATGCACAGTGCGTCTTCTGGCGCCAGTTGGTGTCAGAAGATGCACTGTGCAAGCGCCAACCTTGGCGCCTGCTCAGTGCACCTTCTGAAGCCGGCCAGCGTCAGAAGATACACTGTGCAGGTGCCAAGGTTGCCGTCTGTGCAGTCTCCTCTGAAGCCGACTGGCTTCAGAGGAGACTTCCTACTCTCCAAGGAGGAGGTCTGCACCTCTGTGGGGCCATTTGGTCTCACTAGAGAGGTGCCGCTTCGCCTCCCTAGCGAGGCCAAATGGCCCTGCAGAGGGACGCACTGCGCATGTCCGAGACTTTGTACATGCGTAGTGCGTCTGTGCAGCCCTTGGGTCTTGCTCCAGAGGTGGAGAAGCTGGCCCCGCCTCCGGAACAAGGCCCAATGGGTGCGCAGAGACATGCGCAGTGCGTCTTTGCACACAGCGCCATTCTGGCCAGCTCTGAGATGGAGCAGCAGGTTCTGGCTGCTGCTCCGCGTCAGAGCTAGCCGGAATGGGTGGGTGCTGGAAATTGGGCCCAGCACTAGCTACTGGTTCGCTAGCTTTGGGCCCAATTTAACAACCGGTTCTATAGAACCGGTGCGAACCAGCCTGGGCCCACCATTGGCTGGGGGGCTAGAAGATGAATTTACATTTCAAATTTGAATACATTTACATAAACGTAAATAAAAAGAATGTATTGGAGTGGATTACAATGCTAAGCATCAGACAGAGGAGTCTTGCCAGGGGCTACATTTAGGATTGTTGAGGGCCACATTGGCCCCCTGGCTGGGGATCATGACCTGATGGTTCAGCATTCAACCAAATCCATCCCTTGGATGACCAGGATGTTTCATTCTGGAGTATTGTGTATCTTCATGTCCAACAGGAATTGCAACTGGATGTACACAAATCTATAGCATAGCATTGTCCCGATTTTGGGACATGAAGAAAAGTGATGCTTCAGGATGCAAAGTGGAACTAAAAAGTTAAGTTTACCATTGCGGTAAACAATCAGTTTCGTTGCGGCTTCCATTCAAAGAGAGCCAATATTTTTTTCCACTCTGGGGAGGGAAAAAAATTTATTTCTTGGTTTCCTAATAGTTTAGCTGGGTCTCGACTTAAATGGGAAGATTTATTTCCATTAAAAGAATCCAAATCTTTACAACTTTCCATTAAGGAATTGTTTGACCCCTTAATGAATTGATGGGGCTGTTATCTCCTGCTTTTATGATAGCTGATAAGGAGATCTTGACGTTCATTATTGAGTAGGTTGCTTGAATAATGCAGGTCACTACATTTTAAATGAAAAGGCAGACATGTCCTCCGGAAGCTTGGGGGAAATGTTGCCCTTCTGCGCAAGTTCCACTGAAATCAATGGAAGGTGCATGGGAACCATTTGCTTGATGGATTGTATCCATTGCTTCTGGAGAGACCAGCAAACTCCCTTTCCCTCGCCACTGCACAAAGATCTGTGACCCAATAACAAGAAGGTGTTGCTGAAATAGTGTTCAGCGTCGGCTTTCGGTGGCTCTCAGCCACAATAAAATATATTTATGTATGAATGTTCGCAGATCTGCTGAGCCAGTTGTTCCATGCTGTTTATATTTTCAAGCACAAGTAAAGCAATGGTATCTAATAGCAAATATATGCAGGCTGACCTCTGCAAATGTGGTATCTTTGGGGAGAAAGGCAATGTGGCCAGTGGTTTAGCAGTTGCTTTTGATAAAAATAATACACTTGCTTCCGGCACATCACCGGCCTGCACTTCATAGAACGCAGAGCCCCTGTAATGGTAAGACCCAGGAGACGGTCAAAATATACCGTCAGCAGAATTACCTTTTAAATTTTTTATTTGGCATTCCCACAGCACTGCCGGTCCATGCAAGCAACAAAGTAGTATTATAACTGTCAAAAAAACAATTGCCCCATGTTTCTCTCTGGATGGCTAATGAAAGTGTAACCCGGCGCTGAGTACAAAATGATACCCCAAATTGATGTCACCTCCAGAGATAACATCAAACCCAGACATTTAAAAAATGGGGCAGTGGCAGAGCAAAGAGATCTGCTACCTGGGGTCAAAGACTGCAGCCCCCCCTTTTATGATGAAATCAAATTCAATTTATTAAGTATATAACATGCAATCTTAAGTATGTCTACTCACAAGTAAGTCCCATTGTATTCAGTGGTGTTTAGGGTAAAATCCAGAGTAACTATGGGGAGTCCTTGCCCTGACGTAAGAACAATTTACTCTGGATTCCAATATGAATTTCCCATAGGTTTTCACTAGGTGGTGCAGTAACTACAGGTGCACATAAAGTCTCTTACATGCTCCTATAGTTACTCTGGATTTGGGGGGTTGTCATAGGAATGTGTGGATAAGATTGCAGTTTTGTTTTAAATTATATTTTTAAAAATGCATAATTAAAAATAATTAGAAAGTGGGACTGGACATGTAGAAGTTACCCCCAAATCCAAAGCAACTACGGGAGCACATAAGAGTCTTTACGTGCACCCATAGTTACTGCATCACCTAGTGAAAACCTATGGGAAATTCAAATTGGAATCCAGAGTAAGTTGTTCTTACACTGGAGCAAGGACTCCAAGTAGTTACTCTGGATTTTGCCCTAAGTCCCATCCACTATAATGAGATTTACTTCTGAGTTGACATGCATAGGATTGGGCTCTTGAGTACTTTATTCCAGCAATTGGTTATCTTCCTAAGGACATGTAGCACATCTTGTTACTTATCCTAAATCAGCAACTATATTGTATATCAAGAAGGGTCTTACTCCTCAAAGAAGTGCTGTGTCTCTTGCCAGCCTCATTTTAAGACTTTGATGTTCCTAAATGAACTTGTAAAGGAAAGTGAAGTTTGAAATAGGCTCATAATTCATTTTGCCAAGCTGATGACAAATGTCCTTAAAAATGGAAAGAAACAGAAATAAATGATTACTTTTTTGATGGATGGATTGCATTATTTTCTTCAGATACACCAGTAGTATTAGATAAATCTAACTGTAATAACATTTCTCCTGGATAATTTGATTATAAATGTCATGATTAGAATGACTGGTACAACAAAAGGTAACTTCACACCTCTTAACACTTTGCATACCAGGAAGGTGGCATTTGACACCGTCATAACATGACAGCTTATGAGTTGACAGATCAACCCTGATGTAATGTTGTGCTGGCACATGCCTCCCTAAATGGCTCCGAGTGGTGCAGATGTGCCAAAAAGCATATTTGCCATTACTTGAGAGCCCAGCTGTGCTGGCACTACTAAGACATGCATCAGTCTGCTGGTGCCAGATCCTATCCCTGCATTGGCCAGTATAAGTAAGTGTGTGCCAGGTGGTGCAGGGGATGGAAGCAGGAGATAGGAGAGCAGTCGGAGGGATGCCTGTGTAAGGCAGGGGTAGAACAAGGAAGGGTCAGGCCTAGGAAAAGCAGGACTGGTGGCAGAAGTGCATACTGTATTCTAATCCCCCAGTCCCAATCTGGCAGCAGTGGCATACTTCTGAGTTGACATGCATAGGATTGGGCTCTTGAGTGGCATAGCTAAAGGGGGCAGAGTTTTGGCACCATTCCTTTGGTACCATTCCAGGTAGGGGAGCAAAACGGACCTGTACAGAAGTTTCAAAAACTCCATTTGTTATGAAACTCTACAACACTCAAGTATAAGACTTATCCCCTAGACGTGAGTCTGTTCCCAACTTAAGTTACCGTCTCTTGTGTCTGGGTAGAGTCCTTGCTTACTGTTTTTGGGGGCACTCAACTTGAGTCAAGTGTAGTGCCAATTTAAGTCAACTTGAATGCTTTTAACTGGAAAACACCTGACTTGGGGACTTGTGGTGGAACCCCAGAGTCACTCGAGTTATATCAAGTTGCGGGGAATCTGGTGATTCTTGACTCAACTTGAGTCTGCACCCCCATGACTTTTCCCATCATTTGTCCAAACACCTGGATAGTGTGTGTGTATGTGTGTGTGTGTGCACGCACACACATGCTCATGTGCATGCATTGGCATCCCTGAGTACCACCAGGCAAGGGGTGCCAAAATTGCCTCCTGCCCCACATGGGTGGGCCATTGCCAGGTCCAGAAGCTTCCCTGGTGGAGCACATTGGGGAAGCCACTTGTTGGGTAAGTTTGATGGTCGGGTAGTGCACCGGGAGGTAGAGCTGGCATTGCCCCTCTTGTTGGAGGTGCCAAAAGGTTGGAGGACTCAGGGTGCTGCTGGCCCTTGCGATGCCCTTGTGTGTGTGAGAGAGAGAGGGAGGGAGGGAAAGAGAGCAAAAGAAAGAAAGAAAAAAGAAAGGAAGGAAGGAAGGAAGGAAGGAAGGAAGGAAGGAAGGAAGGAAGGAAGGAAGGAAGGAATACAAGAGACAGAAAATACAAATTCTATTTAAAATTAAATATTTCCTTCCATTTGGCTCAGAAATTCCTTGAAAAGTTGCTTCTCTTTCTCTTTGCCAACTAGCATCAAAGCGGAAAACCAATTCAGAGATATATACATTATTTCTGATTCTATTCTTGTCCAACAAAACATAAACATAATGGAACCAGTAAGACAATCTTGCATTGGAAGTTTCCTCCCTCTCCCAGCATCACTTTAAAAAATAAATTATATTTTGCTACAATAATTGCTGCCTTAGCCTCAAAGGCTAAAAACCGTTTTTCATCTCATGCATGAAGAATTTTAGCCTGATTGATGACAGCTATGGAACCTTTCCTTACTCACTAAGCTGCACTAATTTGCAAGCTAAAACAATATTAGCAAATTGTTAATGATCCATGAAACTGCTGCCGTAGCCTTAAATGTTACGCTCGGAACTTTCTTCACAACAAAAGCAGCTTACCTCGAATCCCACAATGCACACAAAAAATAAGATGGCATTAGCAAAACCAAAAACATTCCCCACCAAAAAAGCTCTAAAAGAGAAAGTAAATTTTTTTTAAAGTAACAAACGCAGCAAATGCATTAAACCAGTCTGTAAGGAAGATTGAGCATGGAAAAGGCACATGAGAAATTAACATTAAAAACCCAGACTGAATTGTTAGCAGTACGGATTTTAATTTTCATGTAGCACTAAAACGGGCGCATACATTTCCTGCCAGCGGTAATAGCTGTAATTTGCTTTTTTTAAAAATTTCCAACCATGTATGTGCTCATTTAAAAATGAAGCAAGTTCTTAAAAAAACCGCACCTGTGCATTTCCTTTCAAAGATGTTGTTGGAGAGTAATTTTCCCAAATGCGGGTTTGCTACGATGCGAGCAGTTACAACTGATGGGACAATGTGCCGAAGATGACATATTATGGTCCTTGTTGTCGGTCTTCATGTCAACAGAGCCACCGGAAAAGATGTTTCCAATTTTAACTGAAGACACCCACATATACACACATGCACACAGTAGCATAGGTAGAGGGGGTCGGAGCTCCGTTTTGCTTCCCCTACCTGGAATGGATCCAAAGGAGTGAAGCGCCCTCCAAGACTTGACTGCTCCGACCCCCCCAGCTATGCCCCCAACCCATACCATACCACACCCTGACCTCCCCGACCAGTACAGCTCCATTTTGCTTCCCCTACCTGGAACGCTCCAAAGGGGTGAGGCTCCCTCCAACTTGACTGCTCCAACACCCCCAGCTATGCCACTGCACACACAGACACACACGTAAAACGGACACAACACCTTGCATTCATGCTCTGTTTCAGTTTTGCCTATACATGATTTTAACCTCAACACTCCTACATCCACTGACAACAAACGGAGAGTTTTCCAAATGTTATTTTCTTCTATGTTATGAAAATCAGGTTCAGAAAATACTCAACTCGTAGCAAAATTCATAGTTTTCTTTTCATTGAAAACACAGCAGGTGCTCTCTCCTTCTCCCGCAATAGTTGTAGCATTGCAAAAAAATAAAATAAAATACGAAGTGCATAAATAAAATATTTGAGAAGTCGGAAAGTAGATATGAAAGTAGCAAAAAAAGCAAAGAGGAGGGGGAGATAAGAGGAGTCTCCAATTCCATGTGCGCAAAAGGCATGGATGAAAGCCATGCACTGCTGAGCCTCCCTTGTAGAAACTGCTGTGAGATGTTTCATAGCTTGTGTACTCAGACCACATGCGTCTTTAAGTAGCTATTATTTGGATACTTCTTTACTTCCAGCAGCCACAGGGAGAAAGCACGATCCAAATTAGGAGTGCAGCAGCCACAAGGCTAGACGCCAAGATCTGCTCTGGTGGGCACTGATGGAGAGCCAACCTGTTGCATGGTCTGCTTGACTTGTGAATCCCACACCATCTTTATATTTTTCCCTACCTGTTTTCAATTTGGATCTTGCCCATCCTTTAACTTTTATACTGCCTGTTTCCAACTCTGCCTTGCTACCACGGTAAGAAAAGAAGTTTTAATTTAAACCATGATTTAAATTTAAACCATGATTTAGGACCTATCGCAGGAGTCCACAAATTTTTTAAACAGGGGACCGGTTCACTATCCCTCAGACACTATCAGGGGGCGGACTATAGCTTCCTCCCGGCGAGCCACGCCCGATGCATGTGATGCTTTCCTACACAGAAGTAAATCCCATGATAGTCAGTGGGCTCACTCCCAGGAAAGTGCGGCAGGATTGCAGCATCAGAGCCCCATCCTAACCATTCCTACACAGAAGTAATGGGCTTACTCCTAGGACAGAGTGGCTGGCTTGCAGCATCAGAGCCCCATCCATCCTAGGAAAGTGTGACTTACAAGACGGCGACTGGGCAGGAAGGACACAGGAGGGACTGAGCGGAAGCGCGCATGCCTGTTGCCACTTCTCTGCAGCGCCAGGGATTCCCTGGCCGGCGAGCGCACAGCGACTGAACAGGAATCAGCGACTGAGCGGAAAGGGCATGCGCGCCGGCTAGGGAACCCCTGGTGCTGCGGAGAAGTGGCAACAGGCATGTGCGTTTCCTGCTCAGTCCCTCTTGCGCTCATGTGCTTGGCGTTGAGGCCCCTGGGGTTTCCCCCAACCCCCGGAATGGGGGAGGGGGGGTCTCAAAGTGCCCGCGGGCCAGATTGAGGGCCCTGGCGGGCCATATCCGGCCTGCGGGCCTGATCTATAGCCATGATTTATGACCTATAGCCATAGGTTTGGAACCAGCATTATCCCCCAAATCCAGAGTAACTACGGGAGCATATAAGAGACTTTATGTGCACACATAGTTACTGCACCACCTAGTGAAAGCCTATGGGAAATTCATATTGGAATCCAGAATAAGCTGTTCTTACACCGGAGCAAGGACTCTCCATAGTTACTATGGATTTTGCTCTATATCTCATTTTTCCAAGGACATGTGTTGGATTTTAGCCTTGTGTCCTGGGGAAAAAAACCAAAACTTCAGTGTCCTCCATTTCCTTGTGAGCAGACATCAATTAATAATTGAAATTAATAAATTATATGTAATTGTTTGAAATTTAATAATAAGTAACTGCTGGCCAGTGCTGCTGCCTCTAAGTGCCCCCGACTTGGGGGCATTTACCTGGGGGTCTCAGAGGCAGCTGCCCCTAATAGCCCTCAAGTGTCCCCACCGGCCACCTTAAACCTCCAGCAGCAGCTCAGGTAAGCCTCCCAGAAAAGTGTCTTTGATTGCAGCTTTCTTAACCATGTCTACCCAGAAGTAAGCCCCATTGTGTTAAATGGAGCATACTCCCAGGAAAGTGTCTTGGATTGCAGCCTCCTAACCATGTCTACTCAGAAGTAAACCCCATTGTGTTAAATGGGGCTTACTCCCAAGAAAGTGTCTTTAGGATTGCAGCCTAAGTATACTTCATAGGATCACGCACATTGAATGCATGTTTTGAATTCAATTCCAGTGTTTTGTCATCATTTTTACATCCAGTTAATATTTTTATATGACTATTTTGGGGGTTGTGGATCCAATCATCTGAGTTTCCATTATTTCCTATGGGAAAATCTGCTTCACTTAAAGAGCGTTTCACTTAAAGAGCAGGCAACCGGAACGAATTAAGCTCTTTATGTGAGGCACCACTATATACTGATTTTTAAAATGTTCTTTTTCAGCAATCTTCTTATTGCCAACTATGTAAATCATGATCATTAATTTTTTTTCTTTTTCTGTGATTTCTGCTGTATTTTGTGCCAAGACTTTATCAGTGTGAAAATCCCACAAGACCTGCGTTTTGTAGAAAGAGTTTCTACTATGAAGTTGATCATCTTCAAAGGGCAAGAAAAAGGATGCTGCGTTCCTGAAGATCGGTGGAAAATAAAAACAAACAGAATACAGACAACAGAGATACCAACTGTGATTAAATAATGTTAAGTGTCTGATGGAAACTGACACGAACTATATATAAATACCTAATTAGGTGGCTTTGTACAGTGTGTATGGCATTATGCAGCTGACTGACCAAGACAGCTCCTTTAGAGTTGTTCCGCTCTAGAAGTAAAATACATATTCATTCCTCTTTTTTAACAGTCACATTATTTTCACAATACATTGAAATGGCTCATTCCAATTCACTTCGTTTTACCAGGTGATTGCATCCTCCGACAGAGTGCAAGACGTAAAAATATACTGATGACCATCCCGGTAAATAGAATTACTATGTCCAAGAATAAGCAAGTGGTGAGGACCGGGACACAAATGTATAACATTAATCTCACAAACATTGTTGAAGGTATATTTGTGGCCGCATCATCTGTGTGCATTCCTGAGCTATTTAGAAAATGTCTTGAATGTACCGCTTGACTTACTGCCTGTACTTTGATTATTTTTATTTATAGGGTCCTAATCCAACTGGGGCAAAATCCTGAGTAACTACAGGGAAACCTTGCTCTGGTGTAAGAACAATTTACTCTGGATACCAATATGAATTTCCCATAGGTTTTCACTTGGTGGTGCAGTAACTACGGGTGCACATAATGTCTCTTACGTGCTCCTGTAGTTACTCTGGATTTGGGGGTGAGTTATTGTTGGAGAGGCAACAGCATTTGGGTAGAGTTTCCATATATCCCCCAAAACAGGGACAATCCCGATTTTGGGGGATTCTGTTCAGGGACAGAAAATCCTGTCCTGATTTTGTAGAAGAGAATAATGGCAACCATACATGTGGGAAAACTTACAACACCATGTATTCACAAAGACTTTGAAAACCTGCCATCAATGGCAAGAGGTGCCATTCTTGAGCCATTCTGAAACCCATAAAAGCCAGAAGTGTGTGTTGCAGGCCTAGAGTGACCCAGAATAGGTCCATGGAACTCCTATATGGTTGCACCAAAAGGAGCATTATGTAGCCCAATGTGGAGGACAAGGTGGGTTGGGGTACTGAAACATTTGGATTCACTAACATCATCTTGAACAAATAAACTCAGTCTCTGCACACACTTATTTTTCCCCAATGCTCCCCTATATGTGTAAATTGAGTTTAAAATAGCATTGCTGGTAACATACACATATAAAATTGCCTACGGTAGGAAGCAAACCCTTGCTCTGATCCAGCAAGAGAGCTGTTATCTGCTTATGTATGTACCTGCTGTTTAAAGTGGAATATTTTTGTAATAAGTACCATGGGAGGTGATGATGATACTCGGATAAAACTTTTTCCATAAAGTTCCCACAGTGTAGTGACTGCTGATATAACCAGGCAATCCGGCATAAACCGCAGTCCAAATGTGGCTCTGATGACCTACTCAAATACCTGATGAATGTTGGAGAAAACATCATTGAAACATGCACAGCGACTAAGCAATCATTGAATATTTTAGGCCAAGAAAAACAGCTGGGTCTGTCACCAGCAATAGTTGTGCCAAGGGAGAAAGATCTCATAGGATCAACTCAAATAACGTTGCATTCCCTTCTAGTAAATTGCACGCAGTAAGTAGCATCGTTGACGGCTGCAAATTCAGTGTATCCGAAACAAGGAATGTTGCTTGCCGTCTTGCTTGCTTAGAGCTAGGATGTCAGATTTGGTTCAAGAATAGCAGTCGTGATGCCTGCTGAGGACCAGAAATGGTGCCATTAGGAAGGAAGTTATGGGCACAATCCAGAGTAACTACGGAGAGTCCTTGCTCCGGTGTAAGAACAATTTACTCTGGATTGCAATATGAATTTCCCATAGGTTTTCACTAGGTGGTGCAGTAACTACATCGACGTAAATGTCTCTTACGTTCTCCCTTAGTTACTCTGGATTGTAGGGTATGTCATTATGGCTGTAGCCCTAACCCCCCAGTTAGCCCAGTGTAAGTCCCAGCACAAGTCCTGTGTTGGCCTAAGTGTCACAAAAATGTTGTAAGAAACTCCTGTACCATTTCTGGAGAGTTAGGCAGACATGTACAGGCATGCACCAGCCTCCCCACACCACCATGGGAATGGGAATATAGGTGAGTTATACTCTCCTATATGGATTAGGATTACATCCGAAGCAAGTCCATATCCTGGATAAGCACTTGTTGCAAACGACAGAAAAGAAATACACCCTAAGTGTATTTTCAAAATATGGGAAAGCTCTGTTATCACGTGGGCTGGACTTTCATCAGTGACACCTCCAGGGATGGGAACTCAGCACTGCAGTGAGACTCGAGTTGAGTCTCAAGTAGGATTGCCATATGTCCAGAAAAACAAGGACAATCACAATTTTGGGGTATTGTGTTCACATACTGGCAAATGGGACAGAGGGACCTGCCCTGATTTTGTGGAAGAGAATTATGGCAACCCTACTCTCAAATCTCCAATCCCTGCAATTCTACTTGTGCAGAAGTCTTAGTGGTCATATATCCCCCAAATTCCTGTGTAATTATGACTTGTTTGGGAGATTTATGGGTCATACATACCAAAGAGCAAGCACATCTGGACACAGAAAGACTCAAGTATGAACATGAAGTGGCTCATGTCAGTGGCTTAAACTCGAGTTAGTGCTCACGTGTATGTGAGTGAGTGAAACATGTATTTTTGGCCTCAGACTCAAGCCATGTGGCTTGAGTTCCCATACCTGAAAACTTCCTTAGCCCTTAAGTTTAGTTGGTGGTGGTGTTGGGAAGGACTAAGAGCTGAATCAAGAGATTATGATCCGTGACCTTATTTAGGACAAGCCTGACTTGGAGATTTAGAGCCTCCCTGTGTTTTCATTGTGATTTTATATTTGCACAAAAGGCAATATAATATCCATGTCTGGATTATACATACTGTATTTACAGTATATTTACTATTATATATATACTATTATATATACTGTATTATAAAAATACTATATTTACTCGAATCTAACATTCACATTTTCCAGCCAAATTCAGTCTCCAAAATCAGGGTGTGGATTAGATTTGATGGTTAATTAGATTTGAATAAATATGCTATTTTGATTATTAGTAAAGGGTGCACATTTGATGGTGCATTACATTGGAGTAAATACAGTAATATAGTGAGTATGAATATTTCTAACACTGATCACTATGATTTTATAAGGACTGGAAGACCATAGGATTCCTTTACAACCTGTCCCAGCTTGTAAGAACTCCTATCAAAATACTTCTTATAACGAAATAAATACTGTATTTACATGAATATAACACTCACTTTTTCTGCCAAATTCAGTCTCCAAAATCAGGGTGTGCATTAGATTCAATGCCTAATTAGATTTGAGTAAATTAGATTTGATTGGATTAGTAAATTAGATTTGAAATCAAATTAGATTTGAGTAAATACCGTATTTTGATTATAAGTATAGGATGCACATATTCAATGGTGCATTAGATTCGGCTAAATACAGTATAAAGCAGAACTAGAAATCTGAGGACTTACAAAATCTCTGTATTTTGATTATAGGTGTATTATAAGTATATATTATAAGTATTTTGATTATAGGTATATTATAAGTATAATCAATATCACTCTACTTTGATTATAGGTCGCACAGATTCGATGGCGCATTAGATTTGGATAAATACGGTATAAAGCAGAACTAGAAAATTGAAGTCTTACAAAATCTCTGTAAAGGTTTCTGTCCTATTATTTTTTTAAGAACTGTTTATAGGACAAATACTGAGCAGAACATGAACTGCTAGAGGACAAAGAACTGTTTAATATACCTAGTAATAAATTATAATATCTCAGCCTGCCCAGATTGCTTTATAGATAGGCAAACACTCGAATCACCCTGGAGTTATAAACAAGTAAACGGCCCTTTAATTCATTTATTCTTAAAAAGAAATCATTCTGCATGCATCCAAAATAATGTATCAGCATTCGTGTCACATTGTCCCAAATTGCGTTGTCTTGTCGGTCAACAAAAGGCATTTGTGCCTTTTGGCTACAATTAGGATAGATGCTTGATTTGTGCTTCACTTTAATTACTAATAGATTAATCCAGGCTTACAACAGCACGGGTGATTAGCATTTTGTTGATTGATTTGTTACTAAGGAATGACCCTGATTATGTTCTTACTAACCAGTCTACTCCTAATTGGCTTTCTTTCATTAAAACCTTAAGAGCTAAACCTAGAGTCACCAAGGTGTACAACTGTTGTGAACTTCAAAACAGTGCCATTCTTTTGCAAGATGAAGTGGAGCTTAATTTTTTTAAAATGAAAATTGATTAATCAGTAGAATTAAGGAATGTGACCTCCAGATTAATTATCATGTGACCGGTACTCAGACTAGGTTGTCGTGGTTTGGCATACTAAATTTTAAAGGGATGAAAGGGGAATGAAGCAAAGCTGATTACAATCCAGAGTAACTGTGGGAGCACGTAAGAGACATTATGTGCACCCGAAGTTACTGCACCACCTAGTGAAAACCTATAGGAAATTCATATTGCAATCCAGAGCAAATTGTTCTTACACCGGAGCAAGGACTCCCCGTAGTTACTCTGGATTGCACCCTTTATTGTTTAAGGAAAACGCAAAGAAGGGCAATAAACAGACCAAAAATTAATTTCCTTTAAAAAATTAAAGGAATGATTGGAACATTTTTTCCACGTTTTCAGGAACATTAATTTTTTTAATATAAAAATATTTTTATAGGTGGGATGGTGTGGATGCTTCCAGAATATTCAATCTCATGCAGTTATATAAACGAAGTCCGCGCAGGGAACGTTATTTAGGGTTCCCAAAATACAGGGAAAGAATGGAGCAGATAGAAGTTATATAACCATGAGCACAATCCTAACCATGTACACTTCCTAAAGGCACAAATAGTAGCGCTGCGCGGGGGCCAGTTTAGATATAGAAAATTTATATAAAATAAATATATTGTTATTTGGACATGTTCAATTAGTTATTACATGAACAGCTTACCCGATGCCTTCAACCAACCAAACAACTAACCGGCTGGCCGGCCAGCCAGCTGATGGATCAATTGATTATTCAATAAATAAATATTATTAAATAAATAAATAAATAAATAAATAAAATAAATTGCTAAAACACATAAGTGGAAGCGTGATTTTCTTTTGTGACTTGCAGTACACATAAAGCTGTATGTGTACAACTCATATGTGTAATTATGGCTGCGATCCTAACCACACTTTCCTGGGAGTAAGCCCCACTTATTTCTAAGTAGACAGGCTTAGGATTGGGCTCTATGAGTACTTATGTGTGTTGCTATGTGTAATTCTCCAGGATTTCTGCTCATGTATCTCCAAACCTTATTTGAAAGGTTTATTAACTGGTTTCCTGCCCATTGCACAGCAATATCTCTACACCAATGGTATGCTTTTAACAATGTAGTTTGAGGTTAAAAAAAGTATTGCACAGCATCCTTTATGATGATGAGAGGAATTGGATAGCAAAGCTATAAATGCTCCATACTCAGAATTTACAGCCCTGAGAACTCATTTTCAGATGGGTGAATTTAGATGCTGGTTATATGCTGACAGAAGAGCTGAGATACTAAATACTCTGCATCTGCACATTGGTGGTACAGCCTTTTATGTCATACCTAAATATACTGCCTCATCGCCAGTTGCAGATAGTACACATGGAAGTGGATCTTGGAAATATTTATATTTTAACATCAGTGCCAAAGTCCTTCTTAATGAAATCATCCCATTAATACTGTCTGTCAAAGCATGCTGCCAAAGTATCTCTTTTTATCACTACAGGATAGTGTGTATTAAAAAAATAAAAAAAAAACAGTTAAGTTGGCAATTTCTTTTTTGCTACTAATATTAGGGTCAGTAGATCTATGCAGGCAGTAGACTATAGGGAGGTGACCGTCTATATCTACTACATCTCTTAGAGAGGACATTTGCTTTGCTGGTGCCTACACCCAGGAAACGGGGACAGGTGTGTAAGAACCCAAGCCTCTGTCTCTATTCAGAAGTAAGCCCCTCTGAAGTCAATGGTACCTACACCCAGGAAATGGGGAGAGATGTGTAAGATCCCAAGCTTAGGATCTCTACTCAGATCCTACTCAGAAGGTATCTACTCAGGTCTCTACTCAGAATTAAGCCCCTTGAGCAGGGTGAACATCTTCACTGTCCTCCTTTTTCCTGTGAGCCTTCTTGGAATTCATAGATTCTGACTATGGTATATATATTTCCTTCTCACAAGGAAAAGGAGTACAATGGAGATTTATTCCAGGACACAGAGCTAAAGAAGACGACATCATGGAAAAAGAGGACATGTGGTCACCCTGATTAGGGGCAGCTATCGTTGGGGGGCAGATGTCTGTGTAACGTCAGGTCCCCCCTGTCCTGCCCCCCTTTCCATGCTTGAAATAGTCAGATCCTGTGTGTGTGGAGGTGTAACTTCAGATTACCATGAAGGTAAGGCCAATTGACCAGCATGGGACTTGCTTCTGAGTAGACAGGCATAGGAACATAGGATTGATTGACTGATGATCGTGTGGTTCAGAATACAGTATCCACTTGAACCTAATGTGCCACTGAATCTAATGCGCACCCGATACCTGTAATCAAAACTGTAATCTAATCTAATTAATCGTCGAATCCAATATGCGCCCTGATTGAGGAGACTAAATTTGGCTGAAAAAGGTAAGCATTAAATTTGAGTCAATACAGTATTTGTATTTGATTGAGGGTGTATTGTTTCAAATGCCAGTAAAAGTATCTGAATCTGAATTTTTTTCTTTGTTTTCAATCTAAACTGCTTTATGAAAATTCTGCTGAAAAGAGATATATAAATATTTTCACAACTACTACCACTAGTGGTAAGTACTACTACTAGTAAGTAAGTAAGTAAGTACAACTCATAGTAAGCACTAGTACTACTATTAATCATAATCATAATCATAATCATAAACATAAACATAATCATAATCATAATCATAATCATAAACATAAACATAAACATAAACATAAACATAATAATAATAATAATAATAATAATAATAATAATAATAATAATAATAATAATAATAATAATAATAATAATAATCAAAAGCCTGAAAAAGTGGTTGCAAATGAGCAGGTCAAGCTTCTGTGGGACTTCAGGATACAGACGGACAAGGGCTTGCAACACAAGACTCCAGATATCACCATCATAGAAAGTGGCAAGGTGTGGCTTGTTGACATCGCCATACCAGGGGACAGCAGAATTGAGGAGAAGCAACTGGAAAAGATCTCCCGCTACCAAGACCTAAGAATCGAATGACAGCAGATCTGGTGTAAGCCAGTGCAGGTGGTTCCAGTGGTAATTGGCACACTGGGTGCAGTGCCCAAAGACCTTGGCAGGCACCTGAAAACTAGTGGCATTGACAAAATATCACTCTGCCAACTGCAGAAAGCCGCTCTTCTGGGATCAGCACGAATTATATGCCGCTACATCACACAGTCCTAGACTCTTGGGAAGGGTCCGACTGGTGATGTGAATGAAACCAGCACAAAATTGTTCGCTGTGTATTTATGGATGATGATGATGATAATAATGATAATGATAATGATAATGATAATAATAATAATAATAATAATAATAATAATAATAATAATAATAATAATCTGAAGGAAACAACTGAAAACATTCCCCATTAATTTTAAGAAGGCAAAATGTATAGAATAAAATTTTAGCTGTGCTGTTGCAGATACACACCTGTGGCAAATCCATAACGATGCCATGAACAAGAAAGCTAAGAGGATGATGCAATATATGAGGAATATGCAATATATATATATAATGATCCAATATATCTATAACGATATCTATCTATCATTCCCTGCAATCTAGAGTAACTACGGGAGCACGTAAGAGACATTACGTGTACCTGTAGTTACTGTGCCAGCTAGTGAAAACTTATGGGAAATTCATATTGCAATCAAGAGTATATTGTTCTTACACCGGAGCAAGGATTCCCCGTAGTTACTCTGGATTGCACCCTAAATCTATCTATCTATCTATCTATCTATCTATCTATCTATCTATCTATCTATCTATCTATCTATCCAGAGCAAATTGTTCTTACACCGGAGCAAGGACTCCCTGTAGTTACTCTGGATTGTGTCCTAAATCAATCAATCAATCAACCAATCAATCAGTCAATCAATCAATCAATCTGTCTGTCTGTCTGTCTGTCTGTCTGTCTGTCTGTCTGTCTACACACACACACACTCCACAAACTTCTGGTTTTACATTACATTATACTGCACTTTTAGGGGAGCTTTGTGCAAACAGGGATCCTTACTGCTTGTAGCGAAGGGGTTGCAGATAATCTGTCTTATTCTTGATTCTTCTTTAATCATTGGGAAACGATGTGCTCTTTTTATTTTATTTTTTCTTGCAGAATTATAGGAAATGTGCTTGGTTGGAGGTAAATGGGAACAGAATTGTTCTAAAATAGTTTACATATTGTACTCCGCTTGTAGTTGCCAAGGTAACCTCTTTCTCGAGACTTACTCGGAGCTGCTCCGCCAATGGGAGGCTGTCAGAGAACGAGTTCAAATCCCCATCAAAAAAGAAAACCTGAAGGGTAAAGAAAGATGGATGGAGAAAGAAGAAATAAATGAAGGTAGTGACATTATTAACATTCATAAAACCGAGTAAATAAAGATTATATATAATACACACACCTGCATTTTATTAGGGTGTTATTTGGAGTCAGACTTTCATCTTGGATTCCGAGTTTCGTCTTCTCCTTTGATGTGAGAACGCCGTTCAGTATAGGGGAAAAAGAAAATGGTATTAATATTTAAAGGAAGATATGTCTGAATTGGCTGAAGGAGGAAAGATTGCTTCTGTGGGCTTCTGTGAAGTCTGGCATAAACATGAAATGCCCAGGAAATAAAGTAACCAGGATGCACTTAAGATATGGGATATGGAGGAGAATTTTCCCCGCTTCTCTCCACTCTTAGTACTATTAGCCTTTGTACATCCGTAATGAGCTAGCGGAAGCAGAGATAATACAAGTGACTAAACTCTTCCAAATTTTTTTAACCACTCAATACTACTCTTTGAAATTTCTCAGTGTGCAAAACTATGCCGGAGCATCAAGGGAAGGAAGCGCTCACAGTAGAATGATGTACCCAGCCAAACAGCAATTTGCGGTTAATAAATGTTCTTGGTCCATTCTTTTCAACCAGGGGTTACACTCGGAGCACAAGGATGGAGGAGAGAGTGAACAAAACACTCTCTCCTTCATCTTTAATGGGCTTTCGTGCTACTTTGAAAATGCATTGAAAGTCTCGATTAGTGTTACCATCATTCTCTTCCACAAAACTGGAACAGGACCCTCGGTACCATTTCTCAATATGGGCAAAACCCAGAGTAACTACGGGGAGTGCTTGCTCCGGTGTATGAACAAGTTACTCTGGACTCCAATATGAATTTCCCATAGGTTATCACTTGGTGGTGCAGTAACTATGGATGCACGTAAAGTCTCTTATGTGCTCCCGTAGTTACTCTGGATTTGGGGGTATGTGAACACTATCCCCACAAATTGGGATTGTCCTTGTTTTGGAGTACATATGGCAACCCTAATCATTTGGAAAGTTTGGATTTCATACCTAAGGAATGAAAACACTTTTTAGGATCATGGCAACATTCATGTATGCTTGGTCGCAACTGAACCCTAAATCAGAGTTTGTTTGTCCAATACTAACAATTTTGAAAAGTCATAGAGGACGGTATACAAGCCTTTAGGATATCACAAGGGATGTGACACTGGTGCTAGTGATCGCAGCATGTTGTCACAGAGAGTGACCTGTGTTCAGACAGGTAAGCCACAGCAAGAGGTGGGGGACAGGATGGGGTGGAGAAAGAGAAGACATGGTCGATATTCAAGAAGTCAAGATTTTGGCAATGGAAATCTGGGTGGAAATAAGTTGACTGAGCCTAAAAATGGGAAAGAAGAGTTACGCCAGTTAAGCATGAAACAATGTCAGTCAAGTTTTTGAAATACTGTTCAGGGAGCAACTCAATGACACACCAAATTTGAATGGCCATGTGCTACCACTCAACCGAATGTTGAATGTGGGGATGAAAAGAGAAATGGAAATCAAACAGAAAGATAGGACTTATGTGCCTGATCAGGGGAATGAAGGCTAATACTGTTGACAGATCTGGAACATGATCAAGGAGAGAAAGAATTGGGAGGAAATAAAAGAAGCTTCGTCGTAATCGGGTGGGATTTGAAGCATCCCTGAGATGTCTAAATGGATAAAGGCAGTAGTCATGCTGAGATGTGGAACTAGATGTAGGGGGAGTTTGGGGGCTGGCGGGCATGCTTGGTATCAATTGCAAGTGGGAAGTGATGAAATGTATGGAAATGTCTCAGGATCTCCCAGGAGAGACAACTCAGAGTAAATTTCAGGCTGCCTGAACTTGACCCAATGAGCTTGGTTTCTGCATATGTTCCAAGGAGATGGGTATAAATCTGTAATGCCTTGAGAGTGATTGTGTTGATCACTCAAAAAAACTCAAAGTATAGCTAGACTTGCTTAACAATTTCCAGAAATTTCCCATGGGGCAGAAGAAAGAGTATAGATTCAAGGGGCAGTAGACTTGCTCCAACTCACCATTGTCACTACCTCTTGTGGTTTTTTTAAATGGGACTACCGTTTGTGGATTTGGTCATCTGCGGTGAGTCCCAGAACCAAACTCCTGCAGATGCTGAGGTCTCACTTAATTTTCCTTCCAAGTCTTGCTGGGACACTTAGCCCTAGTTCACCCCCAGGAAAGGCATCCACTGTGCCTACCTTTTATATACCCTGATTGCCTTCCTCTTCCCCAGAGTGGTTGCAAGGTGGTTGCAACCGTGGAGGCATTCCCATTCCTAATTCCTACTCACTTCCTCCTTGCAAGAAATAAATCAGAAAAGCTTCGTCTTGTGCTCCCCTCATTGGTTCCTTGTTCTAATAGTAGGTTATCAAGAACAAATATATTATGTTCTTAGATGATCTACGTCCAAATATACAAATATGTATGTCTGGAGAAGGAGAAATCTTCAACCATCTGAGAACATAAGAACTATGTTACTATTCATAGTTGAGGATATGATAAACAGATTGACACTTGCATGGAACACCTCGGATCTCTGAATTTTCTTGAAGGTACGCATACTATTAAAATAAAACACATTCAGGCATAATACCTGAGCAAATTCACAGGCTAATAAATGTTTCTGTAGGATAAGGAAAAATAATCAGAC